>JADMNF010000001.1:0-600000 GCA_016097085.2 Sporothrix curviconia
TGGACGAGGACGACGAGGAAGTGTTATCGTTGGCTACGACAGTTGCGGCGTTAGCAGAGGCAGAGCCCGACTTGGATTTAGAGCAGGATCTCTTCTTACAAGAGGAGCTGCTGGACGTGGTGGTGCTTGCTGCTGCTGCTGCTTGACGTGGTGTCGCTGCCGCTCGTGCCGGCATTGTTGGTTGTGGTCGTGGTGGTGCTGCGTGGAGCTGCTGGCGCCGACACTGAAGTAGCGGCAGTCGTCCTGGCCTACCGCGCTGGGCAACGGGCATCAGGACCGGCTGTGGTTGGCAGACGAAGACAGACTGCAGACGCGGTAGTTGCCGGCAGGCAGACCACCGGTCACGGCCGTGGTTCACGGTGCCCTGGCGTTGCCGGGTCATCAATGCCCTTGAAAAAGACAAATGTCGTGGCGTCCAGGGGCGTGGTGAACTGGAACGAGCTGCCCAGTCTGGATGGTGACGTGAGTGTGGCCGATGATGCTGCCGTTGCTGTCGTCAAGGTCCTGCGGGGCCGAGTAGTAGGTGCTGGTGGCATTGGTGAAGACACCCAGGTTGAGGTTGGCCACAGTCAGCGTCACATTGAAGGTGGTGTCCTCGTCCAGGTTGTCGTTGAGCTTGGGGTTGAGATGACCGTCGAGACCATGTTGGTCGTGGCGGGATCTTGCCCATGACTGCGAGTTGTCAGTGTGATGCCCGAGTAGTACTTCCTTTTTATTAAAAAGAAAAAAAAAGCGAATCTTCACGAAACCTACCAATGCCGTTTGCAGGAGCCGGTCTTGACCTGGAGACCGTGGTCAAAGGTCGAGCCGGAGCAGGAAGTTGATGAAGTTGGCTTTGTCACTGAAAGGTTGGTTAGGATATTGAGGGACATTGAATATACGGATTTCTCTCGATCCACTTCAAATCGGCGCCGCGTTAACTCACGTGTTCGGAGTTGCTTTGGCCCGCGGCAGGGACATCGTGAGCTGGCCGGTCACGAAAGCTGCCGGTCTGGAGAGCGTTGGCATCGAGACAGGTCGAGCTGGCACGCTTGCCAACCTTGGCGGGGCGTGTTATGAGGGGGTGGCCTGATGGCGGAGGCCTCGGTGAGGGCGGCAATGCTGCCGAGAGCGACGAGGCGGACTTGAACATCATCTTGAAGGATATATTGGTAGAGACTGGATTCGTTTTTTTTTTCGGTTGGTATGTCTTGTGATTGCGGTTGGTGATCAACGGATCGGAGAAGATGATCAAAAAAGAGATAGGATAGGGTTGGTTAAAAGGGGAAAAGAAGACTGAGAGAAAAAGTGGTACCGACCGAAGAAAGAGTGAAAAGTGAAGGGTAAAAAAAGATGTCGGATGACTGCTTGACTAGCAGTTGAAAAAGTTGTTGAATGAGAACACGAAAGAAGAAGCAGAAAGAGCAGCTTTTCTCGCGTGTTTCATAATTTTTGAAAAAAGAGAGTGGTAAAGGAACACAGTCCGCAGTTCAAATAAAAAAGAAGCGAAAAGTGAAAAGAAAGACAAAGCAAAAAAAGAATGGAAATGTGCGAATGCAAAGTTTTTGTTTCTCGATGAGGAAAGAGAGAAGGGGAAAAGAAAAAATCAGAGAGGGCCCCAAGCCCTTCGTTTCTTTATATCCAGCGACGACGACGGGGAGAACCTGACAAGGTAATACAACGGGTTGGACAAGGCCGCGAGGGGAAGGGGGCTGCACTGGTGCAGGCTTGGCTAATGCTTGAGCGGTGTCAGAAGATATAGAGGGAAAAAAAAGATCGTGTAAGTGGATGAGGGTGGATGAGGGTACAGATCGCCTCAGAGGGAAAGCAGGGTCTGGGTGGGGGCCGGCTGTGGGCCTCGCATACGAGGAAGATGAACCCCTTGCAAAAGGGTTGTCACAGAGAAGAAGACGGTGGCAGCCTACCATCGGGTTGAGACCAGGAGGGAGTCCAGGAGAGACAGGAGATCCCAGGAGGAAGGTTAACAACCACACTATGAATTATGAGAGAACAGAAAGAAGTCCGGAGGACGGTTCAAACACACACTAGTGAATATGAGAGAAAAGGGAAGCTCTGTATGGAGCAGAGTAAGCCTCTAATGTCTGAAAGCGGTAGGCCCAGGGGGAGGAGGCTCACTCGACAGTTGGGACGGCAGGGGGGATAAAAAAAATCAAGAAAAAAAAGAAAAAAATAAGAAAGAGAAAAGAAGAGAAAGAAGAGGATTGAGGCCAAGACGGGCTGGGGAATTGATCTTACATGAGTTGATTCCTCCAGGGATATTGAATAGAATAGAGGACAGGGCAATTAGGGGCTGCAAAAGGGTATAGAAGTAGAGCCTGATGACGAAGATAAGAGAGAAGAGTCCAGGGCAGGCCGTGCATCAACGAGACTCGCGAATGAGCTGCACAGGGGGGCCTGGAGGTGGACACGCAAATCTTGGGACGACAGGGTGCAAAGATATAGAAAGCGAGACTCAGGACGACAAGCCTGTGCCAATCCTCAGCCCAGGGAGAAAAGTAAAAGATGTGCCTCTATGACGATCGTGAGGCGCAGGACAGGCAGCAATGAATGCCATTCTTTCGCAGCGAGGCGCTGGCCGACCAGGTCGTGCTCTCGCGTTACGGTGGTCCATCGGGCGAGGGCCGGTTACAGACGAGGACCGCTTTCCGGGGTGCTGGTGCTGCGAAAGAGGGGCGCATTGTTTTCGCTTGACGTCGATGAGGCTCGAAATGTTAGAGGTTGACCAGTGGGGAAGACCAAGAGCGGGAGCTTAGCGACTTGTAGCGAGACGACCCCACAACTTTAATCATACGGCGCTGTCATTGGCTCCTGGGAGCGACAATCTGGCGCAGATTCAGGGAAAGGAGCTGCCAAGTGTTAGTGGGTGCAGTGGGTGCAGCGGGTGCTGTCTAGTGCGCTTTTAGGCTCTCGCAAATGAGTTTTTAGTGAGCTGGGCCGCCCATTGGGGACTGTTGGGGCAGGCAGTGGCACGACCAGGGGCCCAAGACCAGGGCCTCAGGCGCGTTGGGTTTCGCACTTGTTCAGCGATGAGACATGCTCAACCAGAGTTTGTGGACAGCCAGGTAAGCGCTGAATAACGAGTAAGAAGGGGAGAGGTAAGATATGATGACGGAGCGTGACGGACGTGCTCGGGATACGATGTCTGAGATTTTTGCTGAGAGCGAAAGAAGTCGTTCAAGAGGAAAAGAAGAGAAGAAAAAAGAGAAGAAAAAGAAAAAGAAAAACAAGAGAGTTCAACAACACAATATGCACACTGGCAACGATCGTCTACAGTTATGCCTCGTCCGCTGTGAGCCATGGCACTCGCTGAGGAGGATCGGCTGGCTGTGTCGATGTGTCGATGTGCTGGCTCATGTCAATCCAGCCGGCGATCATCTACCTTTGGTCTTTTGGGGCCTCGACCCGTTGGCATTGCATTTGCATTTGTCTGCGTTTTCTGGTTCGCAAGGGCATATTTCGCGCATCTTGAATCGGTCCGTGGGAAAAGGGCGCAAAGGAAAAAGGAAATAATCGGAGGGTGATGCCCCAAACATCATGCATTTCCTCACCGCGAGTTGTGGCATAAAGTGTATCTTACCAGTGTGGCTACCCGAGCGCTGTACTCGCAGAGACGCAGAGCGTCTTGGTGTAAGATATCTAATGATTGCGCCGAGCCTCTGCGTGCAGATCCTGCGAGACAAAGCGTCTATGCAGTGAAGACGTGTGTTCTGTGCTTGTCACGTTTTAAGATTCCTCTTGGAACCTTTTCTTCTTATCAAAATATATCGAGTCAGCCAGCCCAATACTCGTAATTGTCAATTCCTTCTCTTCTTTAACCTATCATCTAATCCAATATCTCAATTGGCGTCGAGCTCACACAACCAAAACAAGTTGCACTGACTTGAAACACAGACACACTTACATGTCCTTCTGAAGCCCTCCTCCCTCTTCCTGACAGCGACACTCAAACGCCGACATAAACGGCCGTCTCCTGTTTCTTTTGTGACCCTCTTGGCAAGGCCTAGCCCTGAAACAGTGTTTCCAGTCCGAATGCAGTCTGCCTCCATCTGCCAATTTGACGATGATGGGCACTTATTTTCTTTTTCGTTCTTTTCCTACCCGTACTCGTATTTTTGTGCCTTCGAGTCCTTCCTTGCCTTGGATCCTTTCTTTCTCGCTTCTATTCTGCCTTCATTGCTCGCCTTTTCTCCTTTTTGACCCTGGTACAATGTTCTTGTCGACGTCCCAGTACTCCGTACACTCCACTTGCGCGCTCTCCACCTCTCCACCACGATGCCACTGTTGGCAACTGGCACATTGTGTCTCCTTTCTTTCTGACGGGTCCAACCAAGCCTTTTTGAAATTCACGTCAGCGTTCCTTTGTGTTTTCTCGACGTTTCTGGTCTTGTCCATCAATGAAATCCCTTTGGATGATACGTGGGACGCCCGTTCATCCACGCGTAATGTACATGTGAGATGCATGTCTACTTCGTACTCCCGTAACAGTGCCGTCTTTCCGTAAATTAGCCGATTTTTTGCTCTATCATTGTCCATTAGACTCGTGATCGGTTATGGCGGAAGCCAATATGTGGATGGCCTTTCATGTCGTCAATGCCGATTCCCGAAGATGCTTTGGAGTGCCTGCATCGAATATCAAGACGAGAAGAGCTACAATTTGATGTGAATTACTAGAAGCTGAGATAAAAAATATCCTCAGTTCTTGCCTCTGACAAACAATGGCCAGCACTCTCTGGTCATCATGCCTGTTTGTTGTCCAGCTATGGTTTTATCCACTTTCGTCTGACCTGGCCCTAAGACCCTTTCGTCGATCATTGCGCGGTGATCAACGTGTTGCGGTTTCAAGAAGAATACTGACCGGGTAGCAGGCGAGTATTCACAGGATTGATTGACGACAGAACAAGCAGTTTGTCGTTAAGTATATGCCCATACTCGTATCTAACATTGTAACCTGCCCCCAAAGAACAACAAACAAACAACAATAACAAAACAATTCTCGTTGACCCATAAACATGCTCACGTTTCCCAGTACGACGCACCGAACGTTACTCTAAACATTACAAGCATTGTAAAGCTGCAGCAGTATCCCGAAAACTCCGCCGGGCCCTTACAGCTCTCCAGCTTTGTTCGAGGCAATCTTGGCCGAGAGAAGGTCCAGCCAAGCCGCAAGGCGGAAGCCAGCCCGTGCAATCTGGATCTCGACCACCGGTGCGGCGTCATCGTAGTAGCTAGAGCCAAGCTCCTGGCCCATTATCGCCTTAGGACCCTGGGGAAGGACTGGACGAATTGGTCTCGAGGTTAGTTTGAGACTCCCAAAACAGCGGCTGGCCATGCCAGATGTTACCGCAAACAACTTCATTCTCCCTCCCCCAGAACTTACCGTGTGTGCAGACATAGGCGTTGCTCTCGCGCGCCCAGATAAGAGCTGTGCCCTCGACGTCGTCGAGGGAGATGCCATTGAGCCAGTTCTTGTCTCCGCCTGGTATTTGCCAGTGCGGATGTCGTCCACCAGCTTGTCGGCAAACTGCCGGGCCGCGCCGTAGGGCGAGCCTCGAACGCCACCCACTATCTTCTCGGCGATGCTCGTGTCCCACACGTGGTGCAGGTTCAGGAACTTGTGGTCAAACTTGACGTGGATGCCGTTGCCGCCCTTGGCAACGTCCTCCGTGTGCAGCGGCTGGTGCATGTCACTCACGAAATGGATGATGAACTTGGCAGCCTGCTCGTGCTCTATGGCCGGCAGTAAGCCATCCGCGTCGATCAGCCGTGAGGTGTAGTTCTGCAGAGCCGAGATGACGCAGCCCTCGCTCTTACAGTCGCCGCTCCATGATCACGTCGCAGCTGGACGGCGGGTCATCCTTGGCGTCAATGAAGTGGAAGGGGCCCGTGAAGTGGCCCCATTTGGTGTACCGGATGTTGTCTGCCCACGTGGCAACGTTGGCCAAGTAGTCGGAAGACTGGTTGCGCAGCAGCGTTTGGAAGTGAGTCGCCGTGTGGTCACTGACAAAGTTGCTGGCAACGTAGGCAATGGTGATGTGCCCAAAACCTTGGATGGACGGGTTAGCATAACACAAATGGAGGCCATATCAAATTGCATCTTGCCGTGCTACCTGTCCCAGCTCCTTTCCGATCACATGCTGAAGAACTTACCTCCCCAGGCTGCCACGCTGGGCAGCACCGCAGCTCCTGCGAGGAGAGGCACCGAGAGCTTCATGCTGGCAAGGCGAGCAAGGATGAAGCTGGGTGAGTTGTAGAGTTGGTGCTTGATGTCTCGTCGATTCGCTTTCGAGGCCGAAGGAGATAGCAAGGTATCCTTAGGAAGGAAGGATGGAAGAGAAAGACGAAGAGGAGACGCAGTTGATGAAGGATGCTGTGACCTTTGGGAAGACGAGGCCGCGTGGCTAGGGATTGTATGGGAGGCGCTTCATACGGCAGGTGCCTTCTTTCCGTGTGTCTGGAGAGCTCCTGCTTTTTAATGTCTTTTCCCAAGTCGTTCCTTCTATCCTACAAGTAGATTTGCCGCGACGTCAATACGGAGCACTTGTGGCTGTATCGGTGCTTGTGATCTGGCCAAGCACCAAAAGGCAGGTACGAAATAGGGCTGATAATACTGAGTAGCTGTTCCAGAAGCTGTGGCCGGCTGCTGTGTGAGTGGCTGCCAGCAGCTCTTTTCCCGCAAGAGTTGCTAGAGGAACCTGTGCCTTGCAGTTAGCGCTATCCCCTTCTAGACGATCTGTAGGCGGCTGCACTGAGCCAATGAGAGGCGGCGCTAATACACGTGCGGAAACGGCACTTTTGCACTGTGCAGGTATTACCTGCGCAAAACGCCAGTATCAACAGGATGTCGCTGGCTCAGCCCATGTTATTATTGGTGTGTCTCGAGCCTTGAGGTCATGGGGGGTGAGCCTTGTGATTCAAGCAAAACACTTGGCTGCAGTTGCCGTGAGAGTGTGACGTTATAGTGTGCATACAACCTCCGCACTGTGCCTGAAATACCTGGCTGCTGGTTTGCACACATGGTGGCAGCTAGTCCTGACTAGGAAACGTAGTGGACAGGAGCAGCGGTCGTTTTTTGCGAGCGTCTCAGGCGGTCATCCCGCGTACAGTCTTATCTCCACTCGGCTTGGCTACCTTTGGCGCGCGATAAGCCTGCATCGCCACAGGCCCTTTTTTCTCCCTTCTTTTTGACTCAAAGCTTTGGGCTCCTGTTCGGTTTTCCCAACTTCGCAGTCACTCGGATTGTTTTGTGACTCGGCCACCTTCTTTTGTCCGAAGAGCAAGAACATTGTCGTTCGCACCTGCCTGGGAAGCACCACGGACCGCTCGCGCTTGCCTCCAACGTCACTCGTGCCTGCTTCCCCGCGTCATCGCACTTGCTACCTGCCTTATCTGCCGTCTCGCGTGCCTCCTCTTTTGCCTGGCTTCGATCCGAACTTGCCTCCCAAATCGCGTACCAAACAAGTGACACACCCTCGTTTCCGCTCGTCCAATCCGCCACGATGGTGGCATATCGTGTATCGGCAGCTGCTACACTTGCTGCCCGTTCGGCGCAGTTGCGGCAACCGTTCTCCAGTCCACAGGCGGCAGCCCGCCAGAACCGTCTATTCGCGATGCTCTTTCGGGCGTCTTTGGCAGCGTCAGCTTGACAGCATGGATCTGTCTCTTGGTACTTTCTCTCAGCTCGAGTCTGCCCAGACAGCACGTCAGTCCATCTGTTTCCGTCCACTAACGCTGTGCACTTCTCGTCTCTAGATGCCACAACTTATCCAAAACTACAAGAGCCAGAGCGCTGAAGGTCTTTCCATGCCTTCCTCGTTGTCTGGTTGATTGGTGATATCACAAATTTGGCAGGTGTGTAGCCTTCGATTCTATGTCTGGTGTTGCTACGGCTGTTGCGCGCATCTATCGCCCTTGCTCATTGACTAACCCGGGTGTGCCCCAATTGTAGGAGCCCTGTGGACGAGCCTTGCGCCGACCGCAGTTGCCCTTGCCTGCTACTTCTGCGTCGCCGATGTCATTCTCATCACCCAATGCCTTTACTACAACGCAAAGACTGCCCGCCGGGATCGCCTTCTTCGCCAGGGCCGCACACGCCGGCGAAGCTCTTCCACGGCCGTCGCCAGACACGCCAGGGACGAAGATGTGAGCGAGGATGTGTTCCCAGAGGAGGGAGACGAGGACGAGGACGACAGCCCGCTCCTGGCCCACCGTCGTAGCTCAAGTATCGGCTTGCCCGGATCGCACCGCCGCCACTCGACCCGCCGCTCCGAGTCCAACCTCGACCCCCTGCGCCGCATGATCACCGGCGAAGACGAGACCCCGACAGCAACCCGTGGCTACACAACGCACTGAGCCTGGCTTCCGTCTGGATTGTGGGCGCGCTGGGCTACTTTGCCTCGTATCGTATGGGCGCATGGGAGGTCTCCGACCCTGTGGGTGGCGGTGACGAGGACCCATCCTTGGCCGCGGCCGACAATGTGTATGCTAAGATCGGGCTTGCACTCGGCTACTTCAGTGCGGCTTGTTACCTGTGCGCTCGCATTCCGCAGATTATGAAGAACTACCACGAAAAATCCTGCGAAGGTAAGCAAGCGTCTGCAGCTTCATGCCGTATTCCGGATGCTCGACACTAACGCTACGTCCATCTCTGTAGGACTCGCATTGCTCTTTTTCCTCCTGTCGTTGACGGGCAACTTTTCGTACGGCGCAAGCCTTGTGGCTTACTCCCAGGACAGCGAATATCTCCTCAAGGCGCTACCGTGGCTCCTGGGCTCCCTCGGCACCATCGTCGAGGACCTGATTATCTTCTTCCAGTTCCGCCTCTACGCACCGAAACGGAGCATCGTCAAGCCACCGCCAGTGCCACCGGCAGCGGCCCGGCCATCAGCTACGGCACGGTGTAATGGATATCGCAGTGCTTGCCCTCCGCCCGCCTTCCCTATTACCTTTCCAGATGTATTGTCACCGACAGGCGGTCCCGCTTCCGAGCCTCTCACTCCGCCGACGATTCATCGTGTCTTCCACGATATACTGCGGTTCTCATATCTTGCGCATTGGATCACCTGGCGTTTGTTTTATTGGTTTGCACTTTTATAGCTTTCACTGCGGATCTTACTTTGCAATCCGGCATTCTTGCATAGTTTTTTTTTTGGGGCATTTTTGCTTTGGCATACTATTCTGGCTCGAGGACCTGCTCTGCGGGTGTTTCCACCACCCTGCATCAACTGTATTATCTTCATGTAAACTATCCAATAATAGCATCTTTCAGTTGCTTCGCGATGTCTTTGGCAAAGTCATAACTAGAATAACTCGACGAGTGATGCGATTTTGCGTTTCTCTGAGAGTACATAAAGCTTTACAAAAACATGCGCGAAATGCATGTATCTCACGGCCTGGAGGCACTAATAGGCACATCAGCCAATCAGGAATTGCTGCCGTCCTTTGGTCAGCTAGAACTGCTTGCACCAAAATCGATTGTCAGCATCAAGTAATAATAGCTGTAAACGCTAGCCTACTAGACAGCCTGGCAGAATTGTCATACTCGACAAATGCTTTTGGGCTTGTGAGACCAACCAAACCCCGCAACAATTCCTACCTGGCGTTGCTTAGAGAGTCTTACAGAAGCCTATGAATTGGGAGACGAATAGAAGCTTACCTAAAACTACTAAATGGTATTATGGCATCGTCGACAAAGCGAATGTCGAGGAGCTTCTCGACGAATCTCCAGGCCAAGGCTTGTAGTATATAAGGATGAGCTGCCTTCCAGTTCAATTGGGACTCTCTTTTCTAGATCACATCATCAAAATCACAAGCAATCCAAGCAACTGGAAGTTGATTGAACACAGCAGCATCTCAGCATCACGAACATTACTACTACAAAAAACACAGTTCTTGCAAACACCACCACTTCCACTTCCATCTCACGCATCACGGCCTCCATAATGTCAGACATGTCTGCCAAAGCTGCTGCCTCTACCGTTGCCAAGGCGGCGGCCTCTCTCCACCGTTTGCCGCATGCCACCATCAAGCCGCATCGGTCTTCCACACGCGGACATTCGGACCACGGCTGGCTGAACACCTACCACTCCTTCTCGTTTGCGGACTGGTACAACCCCAAGTTCAACAGCTTTGGATCTCTGCGCGTGCTCAATGAGGACCGTGTGGCGCCGCAGACGGGCTTCCCCACACACCCGCACCGCGACTTTGAGATCTTCAGCTATGGCATCAGTGGCGAGTTGACGCACCGCGACTCGATGGTCCGCAAGGGCCAGGAAGCCGGTGTCAACGCCGATCAGTTCTACCGCGTAAATCGCGGGGATGTCCAGTTCACAACGGGTGGCTCGGGCATCGCGCACAGCGAGTTTAACGAGCACAAGACGGACACCGTCCACTTCCTCCAGATCTGGGCTGTCCCATGGAAGCGCGGCCTGCCGCCCACCTACCACACCTCGCGGTTCTCCGATGAGGCCAAGCGCGAAGCCGCCGAGAAGGGCGAGTTTGTGCCCATTCTGAGCCCGCTTGCTGCCGGACCGGATGCGACTGCCGCCGAAGAGGAGGCCGCGCAGCCCAAGCTGGCCGGCACCATCCCCATCCACGCCGACTTTGGCATGGGTGCCGCACTGCTGGCTCCCGAGAAGACTGCTTCTTGGACTGTCGGTCTGGGCCAGCCGGGCGTTGTTACACAGGCCAACAAGCGTAAGGTGTTCGTGCACCTGCCAATGACCACCACGCACAAGAAGAACGCCGGCCCTGGCGCCCGTATCCGCCTGGACGGCCGTGAAGACGCCATCCTCGAGGAAGGCGACGGTGCCTTTGTCGAGCTTGTGAACGCCGGAGACAAGCTGACGGTCGAGAGCATTGGTGGTGCTGAAGCTGAGGTTGTCGTTCTGGACACGGCGTAAACCTCTGAAAGCAAAAACAAATCGAAATATGAAATATGGAAATTAAAAAAAAAAAGTTGTTTTATACCTTTTGTGCAACCGGCATTGTTCTTTGTAACACCTAGCTCACTATTTTTGTCATATATAGCAATCTTTACGCATATTAAAAAACATTCTTTATCAACATACTTGGGATCCTTTTTTTTGGTTTTGAATTGTAAATTCTTTTGAAAAATGTAAAGAGGTCTAATCCTCAAGATATGAAAGAAATGAAAAGTAAAAGAAAAAGGTCAGTGGAGATATTCCCTTCAGAGCCAGCTCAGAGTCTCCCTACCGCACCAATGCCACTGGCCAGCCAGTTTTACAGCAAATGAGAAAGGACAAGCCCGGCGATATGGTCCACTATGCGCGTCGTGGTGTGGTGCCAAAAGTTGTGGTTCTCTCGGAACGGAGGGAACGAATGCAGCTGGATCATGGGGCTCAAGGGACGGGTTTCCGAGCTGCCTGTGGTTGCCGTCGAAGTAGAGTTGGATCCGATAGACGATGCATGGCGCCGATGCCGCCGCCGCCGCCGCCGATACTGGGTGTCAATAGGAGAGGTGTTGCTGCAGGTCTCCAGTGAGGATGAAGTATGCAGTGGAGAGGCCATGATGGCACTCGTGAAGTGAGGGCTCAGAAAGCAAATGCAACAACTCAACACGCTAAAAAAAAAGATATCGCTGATCGTGACAGAAATTAACACGAAAACGAAAAACGAAAAACGAAAAACGAAAAACGAAAAACGAAAAACGAAAAAACGAAAAACGAAAAACGAAAAAAGAAACAAGAAAAGAAAGACGAGAGTGTGGTGGAGGAAGCTACTTCACGACGTTGGCCGTAGTGCTTGCGGCTTTGGGGACCGTTGATGGCGATGGCGGCGGACTGAGAACAGAAGAGCCAGCAGTATCACGTTGATAGGAAATGGCATACTTATGTACCTTGTGGAACTGTTCATGTTGCTGTTTGTAACGTATTGTTTTTCTTGAGGCGTGAACAATACTTCCCTTGTTCATGGTGCTGACCTCCTTTGTTTTGTGAACAAAGATAGGTCGGCATCGTGGTTTTCCCTCAGCCTCGCCAACAAAGCCCTGTTAGGCTGACAAAGGGAAGAGAGCATATCGTTCCTTGCTTTACCTGGAGAACGTTTTGTTTCTCTTGTTTTCTGATTGTCCAATCCGCGGTGTTGATTGAATTGGAACTTGGTGTCCTTGCACTTGTTCACCAGGATGCTGGGGTAAAAACAAAACCCAGCAACCTTTATAGATTTCTTTAAAAATTTTGAAAAACAAAAAGAAATAATAAACACATCCCCGGCGTGTGTGTCTCTTGCGTCGCTACTTGGGGAAAGGCAAAAGGCGTGATTCGAGAAGCTGCATCTCGTCTTGTTCCCCATCCGGATGGCAATGACGGGGTCGTTCCTTCCTTGTTTGGATACTCGATCATCGATAGCGTGCCTTCCGTATTTGCACGCACGAACTGTTCTGCCCGCTTAAAAGCAGCGGTCAACATGATGCATTACGCCTGTCCTTGTTGATTCTCCCGTGTTATTCTTTTTGGCCTCTCTTTGACCACACTCTCCTCCAATCTCGAGCACTCTCCTCTCCCTTGCTACTGCTGACAGTGTGCCACTTTCACAACTATCTCTACAGCGTTGAGCATCGATCTTCCAGCAATGCGTGTGAATGGAATTCTTCTTGCTGCCGGCATCGCGCCAGCACTTGGGCTCGCCGCGACAAAGACCCCCGGTGTGAACGTTTATTTTGTATGGCTATCCAAGATGAAAAAGGCAATTGGTGCCTCCCTGTTAGCGGGCCTCTCCTTGCTGACGATATTTGCTTCCAGGGCCAGATCGGAACTGATGGGCTTGCCAGCTACTGTGACTCGGGTGGCTTTGACACAGTCACTCTGGCGTATATCTCTGCCTCTCCCGAGACCGATCCGGCGACGGACTACCTAGCGTCCAACTTTGGCCCCCATTGCGGTGCGGGCGTCTACATGGTCAACAACACGGCTTCGCGGCTCCTCTCTGACTGCACGACGCTGAGCCAGGATATCCTCCACTGCCAGAAGCTGGGAAAAAGGGTTCTTTTGTCGGTGGGCGGCATCTGGGGCCCTGATCCCGAGCACAACTACTCGGTGACGACCGCGGAGAACGGCGAGCACTTTGCCGAGTTTCTGTGGAAGGCGTTTGGCCCCAACTCCCCAGACTGGACTGGCCCGCGGCCATTTGATACACTGTCCGAGAGCCATACGGTGCTGGACGGCTTCGACTTTGATATCGAGGTCCCGTCCACTGCACAAGACGGCTACGTTGCTCTTCTCAAGCAGCTCGCACGTACATTGACCAGTACAACTCGCTCGTGCACGCGAACCCCATCATCATCACTGGATCGCCGGTGTGCACACTGGTCGAGGTGAATAGTGTGTCGGGGATGAAGGACCTGATTACCAACGACGTCTTTGACAAGCTCTGGGTCAAGTTTTACGGCAACAACTTGTGCGCAGCAGGCAGCTCCAGCTTCAACTATGATGCATGGGAGACGTTTCTTGCAAACACGACAAGCAGAGACGCGCTCTTGTATGTTGGCCTGCCCGCGGCAATGGATGTGCCTGGATATATGGCGGCTGCAAAGGTCAATGCCTTGGTCGACCGGCTCCAGGGCCGCTACAGCTTTGGAGGCGTGATGATCAACGAGGTCGCCGTTGCCAAAGCCAATGCAGACGGCGGCGCGCCTTTGTATGAGGTAATCTACGACCACATGCTTGCAGGTGCTCAAGGCCCCATGTTGTCTTCAATTACCTCTCAAGCACATGTGGTGACAAAGACGGAACGCGCTACGGCGCTGCTCACCATGACGGTCCACGCCACGGCCCCAGCATCGATCCCACTTAACGGCACGAACTCGACACAAGCCGGCACCGGGACGGCTGGTCACACAACGGGAACGGTGCATGCATCGCTCTCCTGCCCACGGCGTCCCGGACGGTGCCTGATACTCAGAGCGGTACACGGACCAGCCCGACACACAGCTACTCGTATTCCGTAACGAGTGCTGGGAACGTTGGGAAGATGACTGGCTTGGCCTGGTCGGTGGTGGCTGTTATCTTATTTCTGACCATGTGATTCGGAAAGGCAGTAGTTTTTGTCGGAGTTTGATGTACGAGTTATTTTAGTGTCTTTGATAGGAAGAGGAGGCCGGTGTCGTACGCTATTTGTACCAGAAAACGAAAGAATAAAATCTGTCTTTACAAGCTCTTTGCATTGATCTGGAGCCGCCGTTGATGCTGTACGGAGTGGGCAGTGTGATCGATTGGGTCCTGTCAATCGACTCGTAAACAAGACCTGCAGTCACGAGTGACACAGCCGTCTTTGATATACTCGTCACGTGGATTGAGCCTGGTGTTTCGTGCTGTGTGATTTATGATGATCCTGGTTTATTCTGACATGCCCAAGGATTGGCAACTTTATTTTGGGGATCTTGTGTCAGGAACAGCGAGCCAGACAAGTAGAGACGAGGGGCTTGTATCTGAGCAGGGGTGACGTTGTCACCGTTGTTTATGCGCGGCGCCCTGGGCCAACCCAGGCTTAACATAGAGCAAGGCATCTTCTACTGAGTAAAGCAAACACAAATGGCTTGATTAGTGCACGAGTCTGAAGAAACAGGTGGGGACCAGGCTGTAACGTGTTTTGGGCGGGAGAGTATCTTTGAGAAATGCAACTGCGGGCGTTCTCAAGCAGCAAAGTGCGGCGTGCTTTCCACACCTGGCATGAAATTTTTATTAAAACGAAGAAAAAAAGGAGAGAATAGGATAAGATAGTTGAACAGGTTAAGCCGTTAAGGCAAAGTTCCGAGAGCACAGAATTCCGGATATGCTGTGGCACCACGATGAAAAACTGGGTAAGATACGTTACCATCTTGCATTGTTCTTTCCAGAGGACAGCGGACGCGTCTCTTAAAATGACCAGGATCATGATTCAACAGCGCCTATCTCTCTTGGGCCTGGCCACTGGCCAGCCCTGCTACCGCAGCATGCTGTCCCCCTGTACGAGTATGTTTTTCGAGGCCCGGCGAGCACAGCGAGATGAGAAAGGAGAGCAAAAGCGGGCCAGTTCAAGGGCCAGCCTACCCAGTGCGGTTTCGTGATAGTCTCAGCAATGAGGCAATTGAGCGAGCAAAAGGAAATGCGAAGACGTGCCCTTGCCTCGTGCATTGTCTTGCCGCCGCACGCAGTCGAACAAGGGAACAAACAGACAGACGTTATCCTCCTTCCATACGCTTCGTCATTGTCTGCTTTGTCTTTGAATCGCGAGCGTGGGAGCGTCTGCCCAGAGCCCGCTCTGTTGGTCGTTATCCAGACGAGAGCAACGGGCGTTCCTTCTACTTTGGGACAAGGCCGTGGATTTATTGCACTGGCGCAATCTTACTATGGGGTGAACAGACAGCGATGCTCTTATCATATCTAGAAAAAAGGAAGAAGAAAAAGACGCGCGATACCACGCTGCCACCTCTGCGGGTTTTCTCTTATTTTGAGCTCTTCGCCTAATTCGCTGCTCTTCATTTTAACACATCTGGTTTCCTGGGATTGGGTGGCGCTGTCTTGCATGTTGGAAGAAGCAGAAGCATCGAAAGAAATCAAGGAAATGATTGCTAACGCACCCTCCCATTGAACAACTGTCGTCGCTGGGCAAGGCCGTGCATTCTTCCGGTTGTCTTTTGCGACAGCCTTTTTCTCCAATGCGTCGCTAGCCTTGGGTAAGAGTCGTCACTCAAGATACAAAGTACGATACTTGGAAAAGCAAAAGCCCCTCCATCTTTCCATCGGCATGGTGCACCGCAACGCCGGCTGCTTGAAGCGGCGAGTTTGTAAGATTGTAAGATACCCTAGCCGTACTCCTTCGGCTGCTCACCCGCACAATCAGCGATGCCCCGTTAGTTGCTATCGCACAAAGTACTTCCCGCCAGAATACCGTCTTGCTCTTTATCCGTACATGTGTCTTATATCTGCTGGTAACCGCTTGCGACGCTTTTCCTTGTCGAAAAGCCCGAAGTCACATCGACGAGATATGAGAACGAAAGAAGAAAGGGAAAAAACGGGAGCTTTGTGCGACGCAAATGCTGGAAGATGCCTAGAGTTATGGGCACTCGACCTATCCTCTGTTGACCAGTTGCGCATATCTAGAGGGATCGCGTGTGCGATTACTGGACGTTGCAACCGAACAGGCATAGTCAAGAATGAACATGAGTGTCTCGCGTGATGCTTCCTGTCCATGTAAAACAGCCCCAGCCATTGTCAACGACAGCGTCAGTGTGGCTTTGCCCTGGCGACCAGGCAGCGGCCTTGCGAGCCAGTACAGAAGCGAAACCAGCACTGGTGCCGCTATTTTTATCCTTCTGGCGCTACACGTTTGCAAGCGATTGCTAGCCAGGAACGCCTTTTGGTCGCTGAAAGAACAGGCGGTTGCCTCTCCGTAGAGGCCCTAGAACTGGGTCAAACGACCTGTAAACCTGCAAACACGCGCGATAGTGCGCCACGCTATATTTATCCCCTCTTTCAGGCACTAAAATCGTGTTAGATACGAGTACGGAGTAGAGCCAGCCACTAACGTTTTTATGGTGCGCCTGCATTTCAGCATGGGAGACGCTAAAAGTTGCAGACAGAAACGAAACAGAAGATACATGTACACGGATTAGTTATTATTTTGTATGCGTACCGAAGTACCTATATGTACCTCATCGACGCTACCGCACATCGTCCTTTCCCTTTCCCACTTCTTCAAGGCCCCACATATCGCTAATATTCGATCTCCAGCGCCAGCAACACCCATGCGCACCTTCCCCATTCCACTTTCGCGCGGCCTCCCCCCTTTCCCAGGTGCGCAGCCGTGTCAAGTTGCCCGTCAGTCCCTTCCGTTCCACCTCCATCACGGCTGTATTCGCGAGGTCTCTTTCCCTCTCTTCCACATCGTGGCTGGTGTCTTCAATCTCGTGCCCTTGATCTTTTATTTCTCCCCCTCTCTTTCGTTTCCTTTTTCTTTGTCTTCTTCTGGTTCTTTGTCGACCACAGGACCACCACCGCACACCATTCCGTCTTCGAATGCCCAGCTGGGGCGTCGCAGACTGCGGCCGCCTTCTGCACCATTGAACCGCCATAGTAGGAAACCGATCTCCAGCTCCAGCAGCGTCTCCTCATCTCTCGGCTCGTCTCTCGTCTCTCCTCTCGCCGGTGCCTTATTTTGACTCGACTTCCCCGACTCGCTCCCAGAGACGGTGGATCGCGTCCTTCTCGATTGTCGCAATATCGCGTCCCTTGGCCGGCCAAATCTCCCACTCGCCCACTCTATCTCTTGTCTTTCTCTCGTCTCTCTCGCGCCCCGTTCCCTTGGGAACATCTCTCTACTTTGCACTCGTTGTCGCTTCGTTCGTTTGCTTGCTCTTTTCTCTTTTCGACCCTTTCGACCCTTTGCGCGCCTGGTTGCTGCCCGCTTTTGCGATACTCGCATTGTTCTCGACGTCCTTTGCTATTCTTTCTTTCCCGTTTGCTTCGGTTTCTTTTTTCCTCCCTCGCTTCTCCAGCGTTCTTTTTCGACGTGTGCACCGCAGCCGCGCGCGCGCCTTCGTGTGAACAACTTGTGGACCGCTGTTTTACACACCTGTGGCCTATCTCATGTGGCTTCTTCCATGCACCGTGCATGCGCATCTCGGCCGTCAACGCACGAATTGAATACGAATTTGGAACGACAGAATCGCCTCGGCAGGCAGTTGTCCCGACAGGCTGGCTTGCTTTGCTTTCTGCAGCGCCGACACGCCTTATCTTTGCAACGCCACGTCGGAAGACGCCGTGTGAACCTCACTGGATCGCCCATTACCTTCTCTTTCGCCGATGCGCTCGCCATTGCTGATGCAGATAACGCCCAGTTGACTCGCATCTATTCTTTGATAGCCAGTACAAGACACAGGGAGGGATTGCTCCAGCGTGACTACTGCCGTCGTCCGGTGCGCACTGCGCCCGCTCTCCTGAGGGCTCCCCCCCTTCTCGTCGCCTTCTCTTCCGATCCCGACCCGCGCGAGCTCGGCTCTGAACCGCCACAATGATTCGCCCCGCGACACCGTTGACGGTGATGCTCTTTGCCGCCTTTGTGCTCCTCCTCCTCTCCGTCCTATCTACGCCATTGATCAAGGGAATCCCGCTCGGCTCCTTCGAGGGCTACAGCTTTGGCGTCTTTGGTTTCTGCCGCCCCGATGGCAACTGCAGTGGCTTCGAGCTGGGCTACGACACCTGTATGTCCTGGGACTCTTTCTCTTCCTCTGCGTTTCTACGTTCCCACATTATTCCTCCTGCTAACTGCTGCTTATAGCGTCCCTCTTTACCACCAGCGAATCAGCAACCTTTGACCTGCCGGCCTCGACGCGCACCACGCTGTCGACCATTCTGGTTCTACACCCCGTCGCGGCCTTTTTGACGCTGGTTATGTTGATTATGGCAATCTCTGCCCACTTCCACTCCGCCTCGCATTCCATTCGCTACCTGCTGTTTGTCTTCATCGTCAGCATCTTTACCTTCTTGGCTGCCCTGCTCGCATTCCTTATCGATGTCCTGCTGTTCGTGCCGCACATGGCGTGGGGCACGTTCATTGTCCTGGCGGCCGTGATCCTCATCGGTCTTAGTAGCATTGTTGCCTGCGCCATGCGCCGGACCCTCGTGGGCCGCAAGTCTCGCCAGCGCCGCATTGCCGCCAACGCCGAGATGAGCGGTGAGAACTTTTACAACCGCCAGGCCCAGACGACGGCTGCTGTGAGCGCTGCAAATGCCAGCAGTGCCATGGAAGAGTCTCAAGCGACTATTCCAAGACAGCCTGCGCTGCCCCAGCTTGGAGGACCGGGCAGCAATGTTGGCTCCTTTGAGAAGAAGGACGACAACAGCAGCGACGAGCAGATTCCCCTCACCTCCCAGTCCTCCCTGGCTCCCAACCGCTACTCGCAGCAGCGCAACCAGTTCGGTGGAAGCAACTCCGAGGTCATGATGTCTGGTGCCGGTGGTGCTGGTAGTGTTGGTAGTGCTGGACAGTCGCCAAACGGCCCGGTCCGTCGCGATGCATACGGCAACCCGATCCCCTACGGCGACTCTGTCAGCCCTCCGCCACAAGAATACGGCATGCGGCGGGGTCCCTCTCTTGATCGGATGAACAGTATGTCTCCGGGGCAGAGAGGACGCGGCGGTGGACCTGGATACCGCGGTGGCCGTGGTGGCGCACCCGGTCCGTACGGCCCCCAGGGCCGCGGCGGTTACGGTGGTTACGGCGGTTATGGACCGCCTCAGGGTGGCAGAGGCGGCTACGGCCCACCACCCGGCCGTGGTGGATACGGCGGCCCACCGCCAAATGGAAGAGGCAGAGGAGGCTATGGTGGACGGGGTGGCTATCCCGGCCCCGGCCGTGGCCGCACTCCTCCTCCAGGCTACCGCTATGACCAGGCCGGGCCCTACGGCGATGGCATGCGCGGATCTCCTGGTCCTGCGGGCTACTACAATAACCCTTCCGGACCGAGCATGAACGACGGCGGCATGGGCAGCAGTGGCTACGATTCATACCGCAACGAAACCCCAGCATCGGCAGACTTGCCGCGTGCTGAGTCCCCGCCGCCTTTGCCAGCTGCCATGGGCGGCGTTGTTGCCAGCGGCAGCCCACGTGGCCAGGCGATCGAGATGGATGCGACCACACCCCGTCCTCAGCACCAGCATCCAGCCGCTTTGTAGAGGCTGACGACGACATTGCTGGTATGGTCAGCCTGCAGCAGGGCCGGACATCGCGTATCAGCGATGGCAGCCAATACGTACCCCGCGGGCCGGCTGGAATGCACAAGGCGGCGGTGCCTCCAACTCTCCGGTTCGCGGAGTGGCAGAGCTCAGTCTTCCAACAACGAGCACCGGCCAAGCACGTCCGAAGCGTACGTTGAGGACGTGGATCCGCGCTTCGCCGAGCCGATTAACAGCCGCGGCTCGCCCACTCACCAGAAACCTTACCCCCACTCGCCGTTGCCTCCAACAACATACCCTACGACGACATCCCGCAAGGCTCCCGCAGTCCGGCGAGTCCGAACGCTCGACCTTTACATCCATCTCCCAGCGCGGCATCAACCCACGCTGGAACCCGCCACCACCTAACCTGATGCCTGGCTACGGTGGCCAGGGCCAGATGGACCCGCGCCGGCCCGTTCGCGACACCAACGAGACCCTTTTGAATAGCAACCCAGACTTTTCGCTGCCATCTGGAAGCCGGCGGCCAGGCGGGCCTCCAGGGCCCAACATCGGTAATGCCGGCGGTGCTAGTGGCATGATTCCGGGCAGCGCATACCCTGCGATGTAATCAAATTCAATTAATTAATATTTTTCTTCCTTCTTCTTCTCCTTCTCTACCCTCTTTTGTCTTCTTCTGTCCCATAATATTGGACCAAATACTTTTCTCAACTCATACATCACACACACACACACACACGTTCATTGTGTTTCTCATATTTTCTTTGGTATTGTTTGTTTTTCTTTCGTCTTGCCAAAGAGCTTGGTTATCAACGTCTTCATTACGTCGGGATAAAAATACCTCTTTTTCGCGTTCTGTCTTTGTTGTTTCTTCTCTCCGCCCATACAGCACATATTTTTTTCTCTGGCATTTTGTTTTCGTTCATAACGGGCTTGCATATATCTCTTGCCCAATCTTCATTCTTCTTCTACCGCCCCCCCCCCTTTTTTTTTGTGGATTTTGGGCATGTATGACCTAGCGTCGAGAGGATATGTAAAGAAGCGAGGTGGTCTGAAGCTGAAGGTAATGGGATAGTCATGACCTAACCAACTGGCTGTGGAGGATGCAGACACGACACAGCGCCTACGGGGGCACTTTATATAGGAAACCAGAAGCTTGCACAAAATAAACTCATAGCCACAAGTACAATTTTTTTTTGCTTACTCTTTGAGGACCTACTGCAATATATAACATCACAATATCACAACACATAATGCCGCAAGTTTTTTTTTTTTTTTGGCCTCCAAACTATCTAGAACGTGTTGAACAATTTGGGGTTGTGCTCGCTTTGTTTCTGATAGTCTGGAGATTTTGTTGATGTGTTTTTTCGGAAGAGCAAAAGGGGGGGATGGCAACCAAAGTGCCTACTAATAATACAAGATGCCTAGAGAAAGGTCTGGTCTGTCGTCTAAAATATAACGAAGTCTCTTCGTCTCTCTAGGTGTGGGTGTAAGACCGGTGGAAACGGGATGTGTGGCTGAAAAGAAGCATCTAAACAAGGCCGGAAAAGACAAGATGGTGAAACAAACAAGACAGCAAGAATGGCGGCTAGAACGGCCTAAAACCGGTCTCAATCACGGTGTTATGTCATGCGTCTGCTCAACATCGATGTCTCTTTTTGGCTCTCCAGGTCTCCCTCGTGTCCAGTGGTGGGGAAATAAATATAATGTGGGTGCGAATGGGGTATCAAAAAAGAGATCGACCCTATTGTTGCCACAAAGAGGCACACGACCCTTTTGTTGAAAGTGGGCGAGGGGACAGTCCAATATAAGTTGAATGAGATGAAATAGAAAGAGATGAAATGAAAGGGGGAAAGAATGAAGAAGAAATGAAATCCGACAAAGCAGGTCGAATGTGAACGAGGTCGCTGAACGTGAGGTGTTGAACCTCTGCGCCTGTATCTGCAGCTGCATCTGCAGCTGCATCAGCCCGGGTTCGTTGTTTTTGTTGTTTTTTTATATTTTTCGAGTTTTTTTTCGTTGTTTCGTCGTTTTTTTATCGGAAATTGGAAGATGCAAGCAGTCGATGAAAAGGAACGAGAGATGGGCGAAATAGCAAAAAAGATCAGTCGGAAGAGAAAATTATTGAACAGGCAGAAACCTGGTGAGATGCGAAATCGAAAAGAGCAACCCAATAAATGCTGTTCTCTTGAAGGCGGATGTGCTTCAGCATCTAGCCAGGGAAAGTTAGTTTACTGGAAAAGAAAAGAATGAGGAAAAAGTAACCAATTGGACAACACTCACCCGTACCTGAGCTCACCATAACGGTGCTGGTGCTCCCGCTTGGCAGCACACCGGTTGAAGTGCATTGGTTATACCATGGCTACTTGTTCGCAGCTTGGTTGCGCGAGATGCTGTTGGTCCGGGCAGCCCGAGCAGTGAGCTCCAGCGCCCAAGCAGGGCGGCGACCTGTGACCGAGGTGCGACGGCTCGCATTGCTGTTGGCAACGTGGTTGCCGGTGGCCGTGCTGTCATTGCGGTTGCCTTGCTCCCGCGAAACGGCATGCTGCTGGCCACTAGCCAGAGCAGTGGTGTCAGCAACAGTGGCGTCTGCTGGCCGCGTACCGCACGGGATGACATCCACAGGCACGTCTTGTCCATGAGGAACCGCTGCGATCTGGTTGGAGGTGCCCCCAGAGCGGAGAGGCATGGCCGGCGAGTTAGCAATCAAAGCTTGAGCCGTGGCAAGCTGGCGAGTAGTGGGAAGTGGCGTTGCGCTGGCTATATAACCATCATAGAAATCCTCGTCCTCGAACTGGGCAGGACATCATTTCTAGCGCCGTGGGCTTCACGCGCTGGTTGGGATCCATGTATTGGCCGCCGTCCAGAGTCTGGTTGCGGTCCAGAAGCTGGTTGCGGTCTAGAAGCTGGTTGCGGCCCTGGAGTTGGTTTTGATCGAGAGGCTGGTAGATGTTCACGTGCGCATCATTCATTATAGCCCGGTAACGAGCGACAGAAAGATGAAATTCATCGTGAATATCAAGCGCTGCCACGGCGTTCACGATCGCGCAACTCCATCTCGCCGATCACCTCAGCATAATTGCGCAGGCCAGGCTTAGGATCAACGGCAAGAGACGGCCGGTATTCTGCTGCATTGTGTTGCGGTCACGGCGAGGCGAAATTTCCATCACATCGAAGGACTGCGGAATGTGCCGCGGCGTCTGATGAGGGATATTATAGGGCATTTGCTGAGGAGCATGATGCTGCTGAGGCATCTGCATCGGCGGCGGCAGCGGCAGCGCCATCTGCTGTGGCATCTGATGCTCAGGCATAATGTGGCCAGGTCTGCTGACAGCCGTGGGGCGCTCGTAGAAGCGAGCAGCTGGGAATTCGGATGCCTGCAACTGGGCTGTGGACGATGCCGCGGCCGTGGGAGGCCAGGTTTCCCGAGTCTGCATCTGGGGAAACTCGCCGTGCTCGTAAGTCGCCAGCGCTTGAAAGAAACCCGCATGCTGGGAGGGACAGCCGAATAGTCCTGGGAGCCACTGCCACTGGCGCTAGCAGCCGCATGATTCAGGCCGTGATCGGCAGCAGTAGCGAAGCCAGCCGCCTGCTGCTGTTGAGCCAAGATGTTGGCTGCGTCTTGCTGCTGAGGCAAGGCATTGGCCCAACGAAGTGGCGGAAGCTGAAGGCTATACTCGCTGTCGTTATGAAACGCGCCAGCTTGGGGCACCGTCCAGCGCTGCGAAGAACCAGGCGCTGCCATGGCCCCGTTTTCGACGTACCCAAAAGGATAGCTGTCCTGGCCGGGGCCAGAGCCAATGCCATGAGCCTGGCTTTGAGCAGCGTTGTAAGCGTTGGTATAGCCATTTGCGTTGGTATAGACACTGAAATCGGCATAAACCGTTGACGTGGGCTTGGCCATTGACGTTGCCGCGGCCGGGTGAGTACTCGCTGCCATGCACATAATTGCTGTTGGCTCGGCCAAGTTGGTCCACTCGATCGACTCGATCGACTTGATCGACTTGACCGACTTGAGCACCTCGAGCACCTTGGCCCCCTCGGCCGGCCAGGCCATTCTGGATCGGGGTTGGATTCATTCGAGCGCGCGCAACAGTGGCAGCCGCCTGGTATTCTTCACCAGGTAGATAGACCCTAGTGCGCGGGATCATCGCGCGACGGGCCGCGGTCTCGCGCCGCCGCTCCATCGTCCGACGAGTCACGGCGGCCAGTTAAGGTCTGCCGCATCTTCTTGACCCGCTCAATTCTGTTCAGCTCCTCAGGAGAAACTGGGTAATGGGGCACCATGTCAGAAGGTCTCGTTCGCTGGGCACGCGGGGCAGGGGTCTGCGGAGGAGCAGCATCATCAGCAGCAGAGTAGAAGCACCAGTAGCAGTAGGAGCAGCAGGAGCAGCAGGAGTAGGAGCAATCTTTGAAACAGCTCTAGTTGCGGAGCCAGTCTCTTGAGCAGTGGTTCTGCGCATAATCGAAGCAGGAGCCGAGGTATTGGTGTTGGCCGTCGAAAGTCGACGGATAATGGAAGCGCGACGGGCCGCAGCTTCACGAATGGCTTCGTATGTAGCCGCATCGTCCATGCTGCTGTCGGGGGGCACGAAGTACTGTGAGCCATCCGCTTCTCCATGGCTGAGAGGCGATGCAAATCGAACTCTCCGAGCACGAAGCGTGGTAGCAACAGCTGTTGGATCCGAGGCCGAGGCCGGGTCTCTCACTGTCAGAGCACGGAATGGTACCTTCAGCAGCCTGGTCGGTATAAGACTCGTAGGAATTCGGCTCGCTGGCAGCATGTCCGTTCACGCCACCAAGGCCGGTGCTGGTGGCAACAATAGCCGTGCTCGTATTGGCCTCGGCGTTCTCAGCGCTCTGTTCGAGAAGACGCGGGTCGATCGTAGCAGCCTTCTCAATCCGCTCAGCCTCCTCCTTAGAGTAGTAAGGCACTGAGCGCCGCAGGATCTCCGTCGCCACAGCAGTCATGTCAATAGAGTACTGCGTATGAGCAAGAGAATAGGACGGGTCCTCCGTGGGGTCCGGATAGACCGTGCTCTCACTCGGCCCTGACATGCCATCGCTCAAGAACTCGCTGCCATCGGTGGTTGAGCCATGAACACCGTCGTCGGTCTCATCAAGCTCGACCACAGACGCGATTTGGCGGCTTGCAGCGGCTCCCGTGTTATGCCGAGGGTTAGCGGAGGACGTGCCCACCGTCGTATAGGGTCCCGGGTAGGGACCGGACTGGCCAGATGACACCATCCCCATCTCAGCAGCCCAGGTTTGAGCCGACATGCGCGGGATCACGTAGCTTGGGGCTCTCCGCGGCGCAGGCAGAAGGGAAACTATGTCCGTCCGAGGGTTGTTGATGGCCAGAATAGTAGCAAAAGGCCGGGAGCTGCCCGAATGAGCTTGATAGCCCGGGTTCGGCGTGTAGGACAGGTCGCTAAACCGAGGTGCCTGTCTGGATGGCTGATAGATCGTCAATGACGTTTCAGGAATGGGCCTAGACAAAGAGATAGAGAGAGGGTTGTTAGATAATATACTTTATCATGTGCAAGTTGGGAAGGAAACAAGAAGGAAACAAGAAGGAAGCAGAGGATGTGTCAGGATTATAGAACCGAAGAGAACACAGTCAAGGCGAAAGAAAGCGAGCCAAAAAAACAAAAGACCACAGGAAGGAGGATGCCGTGAAAAGAAGAAAAGATAAAGAAGCAGACAACACCGAAACCAGCTACAGAAACGGAAGCAAAAGCATAAAGACAAAGGAGTAGTAGTCAGGCTCCAGGTGGTTTTCTAGAGGGATTATAATCGAGCGAGATGGCCCGACAAGCGAATGAAAGGCAGCTGAGAAGGGAAGCCCCCGAATGATAGGACCATAACTGTACTCGCTCTGTTTTGAAGTCCGAAAGAGCCTTTCGCGATGTGCAGAGGCAGGGCTGGGGGTGATGGGGGTGTAAGTGCGGGGGCAAAACAGAAAAGAGGGCAAAATCGGGAAAAGCAGCGAAGTTGCACAAAACAGTCGTAGGAAAACTGCTCGCCCGATACAGTGTCTTTTCAAAAAAGAACTCGAGCACCAGTTTGTTCTCCTTCTCATATTGATGCGGAGGGTAATATGATTGATTGTAGATGTGTTTTTGTCAAGATATTGGGGGGTCATTTGGCAGCATTTACAGAAAACTAGGCCAAAACAAAAAGGCAGATCGGTTCGCGACGTGTCCTGTAACAAAAACAAGACGCGAAACAAGAAAAAATATATGTGCATGATTGCAGAAAGCCAAAGAGAATGATAGAATTGTCGGAGAAGTGATGTGATTAATGTTGGGACTGCAAACAGCTCACGAGTGGCAACTTACAGGTTGTTTGCCGAAACTGACAAGTTTGCAACTTGGGCAAGAAACACAGGATTGTCGGCAACGACAGCAGTTCCGTGACTGGATCGAACTTGACGTGGTCTAGGCACACTATACTTGCGTACAGCGTCCGACCGGTGCATCATTCGGCGGCCGAATGGTGCAAAAGAACGAGGCTCTAGTGCAACAGCAGGCGATGCAATATCACACGATGCGAGAAAACGACGCGAACTTGAGCTTCAAAGATGCAGCGAGCATAGATCCAGAGAGTATAGCTGGCTATATTGGAAGAAGCAGAGAGATGAAGCAAAAGATGTTGATAGAGAACAAAAGAGAAAGGAAAGGGAGGATGCGAAGGGAGGATGCGGAGGGAGGATGAAGAGGGGGGAGGTCGAAAAATATGGCGAGTTCAAGAGGTCAGAAAAAAACAACAGAAATCAGAGAGTGAGGAGAACACCAGAGAAAGGCAGAGAAGGGGAGCCAGCTGCTCCGTGTGTGTCCCTCGGTGGGATAGGGCTGCTCTGGCCACGAATCTGGCCACGAAAACAATGGGCAACAATAGCGCCAGACGCAGGCCATAAAAAAAAGCTAAAAAGGGAAGGGACACAAAAGGATGAGATTCACCGGATTGCACCTTCCTCGAGCACTCCGCCAGCCCAGCTCTGATGCAGTGCGTCCAGGCGGCGTGTAGGCTGCTGTCCTTGGTCAGGAATGTCTGCTGAGGTCCATCGGCGAACGATACAGCAGGCCAGCAAGCATTGACGTCGTTCTGCAGAATCGTGCACTTTTAGGATTCTGTCAAGGCTTCTACCCAAGCTTCTATCCCGCCATGGCAATCGTGTTATGGGCCAAAGACCATCAGAGCTCGTCCGAGAAGGCGCGTTCCTGTCGTTTATAGCCATGCTGATATTACACTGCGATATCCAGGCCTGCTGACTGTGAGCTGAGCTCCTGTGGGCAAGAGCTAAAGAAGGAAGGGCCCACTGACGCAGCTTCTGCGCCCAGTCTATTGTGCGGACTGCGCGAGACTGTTATGATTGCCATTGTGAGAGCATCCATACGAGCAGGAAGAGCAGAGACTCAAAAGAAAGAAACGCCATTCTTGGTGAGAAGCTGACAATAGAAAGACAGCGAGTGGGCTTGCACACCATTGAGGACGAGCAGTGACTGGCCCCGCACTCGTACGTAGAGCTGCTATGATGGTTTGGACGCACTCACCTAAGGCCATGTTGAGGGACAGACGACACCAGAGAGTCAGCGAAGATGGCGGTGTTGGCTCCTCGCGCCTCCCGGAAATGAAGCTCCAAGGAAGCTCCAGGAGGGACGTTTGGAGACTGGATGGCGGCTTTACTAATGGATAGATTCACGCATTGCGTCTGTGAAGCGCCCACGGCCATTTGCACCAGTGACGGCCTGCACAAGCAGTCCAGGCTCTGGAAGAACGGCACAAACACGCTGAAAGAGTACGAACGCAGCAGCAAACGCGCCCGTTTATAGTCTCAAAGACCAACGAATCACGACAATCCACCACTGTGCGGGGCCTGCAACAATGAGCGTCGCTCATCTCGCATGCATCCTCGCAAGAGCACTTGGCTCTGTGGACACAGCGGACACTCGCTCCTATGCGCAGCAATAATATATGACCAACAATCGCAGGCACAGCTCTCGCAGCCGACGCAGCGTCGCGCCCGTTTCTCGCGTCACTATGCATTTATCTCCTGCAACAGACCTCACCAGCAATGGGCATTAACCTGGTCGCTTTGTACCTGTGTCACTTTGTCTTTTGAGTCTAGCGGGGGCTTGAGCACTCGCAAAAACGCGTCCCTTTTGCCGTGTTGTGGTGGTGCTGCATCTCTTCGAGCTCTCACGCGTGTCGAGAATGTCATGAATGAGTTGGAGAGCCCCTATTCGTCGCACTGTATGTAAATACTGTGGCTGTGACTGATTGGCTGTGGCGCCGTATTATCCACTAGTCCTATCTTGGCTTAGTAGCTCTCCTGTAGCTTTCACGTGACCCAAAAATCGGTGTGCTGGCCGTTCTACGATCCCATACCCCAAACAGCTTGTGGGTGGGGCAAGGGGGAATTTGGCATACGTCGCGATATCCCTATTCAGCTTGCAGAAAGTGTTCCCTCCGACATCTTCCCATCGCCTTTCCATCACCCACCCCCTCCTGCCCACCAATTCTCGCCATTCTGCCGCCCACGATGAACTACGGCAAGAGAGACGAGGATGCCGATGGCAGCCTCGTGCGCGTTGACCGCACGCAGGTCTTCCAGGAAGGTCCGTTCTGATTCCCCGCCCACCGCAATCTGGGAATAGCTTCAATTCGGCGTCTTTTGGCCTTTGGCGGGGACGGATACCCAGTGCTGCTCCGACGTGTCGACGTGCCGTGCAGGCCCATTGCTAACATTGACTTCTCTTTAACCTCTTGTGCAGCACGGCTCTTCAACCGTTCTCCCATCCAGCCGCGCCAATGCCGCATCCTGCTCACCAAAATTGCCCTGCTGCTCTACACCGGCGAGCGGTTCCCCACCACCGAGGCTACGGAGCTGTTCTTTGGCATCTCAAAGCTCTTCCAGAACAAGGATGCCAGCCTGCGCCAGATGGTCCACCTTGTCATCAAGGAGCTGGCCCACTCGGCCGAGGATATCATCATGGTCACCAGCACCATCATGAAGGACACTGGCGGCAGCGGCGACTTCATCTACCGGCCCAACGCCATCCGCGCCCTCTGCCGCATCATCGATGCCACGACCGTCCAGAGCATCGAGCGCGTCATCAAGACGGCCATTGTCGACCGCAACCCCTCCGTTTCGTCCGCTGCCCTGGTCTCGTCCTACCACCTGCTGCCCATTGCGCGTGACGTGGTCCGCCGCTGGCAGAGCGAGACCCAGGAGGCTGCCGCCAACACCAAGAGCTCGGGCGGCTTCTCGCTCGGCTTCTCCTCGTCGACCACCACGCCCGTCAACAGCTCCTCCATGACCCAGTACCACGCCATTGGCCTGCTGTACCAGATGCGCATGCACGACAAGATGGCCCTCGTCAAGATGGTCAAGCAGTTCGGTGCTGCCGGCGCGGTCAAGAGCCCTCCGGCCGTCGTGCTGCTCGTCCGTCTTGCTGCCCAGCTGGCCGAGGAGGACCCATCGCTGCGCCCGAGCATGGTCCAGCTGCTCGACGGGTGGCTGCGCCACAAGAGCGAGATGGTCAACTTTGAGGCGGCCAAGGCCATCTGCGACCTGCGCGACGTGACCGACGCCGAGGTGACCCAGGCCGTGCACGTCCTGCAGCTGTTCCTGACCTCGCCGCGCGCCGTCACCAAGTTCGCCGCCCTGCGCATCCTGCACAACTTTGCCTCGTTCAAGCCGCAGGCCGTGCACGTGTGCAACCCGGACATTGAGCTTCTCATCTCCAACAGCAACCGCTCCATTGCCACCTTTGCCATCACCACGCTGCTCAAGACGGGCAACGAGGCCAGTGTCGACCGTCTCATGAAACAGATCAGCGGCTTCATGTCCGAGATCACCGACGAGTTCAAGATCACCATTGTCGAGGCTATCCGCACGCTGTGCCTCAAGTTTCCCAGCAAGCAGGCCGGCATGCTGGGCTTCCTCAGCGGTATCCTGCGCGACGAGGGTGGCTACGAATTCAAGCGTGCCGTCGTCGAGAGCATGTTCGACCTGATCAAGTTCGTGCCGGACTCCAAGGAGGATGCCCTGGCTCATCTCTGCGAGTTTATCGAGGATTGCGAGTTCACGAAGCTGGCTGTCCGCATCCTGCACCTGCTGGGTATCGAGGGCCCCAAGACCTCGCAGCCCACCAAGTACATCCGCTACATCTACAACCGCGTTGTCCTCGAGAACGCCATTGTGCGTGCCGCCGCTGTGACTGCCCTGGCCAAGTTCGGTGTTGGCCAGAAGGACCCGGAGGTGAAGAAGAGCGTGCAGGTGCTGCTTTCGCGCTGCTTGGACGACGTCGACGACGAGGTCCGCGACCGTGCCACCCTGAGCCTCCGGTTAATGGATGAGCCGGACGACCTGTCGATGCGTTTCGTCAAGAACGGTATGCTCCCTCTCTCTCTCTCTCTCTGATTTTGCAAAACAAAAATGCTAACGCAACTCTCTAGAAAACATGTTCTCGCTTTCCTACTTTGAGCACCAGCTCATCACCTATGTCACAGCCGATGACAAGGAGACCTTTGCAGCGCCATTCGACATATCCAAGGTTCCTGTCGTTACTCGCGAGCAGGCTGATGCCGAGGACCGGACCAAGAAGCTCACTGCGACCGCCACGACACTCAAGGCCCCCAAGCTGGGCCCGACCAAGTCGTCGGTGTCGAGTGCAGAGGCCGCCGAGACCGCGTCTGCCCAGGCCCAGAAGTACGCCCAGGAGCTGCTCCAGATTCCCGAGATGAAGGAGTTTGGCGCCGTGCTCAAGTCGTCGCCGGTCATCGAGCTGACCGAGGCCGAGACCGAGTACGTCGTCAGCGTTGTGAAGCACATCTTCAAGGAGCACATTGTGTTCCAGTACGAGGTCAAGAACACGTTGCCGGAGACGGTCCTGGAGAACGTCTCCGTCGTGGCCACGCCCTCGGACGAGGACGAGGTCGAGGAGGTCTTTATCCTGCAAGCCGAGCGCCTGGCCACGGACGAGCCGGGCAAGGTCTACGTTGCGCTGCGCAAGGTTGGCGGTGCTGACGCCCTGCCAACGAGCAACTTCTCCAACGTGCTCAAGTTCACAAGCAAGGAGATCGACCGACGACCGGCGAGCCCGAGGAGAGCGGCTACGAGGACGAGTACGAGGTGTCCGAGTTTGAGCTGGCTGGCAGCGACTACGTCATCCCAACGTTTGCCAGCAACTTTAGCCACCTGTGGGAGCAGATTGGTGCGTCGGGCGAGGAGTCTGAGGAGACATTGCAGCTCAGCGGCGTGAAGAGCATTGCCGGTATGTTTGCTTTCCCATATGTCGTTTTTTGTCATCAATGGCTTTTCTCTTTTTCTCTCTCTTTTTTTTCTTTCTCCTTTTTTTCTTCTCAAATACTAACTCGCAACAGACGCAACAGAACAGCTAGCCAAGACGCTGTCGCTGCAGCCGCTCGAGGGCACTGATATCCCCATGAGCCAGACGACGCACACGCTCAAGCTGCTGGGCAAGACGGTCAACGGCGGCCGCGTGGTCGCCAACGTGCGCATGGCCTTCTCGTCCAAGTCGGGCGTGACCACCAAGGTGACGGTCCGCAGCGAGGAGGAAGGCGTGTCCGGCCCTGATTGTCGCAGCTCTTGGTTAATCTGATAGAACGGTCTGTGCTTTATTTATAGAGAAATGCTTTCTTTGGGCTTAGCGTTTTTACTGTTTTGTCTTGCTTGGTAGGGCAGAGGAGAAATGTTGTCTCATTTTGTGTTTTGCGGCTGTCCTTTATTTCTTTACTCTCCTGATGTCCAGGCAAAAATTGCTGGGTAACCTTAAAAAGAATGGGTTTTCTATTATCGAACTTTACATTACTTTTTTCACACCTCTCAAATACTCTGTCTGTGCCTTGATGTCTCGTTGTGAGCCTTTTTTTGATGTACTTTCCAATCATGTAGGATTCTGTTACCTTTCTCTTTAGATTCTTTTCCCCCCCATTATCACGTCACCTTCTTTTCACTTCTTCTTACCACCCTTCCCGCCACCTTTGCCCCCGGACGAGCCCTTGCTTGGGCCTTTGGGCTGTCTCCCAGTTCCACCTCTGCCAGCTCCGTTCTTGTTGCCGCCGCTGCTGCTGCCGCCGCCGCCTCCGCCAAATCCTCCGCCCAGCATCAGCGTCAGCTTGCCTACAGGCACGCTGTTGGACGCCTCCTCCATCTTGATGCCGGAGATCAGCTCGACCTCCCGGGGCCACATACGCTCGGGGTCGCGGCTTTCCTCGTCCACGATGCCGGCATTGGTCCGGCCGGCCTCGCCAGCCCGCTTCCAGCGCTCCAGCACGTCCCGCATGGCACGGCCTTTCTTGGTCTGGCCCGGCTGGATCTTGACTTTATATTTGAGCTTGGACAGCGCCATCCAGGGTCCGCAAACAGGAACCACTCGAGGATCTCATCGCCCGGCGCAGGGCGGGGCACGAGCGAGTTGAGCAGGTCCAGGCTGCCAGCCTCGGCATCGGCTTCGTCGTCGAGGGCACCGGGATCTGCTGCTCTCTCGTCGCCGTCACGCGCCTCAAGCTTGGCCTGGCGCACTGCCTCGTAGTCTCGCATCTTTTGCATCTGCTTCTCCTTTTGCAGGCGGCGCCGCTCCTCATACGCGGCAATCTCGGCCTCACGCTTGGCCTTGGCATGCAGCTTTGCCTCCACCTTCTCCCGGCCGGCAGCGATGCCGATGAGTTTCTCGGCACGCGCACGGTCCTCCTCGTCCTGATCCTTGTATTTGGCCAGCTTCTTGGCCTTGCTCTTCTGGCCGCGCTTCGACGCACCGCCCGAGCTGGTGTTAACACTCGAGCCACGCGATGGCGTCGGTGAGCCGGCGCGGAGATGCGTTCTGGCCTTTCCAATCCACCCCGCGGTAGATGGCGCCTCTTTCTCCTCGTCATCTTGCCCGGCTCCCTCTTTGCCATTGCCCTCCTCGTCGTGTCCCTCGGCCTTCTCCTCAGTAGCTGCGGAGGCTGATTCAGCTGACTCGGTGGATTCAGCTGGCTGGGAGTCATCTGCCGCGCTCGATGGCTGCTCGACCACCTGAGCAGCCGTCTCACTTTCGGTCGAATCCTTTTCTAGCTCTCCTTGCACGGTGTCCCCCTCGGCGCCATCATCGTTGTCGTCCTCTGCCACCTCTTCGTCCTCCTCATTGGCAAATGACTCGCTGTTACTGGAGATCCCCTGCGGTACTGGGACCTGGTGTTTGCCATGGTTGGCTCTGCTGGCACCGCTGATCTTAAAGTAGAGACCGAATCCGAGAACACGCTGTGGTGGCTGCATGTGGTTCTTCTCACCACGAATATCAAAGGAGCCCGGGAAAGCATCTCGCCTGTGGCGGTCGACTTGAAGACCTGGTTCGAATGGACCCAGTACGCGCCCATACCGGCCTTTGTGTCCCACGCTTCAGAGGCACATACGGCAAGCGTGCCGGCCTGCGCGAGGGTGGAGGGAGGAATCGGCGCATCGGTGCTTGCGTCGGGACGGTTCTTGATGATAATCATGCCCGGGGACCCTTTGAGGTCGGCATGAACATACACATCGCCTCTCCGGAAGTGGTGCCGGTAAAGCATCTCGCATTGCTGCGACTCGCGGGCAGCAAGAATCAGGTACCCATCAGATGAGACAAACCACAGAAACTTTTCGAACCAGAGCTGCCGGCGGATGAGCTGTGGAGCTGGTTTGCCTGTTTTCTGGACACGCTTCAGCTCCTCAGCCACCTTCTTTTCCGCGTTGCGCAGCGCCATAGACGTGACCTCTCGCGTCTTTTGCTCCTTGACGGCTGCCACACGTTTCTGGTCGTAGTACTCGCGGGCGTTGCTCCAAGCAGAGAGCGCCAGCTTGACGTCGACGTCAATCAGACTGCGGCCTTCGGTTTCGTCGCCATCGCCGTTCTGGTTCTGGTCGTAGGCGCCGTCCTGATATTCCTCCTCCCATCCCTCCTCGGGCTCCTCGTCCAAACACAAAGTAATGGAGCCTTCGGCAAGCTTCATTGGGAGCTTGATGAGGGCAGCAACCGGATTGCTGCTGGCGCTGTTCTCGATCATGAGCGCCAGATCCTCCAGTCCATGCCCTCCTGCAGCTGCTCGTTGACGGCATCAATTGCCGCCTGGACCCAGTCCTGGTTGGCCTCGATGGCAGCAGCCTTTCGCGCATTGAGTTGCTGCGTTTCTTGCAAGGACTCGATACGCTGTGCTTGGTCACGCTTCGTTGCCTCGAGCTTTTTGGACGCTGCCGATTCCTGCTGGTGGACCTGGCGGTCGGCCTTGAGACCTTGCAGATGCGAGTAGAACTCATCGGCCGCCTGGTTGAAGGTGTCAAAGGGAAGAACAACATATTTCGGGTCAAGCTCAAACTGCCGCGGGCTGAAGGGGTGGAAGTCAACGTAATCGAGATCTGCTCGCTTGGAGCTCGCTGTAGCGCTACCATTTGGCGGCTCCGGGGCGGCGCCAGTCTGTGGCGCATCTGTCTTCTCGTCGCTATCGCCCACCTCCTTCTTTGCCGCAATGATATAACCACGGCAGTCTGTGCCTGCCTTGGTGAGGTTTTCGATCTGGGCCTGCACATCCTGTAGCACCTTGAGCAAAGCCTTTAAACGCTCCTCGTTGGCGAGTATATCCTCGGGCTGGGCGGCGTTCTTGGTGTCAAAGCCAGATAGCAGCAGGTGGTGGTCAATCAGCACCTGCGAGAGATCGGTCAAAGACAGGGCAAGTATCCGGCTCAGGCCCTTTCTCTTCTTTGCTTTTTTAACTGGTACTGCGGGCACCACTGCGACTGCGCCCTCCACTGGCGCAGGCTTCGAGGCGTCGGCCGCGACAGCTTTCTCTAGTACTTGGCGTACCCGGTCCAGTGTCAGCTCTGAGGCGTCCGACACGTTCTTCCGAGCGCCAATAGCATAGGGGCTGCCCACACTGAGCGTCACGTCGAGACTGGCACTGCGGAACGCCGCAACAGTACGCTGCAGCGCCAGCACCTTTGCGTTGGCGTCGGTCAAGACCACATTGCCCGCAGAGAAGAACTCGAGGTAGAGGCACTGCTGGCCGTCGTTGAAGCGCAACTCGATGATGCGGTCCGTGCCAACCTGGGCCACGCTCGTGAGCAGCCGACCGTTCAACAAGGTCCGCAGACGGCTGACAAACGCCGAGGGCGCATTGCTGGCGCCGCCACCGCTCCCGGACCCAGACGCGTTGGCCGAGGCGCGGGCATCGTACGCAGTTAGGTGGCACCGGAAGCCGGAGTCCACGACGAGCTGGTACTTGTCCTGGCTGCGCGAAAAGCGCAAGAGGATGGTCCGCGAGCTCGAGGAGGAGCCGGAGGAGGATGCAGAGGGCGGGACGAGGTCGTAGACGTTGGAGATCCGGGTGCCGGCGAGCTTGTGGTTGAGCTCGTGGCTGATTACCTAAACGGACGGCGGGGTGGTGAGCAACACAGACAGGCATTGGTGCTTGGTGCGGGGAAGATGGGTGCCTACCCGGACATCGAGGGACGAGAAGCGCTGCTTCATGGCGGCTGCATGTCAACTGTCGATTGAAGAGCTTCCGGGACGTTGGACGTTGCGGAACTGGGAGGCTTCAAAATGAGGCTCGCTAGGAAGGAAGCTCAAATACTGGGCAGGTATTACTGGCGGATGACGCAGAATGACTCTGGCCGGCGAAAACGGCAGGAGCGGGGCCGGAAATTACGTCAGCCACCACAGCCGCCAAAGGCCAACCATCACAAGACACGCGCCAAAATAAACAAATACTGGTCACAAACTTAAGGTAGCAAAGGATCATTTAAATCAAAGCCCAGTGTCATCCAGAATCTAGTCCAAAAGTCAAAATTAATATCGATCGCAGCCGGCTCAGAAAACAGTCACACAATACACAGTCAGGCCGGATCAACACAATCCGCGAGATTTGCCCCTTTTGCCCTTTTGTCCTTTTCACCCAGCACATCTGTCTGCCATATACCGACGAGAAATTCAAAAAGAAACCCCAAAGAAGTCCAAACATAAATCCGAACTCAATCCAGCCTATCAATATATATCCGCAAAATCTGTCAAAAGTTCACAACAAGCACGCGCGCAATCACCCAAACACAGACAGCTATTCTCTTATGTCTGGCTGAGCTGGCGCAGCTCAATCTCGCGCTCACACGACAGCCACCGCTTCTTGCCAACGCGCATCTCGTAATGCGGCGCAATCTCGGTGACATCGTGCATCGACGCCTGGATGCCGTTGCATGTTTTGCTGCGGTATGTGTCCACTGTGTTTCGCACCGTCAGCAGGGGAGTCATAAAACGTAATGAATAGAATCAAAAAAGGGGGAAACAACAAGCCTAGCACTTACAAGCTTTCTGCAAAAAGATCCGGCGGCCCGCAAACGCGCGGCTCTGCAACCAGGCCATGCGGCATCCCAGGTCGTTGAGCCGCACCTGCTTGCGGCGTAGGGCCTTGCGCATCCGAGGGACAGCCACCTCTGTCTCCACGCCGTTGTCGCCAACAGGCACCGCCGCCATGGTAGTCGTGCCATCAAGGCTGTCACTGCCTCCAGACATGGCCATACGATGGCGGTGGTGCTGTCGCCGTCTCCGGCCCACACCCGCGTCGCTGCTAGCCTCCACCTCGTCCCCGCCGTTGTCTTCGTTGGAGAGACGTAAATCCTCCACATCGTCAAGATCATTCAAAAAGAAACGGCGGCCTGTGGGGCTCGGCGGTGGGCTCTCCATTTCACGAGGGAAGAAGGAGCCCGGACACACGGCATTCGACCGGCGGAAGGAGTCGGGAATCTCGCCGGTATCGACCATGTTGAGCGTGACACGAACCCGAAGACGCGAGCCTCGGTCCTCGACCAGGACAAACTTGCGCTTCTTAGCCTCCGGCACGTCGGGGAACAGGCCGTCAGGTTGGGTACAGCCTTCTTCGTGCTGGCCGCGGCCCCGACGCTGCCAGCACTGTGCGCAATCGCCACAGAAGACGACACGGGCGGCAAAGGAGCTCCGCCGGGATAGCCACCGTACGAACTAAAGACATGAGCCGGCCGCGAGTCTTGCGCATCGATGCCAGATGCAGTGTTGACGCCACCGACAGGCGCCTGGTGGTGATGGTGCTGGCCCTCGTCAGCATATGGGTCGTCGTTCTCGCCTGTGGTCGACATGTTAGCTTTGACGGTTGTCAAGTGGTGAAGACAGCATGGAGGAAAGAAGAAGAAGAAGAAGAAGAAGAAGAAGATCAACAACGACATGGACGAGTGACGGGGCGACCTAGATAGGGAAGGATAAGATCGAAGATGACCAGGCCCTTGGCCCATACACTTGGTGACGGTAGACCAAGACAACCACAGGGCCATCATGGACTTGGGCAGGCACTGGCACTGGCAGGCAGGACAGATACCAAGGAGGGGTGAGGCTAAGGAAAAGAAGCATGTGCAGGGGGGGCGGGAGTGAGCGGGGAGGCCACGACAGACTAGGCAGGGACTGGCAGAGGGGACCGAGATGGTGGGTAGGGTACGACAACAAAGATGCCGGATTGGTAGGGGAAGAGGGGAGACTGGCCCCGAAGACAAGGATAAGGATAGGTGGAAAAGCCTCAAGCAAGGGGGTGGGGGCACTTCTGATGCAACAAGCAAGAGGGAATCTTTGGCGAGGCAAAAAGAACGCTGGTCTTTTCAAACAGAAATGTGAGAATATTGTTTGCATAAATGGTGGAATAGGGGGTCGCGTGGTATGTCGATTGCCGTTACTGCCACACGGCGATCCGAGAATGGCCAATACCAACTGCCCCCACCAAGTATCATCAGTTTTTTTTTTTGTTTTTTTTTTGGCATGCTTTGTTTGCGCGGCTGCTTGCCTCGTACACTTGTTCTCGGCTCTGCCATTCTTCGTTCCTTCACCCTCCCGGCTGGCGCGTTTACAACGGACAAAACGAGGCCATGCTCCGTCTTACCAGGAGAAGGATCGGGTCAAAGAAAACAGATACAACGCAAGCAAAACAAAACGGGACGCGAGAATAGAAAGGAGAAAAAAAACACGAAATCCCAGATCCTTTGTGACATTCTTGCCGCGTCCTGCGCTTTATATATCCCGCAACCCAATCCTTTGTAGCCTCGCCTCTGCTTCTTTCTGTCCGCCGCCAGCCCGAATGTCTTCTCGAGATCCAGGGTAACGAGCCATGCCACGGGTTTCCCCAAGACCAGCCCAAAATCCCCCCAAGATATCAGGAATGAAGACAGCGCCGTCAACGGCAATGGTGACAAATAGAGAAATCAAACAGAAACGTAGGCAGTAAGCAGGAGTACATAAAAACCAAGGATAAAATACACCCCGGCACAGCACGACGCATACGAGCAATAAGAGTAGCATACAAATTCCTCTTTTGTTGTGTACCAGCTCCGTCGCCCGAGCGACTTTGAGGGGGTGTTGATCGATCGCCTATGAAGAGTATATATCAAACATGATAAGAAAAGAAAAAGAAAAAAAAGAAGAAGAAAGTGGAAGGAGAAGGAAAACGACCTGATATGAATCGAACCAAAGGAAAACACAGGAGAACAGGCAAAGAAAAAATCAGGTCTTTAGAACCAGAACCAGACGAACCAAAACTCGGCGGCCAAACCTTCGCCAGTAATATAAACTGGAAAAGGAAATTTGAATGTGACAGTGTAGAGTGTAGAGAAGAAGAAAAGGAAAGAGGACGATATAGGGAATCTGTAGAAAACCGGTCTTTGGAAATAAAGGTATCAAAAAAAAACGTCGTGCCATTTTGGTCAATAACGGGGGAAGTATAGGGCAAAACAGTGATACAAGGAGTAGAAAATCAAACGGGGCATGCAAATAAATTCCCGGTTGCTCAGACGGTTACATCTGGTGGAACATACCAGCATCGTCGCCTCCGGTTTGCGCCGACGTATCGGCGTGGTGGTGCAACTGCTGGGGCATTCCGTGCATAGGCTTACCCATGGGTGTGCCGACATTCGAGAGCGGCGCAGGGCCACCCAGGTGTGCGGGCGACTGCTGACCAACGCCCGACGTCATGCTGCCGGGCGTCGAGCCGGCGGCCTTGCGAGTGCCCATCTTCGCCATGCGGCGAACCCGACGACTGCGCAGGCGGGATCTTGGTTGCTGTTGCGCCAGCTGTCAACTGCGCGCTGGATGAGACCACGCTTGCCGCGCAAGGCAGGGTTCAGCTGGGCAAGCGACCAGCCCACAGTGTTGCATTCGCTCTCGTACTGAAGACGGTTGCCGCGGTACTGCTCACGTGGGCAGCAGGCACGGGATAGACGCAGTTGTCCTGCTTGAAGTCGGCCGGCAGGTCGTCGGCCGACACCGACTCGACGTCGCAACGGATCGTGTACTCCATCTTGACACGGTCACGGGAGTACTCAAAGGCAATCCACTGCACGCCGTTCTGGTCTTGCCGAACCACGAGCGGTGTCGTCGCAGGAATCGGACCAGGCGCTGCGTTCGGGTTCACTGCGGAAGGGCCAGCATTGCCAGCCTGGCCAGATGGCAGAGGACTGGTGCCGTTCTGGGCGGCATGCGCAGGGTGTTGCTGCGGGTGCTGGGCGGTCTGCTGCGGGTGCTGCTGGTGTGGTGCGTGCTGCTGATGCTGGGGATGCGGCTGGTGGGAGAGGTGCTGAGGGTGCTGAGGGTGCTGCGGCTGTTGCTGGACCCCCTGCTGAGAGTGCATGCTCTGCGTCTGGTGCGCCTGGTGGGACTGAAGGCTCTGGGCGTGCATGCTCTGGGCCTGAAGGTTCTGTGCGGCCTGAACTTGGCCCATAGAAAGCGGCGAGGGGCGTTTGGCGGAGCCTGGCGGGACAGCTGAGGAGTGAGGCTCTGAACCTCCATCTTGGCATGGCGCGGGCTGCCTGCCATTGTCGATGGACTGTGCTGGCTGGGGTGTTGAGCCATCTGGTGCGGCACGGGGGACGGTGCGCCGTGAGACATCATCATGCCGGGCTGAGAGCCCATCGACTGGTGAGGGGCCTGCGTGTGTTGGCCATAGGGGGAAGGGGCAGATGGCGGGAGAGGCTGGTACTGCTGGTGCTGGCCGTAGTACATATGCTGCTGGTGGAGCTGCGGCGGCTGGCCATAGATGCTCCGCTGCTGGTCATGAGCGCTTGTCGAGGCTACAGATGCAGGTGAATTTGATTGCGGCGTATGGTAGGACATGGGCGGGTACTGAGGCCGGGACATTGTTGCGGTCATCATCTCTGCAATGCCGGTTTGGTTAGCTACCGAGTCTGTCTCTATTGGCTTTTTACGAGAAAGGTGCTCCCGGTTCACGGTAGTTTAACTGGGAAGAAAAGTCGAAGGGAATAGAGATGCTTACCTGCGGAGGTATACCCGCTGTTCGCAGCAGGAGCGTTGTATGGGCTGCTTTGGTAGTTGTAAATGTCTTGAGCGTGTTGTCCACTACTTTGCTGAGGATGTTGCTGGTAGACAGGTGCAATATGGTGCGAAGATGGGTAATGAGATGCGTGTTGCGGCTGCGTTGACTGGACTGTGCTAGAAGGACGGCTTTGACCGTGGTGCGGTTTGCTGTTGCGAGTGAGTGTGGTGCTGCATAGACCTGGTTAGTAAATGCAATCGTCTAGGTCGAGGTGTGTCGTGATATATCATATGATGTTTCTCATTCGAAGGGGCAGGTGAAAAAATAAAGGAATGAAACGGAAGAAGAAAACATGAGGGATTGATGTTATAAAAAGAAGGGGAAGGGGGCTTGGCGGGGCAGTCGTGTCCCGGCGTGTTTAATTGTCGTTGACACAGCGCTGAATGAACAGGGGGAGGCTAGTGTTTAGGGGGTGTTAAAAGGATATTATGGGCAAGAAACAAGACCACCCGCGTGCTGGGTCTTATTTGGTGTGAAAAGAAACGGCAACGAAAAGAAAGGTCAGGGGCGGGAGCTGATCTGCGGTTGAGGCGACAGGATACTACCGTATCGTTTTCTCAAAACCAGGCAGGGCTCACTGGAGTTCCCTACACTCGCATTGGTTTGCTCCGATGATCCTGGTCGAGTTTCGACTAGGGTTCGACTAGGGGATCAATGAGAGAGGTGATTGCTGCCGCGAGACGCTACTCCGTCAAACAAGTGCTGGGATCCAACGTGCTGCAGGGGCGAGAGCCGGGGTGAAGCGTTCTGTGATGTTCATTCTCGACAACTCTGGCCACACGGCGCGAGTTTTCATAGAAAGCCATGCCATGTGCCGGGGTCGAGTGAGCAAGCACGTGTTGTGACGGCTGGCATGTTGTGTGAAGGCGGGTATGAAGAGAAGTGCGTTGCAAGCTGCTGGTGGTAGAGAGCGATTGGAGAGCAGGTCGGGATACATACACAAGACACGAGACGATGTAGCTAGGCCGAACCGTCGTTGAAAGAAGGTAAAGGAGTGGTAAGGTTGATTTGGTGAATCAGAGCTTGAAAAAGATGTAGTTGGTGTAGAAAAGGAGTGTCAAGGAAACGTCGGCAGAGGCGAGTGTGATGGAAATGAAACAAGGAGGTGCTGTATTGAACAACTTGTGGGGGGAGGTGAAAGAGGAAGCCCAGGTTCTTATGTAGGCCAGGGCAGGAGACTGGCAACCTAAAACAAATGAAAACAGGAGAAGGATGTCGCAAGGCCGCATGGGCTTTTGCTTTGGTTTGGTTTGGGGGTGTCTCTTTTTTTAGTGTTTGCTGTCCCCTTTCCCCTTCCCTGGTTGAAGGTGAATGAACTTCCCTAACCGTGAAAAGTGGGCACTTGGGCTCCTGTCCGTTGTAAAATTCGGGGCAGCATGAAATTTTTTTTGAGATGAGCCAGGGCAAAGGGAAGTGCGAATGGGCGAATGAAGGACAGCGGATGGCCCAGGGTCAAGGATGCTAATCTGAAGGTAAAGGATATGGGGGGAATAGGGGGGGGTGTGAAAAGGATAAGACGGACGTTCTCACACGCTCTTCCAGGCAGCATGTCAACGGGTGGAGGCCAAGAGGCAACGCTTTGCTGCAGAACCCACCCGCTCGGTGATTGCCCAATGGGGAGCCACAAGCCGGGACAGGGGCTCTGGCGAACAGGGGACGGGGGAAGGCAGCCGGGGGTTTCGAAAACTGGAACTCGGGTGCCTCTCTGGTGGCTGTCGCCCCCTTTTGTCATCCCCCCTAATCCCAAACTCGACAAGGGCGGTGTGTGTAAGAGGCGATCCTTGTCGTTCTCGTCCAAGAGCCAGGAGCCAGGAGCCAGGAGCCAGGAGCCAGCCAGAAGCCACTCCAGCCATAGCACGCGCCACAGGAAATGTGGTGCACACCAGCAGGCGAAGACAGCCAACCAACCAGTCCACTGTCACGTCGAGCCCGTGCATCCTCCAACGACAACGGTGCGCAGCTGTGCAGTAGTGTGGCTCCCATTGCGTCCATTGCCTTGGTCTGTCCTGAGAGCCAGGCGGTAATGGTGGGCAAGAACGCCACACCGAAATATGGCACAGCTTGCCTTGATATGGCCCTGGCTGCTGCTACTTTGCGTACTTTTGTGTGCGTCGAACCATCTAACACGATGCAACCTCACCAGGCACTTGCGCTGCGAGGTTGTCTGTCTTCTCTTGATCTGCATTCCGACTCGTCCAAACTGTAAGGAGGGGGAGAGAAGAAGAAAGAAAGAGGGGAAAATAAAGGGGAAAAAGAAGAAGACGGAAATAACAGTGTAGAAATTCAAATCAGGTCGTGCCCTGAAATCGAGATCATTCACCTAGTAGACCTCAACCCCAAGCGGCGGCGCCGTTTTGATTTCTTCTGGTGTCCTTATTTCTTGCCTATCCCTCCCGCCCACTTTTGGGCGTGGCGTCTGTCTTCTTCTTCATGAAATGCCAACGGCCTCTGAGACCGTTCCAACTGCCAACTAGACAGGAAACAAACCGAATAAGTCGTTGGTGGCCGACTAGCAGCCGGTGGGCCAACAGCCTAGCGGAAGCACCTCCAAAGGCTTTCCCAGAAAAAGAATCCAAGACAAGCGAAAAGAAAGAACCAGGGCGAATTCTGTACAGCGCCGCACTAAACCAGCTCTGGCTGGCAGCGTCGTGTGGGACGGGGTGCCCTAGTCCTTAGTGAAACAGAAAAAAATCCCTGCAATTCCCACCCTCCACTCTCAGACTCGATCTGTCGGCTGGCGTTTGTTGCGGTAGCCCTGGAAGGCACCACACCAGTGTGACGGCGTGGTTTTCTGGAAAGAAAACCTGATTCCATGGGTGCAAAGCATCCCAAGTGCGTGCGGGAGGGGAGTCTTCGGAGGGCTGGAATGAACTTGGATTATGCTGCGCCAACGTTGAGCTTTGCAAAGAAGGCAAGCAGCAAACTGAAATCGACGATGCCCGAGAGATGATGAGAGACGGCGGGGGACGGCGGGAGATGGCGGGAGACGGCGAGAGATGGCAGGGGACGATAGGAATTGAAAGCAGAACGAGACAAAAATAGCAATCCTCATTCGGGAGCCTAAGCTGCCGATAGCATGGCTGAGCCACTAAAACAAGACGGGCTCGTTTTCGGCTTGTAACTTGCTGGCCAGCCAATATGGGAGAGATCAATTGGTAAGACAAGGAGTGGAAGCGGTGGCGGTGTACATGGGAGAAGAAGAAAGCAGAAAAAGAAAAAAACGAGGTTGGAACTTGTGGGCGATTGTTGGGTTGAAAGCCCAGGGAAGAATCTGGGGGGAGAAAACAGAAATAAAATAAAACTCACGTCGTAGGCTTCGTCTTTGGCCTGGACCGATGCCTGACGGTGCTCTTGTGCCATTGCAAGTCCCATCAGTACCGATGTCTCGGGTGTATGCTATTGAACAGATGTGTTAGCTATAAAACTGTCTTAGGGTGGCATGGGGTTGTGTCCAGTGACGGGGCGGAGCACGGTGGTCGACTCAATCGGCTCCGGGCGTCATCCCGGCCTGGCCACCTCGTGCCGGCCGTTGCTAGACAGGAGAGGGCAGATGTGTAACTCGGGGGCCCAAACTATCACAAGGGGAGTGTGGAAAGAGTGGAAAGAGTGGAAAGAGTGGGAACAGTGACAGGAAACCAGCATGAACGGATAGGACGGAGTGGTAAACGGCGATGGGGAGTGGAAGTCGAGCTGCAGGGACAGAAAGAAAACCCGGTGGTATGGAGAGAACAGACAGTGTAAATATTCACACGGGCGGGTATGCGTTCGCGTCAAAGCGAAGCCAGTGTGCGATGATTGCGGTAGAACGGTGCCTCGTGCAGCCGGGCGTGTTATTTTGCTGTCGTTGTTTGCTTAGGGTGTTAATGGAAGTTGTGGCTGTCGTGAGGGGACGGTGGGCAACAGACAATGCAAGGTGGTAAGATAGGTGGTGTATGGGATGTCTGCCCGGACGGAGAATGAATTATGTCGTAGCTTTGGCGGGAGAGGTGTGTGGGAATAAGTATGCAGGTTTCGATGCATGTATGGAGGAACGAATATGCGCGTGTCAACCCGGTTTTCAAGGATGGCCGTGCACGCGAGTCGACCAGGGAGTCTGGGGCAAATTCAGAAGATGCAAGGAAGAAGCAAGAGGGAAAAGTTGGGAAGAAACAAGATATAAAATAGAAATATAAGAACCGGCAAAGGACAGAATCCTCGAACAAGGAAAGGTGCAGATGGGAAGTACTCGTATTACTCAAAAGATGAAAGAAAGCAATAAAAGCGAATAGAATATCTTCAAAACACAGCAGGGGTGGCGGAGAGTAGGAAGATAAAAAGGGGAGCAGGGAGCCACGGAAGACAGGGAAAATAAAGGAGACATCGGCGTGCAGGAAACGTCCCGACCCTTCGTTCCCATCATCTGGATCCCCTCTTTTTTCACTCAAACTACGGTTTGACAAAACTCACCCCAGGTGGCAGCTACCTGCAACCGTCCTCGGTACGAAGTACGTGTAGTACTCCACCCTTTTTCCTCCTGAAGGGTTGTCGGGTTGTATGAAGCGCAAAACTCTCGTTGAGACAGGCGTGTGGTGTTGAAGCTAGAACGGAGGTAGTGACGAAGACAAGAGCTTCGACAATCGAGAACAAAAGGTGGGCCTGGTTGAGAAAGTTGGAAACAACCTCGAGTGGTGTTTGTGGGTTGGGGGCGGTGGTATGTGCATGCGAGTATGGCCACTGCGACCAAATAGTGCCGAAGGGTGTCTGGCTGTGTAAATCTGAAACGGCGTGGAGCTGGAGTCTAATCAGAACACACAATTGTCAGCCACGTTAGGAGCCGTTTGATTTCAAGGCTTGAGGTGTGGGCTCGTCGCGTTTCTTTCTTGTTGTCCCCGTTTTCCTTTTTCCTTTTCTTTCCCCCTTCTTACGATGTATTTGAGACAGAGAGAGAGGAAGAAGGCTTCGCCGCCTGGTTCTCGTTCTTTTCGTTTTCGTTTTCTTTTTCTGGTCTTTTTTGGCGGTGGTTTTCGGGGCAATAGTGCTGGATCTGCAAAAGCACACCGTTTGTGGCACAACTCCGGGTAAAAATAGAAACGAGTAGTTGAGCCACAAGGGGGACTGTGGCGATGGCACCGCTCAGCAGAGCTCAGCCGGAAGGTAACAGACGGACAGGCCAGTAAACTTCCGGCGGTCTTACGTGTAGTGCTCACTGTTATGATGTTGACTGCGCCTTGCCGTTGCTGTTGTTGTTTTGCTGCGAATACGAAGCTGTGCTCCATATCGACTCTCCCGCATCATTTAAGAGCTTGTTGTATTTGCCCGCTCATTTGCTTCTTCTGGAGTCTTTTCCGTATCCGTTTGTCGTCTGCTTCCCCGCTTTGGTTTGCGAACTGCCCACGTTTCATGCCATGCTGCTTCCGCTCGACTCATGGCGTCGGTCGTCAAAAGTCCTATAATGAGGCAACTTCATGCGATCTCCCTACTTCGCAAATGGAATTAGGGTGGAACGCTGCCGAAATTGAGACAGGACCGTCTGTGCCAGAGGCTGACCCACGCTGACAGGATGTGGGAACAGGACCGTTGGCATGTGCTAGAAGGTCGTTTGGCTTGAAAAGTGACCCAGAGACGGGCGATAAAGCCCAAGACCATTCCAAAGAGAGCATAATACTCTGCACAGTGGACAAACGGAACGAGAAATATGCAGGAAAGGACGAGAGAGAGAATTGCCGGGGTATGGAGGGCTGAACGTTGCAACCCACGCGTGACGCGAGCAATACACGACACGCGGCAACTTGGAAAGAAAACAGACAGATATAATACAGAGGTGAAAAGGTCAAAAACAAAACAGGGTGAGCTGCCAACCCAACAAACCTGTCAGGATGTGGCTGCAGACAATCATCAGCTGTGTCTCATCTTACACAGAGATGTATGGTCTTCTCGTGTATCCAGTATGTGCCTCATTCTCCGTTCATAGGAATGCTCGCGTAGACGGAGTACCTGACGGAGTACCTGTACATGTACGCCACTCGAGGCGTCCTGTCCACGTGTGGTCGGCGGTAGCTGCGCTGCAGGGCTGGGCTGTGTCAAACGGAGTGCCAAGGAGTTCGTCCAGAAAACAAAGGTATCTTGCATATGGAGTACATGTACTTGGGCTGGCACTGGAATCGGAATTTGGTTGTATCTGCTTCATAGGAAGACGAGGCTGGATTCGCAACTCCACAGGGGGGCTTTTTCGGGGCAATATGTCTAAACGTCGTCTTTGGGTGGTTGGCGACAGTCCGCGAAGCTGTGAGAAGTGCGGGAGACGGAAGTGAGAAGACTACGAAAAGGGGCGAGAAAGTACTGCATAAACATTAGAAAGCAGATAAGGAAGGCACGTTCTGGTGGCTATTGCCAGGAAGAGAAAGAGCAGTGGGCCAGAATGTGAATCTATCCATTTTAATGTGCTTTTCAATCGAGGCAAGGACGGCAAATCAAAGAATCAGGAAGGCACTATCGTCAAGAAGGAACCTTCCCAGCACGAAACAGGAAGTATCTTTACAGAAATTGGATTTCAGACGGACATTGTGTAGCTAAGTAACCAGCGGGGCCAGCTAGGAGCCCAGAGCAAATGCAGAAGGGGGAAAGGGGAAGGCGCGCCTGGTCGGTGTGGGGAACTGGTGCGGGACCTTTTTGTCCTAACCAATTTATGACGCAATGCGAGCTGGAGAAAAGAGTCAGGAATCTAAAAGCACTGGAAATTTGTAGTTTGTGCATTGGCACAGAAATGATAATAAAGCCACGGCACGCGGTTTCGGTCTGTGTCCGTCCTGAAAACAATATAATCAGTGCCCACCAAGAAAGAAAAAAAAGAAAAGAAAAGAAAAAAGTGGGGCGATGGACGAGATGGGCCGACCAAATTAGTGCGCGGGAAGGTGGCAGTTGAAAAACAGGCAGGGACGACCAGTGACAGCCAGCGCGCACCAGCTTCGGGAAGCTGCTCTATGTCGATGTATCTTAAGATATTTGTAGCCTGAGAAGAGAAAGTGCGAGCGCTGTAAATGCATGCAAAATACTGTAGACTCGCAAAACACGTCGCCCGCAGCACCACATCCAAATAATACCAGACAAAAGCAAACCACATTTTCACAGGTCGGCGAACGCTCCGCATAAGATTCTGTTTTCTTTTATTTTTCAAGTAGGCTGAATAGCTGCGGTGGGGACGAAGAAAAGAGGAAAGAGAAAGGAGAAAAAGGGCCGCCGCATGAGAAACAAATGAGATGGGACGCTGCGCTTCAGCGCACCTCCAGCGCACCAAAGGTTTAGTTTCAGCGGTTGCAACCCCCCCCCCCAAAAAGGGGCAAAGAAATAGGAAGGTGCCAAAGTGTCGCGGCAGGCGGCAATGAGTAATTTCCATGCTCTTCTCCGTGCCTTCTCTACGAACCCGCAAACTGGTAACAAACTGGAAAGAGGGCGTAAATGCGGTCTCCCAAGGAAAGAACGGAGAACAGGCCCTATCTGGGAAAGCAGTAAGACATGTGTCCCGTCTTAGGGGACGAGCCACGGTTGACAAAACCCATAATCAATCAACAAATGCCATACGAGGTGTGAGGAGTGTATGGCGAGCCTAAGAGAGACAAAGCTGCGGTGAAAATCGCGCGGGAACGCCACGCTGAGTTCATTTCAAGCATCCAGCTTGAAGCATTTGATTTAGGCGAACAGGCAACGGGTGGCAACCAACTGATTGGGTGGAATTGTCTTGCACGACCTGCGAGAATTTGATGTACAGCAAGATACCTGAACCACAGGTAAGTCGGAAGGCCCAGATCAAAATTACGGCTGCAACAGCCAGACAGTAAACCAGACGGGAGATGGCTGGGTGCAGGCTGCTCCACTGTCTCGGGGTGGTGATGTCCATCAACAAGCCAAAGAAACAAGTAAGATACACGATGTAGAATATGGTAGAGCAAACCGGGTAACACTGTCTCCCAACATGAGCAAACAGGATACGAACAAGGAGTCACACCAGTCCCCAGCCCCCAGTCCCTAGTCTCCAGTCCCCAGGCAGAATGGGCAGAAAGCGCATCCAGCAGTCGGGGCCGAAGATCGTTGCCTTGCAAGGTAGCCTTCTCATCGAACAGCTACTCGTAGGATTCGAGAACAAACAGGGGGTGGTAAGGCGTTCTGGAGGAAGTTACGGGATGGCAAAATTACGTAGGTCCGCCATGCCTGCCGCGTGTCCTTCAAATTCAGCGGGCTTTCTTTTACCTTCCAGCGTTGCAACGTCTCACGCACCAGGAGACGCAGGAGACAAGGAGCAGAAAAGAGGAGCAAAGACAAGCCTTGCTCCGTTCAGCCTCGCTTGGCGTGTTTTAGGGCGAAGAAGTGGTCTTTTCTCATCGCTGAAACGAATGACGAGTCCTCCGAAATTATCGTGGTATTTGATTAAAACAAATGAAAAGGGCTCAATATAAAGAAAGGAGGGTGGAAACGGAAAATAGAACACCTTGGAACAAAAATTGGAGATACGAGCTACATGTACGAGTATATTACGGGAACATAATTCGCCTCTCGCAAAGTGTGCCCTTATTTTCCAATCCCCCCTTTTTTCCCGCTTGAGATGGCTCCCCCTAGTCTGTTTAGCCCTTGTCACCTGCACTCCATTACTTCTTTGTCTTCTCGAATGCCTTCCCGACACGGTGGTTCCCGCAGTTGGCTTGAGCAACGGTGCAGTTTGTTCCAGGGGTGCCACAGGGATATCCAGGGCTATCCGCGATTTCTTCGGTAGGGATGGGGCAAGGCGGAAGGGATGTGGGTGGGTGGACGATGAAAATGGGCATCGGGACGGTAAAGGTCTGGACAAAAGAAGCAGGAAGAGATTCAACATTCAATGGGACATTGACGGGCTCCAAGGCTGGGAGAAGTGGCAGACTTTTGTTTGTGCTGAATGCTGGCGGCTTGAGCCTCAGCCACCGTAAAGAATCACGACGATGGCAAATCCGCCCATTCCGTGCAGGAGAAGAAATCAGGTCCGGGCATTTCCAGTCTCCGTGCTCCAACTGCCAGCCAGACGAGCAAAAAAGAAGTCTGCAGTTCGGCACCAGGCAGCCCCCGTTTCTCCAGGCAGGGTTGGCGGGTAGCCGTTGAAGGTAAGGGCCAAAAATGAGCAGGGGGTCACTATGGAGATTCAGACTAATGCATACCTTTTTTTTTCAAACATCCCGCCAACTTCGGACTTCCGCGTCCTTCAGCAAAGACCACAGACAGTGGAGATCCGTGCTTGTACTCGTAAACCGGTTCAGCAACGCCATGCACCGTGAACCATTGGGTGACCCTCGTTGGGGTCCTTATATTGATTTTCTTTTACTCTACGTGTGCATCTCCATAAAACTCTACTTCCACTATTTTATACATTTACATAATACACTGACAAAATACTGTACATACATGTACTTCGTACATGATCATAGTGACACATTCCTCCCTTCTCTCCATGGGACTGAGATTAGAGGGGTTTCAGTGGGGGGTCAGCCAAGGAGATGGGGATAGAATGGTGTGTGGGTTTGAGAAGAGAGTAGGGTCGGCTCAGGGTGAGTGGGCACCTCAAAACCCCTGAGTCCTCTTCTTTTCTCGTTCTTTGACGAGTGGGTCACCGTTTAGCCGTGTAGGGGTTTTGTTTCTGCCTCGTCTCCTCGGTTCCTTTCCAGCTCTCCTGTTCTCGTTCTTTCTATCTGGAGCAGATTTCAACACTTACTGAAACTAACAGCAGAGGACGTGCGCCACATGATATGAGTTTTCCTTCTTTGTTTTCTCTCATGTCCTATTTCTATGCACGAGAAGCACGCTACGACAAGAGAAGCAAGGCAGAAACCCGCCTTTTGATAAGAGTTGGAATTAAAGCTTGCTCTGCAATTATGTCGATGTAATGTAAAAGAAAAGTATAAAATAAAATAAAAATCATCCGTGAAAATTTATCTTTTGCCCTAAATACAGTCAACGGGAATCCGTCTTTATCGACTGGAATGACCACGGAAACTTCCGAGTTTCTGGTCCAGCAGACAAGGTAGAGTAATAAATATCTTACCGAGAACATGCTGTTTCCAGGTGTCGAGAGAAGAGGCTAAATATTATTTCACCGCGCTTTGCGTGCAACCGCCAAAAGTACGGGGTTGTACGTATAGAAGCCATCGGTAGGCGATGTGGGACGCTAAACAAGAAACATAACAAGAAAAAAAGAGACATGTCTAAAAACCTTGGTCGGGAAATGGGGCAGGGCCGCGCCAATATGCGTTCGGTGAAGGCGTACTTGAAAATTCGGCGACTCTTTGTTCATTCCTCTCCATCCGCGTGCTAAATGGCATGTGTCTTTTTAGAGGCTGTGCTGTTGCAGGGTCCAAAAGCTCTTGTCCAAATAGAAAAAGAAAAGGGGACAAACATGTATGTAATACATGTACGTACATGTACTCAGTACGCTGCTCAGCTGCGGACAAGGCACATTTCTCGGCCCCGTGCAGTTCCCAACCAGCCGAGACAAGCGCCACTGCCCGACAGGCGAAGAGGGCCTGGCCTTGCCAGAGACAAAAAACCACAACGTAGAAATCGGGCTCGGGCAGGGACCAGTTAATATTCGTGCCAGCTGCACATGTACAAGTACGGTTGTTCGTACTTGGACTTTCCAGCTCAATATGGGCGGACATGCACGCTTCGTACAAATACACGACAGGATATCGATATCCTTATGCCATTCGTCTTCTCCCCGGGCATGCCGTACGCAAGATACCAAATGGCCGTGACAGCACGTAGTAAGCCGTCCTCGAATACGGAGTACATCAAGAGGGACCGAGAACGAACAGGTCAAAGTATTTCAAGCCTCCGAATTGTCGCACCGATAGTGGACTCCGACTTCCTTCCTCCCTCCCTGTCACTACCCTAGCTCCCCTAACACAAAAAACACATTGTAAAAATACCAAGTTCACAACCGGTATTAATGACACTTTAGCTTTTGCACACCATGGGACGAAATGCGCATTGATGCTATGGCGAGCAGTGTGTATCTGTCCAAGTCATGTCAGATACTCCGTACATGTACGATACTCCGTAAAACTCGGTACTTGGCCAAAACCTGGCTCGCTGCCGCATGTGGTTGAGTCCTCTGGTCGCGGGGAAACCCTGTCGAGCCTGTCTTTGCCTTTATTTTTTTGCCTTGTTAGCGCCCGCGTCTGGAAGTACCCGCCGCTCCCCAAAAACAGTAAGGAGTAAGATTCTTGAAATCCAGCTCGTTGGTTGGCAATGTGCCACGACGCAAGGGATGACTTACACGGGGTGGCAAGGATCATTCGTTGGCCACACTAATTAAGGCGTGGAAAAAAGACAGGGCAGGGAGCTGGACTCGTGGTCAACCACAGCTGAAAATACATGTTGGGACACTGATCGACAGGCTCTGATGCAAAGAATGCTCGTGCTGGCAGTCAGAAAATGTGCCACGGGGAGGTATTTTTATTTTCCGCTGATCGGTGGTGTCTTTCTTGCTGTCGTCTCGTTTCTTATGGCGGTAGAAATATAATTTCCAGAGAGCTGTGAAGACCCGGGGCCTTCTTCATGTCGACACACTGGCGAACATTACCAAAGTGCTTCGTAAATGAAATACTACTCGTACTGGAAGGATTGTGGTATACAGAGTACTCCGTACATTACATGTATGTGGGCGATGCTGGCCGGGAGAAAAGGATGAGTAGGAGCCAGGTTCTTTTCTTGAAGCAGCCCCTTTTCTAGCCCTCCCCATCGGTCTCCTGTTCATTCCTTCATCTTTGTCATGGCATGGCTATAATATTGTGCCTTTCGTTATCCGAACTTGTCTTGTGGATTGGCCTTGACATTGGCTATATTATTTTCCTCGACGTGTTTGCAGTGCTCCTTTACTTTTCTGTTTTCTAAAATCGCCGGTCGCACCTTCCTCGCCAACATGTCTGTACCTATCAAGGGACGTCCCGAAACGGGACAGGGGCTCGTCCCACGTCAAACGACGAGTATATTTGTACATACGTACTCCGTAAACAAGGTATTACCTTCATCTTTCGTACTTGCACCTTGTAGGTGCAGACTATTCGCCCTTTTGTGTAATACTGTCTACTTCGTACGCATATGTGCGTTTACGCCGCTACGGAATACGTATTCGTATCCCACCTGTAAACCCACATTGACCGCAATTTTCCATCAGCTCCAACAAAAGCTATATCGGGTTGTTGTTGCGGGTGCGTACGGGTGTGGGATACTTGCACCTGTGTTTTTTTTTTTTTTTTTTTTTTTTTTTTTGCTTTTCGTGCCTCCGGCCCAAGACAAAGCAGATACCCTACTAGTAAGGCCTTGTGTCTAAAAATAAGTCGCTCTAGGAACACAGAATACTTTGTGAAGACGGTGAGTCTGCAGGACACAGCACAGTGGCTCGAAAGTAAGAAGGTCATTTCCTTGTCCAGAAACAAAAATCACTAGAACGACAAATAGCACGACAGGGCGTCTGTTTCTCCAGTATGCTCTCCAGTCCGTTGAAACGGTTTCGGCGGCCATGATTGTCGCCATTGCGTTTCGAAATCCCTAGAAGAGAACCCTGTGGTCTGTGATCTACAAGGACGAAAGTGTGAACAGACCAGGGCAATGACCAGTTACGAGGGCTATTGTGTGCATAGTCGTATCTGCTCGACGTGTGCCGCTCGGGACTTTTAGTGTTTTTTTCAGCCCCTGACGTGGACTGAGAATGCATTCGGCGTCGAAAAGTAACCTCAGTAGAGACACGGCATGATGGGGGTTCATGGCATGCATATTATGAGCACTCTGGCCCTTTCCCGTCCCTGGTCACGTATGCCAGAGGGCCAGTTGCTGGAGGTGTTCTGTTGGTATAACGGAGCTGGGCTGATAGGACAAGGACGGAACACTCCCCTTGTTCGATTTGATAACATCTCACAAAAAAACGTGCAAAGGGACGGCTACCGTGTCTTTCGTCTTCCCTTTCAAAGCCCCCTTCCGTACCGCCGTCTCCTCCCAGGAAACCTTAATCCCCCTACCCTTCCCGTCAAAATTCCCTGCCTGACAAATTCCGGGCCAGGGTGGATGAGCAGCGTCAAGCTAATAAGGGTAGGGGCATGGAAAGGAGGACAACGCCAGGAGCCATTTCGAGTGTGGAAATCTGACCTTCATGATTACATACATGTAAATACATATCTAGGACATGATGGTTATTTGAAGTCGAAATTGAACTAGAAGGGGCTGGGGGGGGGTAAGCGGAGTTCTAACGGGTAATCAATCACCAGATCTTTCCACTCCATAAACATCTTCATGTACATATACTTGTACACGTTTGACGTCTGGTATGGAAACAAATCAAAGGCCAGTTGCAAAAGAGATTGCACGTAAGACACTTCCGAATTTAGCATCGACCAATATCTTTCTACGAGCTGATGTGAACGGCGCCGCCTCACGTTTTGATATCTCCCTCGTCCCTCGTCCCTCTAATTCCCTGCTCTTCCTCCTCTTCCTCAACTTTCTTATTTTTCCATGGAGTGCATCTCCGATCTCCAGTGTTTTAATGCGCCCAGTTTTTTCTTCAGCTTGTTGTGTCCAGTACATGTACTCCTACATCGTCACCCCTCCCCCCGCCTACACTGACTCCCTCCCTTTACCACATTGCTTCATGCATGCGCGCACCACACTTGCAGCATTGCAGCACGTTCTCCACCCACACCTCTTCATCTCCAACACTGTTTGACCCACTTTGACGTTCAACGGCAGGTGCAAAAAAAAGGGCAGAGAAAGAACTGAAGCGAAACGACACTGTCGAGAGACCTGAAATAGCATTACATTGTTTGGGGGATGCGATGTTTTCGGGCCCAAATGGGCCCGAGGATCAGTCGGTGTGTGCGCCAGTACAACGCTGTGATGGTAATGGAATACAGGCTCGTATGAAGTAAATGCACAGCCTACAAAAAGAAACAGGACACATGCACAACGAACAAACATCTTCTTGGTATCTTGGGGCGCTGTTGGAATATGAGACCTGTTTATCCTTTTACTTTCTAGTCTCGTGGATCAAGTTTCTTTTTTTTTAAAAAAAAAAACAAGGAGTATTAGAAAGTATAAAAATATTAAGATAAAAAACGCACTTCTTTGTTTACTGTATATATGAAAACATTGGAAATCAGTTTCATCCGCGACGCCAGTACAAAAAAAAACATATCGATACGCACAATTAAGATTAGAAAAGTACCACAAGGGCGCAAAAGAGACGAAAGCAATGATCTACGCACGTAAGCAAAGGCACAGGCTGGTATCAACCAAGCGTGCCCATCAATGTTGAAGCAGGTTCTAATATTATCTCACGAGTGCCATAATTCAAAGCATAACGAAGTAGGACCACGCCATCCGTATACTAGCCAACCAGATGCGAGAAACAAACGGAAACACACCATGAAAAAGTTTTAAGGGACAGAAGAAGAAAAGACATAAAAGGTTGCCTGCGTCAAAGGGGAAACAACCGATAGGTAACGGGGGTTTCACCGTGGTAACCTCGAACAACACAGCCTCCCTGCCCGAAGAAAACCAACAAAGAACCAAAATTAGACAGACGAAAATCAGAAACCTCCAGATGAGAATACTGGTTGGTGGATAAACAGGCAGGACTGGACGGAAAAGCAGCCGCTCCCTTCCACCACACCCAAAAGGAACTCGAGTAATTGGCAAGCATTGGCTGCTGTGGCACCCCTGCGCAACAGAGGACAAACGCCACCTTAATCTTCCGTACGGGACCGTAATACACGTCGTACACGAGGCCGTAGAATGGGAACACGACAAGCCCACCACAAACACATCACGAAGTATGCACGAACAGACGAAGGAGCCCTCCCTTCCCCCAAAAGCTGGCCGAGGAAAGAGTTCCAAGACGAGACCGAAGGTGAGAAGCAGCTGTAGCACTGGTCCCCGTGTATCCGACTAGCCGACCGGGATATATCTCAATGAACAGAGTATATGTGCTCTAGTTGCAAGTGCAGAGGCTGCATCTACTACGCCCCAAAAGGTGCCACGAAATGGCTCCTTTAACGGCCCATACTTCCTTTTCTGCTGTTGGTTGTCAAGGAGCCAAAAAAAAAAATGGCGACGAGGGCGTGTACATGTACAGCTGACAGAGCGATAACTGGCGGTCAGCGGTCGCTCATGATAGAAGATTGGCGGGACACCACTGGCCTCGACCTTTCCGGGGCCACAGAAGAAAGCATAGCAAAATATGAGGTAGGGTAGCATGCGGAATAGGGGAGCGACGGGTAGGAAGGAAGCAGAAGGCGAGATTCAAGGTGGCAGCAGGGTTTTCTGCTGACCGGATGGTATCTTACGAAGGAGAGGAAGGCAGGAAAAGGCCATTTCAAGAGCACACCCCCTGACACCAATGCAGTAGCACGCATCACCTGCAACGCTGCAAGTGTTTTCAAATTGTGACGACGTCAAGGACGAACTCGACACGCGGTGAGGCTAGGCCATAGGACGGCCTGTTCCCGAAGAGTTGCGCTGGTGGTCACGCCTCACGCGACAGTTTCCTCTTCCGTATAATCGGCGGGTGTAGGGAGAAGGAGACGATAAACCCTACAACGGGTAGGGTTCTTTTTTTTTCTTTTTTTTTTTTTTGTTTGCTTCACAGTTCATATCGTGTGGATATCTGGGTTATCCTGAGCTTTGTCTTCGTCCGATATTTAGGGCATAGACGGTGCCTTTTGGGGAGAGAAACCATAATGCATTCAATACTGAGTGAGGATTGTCTGACCATCAGTACTCCGTACCTACGATTCAATGTGGGTTTAGAGACTGGAGACCAAGTAAGTTGGGCTCAGCGGAGCGCCGGCGATACTGCGGTGGAGGGGGTGTCTTTTTTTCTCTCGTCTTTCTCAGAACAGGGTTTTCCCCGGAGATGTGACCCTTGCCGCAGGCACGACGGAAGAGGAGGGGGGTGGGCTGAGTGGCAAGGGAATGGAAGAGGATGCAGAGAAAAGGGGCCCCATGTCAGGGCGGGAAGGGCATGGAGTGCAAGTCGGAGAGGGCACGCATCGTTATTCGTCGCTGAACACCACGAGTATATTGTAGGGCCGAGCTTGTTTGCAAGGCCCAAACTTGCAACGGCAACGGGGAACACGGGATGGAAGACGGCAGCAATCGACGTATCAAGCACCCGGGTATCCCTATATTTTTGTCGTGTATCTTACGTGTACATGTACGAACAAGGAAGGGCCTGGTGGAAAGTAGATTAGACTATCGGGACGTAAAGTATCTTAATCCAGGCAAGGCAGAGGGAGAGAAGGAAGCCGGCCGTTTTGTTGTGAAGAAATGCCCAGCGGCACCAAGGGCACGAGAGCACGCAAACTCCCAGAGTAAAACGGGCAGATGAGGCTAGGCTCAGCAGGCATCCAAAGCCTTCTTCGATGAGCGGGTAGGGTGGAAAATATCATGGAATGTGCACGGAGCCTTGTTTTCTAGAAGACATATCTGGAGAGAGCGACACGACACCCCAAGCATGAATCGCCATTTGCTCTACTCCGTATTCAGGCTATTGAAACCTATTTGATTGTGAATCGCGAAGCCAATGCAACATTGGCAATGGTGAGGAGGACGGAGAACACGGGATGGAAGAAAGAAAAGAGGAGAGAATGGAAAGGCAGATGGCAGAGCTACGGGGATAATACGACGTACATGAGCTGCGTACGGGAAAGGCAGAGCCCCAAAAAAAATACACGCAAGTCGCGTTTCACGTTGTCCAGAAATGCACGCCGGTGAATATTGAAATGAGTGCAATCAAAAGGCGAAGGAAGAAACGACCGGTGTCAGGAGAGAAATGCGTTGTTGATGCGTGTTGTGGGCGTACTGCTCGCGTTTGTCCTGCGCTGAGAAACGAGCGCAATATCTTCAGTTGGGGGTATCGAATGAGGAGATCGAAACACCACGTAGCACTGGCGGTCGAGATCTACTGAGGATTGCTCCGTAATTTTTTGTTTTGCAGGAAATCAAGGAAGCATGCACAGCAACGAAAAAGGCAAATCCAGAGGACAAACGGAAGAGCAGAAGAGAATGCCCGTCGACGACCGAAGCGTGGCGTTCTTCCTTTCGACCTCTAACGCTGTGATCGACTGTCTGCTGTCTGCATTTGGAGCAGTTCGCCCTGGCTCCTGGTAAGGAGCTTCGGGGTCGCCGGGAGTCAACATGGCCCGCCGGGTGACGATCTCGCTGAGTCCCTGTGTTTGCTGGGTCTGTTAGGATCAACAGTCACGATGGTTTATTGGCCAGATCCCTCTGGCTGTTTCTCTCTCTTTTTCTCTCTCTCTCTCTCTCTGTGTGTGTAAATGCTTTGATGAGAGAGTCGCCGGATTGGGTCTTCTCATCGGCATACACATATACGTCATCATTTGTTTTTCTTTTCTTCTTTTCTTCTTTACTTCTTCTTCTCTCTCCGCCCCTTTACTTTTTCATTTCCATTAATCCTGCTTTTCATAATCGTCCGGTACGGCTCCTCTCTCTCTCCACCTCCACAGGATGCATAACAAATGTGACAATGACCCCGGCTCCTTTGCTCTCTCTCTCATGAGGCATAAACGAGCTGACTTTCCATTCTCTGTTCTCCGCAGTAAAGTTGATGAAAAGCGTGCCCACAAACAGAAAAACAGAAATTACGGGGGTTTCAGGTGAAAGGGGGCTAGGCCAGAAACAGCCTCGCTTTGCCACCCCTGCCATTTTGCTGTTGTTGCCGTTTCCTTAGCAGGATCAGCAGCCCAAGAGCCCGCCGTCACGGTGGAGTATGAGACAGGGGAGAAAGAGAGGTGTGAGGCTTGAGTGCTCTTGCTGTCTGCCCAAGGACACAGCAAGATACGAGTACATGTACACCCCTCCCCGGCTATCTATCCACAATAGCGTCACCACGAGTAGACAGCCCTGCCTGTGAAGAGAGCGAAGACTTGCACACAACACAGAACGGGCAACCCTGGATGCAAACGCCAGCGAGAGGGTGTTTAAGCTACATGTATGGAGTACATGTACAGTCGTGATGATAAAAGGAGCGATGTTAAGCTGTTCGCGGTAGACACGCGTCAGGCGGGCCTGGAACGCGAACAGAGAAAGAATCTTTGGGTCAGAGACCAAAACTTTGTGCCACCGACAGCGAGCTCGACGGCCTCGGCCATTTGCCGCTCGTCGCTAACGCTGGCTATCATAGGTGGGCCACAGGGAAGACGGCGATGTTTGCATTGCAAACCATCGGGTTCGCACTGTTTCTTTTCTGTGTTTGTGACGCCGAGCAGACCCGGAAGTGTTCACCACTACTGTACTGAGCGAGTATTATGGGATTATTTCCAGTGCTGAAACTCTACGAAACACTGTCCATGAACAAAGTTGCGTCTTTTTTTGGTGCGTGGAAACGGACAACCAGGAGATCGCATGCGAGCAACGCGCGTGCCATGTGTATGCAGGGAAGATCCAGCTGCTTACTCGTACAGACAGAACAACAAGCATGAACTGTGATGTTGCTGGAACCGTGATAAAACAGCCCAGAGATCAATGACGTGAACAAATGCTCACAAGAACAAACGATAGTGTGTTCGTACACGTACATGTACAAATAGATGTGCCCGAGATGAGAGGGGAGGGGATAGGAGGTGGGGGGAGGGGAGAGTAATGGAGTGAGAGAAACATAGGAGAAACGAGAGAAAAGGGGGATCGGCATGGCTCTCGCGAGAACAAGCAGCGCTAATTGTGGACGGCGTTTGTGTTTGCAAAGTGTTGAAAAGGGGACGTGGAAAGAAGCAGTCTCGCAGTAAGCGGATGAAGGCTCCAGCTTCCCAGAATAGAGAGCCAGAGGAATAGTTTGTAAGGCAAGCGGTGAACAGTGAACAAGAGCCCATGCCGATGAATGGCTGGTCTCAGTCCCAGTCGTAGTCTCGGTCCCAGACAGCCCGGGACTTTTCTACGCTAGGGAAGGGCATGAGAGAGACCATCTCCTTCAGCACGACTCTGGGCGCTGGCGACCCGTTCCAGAAAGCAGCCGCCGGTGAGCAGAACGAGGCCACTTCTGGGCGGGCAGGCCCCTTGCGTCGAGAGAGCGGGCAGCGACGTGGAGAGTCTGCCGGGTCGTGGGCTGCAGAGGGAGATGAGGCTCAAAAAAGGCGTACCTTGCGAGGGTTTTGCATTTCCCCTTGCAAGTGATTATGGGGGCTCTGAATTTTTGACATTTTATTTTAATTTTTATTTGCCCATACTGACCTTCTATTGTAGCTCGTGTTGTTGGTATCGAGATCTTTGGTGATGAACGAAAAAGGCTTCAGCAGGTTACTTTGATTTTTATTGAATAAAAGGGAAGAGGGGCAGCAAGAGCGTACAAAACAATATCAATTGACCATGAAAGCAAAGGGCTCATTTTGCCCGCCGGCATCTCCGAAGCCTCGTACTGTACGGAGTAGAGTGAATGATACTGGATACTGACGTTGGGAGAAGCGGTCGGGATGCCACCTGAGCACAGCCGTGACAGAGGAAGAAAGCAGCAAATGCACCCAAGAGTCACGACCGCCTGGTCCACCGTGTCGTTTCTGGCCCCCTTCCCATTTGCTTCCGGCGGAGGACCTTACCTCACCGCTTCTTTGAAGAAGGCAACCTCCGCCTGAAAGCTCGACGCAAGGGATGGCAGGATAGAAACACTTGCGAATGAAAAGAAGGACAAAAAAGAAAACAAAAAGGAAACAAAAATGAAATACAGGAGGCTAGTCACGTCAAAAAAAAGTACATGTCTCACTTGGAGTAGCCTATCGCATCTTATGCATCTCTGCAATGTGGGCTGAAGAGGATAATCAAAGCTGATCACGGCCGGTCAAAGCTGACCGAAGCTGCTCGTTTTCGACACGTTCATTTCCATGGAGACCGCAACAAAAACAACTGGCGTCGACCAGAGCGACGTCCGCAGTAGACAGTGCACTCAGCTGGGCTGGCTTCCCGCCGTTCGCTCTTACTCACCTCTTTGTCAGATGGACCCGTGTGACTTTGTATCTGGAACATACGGCCGTTTCTGTCCACTCGCACTGATCAATGACGACCCGAGGGGCTCTTGAGATGCTCATAGGGCCAGGAGACAACATAACGGCCCCTCCTTTCACCGAGAAAAGGGTGGACGCTGGACGCTGGATGGTGTTTCCCACGGCACCGGGTTCAGATCTCACGCTGTAGAACCAATACCCAACATTGTCGCCGTGGCCAGATGGCATCGCACAGCAGCGGCCACAAGAGGCCGGAGCGAGATCTTGCGTCACCCTCCTGTCGCCGTTCTTTCTTTTCTCTCTCCTTTTTTTGTCTCCTCCCTCGTCTTTCCCTCGTCTCTCCGCTCTTGCTAGCCCTCGTCGTCTCCGTATTCGCAAGGATAGGCAAGGCACAGGGCACAAGGCAGGAAAGGTAGGAATGTCGGGCTTCGTCTTTGGAATTGTTTTTAGCAGGCGGGGAACGACGGTTGGTGCCGCATCGGCACTTTGTGGTTCGTGTGGTGGCGCCCTGCTTGGATATTGGAAAAAGAAAAGAAAAAGAAAAAAAAAGCAAGGTCAGCAAAGCACGCTGGTCCCGGCGACATGTCTCAGAGAATGGCAAGATGGGAGGGTAAACTCGGTGAGGGAAGACGGCGATTGCACCAACACATTGTGTGCGAGACGCAAGGGCCTTGGAAGCGGTGTCGTGTGGTTGGCTTATTACCGAGCAGATGCTGTCTCTCTTTTGCTGTCACTTTTCCTCTTTCCGCTCTCACTGCTGTTGCCCCTTTTCTGCGCGGTGGAACAGCCGCCGTCGTTCAGCTGAGATGCGAGCTCGACAAACAGGCCTCTATCCAGCAAGAGCATGGCGAGCCCTTGCAGATCGGTGCTGCACAAGATTTCCAGGAGAGACAAACCCACGCGGGTCTTGAAAGCCTGCCGAGAAGGAGAGACAGATGGGGGGCCATGCAAGACATCCACGCTCGTCTGTGGTGTTCGTCGTGGAACACAAGCACGCGGGGGATAGAAGACAGGTCGGGTGGTCAGGAAGTTATTTGGTCGTTATTTTGTGCGAGAAATGTAGGAAGAAGGTCAGTCAAGAAACCTAAAGGCGACCTGGGGGGGGGGGGGGGTGGGTCAAAACGCAACTGATGGAGGCAAGCATCGTAGTGTGCCTCACACGGTCTGGTTGTTACTTGTAAAACCATTCACTATTGTAAAAGGAAAAATATCAAATTTATTCAGGAGATTTCAAGCCCCCTTTCCATTATTTGCTTTCTCCGTTTACATACGTAATACCTCTTAGTCCAGAACATCTGTGTGATCCCGAATATGAGACTTTGTACGTCTTGTACGTCACGACGCACCGTGCACAAACCTTTGATTTAATTTTTTTTTAAAAAACCCACAAGAGACACACGGGGTAACTAATGGGCGTGACATATGCATTTTGCATCACACAATGTACGGCATACTTGCAGCCTGGTGGATGAGAGCAGTAGCACGGAAGGGAACGGCAAGAATGGGCCAGCCAAAAACCAAGAACGAAGCTGGGGAAGATGCAAGTCGGGGGGGGGGGGGGGGATGAAATGAAATAAAATAGGAAAGACGTAGCGAGGACCAGGTAGTGATGATGGAAGAAGACGCGAGGTCAAACAAAATGCAAGACCCTGCTATAGTGTCACCTGTGATGATGAGAGAATGCGTAATCGGTCAAAATCCGGGCCTGGACACGAATCGGATACGAAAACGCCTGCAGAAGGAAATGGCTGCAGGAAAAGGGGCTACAAGCTCACGATGTGTATGTGGGAGCAAGAAATTATAAGCGAGAAGGGAGCACACATTTATTTCAGGTCAACATTCAAACATTTTCTGGGGATTTTTTATGAAAAGAAACAGAACCAAGTTACTACCCAAAACCGCATTGCTGCTTTTCCTATTATATTTTTGTTACAGTCCTTTTGGCCTTCGTACATGTTGGGTAATATAAACAGGAAGCAATGCGATAGCCAAGTAATATATCGAAAAAACCAATAGACCAAGAAAAAAAAAGATAAACCTAGACTTCAGTGCAGAGGTAGATGGCAAGATTACCACACCTAAACCTTCTGAACAATGCACTCTGCTCATCGTCGTGTCTCGTGGCGTCATAAATCGTGATATATAGAAAGATGGTAAAGAGTATGATGTGAAACGGTAGCAAGTGAGCTCTGAATGAAGGTCTTTTTTATAGAATGAGAGTGCACTGGTGATTGCCCGCCCTAGTTGCGGTGGTTCTGCCGATTGGAGCCACGGCTGCTGTGGTATTCGATCGTCGGCTGCCGGCTATCGGCGACATTGTCTGTATGGCTTTCGGACCCATACCGGTGGTGGCGGGTTTGGCGGTCCCTGGTGTCGTTGCTGCCGCTGCCGCCATAGTAGTCATTATCGTGGTCGCCGCGATCGCGATCGCGCTCTCGATCGCGGTCTCTGTCACGCTCCCGACGAGACCGGTGATGACGTCGCTCGTCGTCTGCTCTTGACTCGTCACGATCTGTGTCCTTGTTCTTGTCCTGGTCCCTGTCATTGTCCTTGTCTTTGTCGTCGTGGTGCCGTACGCTCCGGTCGTGCTCCTTACGGTGTTGATCTAAAAGGCGTCAGCCAACATGTTCTACCAGTAGACCGGCAGCTTCAGGACATCCCTACTTACCCCTGATCTGTGCAGTTGCTATTGTGTAGGCCTCAATCTCCTCGCGACTCAATACGCGGAGAACAATGACAAAGTCATCCCGAACTTCAAAGCGTTCCTTTCCAATGGTCAAGGCCTCTGGATTGACCAGCTTTCGGCTGATGCGCGTCCAGCGCGCACCCGGCGGCACGCCTTGCTGTTTGGTCTTGTCGTCTTTGTGGGGAGCAACACCCTCGCGGATCGGGTTGGCCTCTTCCGGGAACTTGTCTTTGGGTGCTTTGAGGATGCTCTTGACCGGCCGCTTTTCCTCCTTTTCCCGCGGCGGTGATACGAGGCGCACGACAAGGCCCCTAGAAGCCGGCTGGCTCTGGTCGCGGCCGCGCCGACTGTCATCTTGCTCACCAGGCTCGGGTACAATCTCTGGTGTCCTGCCGGACGCCCGTCCCGGTGAATAGTCTGGAGAATCGTTTCGGCGGGTCTCTCTCTCCTTTTCTTTGCCCTTGGAAGAAGCAGCTGCAGCAGCCACTGTTGCTGCACCGGCAGCGGCAGCGGCAGCGGTGCCGATGGCAGGAAGGCCGTCAGACTTGCCCGCAGTTCGTAGCTTGGGCGAGGATGCTTCGGACGAAAGCGTTGAAGATGGTGTAAGGATGCTCGGTGACGATGCCTCGCCCTTGTCAGCCTTGCTCGATTTGCTGGTCAATTTCTCCCTCGAAGGGCTAATTTCATCGTTGTCACGAGAGGATTTTTCGGTGGTATCCTTGGCCTTCCTGGGCGACTTGCCCCTCTCGCGCTTTTTTGCTTCCAAGGCAGACAAGCTCAGCCTTAAGTGCCTTGAGGTCCTCAGTGTTTGTCGGAACAAAAGAGGCAGCAGTGGTATGCTGACGCTTCTTGCGGGTGCCCGCTCCTTCGTTTCCTTGTCCGAGCTTTCATCTTCTGATGACGACGGCGTACGGTCCACTGGAAATGTATGCATGCGTCGTTCCGCATCCGTGTCGTCATTTGCTGGTGGTGGCGCACGGACTGGAGCAGGAATTGTATGAGCAGAAGTCTTGGACCCATAACTCGCCTCCGATCCCCTGTCGTCATCGTCATAATCCAATGGGCGGTGGCGGCCATCATAATCGCCGTCTTCGAGTGGTGACTACCATCGGAATTACGGTTTCGTTCGTGGCGGGCTGCCGACGAGGCAGCAACATGCAGCAGCGGCAGCAGTGGCGGCAGTGACACCCAGACCTGTGCTGACCTTGTCGCGGCTCTTTTTCGTGTGGCTACTTCTTCGTCATCACTGGGTCTTGATGGACGGGCTTCGTAGCCATGAATCCCGGTCATGATTGCGATCCTCGGTCGCGGTTCCGCTCATGCTCTTGGTCACGATCGCGTTCGTGGGCACGTTGACGCTCCCGCTCACGGTCATGTTCACGCTCACGGTCCCGAGCGCGTTCGCGCTCCCGTTCCCGTTGACGCTCCCGTTCTTCCCGTTCGCACTCTGGTCATAATCAAGCTCCTGGCCCAGAGGCTCACGCTCACGTGTGCTTCTCGACGGCCTCGCTCCCGCCGCAAGTCGCGAGGGCCACGAGCGTCTCGAGGACCACGAGGATCACGAGGATCAATCTGGTCGCGAGAATCCCGAAGGTCCTGAAAGGTACGGGGATCACGTGAGACGCGGTCTTTGTCACGCTCGTGCTCATAGTCGCCGCCTTCGTGGTTCATGCCGATCGCTGTGGTCCCATTGGCGCATGCCTTCTTGCGGGTGGTGAACATACATATCGTCGTCTGTCTCTTTCCTCTTCGGTGACTCGATACCTAGACGCTCTGTTGGTTCGGGCGGCCACGGACAAAATCGCGATCGATGCCATTGTGCTGGCCTGTCCTGTAGTCGCCACGAGGGTCTTCGCGATCACGGCGCAAACCGTCGTCGGCGTAGGGTGCGCGCTGATCGTCGTAGTAGGGCCCTCTGCAGCAGCGACGGTGCGCTCCAAGGCTTGCGCCTGGCGCAGTTGGTGCTCTCGGCTGTTGACGAGGATGCCAAAGGCACGATTCGCAGTGCTTACCGTCAGCATAATACTCGCGGAGGGCCACGGACGCGCTCACGCGCCCACTCGCCTTCGCGAATGCTGTCTGCCCTAGGGCCTGTCTCGAGGACCATCTCGAAGACCATCTCGTTCGCGAGCAAAATCACGGTCACTATTCACCGGTAATCGCGGTCTCGATTGTCGCGGTCTCGATAGTCGCGGTCCGGTAGACGCGCTCACGACCGCGGTCTCCGCCTCGTCTCTCGCGTGACGTTTTCGTCATCGCGCCTGAGGTAGTAGTCATTAGTCATCCGGCGGGTACAGGCCCGAGGCTTTGTGGCGAGAAGAGGCATGTGTACTCGAAGACCCAAGCGCTGTCGATGACGTAAAAGCTACCGGCGCCGTGTTCCTGGCGGTGGCTGTGGTCCGATTGGCATCGCTTGCAAGCGTGGATAACAGGACCCCGGATAGACGCCACAAGGATCGTAGCCAACCGGGGCGGACCGCCGATGAGGCAAGAGACCCGGCAGGGGCATTTCTGTTGAATCTTGTCTAGCCCCCAGGTTGTTGGTGGTGGCCCACTGCTCCCGGCGGCGCTAGCTCACGCCAGCAGGACGCCGAGGACCGCGGTTCATAGCCATAGGGCCTGCCCACTCGGTGGTGAGGTTCACGGTGGGGCGGTAGTAGTTCCGATCGAAGCTGTCGCGGCGGCCTCGCGCCTTGAGCCGGCTTTGTTCGTAGGTTATGTCGTATCGGGCCAGATCGCTCGGCTTAGTGTACTCGTAGCCCTGGTCGCCGTAAACTGTTGGCCCGGAACCAGCCGCAGAGCCGACTAAAGTCGAAGCCCAGCGAAAGATGACGCCCGCGCCGCTAGTAATAGACGCGGTGGCACCAGAGCCAGCAGGAATGGAGGCGCTGCTGTGGCGAGGGACATTGACGTATGCCGACATTGGCCGGTTACGGGGAAACGAGTCAACACGGGGCGCGGAATGGAGGACGTGCATTGGCGCCCACGCAAACGGTGGAGCTCGTCATTGTCAAGAGTGGCACTTCATGGGCGCGCCCGAGTAGGAGTAGCGGGAGCCACGCGAGCGCAGGGCTGCAGAGGTAGCCGGCACAGAGTAATAGTGGCTATCGTCACGTACAGACGAGCCGCGGACAGGTTCTGCACTCGGTGGTCGAAAGTGGTCGGCCCGGGTCGGAGAAGGCGGCCCGCGGGCGGGCCGACGCTTGAACTCGAAGCGGCAGCGGAGCTTGCCACCGGTTGTGGTTGTGATGATGATGGGGCGCTTCTGTGTCGCCTCGCTGAAAGACGTACGGTGGTCGGGGAGGCTCGCGAAGGCTGGTGCTGCGAGCAATCGGGTCTTTGCCAACGGTGTGGCTGCGAATCGTCGTGGTGGCCGGAGGGGGCATGGAAGACTGGTGCTGGGTGTGGTGGTGGTGGTTGGGCGGCGCAGCAGAGTCCTGGGAGGCATGCTGATGGTGCTGATGGTGGTGTGAGGCCTGCGGCAGTTGGCTTGTTGAAGACACCGATGCTGCAGCCGCCGGACGGGCGTTGCTGTGTTCTTGTGCAACTGCGGAGGAGTCGGGACGGCTGGGGCCCCGCGGTAGTCGATGGTGGTCTGAGTCCGGGGCGTGATGGGGTCGTCATAACGGGCACCGACAAGTGGCTGCGATGCGTGCGGATCGGCCACGTAGACCGGATGTGTAGCTGCTGCAATGCCCACAGGCATCGAGGCCCGGGCTGGATTGTGGCAGTGGCGGCGATCGCCTGCCGGAGGGCGCGGCATAGCGAAAGCGCGGGTCCATTGTGCCGCAGTGGTGTCGAGTGTTGCTCGACAGCGGGGGGCGGGCCGTGAGGGTGCTGGACGGCAGATGGCGGGTTGCAGGTTGCAGGCCGGACGAGGTTGAAGAGGTTGTTGACAGAGGGCAGGGCGTGATTTGGAGAGGAAGAGGGATGAAGGAGAGGGACGAGGAAGGGACAAAGCAGGGAGAATGCAGGAAGGCAGCCCGCAGTGCGCAGGGAAGGAACGAAGCAGCAGGTTTTTTTTATTTTTTATTTTTATTTTTACGTGCTGGGAATGCGGCACGTGAGGTAATCCTGAGGGCTTTGTTGCTGGTGCAATGGGTGCAGAGGTGTTTGCGAAAAGCGGGCAGGCGGGGAGGGGTCGAGGACGGAGACCAGGATGGAAGGAAGGAAGAATGGCAAGCGACGGGAGCGCCAGAAGGAGCACTGCTGTGCGGGTGGAAAAGAGTAATACCGCAGTGTTTCCGGAAAACTTGGATGGCCGGGAAGGAGCAATGCGGCAGGCCGGGCAAGATGGAAGATGGCAGACTTGCGCACATCTCCTTCCGTTTGGCTCTAGACAAACTCGGCCTTTCAAAACGGGAAGGCAGGATGGACTGTTTATTTACTTTAAACAAGGCAGTTACGCAGTATTATTAAGGAACGAGCGCTGCAAAACAAGCGCGGCAGATGGGATAGTGCGCATTTTACGGGCTAGTGCCAGGCGCAGGGCGCTAGAAAATGGCCCCCATTCTGACAAAGTTTCGGCAGAGCCATGATGTCAAATTGTCTTGTGTACGAGCACTCGCAATGTCTCAACAGTCCGCCAGATTGGGCACCAGTGCCCGAGGCTGGCCAGTCAAGGTTGAGCAATCCGGGCGTGAAGCCGTAGATCTCCAAGCTAGGTCTAGACATCAAAGCCGAGCAATGCCTTTTCTTCTGTCCATAGAATCTGAGCCGGGGTTCTGAAGCAGAAAAGCAAAAAAAAATAATAAAAAGGTAACAAGGTAAAAAATAGCTTCCTCGCGGTAATACTTGGCTTGGGATCGAGTCAGCACATTTTCAACGGACCGGGCTCAAGGAACGTTCGAGGAGCCATGGCAAGAGAATAATGCGACGGAGCACGGGGCGTTGCAAAGATAATTAAGACAGACGATAGACAGAACGACAGACAAGAGACGACAGACAAGAGACGACAGATGACTGAACAGACAGAACACCTTTGTCTCACGACACCATGCCGGTATCACCGGCGGCGGCCCTGCTATTTGTCGGATTACAGAGCTAGCCGACGGCAAAGGGACACAACAGGGGAGCGAACAAAGGAAAGCCGCCAGAGAGACCGAAAAATAAACAGGCGCAGGCCACGTTCATTCCCGATAAAGGCAGTTTCAGGGAGTATTACAGTGCAAACCCGTTTGCCACTGGCACAGCGTGATCACGAGGACTAGGTGTTTACGGGTGTTAAAATAAGACGGCTGTAAGAAAACTTGGGAGGTAGTAGTGCTGGCGAGCCTTGTGTTGGAGTGAATGGCAGTCGGCACGGGCCCGGCTCCAAGTCCAGGGACAAAGGAACGACGAGGACAGATGACGAGCGAATGGCATTAGACGAAATGCAGCCCAGGTGGCTGGCAGGATATCTTCGTCGCTAATTCAGTCGATACGTAATATTCCAGAGAAGAAGGTTTGAGGGCCTGTGGTTTTAGCGGATAGCCAGTAATTAACTGGCCTGAATACCTGTCCCCGGCCACTGGCTAGGCCACTATATCGGACAATGCCGGGCGACGGACGCGCAGGCCCTTTCTAAACTCTGTGTTCAACGTTTTACACGATCCAAGACCAAAAGATCGTCCGATGAGACGAGGGCGTTAAAAGAAGCAAAAATTTCCATGCCCGGAAAGCCCCTGCAGCCCCTTAGCATAGGCTTCTTCTCAGGCTTGCAGAGTCCCTGAATTATGCTGCCCTAAAATACGGGCCTATCGGGCCTAAGAACTAGCCCCGCGGGCGCCGCGCTGAAGGCTTTGTCCGGGATTTTCATCTGCCGAGACCGAACTTTGATTATTCACACGCGACCCGACTTCGTCGACAAAGGCCACAATGGCATGATCGGCCGGCAACACGAACACCCTCTCGGCCAGATTGCTCTTATTACACGGCCATTTTCCCCGCCCAGACAGTCCTCTCCAACCCCTCTCCCTATCGTCGATATCTCGCGCAGTCGTCGTCGTCGTCGTCGTCCTCCCCTCAATCATGTTTCGCGTCAGCCTCCACGGCAGCAGCAGTGACCCGCAGCGCCGTGGATATTGGCTACCATAGGGCGTACAGGCAGCGGCGGATGCTGTCCTTCAGCGGCGCGGGACCGTACGTCTGTGACAGCGCCGCGCCCGCTGACAGGCCGCTCACAATCTCTTCCCTTCCAGCAACGCAGAGGCATTCGTTCCGAGGGGCAGTTCCAGCCAATGCGCCCACCCTCGCCGGCCGAGCTTGGTGGTCCCCGGAAAGCACGCGAGTACCCGCGCATGCGCCGCTGGGGCCGCCGGCTGCTCGTTGTGGGTGTGGTTGGCGGTGCCCTCTACCTCGTCGACAACAGGTGTACGCGGCCGGCATCGCGCGCTCGCTGCGCACGTTTGGCACTGGCGTCCTTGTGGCGCTCGACTACAAGATCAACTTCCGCCCGAATTCCGCTGCCCATCATCGGCACGCCCGGAGACGCGTCGGACCTGCACTGGCGCAACGCCCGAGCGGCTGTCGGAGCTGCTGCGCCACAACGGCGGCCTGTATCTCAAGATTGGCCAGGCCATTGCCATGCAGAGCGCGGTGCTTCCGCCCGAGTTCCAGCGCATGTTTGGCCGCATGTTTGACGATGCGCCGCAGGACACGTGGGCCGCCGTGGAAAAGGTGGTCCGCGAGGACTTTGGCGGCCGCTCGGTCGAGGAGGGTGTTTGGCGTCAGCTTTACGGGCGAGGAGGGCAAGGGCGTCATGGAGCGCAAGGCGCGTGCTAGTGCGTCCGTAGCACAGGTGCATTTGGGCACGGCTGCCCGATGGCCGCGAGGTGGCCATCAAGATCCAGAAGCCTGAGATCGCCAAGCAGATCGGCTGGGACCTGTGGGCGTTCAAGGTGGTCGCCAAGGTGTACTCGAGCTGGTTTGACCTGCCGCTGTACTCGCTGGTGCCCTTTGTCGCCGAGCGGTTGATGCTGGAGACAGACTTTCTGAACGAGGCCAAGAACTCGGAGACGATGCGCGAACTGATCAACGCCGAGCCCTCCCTGCGCGGGCGGGTCTACGTGCCGCCGGTGTACTACGAGCTGTCCTCGCGCCGCGTGCTTACAACGGAGTGGATCGAGGGCGTGCGGCTTCTGGGACAAGGATGCGATTAGCAAGCCATGGCGTGGCGGCAGCGGCGTCAGCTCGCCTGGCGTGCATGGTGCCAAGCTGCCGAGTCCAGACATGGATGCGCTGCGCAACTCGGTGCGGGCAGCCGCCTCGGCGCGCAGCCGCCTCAGCGTGCGACCCGGCGACAGTGACGTTGCGCGACAGCCTGGTGCTCAAGCCCGAGCGCTTGGAGTGGCGCGGTCCCCGCGGCAAGGGCGGGCTGGGCCTCAGCACGACCGACGTCATGACGACGATGATCGACCTGTTCTCAGCACAAATGTTCAAGTGGGGCGTGGTGCACTGCGACCCGCACCCGGGCAACATGTTTGTGCGGCGCAAGGCGTCGGGGCAGGCGGAACTGGTGCTGATCGACCACGGCCTCTACGTGTACATGTCGCCCAAGTTCCGGCACCAGTACAGCGTGTTCTGGAAGAGCATGCTGGCGCTCGACCATGCGACGGTGGCGGCCACGTGCGCAGAGTGGGGCATCCAGGCGCCAGAGCTGTTTTGCGGTCGTCGACGATGCTGCGGCCGTACGAGGCGGTAACGACTCGTTCCGGCGCGGGATGCTGCAGGACATGGAGAGCGGCAAGACGGCGTCGGAGCGCCACTACGCGATGCAGGCGCGCATGAAGCAGGGCATCCGCGACATTATGGCGGACGAGGAGCGCTGGCCCAAGGAGTTTGTGTTCCTGGGCCGCAACCTGCGCATTGTGCAGGCCAACAACCAGCGCCTGGGCAGCCCCGTCAACCGTGTCAAGCGCATGGGCCGGTGGGCGAGCGCGAGCCTGTACGAGGACCCGCCGCTGCCGTGGCGCGAGCGACTGACGAGTGCTTGGCGCCACATGGTGTTTCAGCACTGTGATGACGCTGTCCGACGTTGTGTTTTACTTTTACCGGGTGCGCCAGTGGTTCGGGGGCCGGCGCAGCCTGGAGGATGAGATCGAGTCGCACATGAAGGGCATGGCCAAGAGTACGGCGTGGAGCTGCAGCACGAGGTCTTTGACGGCTGAGGGGCGAGGCGAGGCGAGGCGCAAAGGGAAACGGCGTTTTCTTTTTCTTTTTCTTCTCCTTGCCTGTTGCACGGTTGCTTTGCTTGTACTTTTATTGCAGGTGGATGCATGTTCTCCCCTCGCAGGCGCATCGGCATCTTTCCGGGGTAGATACGCAGACACCAGATATGCCGGACTGGGCACTGTACGGATATGAGATAGGGAGGCCGGCCATCGCCGCTCGCATTTTCATAGCCATCTACGGACCAAGATAGACGGATACACTGCATGTTCTCGTCTCACGTTCTCTAACGGGCTTCCGTGATAGCAATCTCCCGAAAGGGTCAACCCCATTGGCTCCCGGCATAATCGGTGTCATTTTGAGCAAAGGTTTGGGGTGAGAGGGTTTTTCTTGTTTCTTTCTTTTTTTTTCTTTTCTGGGGCACAATGCGCTTCTCCTCTCTAACCTCTGTTCTCACACTCACCTTAACCCACACCAACCCTTGCTCCACAAGGTAAGCTTTCTGCTCAATGCTTGGTCGCAGCAAACAACCACCATTAGTCCCGTGTCGCCTTCCTGACTCGGGTAGTCCTCTCAGCAGCCACCAGGGGACCTCCGCTGCCCGTCGGCTAACACCAGCGTCATCGCCGCACTTGGACATGCGACGTATCTGCCTTTACGTATCTTATCTGACGCAACCTCATATACATGTACTCCATATATACAGCGAGATCCGGAGGTTTGCGACAGAGCCCCGCCTGAACAGGCAGTTCAGACACGGCCCTGGATTTGGAGGTTTTTGTTGCCGCCAAACCCGTTATCTTTCCTGCCTCGATTTCTGCCTCGATTTGCGACTTGCAACCCCCCCTCATTTCGATTGTGACTCCTCATTTTATGGAGACAGTGTTTCTGCATGTGTACATGTACTTGATGCGCCGCTGGGTGCCGCTGATGTGCATACACCTGTGGTCCAGAGGCAGAGGCGGAGGCAGTTGTTGGCCCTTATCAAGACCTTGTGATCATGCCGTAATAGCAAGCTATCAGCCCGTAAAGTACATGTGGGCCTGCGAAGATCGCTGCTTTCTTTGATCGCGTGTGGCCCGTTGTTTGCCGTTTGCCGTGCGCACGGGGCAGGATGCGTGTGCTTCTTCTCAGCCCGTCTGCCGGTATTATCTGTTGGCAGCTTATATTAACCAGGTAATACAGGTATATAGTATCTCTCATGGACCAACTCCCGCCTCGCCCAGATATGTCCCGGGTCATTGATTTTGTGACGAGCGCACAACCGCGGCCTCTGGAATTTTGGAAACTGGTCGGCGATCTATTTTTGGCAGACCTTTGATATTGTTTGTTTGCCAGTACAAGCCCATCTCGTGATACCTTCATTGTCTTCCTATCTTTCTATCACAGAGCACCCATCCCAGCGTCGTCAGCATGCTGCAGAAAACACCCACGGGCACTTGGCTGCCCGCCTGGGTCCCGAGTCCAGCGTCACGCTCTCGGTGCTACTGATTCTCTTGCTCCATGGTGCAGAGTGCCGTGCGTGCCTTTCTCCTCCTGTTGACGGAACACAAAAAGAATCATGTTCTCGCTAATGGCCGTCTGCAGCACCAACGGCTATGACGGCTCCATGCTCAAACGGCCTCAATATCCTGCCGTCGTACCTCGATTACTTCAACCTCAACCCCTGCAACGACGGGCCTCAATATCCTGCCGTCGGTCTTTATCGGTGCTTCTTTGGCCCCATCTTCTCCGGGCGTCATCACTGATCGCCTTGGTCGCCGTCCGGCCATCTTCTGGGGCTCGGTTGTCCACGCTCATCGGCAATCGTCCTGCAGACTGCCGCGCAGAACATTGCCATGTTTGTGGTCGCACGCATGTCCTCGGCTTTGGCGCTGCGGTCTCGGGCATTGCCGGCGGCGTGTACCTGAGCGAGACGTTTGCGAGCCGGTACCGCGCCTGGGGCGTTGGCCTGCTCAATGACTTTTACTAGTATGTGCCCATTCGTCATTATCTGATGAGGCGAGGCTCTGCGGGAAGCAAGAAACTGACATCCACAGTGTTGGCGCTCTCATTGCGGCCGCATCACGCTCGGCACTGGCGAGTGGCAGTCGACTTGGGCCTGGCGAGCACCGTCGCTGTTCCAAGGCATCTTTTCAGTTCTCTGCATCCTTATCCTGCCTTTTATGTGAGCGTCTCCCCACGGTTTTTACCAAAGTCACAGTTTGATAGACAGTATCTTGTTGCGTTCACAGTGCTCATCGTGCCCGAAATAGCCCCGAATCACGCGCTGGCTGGTCCACTGAGGGCCACTTTGAAGCTGCTCGTGCGCCGTTGCCCAGGCCAACTCCAACGGCGACATCCTGGACCCCGTCTCGGTGGCCGTGTACAAGGAGATTATCGATACGCTCGACTGGGAGAAGAAGGAAGGCCGCACCATGAGCCCGCGCGAGATTGTGCGCACGCCGTCGGCGCGCAAGAGAATGCTCATTGGCATGTCTGCCGGGCCCTTTTCTTGCGTTGCCGCAACATCATTGCGTCGTACTACCTGGGGCCAGAGCTGGACACGGCTGGTATCACAGACACATTATCCCAGCTGAAAGCTGTGAGTGCACCCCCCACCGCCCCCGACTTACTGAGCCTCTGGACTGATCCCATTGGCTTATTGCTTCCCCTTCCCCTTAGAATGTTGTTCTCAATGTCTGGTGCTTCTTTTTGCTGCCTCGCAGGCACGCACCTCGTGGCAAAATGGGGACGCAAGCCAACCGCTCTCCTGACGCAGGTGTTGCTGGTTATCTGCCTGTTTATCATCGGCGGCCTGTCCAAGATGTACGCCGACGACCCCGACGGCGCTTCGAGCATGCATCGTGTACGGCGACCGTCGCGGTCATGTTCTTGTTTTCAAAGGTTTCTACTCGATTGCCTGGACGCCGCTGCTCTTCCTCTACCCGCCGAGGTGAATGAACTACTCGATCCGTGCCAAACGGCTTGGCCTTTTCGAGTTTCATGCTGAACGCATTCGCGTATGTCGCCCACGCTTTCGTGACCGAGGCCGTTTTCCCTGGTTTCTTTCCTCCCGTTCACCTGTTCTCGTGCTAACACTATCGCAGCGTCCTCTTTGTCTTCATCATGCCCATCGGCCTCAACAACATTGGCTGGAAGATGTATATGGTCAACGCATCCTGCGGACATTGTCATTGTCATACTGATTGTGAGTATACCTGCCCCTGGTTTGATGCCTTGCCCCCCGCCCAGGCCCATTTCTAACGCTGCAGGCCCTTTTTTGGGTCGAGACCAAGGGCAAGACGCTCGAAGAGATTGACGCTATCTTCGAGGGCGAAGAAGCACTCGGACGTGCCGGACATTGAAGACGTTGCGGCGCGGCGAGAAGACTATTGATGTGGCCGCGATCGAAAAGCAGCTGACGGCCGACCTCGGCGATCTCAAGGACAATGCCGAAGCCTAGTGTACGTGGGATGATCCAGTCGAGGCAATTTGACGGAGTTCGTTTGGTGAGAATTGAAGACACGGCACGGGAAATTGGGGACCATGGGAGGTAGGGTAGGGATAGGTCGCAATATCGCGCGAGGGGTTGTAAGAATTGGACAGAGCACTACCAAAGTATGGCGCATCGTATGGATTGTGGGATGATGTCTGAACAATATAGCTCTCAAAATGCCGTGATCTTTTTTTTGCTGTTGTTCTAGTTTTACGTCCTTGGCAAGAGCGCTGGGAGGAGTGTCAGGGCGCTCGTTAGCGCTCCTGCCCCAGAAAGGACCAGGCCCCTTCCCGCGTTACGGCCCACTGTAAAAATCGGTGCTGGCATTGGCGCTGGCGCACCCCCTCACTAGCCAGGCCAGGCCAGCGCCAATCCAGGGTCCGCCGGACGCCGTAAAATTTCTGTTCCGTTAACAGGTCCTCTTTGACATCGCCAACGACAACGACAATAACAACATTACACCGCCACCTGCCCTCGACAATTCCTCGAGCGCGCCATTGCCTCGCGCATCTGCCGCCATCTTGTCTCTTTTTTCTAGTACATCAGCGGGCGTGCAGAGCACTCACGGCAAGCCACAATGCCGATCCTCGCCTCTCTTTTCAAGCAACTGTTGCCACCAATGCACACAAAGCCGACGACAGAGGCACCGGCACCAGCAACGCCGGGAGACGGCCCTTCTTCTCTCTCACAGCCGCAAACCTCTGCACCTGCCCGGGCTGCACCACAAAATGCTCTTGAAGCGAGGCTGCAGCCCCAACAGCGCGACTCCTCCCTCTTCGGCGCCCGCTCGATGAAGCAGCTCGGCCTCTTCTTTGTTGGCGCCGGGTTCCTGGCACTGTCAACAACCCTCACCCGCCGGGCAGTCGTCCGCCGGAAGCTGGCAGCCGAGCTCAAGTTCTACTCGCCCAGCGGCACCGGCATGACGACACTGACGGGCGGCAGTGCGAGCGCCGAGTCGGCCGCGGCATCGGCGACCAAGGAAGAAGCTCCCAGCGGCGGGTTCTATGGCCGTCGAGGCTCTCAACCTGGCTACGCTGAACGTGGTCAGCTTTTTCATGATGATGGCGGGCGGCTTCTCGTGGGCGCTGGACGTGAGCTCCATGGACGACCTGCGGGCATATGCACACCGGTACACCCGTGAGCCTGGGGCGGGCGGCGGCGCCAAGACAGACGAGGAAGCCGAACGCGAGGTCGAGGAGTGGGTGGCCAAAATCCTAAAAAAGTCGGACGGGACCTTGATCGGCGGCAGCAAGAAGAGTGGCGGGGAGAGCGCGAGCAAATGAAGCCTCAAGGGGGTAATTGATAACGTCATTTTTTCTGAGCAAATGTCCTGGCGGCGCTCCCTTCTATCAACACTGTGGGCATGGCCTCTTTTTGCTTGAAAGAGGAAAGAAATATACGCAAGGGAGTGAATGGCAGCACATGTAGAGAGAAGCTGTGCGGAACGTGGATGAAATTTTTTATTGGCGTTAAAGGTCTTGGTATGGTTCACGAATACGTATTCACCTCTCATGTTCATTTTATACCATACGTTGTGTGCAATCTATGCCTTGAAACAGTTCATTATATCGTATCATATTTTCCCAATATCTGTCGCGCCTCTGATCGTCTGGTCTTGATAAAGCCTCATGCCGCTTCCTTCAAAAGCTCAGCCAGTGCAGGGTTGCGCAGCTTGAGCTGGCACTGGAAAGGCGCCGGATGTCTGACGAGGAGTATTCCCTGGTTAGCAAAAGTGGAACTATCTTTTTAAAAGATCAAATGCACAAAGGCCTGCGAAACTCACCCGCCGAGGCCAATGGTGACGGCCGGCTGTGGCTCGATTAGGTTTGCCGTCGGGCCCGATGACCATCTCCACCTCGTACACAGCGAGCAGCGTTGCGAGGAACATGTAGACCGTGGCCATGGCCAAAAAATTGCCCGGGCACTTGCGCCGGCCAAAGCCAAAGTTGCCGTTGGGGTATGGCTCGCCGCGGCCACCGTTGGCTGCACTGACGTAACGGTCGGGGTCGAACGTGTCCGGGTCCTGGTAGACACGAGGGTCAGCCGCCATGGCCTTTGTATTGGCCAGGACGAGACTGCCAGCCGGAATGCGCATGCCGTGATACTCGTTTTCACGCAGACTCTTGTGCGGAATCACTAGTGGGTTGAGAGGTAGCGAGCGGTGAACTTCCTGGAGAAAGCGGTCGAGCCGCGCGAGGGCAGGCCGGTCCTCGAATGTGGAAGACGAGGGCCCGAGGCAGAGGTAGCATCGCCAAACACACCGAGCACGGCATCAATCTCCTCGAGGACGCCCTTTTGCACAGCTGGGTATTTGGCGAGGAACATGAGATTCGACAACACCGTGCTCCAGGTTGAGTTGCCACCGGCGATAAAAACAGCCCCCGTGGCGCCCTTAATATCACGCTCCGTCAATTCGATAGGCCTCCCCGTCGTAGGCTTTCTTGTAGGCGCTCATATTGCGTACGCATAAAGGACGGTGGTGCCGTGCCAGCTTCAATGTCCTTGAGCGAAGCAGCCCACGGCACGTCATGGATGGTGCGAATGGCCTTGCGGCTGTTGCGGGCGTGGCATAGGGCAGCCGACGGGTTCAGCCAGTCTGGCAGGAAACGTGCAGGAGGGAACAGGTCGATGAGCGATGTGCCCGCAATTGGTGGTCGCATCGTTGGCAGCAGCAGCCATGGCGCAGTAGGGAGACGATACATCCGTGATCTCCTGGCCAAAGGCAATGCGGAAGATGACGCTGGTGTCATGAGCAGTGTAACTTCCTCCCAGCTGTCCGGGTGGGAGAGGAGGTCGACAACGGCCTTGCGAGCCTCGTGCAGCTGGATGGGGCGGAACACCTTGACATTGGACGATGTAAACGTCTTTTGGATGAGGCTTCTGTGCAGCTTGAACTGCCGGCCCCAGCGCAGGAAGGTCAGTGTCAGGCCCCAGCCCATGACCTCAAAAAGCGCAAAACGGGGCGTCGCAGTAGTTGGATCCGCGTCGGTCAAGCAGTTCACTGGCAGCCTCGACACTATTGAGGGCAATCATGTGCTGCCGAGAACCTCGACGTGGATGACGTCGAGTCGTATTCTTTTGCCCCAGCGCATATAATCCTCTTCTGGATGGTCGGCACTGACATCGCCGAGGTTCCCAACGAGAAACCGGCGCGGGGGACCTGGCGGCAGGGGCAAAGAGGAATGTTGTGACCGGCGGATGGTGGCGAACAGAATGTAGAGGAGCAGAGATGCGGCAGCTTGCTGCGAGCGCCGTCTGCGATGATGGCGGGGAAGCTGGGGAAACGCCATGCTTTGTACGGCGTGCTCTCTGGATAAAGAAACGACGAAGAGGGTTGTCGATAGGAGAAAGCAGAAGAGAGGAAGAGGCGGCAGATATATGGCAGCAAGAAGAAAGTAAGAGACAGATTTATACAAGTACATGAATAAAATGGGAAGGATGAAAAACAACAATGCAAAACTCCGTAGTGTGCAAGGGATATATGGGGGTGCAATGCAAAGATTTGGGATGATGGTGGGCGATGACTTCTACGTCTGCTGACTTTGAACGGCTGGTGGTCAAGTCCCTGTGCCCGCCACTCAGTTGTCGGCCATCATGGGCTTTGGGAGCGACGTGCAATGTGAATGCTGCACTTCGTATGGGAGTAGAGGGATGGTAGGGTGACACTGGTGGAGAGCAGAGGGAAAGGATGTAAGAATGCGATAATGGGGAAGGCGCGTTGCGGGTAACGGACCGTCCGCGCGCTGGTTTCCTTGTCGGTAGCTGCCTATCTGGGCTGCCGCAGAATTGCCATCTACGACGCAGCTAGAAGAGACATCAAGTGTAAATAGCAAGAAATGAAGCCAAAAGCTTCATGGGGAAGCGATGGCAGTCTTTGCGACTCCAGTGGGATGGCGAGTTTGGATTATGGACTATTATGCGTCTTTCCTTACCAAAAGCGACCTTAGTACAATTGCCGAAGCTCGATAATAATGGTAGCAGAGAGCACAGGCGGCAGGCAAAGGACAGCTTCGCACATGCACATGCACATGTAAGATACGTGAGGTGGAGAGCTGTGGGGGGCACCAATTGCGGGCGTTCTCGTGCGAGGTTGTTTTCTCGATGCTGTCCCACGAAGGTGGAGGAGAGTTTGGGTTTATGATACACAACGTAATGAGATACCATCTTGCCTCTCACCTCGAATTGTCTTGAACAAAGAGACGCACATTTCGGGCAGGACCTGTCTACCAGCTCTAGAGCATGGAGTCATACGGGCCGACATTGATCGGGCGCAACACCGAGGGCAACGACGGCCGACAGGCATGGCTTTATTACTCGCAAACACCGGCCCCAGTCGTTTAGCCTCTGCATGGTCTTTGGACAAGGCGACATGCATGCAAAAAGGCCACCCCCACTGCCAGTCTCCGACCTGCCAGGCCCCACCGCCCAGCTTGCGGCAGTGCTTAAGGCATCGTCCTTATCTGAGCCATGTGTCTTCAGCCTTGTCAACCTTGCCGTCGCCGAGATGGTTTTCTCACCCTGTGTCTTTCCGTCGAGCAAGAATCTAGCGTGTTGTCCCAATGCCTCCCACCGGCACCGTCTCCGGCTGATCCCCTCTCCTTGACCGCCATTTGCTCCTTCTCTGTTCTCCCACGGTTGCTGTTCCTGCAGGTCGAGTTTGCTCCGTGGTGCCATCCGTTCAATGCGGCCAGCCCTCTTCAAGGCCCGGCCAATCCGCTGTCCAATATTCCAATATTGCACCCCCAAACTCTTCCGCCCCTTGCTTTCTAGCCCTGTCCGTCGTCAGATACCCGTAGCGTGCGTTGGTTCTCCGTGGAGGGTCGTCTGCTGGGTGTTGCTGACTCCTTGTCAATTTACTCGAGGGGTTGGCCAGGTGTTAGCGTATACTAGTTTAGCCACAGAGCCGGGGGAGCCCCCTCCTCTCCTTTACACAATGCAACCACATCTTCTCTCGTCAATTAAGAGCCTCACTTTACTGATTGACAACAACCGCAATCATCAAAATTTCATCTGCGTAAAACTCTCCTTGATTTGCGCTTTTGTTTTATACTACTCTCGTTAGCACGCATTTGTTGCGCGATTCTTTAACCTTATTTTCCCTCTTTCCAGGAAAATTCTTTTTAGAACTTCTTTTAAGTTTAAGTACGTAACTTATTTTTTATTAAAATCTTTATCGATATTTATCGTGCCCGACTTTAAAACACCTCGTTTATTTTTATACTTTTATTAGTTATATTTTTTTTTCCCGGTTTTTTTACGTTTCTTTTATTTTATATAATTATTTTATATATTTTATTTTTATTAAAAAATTATATATATAATTATTATAATTAATAAACTTAAAAACTTTATTAAAAACTTATTTTATTTTTTAAATATTTTTTTTTTATTATTCTCGTTTTTAATAAAAAAAATAATTATATATGTTACGATTCTGGCCCCCACGGGGCCTGAAGGGGGACCCAAAAGCGGTGGGGACCGGCAGAACCCGGACGGCCTAAGGGTGGCCAGCATTAATAGTGTTGGTGTACGCGAAACTAACGGCGTTAACACGAGCGCGACTAATTAAGAGAAACTACCGTTTACACGGGCTCCCTACGGAGACCAGGATGCCACGGGCGAATCACGACAGGGCAGAATGACTAAGCGAGCTATTTCATACGGGCTACGAAAATGAGGAATTGAAATAAGAAGCTATTTCATATGGGTATGAAATAAGGAATGAAGTACGATAGATATATAAGACTGAGGCTTCCTCCCAGGACCTGGATAAAAGACTCAGTCGCTACCGATTGTCTAAAATACAAACCTACATAAACCTGTATTCCTGTGCCATCATTACATACAATCACTATACCCATACCCCTTGAACGTGCTGACTTATTGTTCATACGTTACACCTTCTCACTGTCTTATTTTAAGAATATAAACTCCCTAGCCTGATCAACTAGCAGAGCCACCGACCCTTGGGAAGTGCCTTTGTAACAATATATAACAATATTATTTTTATATTTATTAAAAATTAAACGCGATGGTTAATAAACTTGATTAATATTATTATTAACGGTGATATTTAAAATAATATCCGCCGCGATAAATAATAAAAATAATTAATTCGTTTTATTATAAATATAACCGACTGTATTTAAAAAAGATATAACCGATAATAAAACGCGAAAAAAAAATATCGCCGTTAAATATTCGATTATATTTTATTTACTTTCGGGATAGTCTTTAAAAACCTTTAATTAAAATATCTTTCGGATTAATTAAATTATTTATATAAATAACTTAATATTATTATCGATCGTTTTAAATTAAATATTTAATTTAAATACGATAAAGTTATAACGTTTATATCTATTAAACCGTTAACGTCTTTAATTAAATTAAGAATTAATAATTAATAATAACGTTATACCGTGACGTAGATCTCGTTTAAATTAAGTTATTATAATAATAATAAAAAGATTTAACCGTAAATATTATTAATATTCTCTTTTATTAACCGGCCGCCTTTATTTTTATAAATCGTATATTTATTATAACCGAGTAAATCACGTTCGAGATTATCACCGACGATTTTTGTTTTTAATAAAAAAATAGTTTATATTATTTTTTTATTAAAAGAGTTTTGTTTTTCGTTTAAACCGATAATAACCGCGAACGTAACTTTAATAAAAAAAATTTATACGTAATTAAGAGGTTATTTATAAGGTTTTACGGTAAAAATTATAATATCCGTTATTATTAATACTTTTTAAAAGAATAAATATTTAAATTTAATTTATTTAATTTTAATATCGCCGTTATTATAATTTTTAAGATTTAAAATAAAAACTTCCGTTATAATTAAATAATAATAATAAGAAATAAAAGTAAGCCGACCGCGATAACTTTAATAAGTAAAAAGTATTTATTATTAATTTAACCGATATCTTAATACGTTTTTAATTATTTAAACCGGTATTTATAGCTTTTAAAGTGGTACTTTAATCTTTCTTACTTTAAATTATAAAAGTTTATTATTATATTAGATTTAAAAGTTATAAACTATATTTTTAATTACTTTAAACGATTCCACGATTTTTTTTTATTTTTTTAATTTAAATTTAATTTTTTTAATAATAAATAATAATAATGTATTTTTTATTGGGTAAAAGTATTATTTTTTTTTATAATTAAATAATTTTATATTATTAACTTTTAAACTATATAACACTTTCTTTTACCTTTCTTTCTTTATAATATCGTTTCTTTTAATAAGTTAAAAAACCGGGGTATTTTTTAAGATATAAAGTTATAATATTTAACTTAAAATAAGTTTATTTTCGAGAAAGTTACTCGCTATCGTAAATTATATATATTCGATAACGTGTTTAAAAAATAAAACTACCGAGTATATTATTTTTTTAACTATAACTATTTACCGTCGTTTTAAAACGTTTATTTTAACCTAGTATACCCGATTAAGATATCTTAGTAACGGCGTTTAAGTAAAGTTTTTAATCGAGTATTAAGATTATACTTAACGATATTAATATAAGTGTTTAAAGTTTACGAAATATATACTTTTTTTTAAAATTATAAAACAATCTTTTTTTAATTACCGTTGTAAATATCTCTTTTTAGGTAACGACTTACTTTAAACTTTACGACTTTAAAAAAATTATTAACTTTAATAATATACTTTTACTTATTAATATATTTTCCGGATTTTACTTCGATTATTTTTTTTAATTATTATTACGTAAATTATTATTATTTATCTCGTTTATATATTTTTTAATATTTAATAATAATTAAACGTTAAAATTTATAATATAAAATAAACGATTAAAAAATCGTATAAATTAAATTTATAATCCGCGATTAAAAAAAAATTATAATTAATATTTTCGTTTTTTATATTTATAAATAAAATAAAAGTATTAAAGTTTATAATAAAATAATTAAAATAAAAACGCGTTTATTATTTATTTATAACGGACTTTTTATATTTATTTAGTTTAAAGTAATTAAAATAATAACTTTTTTATATAACTATACTCTTTTATATAATTATAATTAAAATATTTTATTTTCTTTTTTTTAAAAAGTAGTTTAATATTTTTTTTTTATATTTATAGTTATAAAATTTTTAATATAATAAAAATAGTTACTGTAAAAAACGTAAGTTATAAAGATTAGAATTAAGGGTATAGATTAGTTTTCTCGTCGGGTATAACTTATTTAATATTTATCGTATTTAAAATCCTTTTATTAAAAAAATATACGTTTTTTAAGATATCGTTTTTAATAAATAAACGTTTTATAAAAACTTTCTTAACGAGTATTTAATATATTTCTTTAAACCGTTCTCGTAATAATTATACCCGGATATAATTTAACCAATATATATACTTTTAAGTTTCTTTTCCGCCTTTTATTACCCTCGAAAACGATCTTATTATTATTAATAATTTTATAAAAATAGTTATTAAAAGTTACGTTTTATTTAATATCGGTTACTTTAAGTCTTTTTAACCTTTCTTTAATCTTTTATTTAGTTTTTACGTATTTATTAATATTATCCGTGATCCGTTACTTTTTTAAAAACTAACCTTGTAAACGTAATAATATATATATTTAATAATATTTTACGTTAAAATATATTGTAAAAAAAAGTATAAACTTAACCGCTCTTTAATTTACGACATTTTTATACTCGTTAAAATTAACGGTAACTTAATAGAAAATAATATATTATTTAAACCGTAAACTATAAACTAAATATAACGTAACTAATTAATTATAAATTAAAAGTAAGTTATATTAAATTATTTATAAACGTATAAATAAATAAATTTTTAAAAAATAATTATATTTTTTTTAAATATTAAAATTATTAATTTAAAATAAATTTTTAATTATAAATTTTACGACGACGGAAAGTTTAAAAAGTTTAAAATTCGTTTAATTATACGCGGAGATTAATATAAAAATATTTTTTTAAAATATTTACGTTATAATTTTAACGGTTCGATTTTTATAAATTTTACTCGTTATCGTTTTAAATTTAAATATAACCGTCCGTTAATACGATATGATTAATATTTATATAAATACGTTTTTTTAATATTTTATTTTTATACGTTAATTGTTAAGTTTTAAAACGGGTTAAGCTTTATAAATTAATAAAATATTATACGGCCTTTTAAAATTAAAATATTTTTAATAAAAGCTTTTTATAAAAAAAATTAAATATTTTTTTATTTTTTTTTAATAATTATAACTCGATATTTATATTTTTATTATTAAAAATATTTTCTTTTAGTTTTATATCGACGATTTTAATATCGTTTATTTATTAAAAAAAAAGTAACTCATTATTAATATCTCGTCCACTTTTTAATAATCTTTTTAAATTATTAACGGGGAACTTTTTTATTAATATTTAAGTATTAAAGTGGAAAAACGTGATAATAACTTTTTTTTTAATTAGTTTATATATATTAATAAACTTACCGTTAATATTTCTTTAATATTAATAAATATTTTTTATTTATAAATTTATAATTAATATTAAATGAAAATTAAAACGAAAAAAAAAATATTTATAAATATTAAGTTATAATCGGAGGATTGTTTTAATTATTTATTATTACTCGCCCCGATATTTTTTTTACCATTTTTATACTCGTTTATTTTTTAATAAACCCGTCCGAGAATCACTTTAAAGCTTTTAATTATATTTTAAATTATATTTGTAATATAAACTAAAAGTCACTTGTTTTTTTAAATATTTATATAAAAGTGTTATAACTTTTCACCGATAATTTTACGTTAATAATATTTTTATTAAAAAAAGTTTATAAAGTTTTATTATTAAGTTATTCGGGTCGATAATCTTTAAAAAGTAAATTAATAAAAATAGTTATTACTTTTAATATAAAAGTAAAATTATTATTATTTTTTTATATAATAAAAAAACTTTATTTTTAAAATAAGTTTTTTTTTTAATTTTAATTAAGGTTTTTTTTAAACTATTATTAATATTTTATAATAATTTATAAACGTTTAACCTCGTTAATAAAAATATTTATTCGTTATATTCCCGATTTAAATATAAATTTTATAATTATTAATTACGGTAAGAAAGGTAAAAAAAAAAGTAAAGTTTTATTATATTAAGTTTAAAGATAACGAAGTAAATAGCTTTATTAAAGCATTACCCCTTTAAAAGTATAAAAAAATTCCTGTTATAAATATAAATTTTATAATTAATATAGATTTCCTTTCCTGCAAAACTTTTCTTTCTTATATCCGCTTTCTGTTTCGTAGTCTTAACGGACTGGGGGGGTGTGTTAGCGTATACTAGTTAGCCATAAAAGCCGGGGGGAGCCCCCTCCTCTCCTTTACACAATGCAACCACATCTTCTCTCGTCACCAGGCCACTAGCAGACTTGGGCCAGGGACCGGTCGGATATCCCTACAGCGTGATCCAGAGGATCTATTCACATTTGGCAACCGGCCATCCCAAGCACTCATCTGGTCCCACCTTTCCCCTCCTGGTCGACCTCTGGACCATTCATTCACCCGCACAGGCGTTGTTCTCGACTGCGGCTGTCCAACCAGGGCCCACGAAAGGCAAGCCCCATTGTCTTTGTCCCCTGTCGCCCCTCTTGTTTGCCTGCCCCCGAAGGCCGAGAAGGAGAGAAGGGCGAGACAACGACCGCCGCGCAGCTCTCGAACAATCCCACAGCCACCTGCATTGCCCGGCCGGCAACACAGCAACAACCAGCGCTTCTGTGCCACCCTCTCTAGCCCCCTGGTATCGTCCTAGCATCACCAAATTAAGATAGCACTAGGGGAGGACCACAAACGAACCCGATCCTCTCCCAGTGCGTGCACCATCTTGCGTGCTGCTGCTTTTCTCCATTCTCAAATCCTGCAAACTTAAATATTGTCTCCACGCCAGGCCAGAGTCCAGGCCGTCGAAAGCTTCTTCCCACTGTCTCCACTTTTACGGGCCGCTGGCTGTATCCAGACTCAAAGCCGGTGCTTGCTTTCCCCTCGCTCTTTCTTCTTTTATCATTTTTCGATCCTTTTCACCTTTGGCTACTGCTCTTGGTCGCTACTTCGCTCCGCCTGGCGACGTCAGAAACCTCCGTCTCGGTAGTCCAGTCGGAATCCACTTTTGCACGAGACTTTTCCGCTTTGCTGCGCGAAACATCGGCCAGTGTCGCACATCGCTTATTTGCGCGCATGCGCATCGAACGCTACATATCGCCTATCTCACTTCGCCCGGCACACTCGTCCCTCTTCTCATCTACCATCGCCGTAGAGAATCGTCCCGGCACTGGGCCTTAGCTCTCTCGCTCTCTCTCTTCTCAGCCTCGCTTACTCCCCTAGCCGGAGCATTGACGTTGCTTGTGGCTACCATCCGCGCCAGTGAGCCGCCCCAATGGCGTCGACCATGGCTGGCGGCAATTCCCTTGCGCCGCAGCCGGACGGCAGCCCCGGGCAGCTATGGCGCCAAGCAGACGCCGCCGACACTGGCACCGTCTGGCGGCGGCGCTGCGCCCTCGTCTACCGGCCAATCTCCATTGAGCAGCTCTCCAGCCAACCTCGGGAACAATACTGGTCACGCATTGCCATTAATCAAGCGCCGCTTCTGCTGTTGCCTGCCGCAGGTACGTTCAACATTGCTGTCGATCCTGCATCCTCATTACTCTCTTCTTTTCTTCTTCTTCTTCTTCTCATCTCTACCTTGGCCTGCGTTTTAACAAGTTGCAGGCATTGGTGCAAGTCTTGATGCAACTGGAGCCTAGAGTGGCCGTCGGTAGGTGCGAGAGCAAATGCATCCACGTTGGTGCAAGGCCCCCTGCGAGGGCTGCCGCTTGCCGGTGTGAATATTGAAGAATGGTAAGATGCCCGTGGTGTCGCTCGGCTTGTATATAGCCACCCCGGCCCGCCCCCCACTGCTGACATGTACTGTACCCCAGCGTCTTCCCGACTCGTGGTGCACCAGACATGGACCGCAGAGTTTCCGCCACCACCATGAAGGGCGACAAAGCTCGAAAGGAAAGCAGCCGCCCCCCTCGTTCCCAACCGTCCGCGGGCAGTGGCACATCGTTTGCATCCCAGCCGGCGGCGCTATAATTAACTGGCATTACCGGCTGACCCTTGGGACATGCTGCCGCCGCTGGAGCAGGTCTTGTTGATGCTGTCAACACGTTTACACGCCAGTACTTCCAGCTCGGATTCATCCCGCGCCACACGTTTATACAGCAGCTGCGCGAACAGCCCAGGTCGATCAGCCTCTTTCTCTTGCTTAGTCTGCTCAGCGTCTCAGGCCGTATGAACCCCGTCCCTTGTCAAGGCCTACGGAAGCGCCGATTCCTACCGCGGAGCTGTTTATGGACCGCGCCTCGACCATCGCCCTCACGGAGCTGTACCAAGAGCCGACGCTGCCTCGCTGTCAGGCTTTCTATCTGTTGAGCCTGGCTCAGCAAGGCAGCGGCTACCGAAACCGAAGCTACGTGAATCTCGGCATTGCACTGCGCATGGCCATCCTAATGAAGCTGCACCGTGAAGAATCGTACAGTCTGGAGGATCCAACTCCGATCGATGGTCCAAAATGCCGAGTCGGCCCGCCGAACTCTGGTACGTCATCCCTCTGTTGCTGTTTTTTTCTTTCCCAAGACTGGTTTTTTAACCGACTCGAATGGATACTGACACGGCGGGCTACAGTGGATGCTCTATAGTGAGGCTTTACTTTTGCCAAATGTGCCCCTTCCATCGAATCCGTATTAATCAGTTTTTGTTCCGTCTAGGTCAGGATAATCTACATGCAGATCCGCTAGCACCCATCTCCCTCTCGGAAAGCGATATCACTACTCTTTTACCGAGCAGCGAAGAAGACTTCAATAGTGGCACACGCCCGGCAATACGCGCTGCTCTTGAAGACACCACCCCGGCGCGTGGCAAGCGGTACTGGCAAAGACCCAGCACGGTCGCTCTTCGCCACTTTAATGCAAAGTCATCAGCTTTGGGGCATAGTTTTGCGCCGTACAATCAACAAAAATAGCGGCAAACAGCCTTGGGACGTGAACAGCGAGTATGCATCCATCAAGAAAAGGCTCAACGACTGGGAAAACTCGCTGCCTGCAGAGCATCTATGGAGCCGCACGCTTCTCAGGGAGCATAAAGCCAAGGGCGTGGACCTGGTATGTCATTGTCTTCATGGCATTTTTCTTTCTCCTTTTTTGTCGACATTTGGCGCGTCGGCTAACCTGTCATCGTAGGCGTACGTTGCTGTGACGATGGTCACCCGTCTATGCAATATTTTGATTCGCAAAGTTTATATTCCATTGTGAGTTTTCGCCTGTTCTTTAACCCTCACAAAACATTCTCACTTTGGCGAGCTTTCAACTAACATATACTAGTATGCTCGTGGAAGGTGGCCAGAAAAACCACGGGCTTTCTGGCGGGCCATGTCTGGCGAGCTTTTCTCTAATGTGAAGGGATTGTTCACCCAGATCGACTGCTGGGTTCAAGAGCAAGAGCCTGGCGACGGAACAGGCGCCCAACTGGCGGTTAGTAACTGACGCATCTACTGCTCATTCTCGGGGGGTCGTTCTAACTCGGCTCGCAGGTTTTTTGCGTCTACAGCTGTGCCTTTATGGCAGCATATCTGTGCAAATACCCCAAATGTGAGTTGCACGCCACCTCTGTGCGCCGCAGAAGAGCATTGATTGTTCTGACACGTCATCTAGTGTGTCCTGATGTGGCAATCACTCGCGATGGCAAGCGTATGCTTGACCGGACGATGGATATCCTGAAACGGAGTACGAATGTCTGGCACTCGCCCGTCGGCTGGATCGACTCGATTGAAAGATTTATCGCTGTTGACAAAAACAAACCTCAATCTGATCCAAAACAGCCCCACGAAGGTGGCATGGCCGAAGGCGTAAGTGACCCCGTTCAGCACCTCAGCCATGTCTTGATGGCGTCCAGATGTGTCTCTAACAACCCTAAAGAAAGACCCAATTCCATCTGCCCTTCACCCGCCACTGGCCCATCTAGCTCCCTCAGGGCCATCCAATACTCCATTCGACAACCGCCGACAGCTGGCCAGACAGCTGGGTCCGGACAGCCCACATGCGCGGTCGGTTAGTCCGAGTGTCGGCGGGTAATACGAGCAACGGCATTGGGGCTGGCAGTACGCACAACGACGCGCCAATCCATCTGCCACAGCTCCGAACAGACTCGTCACTAATCAACTCTTCCATGCGGCTCCCTCCACCACAGCCATCGCCGAATCTAGTCTCTAATGTCACGGGATCGATGACACACTACGCACCAGCACCAACATCATTGCCGGCACCGCTGGTCCTTCCACCGCCAGCTCCGCAGGGTCTCCAGATCGGCGCAGGGGCGGGGCGGACGCCGACGGGCTTCCAGACACAGGTTCAAAATCACCAGCACCACCAACAGTCTACGCCGCATCAGGATACGGCGAACATGGTCCCCAAATGGAGGCGCTATGCCTGGCATGGGGCCCAGTATGGGTCATTCGCTGGCTCCGGTGCAGCTGGGCGAGTCTCCAACGCTGCCACAGTTGCCCCCGATTGCCGCCGTCCACCCAAATATCTCCAGACAATGGCATGAGCAATCTCATGGTGCAAATATACGATAGCAGCCACATGAGCACTGCAGCCGAGGCAGAAGCAGCTGCTGTCTTGGTCGGCGGCATGGGCGCATCATGGAGTTGTGGGCTATGGTGGAAACCAGCTGCACCAGCATCAGGCGCACCAGCAGCATGGGGATATGTACCCAGCACACCAACTCACCGACCAGGGACACGGCATGCATGTCGATCTCATGGCCGGCAGCAACAATGGCCATGATGGAGACGGTGGTCGCCTATTGACCCGGGAGCTGGCTCATCCCATGGTCCCCGACGACGGTTACCAAAACGAGCTGCAGGCTTGGGCACAAGGCCCAGGCTTGCAAGCCGGCGCGTCCTGGGCGTCAAGTGTATATAGCTTCTGACATTTAGCCGAATAGAAGGTGGGAGGCGTTTGGCCGTTTTATATAACTGGCATTGAAGTTGCTTGCGTTAAACGCCATTCCAACGACCCCTACGAGTACATGTACTTGCACCAATCGCCAATAAACCCAACAGCCTTTTTCTGGAAACGGAACCCTGCATCCTGCCCTGCCACGTGTTTCCAGTCCCGCGTGTCTACCAGTGGCTATTTGTTATGTTTGTCTTGGTGGCCTCTGGTCTCGGGGGTGCATGCATAACAGGGCGGCCATGGACGTCATCCAACAAGCATTGGGCAATACGGAGATGGCGAGCTTGCAGAGGATAAGATCCGTGGGGCCGCACCTTACTTCTGCTGCATTGATGTTTGGCTGTCCATAAGATATCTTACTCGTACATCATGTGCTCAGTTGGGGCGCCTCTTCGCTCAGTTAAAAGGCAAATATTCTCAATATTTATTGTGGGGTCGTACCGTACCGGGGATTGCCAATGCCCCGCTGTCAAGCTTCAAGGAGAGCACGGAGGACGCTAACGAATAGGGGATCATGGGGCAGAACCGTTCGTTGTACCTAGACGTAAATGTCGCGTAGCAAATGCAGGGAAACTAGGTACCTGTACTTTAATCTGAAAAAAGCTGTTATTAAACAGTTAGGAAAGCGCGATCCACAACGGTGCACAATCACAGACGAAATGAGCAGAAATGCGACGGAAAGCGCGTGGGGCCAGAAGAAAGACGAAAGGAAGGAGCGCCCAGAAGGAAGGCGCAGAGGAAAGCTCGAGACGGGATGGGGAGGAAGGAGCGGGTTCGAGGCCTGCATCTCATACTCGTATCTTACATCAAGAAGAAAAAGGTATGATCTCGTCTCAAGTAAGATGCAAAATGCAGTAAAATACAGCCAGAAGTGGAATGGGGCTACCTTAGGCCTAGTGATTTAGCGTTCCGCAACGGTCCTGTCCTCTCCCCCCTTTCTTAGCTGGCCGCCTTTTTTTTCTTCCTTTTCGTCTTCTTTTGCCACGCGCATTGTTGTGAACACATTGGGCCAGGCCCTGGGCTGTCGGAATATCTGTGAGCGTTTCCTCTCGCCAGACGCGCCTGGGGCCTGGTGCTGCTGCGGTTCGCGGTCCCTGTCTCTTTTTGCTAGGCCACTTGCCAGACCACGGCTTCTGAGGCACACGCGACTGGCTGTGGCTGCCATTACCCCGGTAGCTACTGAAGCAGAGCCAGCAGGGAATGGCTAGAAAAGGTCGTCTTTATTGCCTACAGCCTGCCATCTATCGTTTTTATGCTATTATCGAGGTTTCTGAGCTAGATTTAAGGGAAACCTGGCATTTTGGGCAGGAACAGCTCATTGGCAGCACCGTCAGTCATGGTCCGGCCCAATGAAATAGAGAATTTTAAGTGGTGGTTGGAAAAAAAAGAAAAAAAAACGCGTTGGGAAAGCATGACCAGGCCCCTAGCGAAATTGATTTGCTGCGTGAATCCACCTCGACTCGAAGGTTTTCTGCACTGTAGTACATGTGCACCTGCCCGTTCTAGGGTTCGTCACCCATCCATACTCGTGCCTGCCCTGCATCCTCTCATCTGTCGGTGTTGCACTGAACTCTATCCTCTTCTAGGGCCCCCTTTTCACTCCTCTGTTCCTTTTCCTCACCCTTGCGCGACACCGTTTTTCCCCGGCCCTCCCCTCCGTGTCTCTACTTTTCCTCTTCTCCCTTTCTCTGTCCTTTCTCTCCTTTCTTTCTTGTGCCTTTTGTTTTGTTCATTACCTTTCTTTCTCCGCCCCTCCTCTTTCTGTCCTTTTTTTTCTCGCGTTCTTTTCTTTTCTTCATCCGCGTTTTTCGCGACAGAACGGATTCAGAAGCCTCGAGAGAACGCTGCATCTGCACCGCTCGTCTTCGCTCTCCGTCGACCTAGTCCTCGCGACGCCCGCCCATTTTTCTAGTCGTCCATTCCTAGAGACTCGGCTGCAGGCGAAGGAATTCGTCGTCTGCCGCTGATTCTCGCTTGTGGTAAGTTCAGTTCCCGCGCCCGGCCTTCAGAACGTTCGCGTCAGTCTCCCTCCTTTCTTGCACCAGCTGCGTCGACAGCCTCCCGTCCCAGCCCATATATCATTGCTGCCTCCTTTTGCCGTCGTACCGTCCTGCAGATACCCGCTGTCCGGGTCCGACGCGTATCGTCTGGCTTGTGCCATGCGCCATATACCACGTACCATATGCATATGCCAGAGGTTGAAACCGCGGCGCACCTATCTCCATTTTCGTGCCTGATGTTCCCGCTCGTTTTCTCTCCTTCGCTGTGCTGCCTCCACGTCTTCGTTCTCTTTGCCCCAGCCCTTTGCGATGCGCGCTTCTCACACGTCTGGCAGGTCTTTTACGACGTCTTCTCCACCTCCGTCACACCAATCCCTCCCCAGTGCACTTGCACAGGAGGCTGGCAGCCGATCTCGACCACGAACGCCTCCGAACCCGACATCACCTGCTTGGTCCAGCGCGTCTACTGCCGACTCTGGCCCTCGCCGGTTCTGCCAGCACTCTCTGCTCCCCAGCTGTCCCGAACGCGTCCAGGCCCTGCTGCGAACGCCCCTCTCGACTCTGTCGCGGACGAGATCGGTGACGACGGCCGCTTTGTAACTGCAAGCTGGGCTCACCATACCAAGGTCAGAAAGACAGCACCTGCGCTTTTCAAGCCTGAGCAGTGAGCCTTCGAGGATTCGCCTATCCACCAGCTCGAGATCCAGACGCCCTTTCTTCGGCCCGCCCCCTATTTCTCAGACGTCGGCGAAGACGACGAACAAGAAGAAGAAGAAGAAGAAGAAGAAGCGGACAGTGGTCTAGAGGACGACGATTTGCTCCCATCTCTGCCCTTTTCTGTACAACCGGCATCGTCGCTCGTCAGTGCTACTGTTCTTGCAAACCGTGCCGGCGACCCGCACGCGGCCTCACCGAGGACTGGATCCGCCAGCACACCACTGGTGATTTTGGCTCCGAAGCACGTCTTTGGTTGAGTGACAACAGCTCGGGGGACAGCGAGAACTCTTCACTGAGCGGATCTGTCTCTGGCGACCACGAAGAACGCGACGAGCTCTCTCTCCGCACTCCTCGGGCCATTCCTCCCATCCAACTCGGCCGCTCTCCCAGCAGTCTTATTTCATCCACTCAACGGCCTCGCCGTGACCGCGCTCACCATCCGCGACATCCGTCAAGCTTGGAAACGTTGCGTGAGTCTGAACTAAACCGCTTGAAGCAGGCGTATTCGGAGGACACCGCAAACATGGCGACCACAGACTCGCCTAGTGGTCTCAGCCCGATCGAGCCTCCGCCAGCCGCCGTGACGGAAAAGCCTACCATGGACGGAAGCACAGCTACCGACGCATCAGCGGCCGTGTCTCCTTTGACCCCACCGACTGCCAAGGCCGCTTTAGCCTCAGTTCCCGACGCCGTGGCATTGCCTCCTGCGACACCTCCGTCCAAAACCCTTCGAACACCCAGCCAGACCTCTCTCTGGACCTCTTGGAGAGCTGGCTGTCTCCAAAATGTCGGCGTCCCCAAGAAAGACACCTCGGCGTGTGAAGAAGAAGCTGCCCTGGAAAGGCAAGAGCATTCTGGTTTTGCTTCCCCTCGATGAGCAGCGTGGCAAGGCTGGCAAAGCGCCGAAACCGCTTACACAATCCGAGGTCACAAACATGCTGCACTCGTGGGAAGAGCTAGGCTACGATATTCAGGGCTTTGACCTTGACCGTTCGATCTCGCCCAACGACTATGACTATGATGGCCTCTCAAGCCGGTCCATGAGCCGGCCTTCGTGGCCAGACGAAGGCGATATTGTGCGTGAACGCGCGCAACACAACTACCCCATCCGGCTGCCGGATCTGAATGCGTGGAAGAACTATGTCGATGAGCTGAACGAGGCTAAGCTGCGCGCACTGGGCGTTTCGTTTGGCGACGATGAACCGCCATTGCCACCTTCCATCTCGCCGGGTGTGGGTGTCGGTCCTTCCATCAGCCGCCAGTCGTCGGCCACCGTCTACCCGCCTCTTCCATTTTCACCGCCCATCCCAACTTCATCGGCGTCAAGTACCCACGGAGCGCCGCCATTTAGTTTCCCGACTGCTTTTCTTCCCGGCAGCGGAGGGACACAGAGCCCTTCTGTCATGTCTAATGCGTCGCCCATACCTTTTGGCAACAACGCAAAGTACAACAGACAGTCAATCTCCATTCCAGCTGGCATGTTCCAGCTGCGCCAATGCAACAAACGACCCCTGGCGGCTTCTCTCCCCAGACTCTTATGATGCAGCACGGCCTCGTACGTGGTGGCTCGCCCTCTTTGGCTGCACTTTCTTCCAGTCATGTCGCCCACATCTCCATTTACGCCTGACGGCAGCTTCACCTCGCCTCCGCTCCACCAGCGCCATCAGTCTCTTCAGTACCCTCTGGTGCAGTACCCGCAGCTGCAGACGTCTGCGCGCGCATCGCCCCGCCTCCAAGATCTGCGAGAAATCGAGGAAGAGGTCGAGGAACAGCCCATTGGCAAAAGCCCGTCAAAGACACCCGGGCCGACTGCCACGCAGCCTTTTGTCCAGCACAATGCCAGCCTCAGCCTACAAAATGAGATCGATGCCGCCGAGTACCACCTGGAAGAACAGTTCCGCTCTCAGTTTGAGCATGATCGGGATTACAGCCCCCATGGTGGTAAAGACTCGTCTGATTCTTTTGGCCTCAACGCAACTGCAGAGCCGATGGTTCCAGCGCATGGCCGTGGCCTGTCCGTCCAGTTCGCGCCCCCCTGCCAATTCAGCGTTTCCGCGACGATGTCGAAAACGGCCCGACTTTGCATCATCCTCGCCCACACAGCCGGGGTCATTCACTGGCCAATGCCTACTATGGTGAGCCCGAGGAAAACCGCAGTGGCACAAACGAGGGTGTCTTTGCACAGGGCCAATGCAGACAGCTGCTTCGACACAGGCAACTTCCCAAAATGCTTCCCAAAATGCCAACGTCAACGACTCGTACGAGGTTGAAACCAACCCTAGCAACTTGGGCACGCCTATTCAAAGCCTGGACTTTGGCAGCGTCCTGCAACAGCAAAAGGACCAGCAGAAGCAGATGCACCAGCGGGCATTCTCGACCACAAGCAATCCGTGGAGCGAGGCCGCCTCGTTTTCTGGCAAGGCAAGTTCCACGCGGCGCCCGAGCCATGGCAGCAAGGCTTCCCTGTCCAACTTGAACGTCGAGGCGCCTGAGTTCAAGTTCAACCCGGGGCTGCGAGCGCCTTCCAACCCACCTTGGCCAAGCAATTCAGCTTTGGCAATAGTATCAACCCCACCAGCGAGCCCTTCCAGCCTTCTATTTTCCAGGCAGGCCTGGCACCGAATGCTCCTTTGTCGGCCAACTCCAGCCAGTTCAGTTTCCCGACAACCAGCACGTCGCTATCGAAGATCAATGTCAATGCACCCACCTTCTCCCCTGGTCAGAGCGAGTTCAGCTTTTCTGCTGCTGGCCCCAAATTTCGCCCCGATGCCCCCGCCTTCACTCCCCTACACTCATTGTCAGACTCGCTTACGAGTCCTATCCAATCTGGGGGAGAGGGCAGCATCGTTGGCGCCAACCGCACAAGCTCGATTTTCGGCAATATTGATCTCAACTTGCCCGATGTTGCCAAGCCTGCGAAGCGATCCAAGGCGGTGCCTATCGTGCGCCCCTCCAGCGTTCAAAAGGATGTCAACAGCGGCGAAGGCAAAGAAAACGAGACACAATACGATCGCGAGGGTCGCATTCTGGACGATTCGCGCGTCAAGAGAGCTCGTGCTACTCCCATGGTCGGCGGAAACGACGAAGTCCTGTTTGCCGAGTCATCCAACAACGATCTCACGGTGGCATCTGCGGCTCCTGAGTCGCTGTCGGCCAATGTCATTGTCAACAGCTCTGCAGAAGCCGAGAGCACCGTTGAGCCAAAGGCTGAAGACAATGTGCCAGTGGAAGATGCAGCTGATGAGGATAGAATTCGCACCGAGTCTGAAACGCTCATGCTGATGCTGGTGCGGATGCGGATGCCAAGCCTGCCGACCTTGCAAGTGGGATGCTGAGAAGTCGCAACATGAGGCCGAGAAGCCCTCTCTTGACGAAGGAGAAAGCGCTTTGGCTGCTGAGGACAGCACACTGTCATCCACAGTCTTGTCTGAGTCCACAGACGCCAAGGTCCCGGCCACCACGAGCCCCTCTGAGCTTTCTCCGGTCGGCAGCATTCCTTGGGTGCCGTTTGAATTCAGATCGGACGTGGATGTCGCTGACTTTAATGGCGCTCGGCCTATGGGTGAGGATATTTTCCGGCACAAGAAATCTTTGTCTGCAACGGCCAAGCCATTCACTCCTGGTGCCAGCTTCCAGGGCTCCATCAGCAATGACTTCACCGACAAATTTGTGCCATCAACAGATGTTCTCCCAACAACCGAGGTGCCAGAAAAGGACCAGGCTACTTTCGAGCCTTCCCCAGTGTCGCCGGCGAGGTCCTTTCGCTTCTCTTCTCCTCCCCGCCATCTCCCCCTGCTGCGGACAAGCCAAAGCCAAGGGCCTGGCTGCATCCCGTTACGCCACAGCATCTCCGCCTCCCCCCTACGTCACAGAATTTGCTAAGCTCAAGACTTGCTACTTCCTCACCGCCACCTGTTCCAAGCAAGGATACGGAGCCGGTCGAGGAACCCGAGCACTCTCCCAGTCAAGAGCTTGTCATGCCGGTTCCCGAGGCCAACTTCAACACGGAACTTGCAACTGACGAAATTCTCAACGCCAACGCCGGCGCTGAACACGAGCCGACGTTTGAGGAGATTGACGACATCATGCTGTATCTCAACGAGTTTGATCCCGCTCAGGGTGTCAACAAGGCCCTGGACTCTGCCCCTTGGCACCAGCCCGGTCCTACTTCGACACTCCCGGCCCCAGCTCGTCTCGGTCATACCAGCAACTTGTCCCTGAGCATTCTCAGGAGCCGCTTCTGTCGACAGAATTGGAGGCGCCTCAACTTGAGGCTCATGGTGTTCTCAACCAAGGACGCGTCAGTGGCGGCAGCATGCCTCCGAGCGAATGGGAGGGTGACTTTGCCGGCGATGAGTCGCTCAAGCTCGAGTCCCGTGTCAATTTCTTCGATGGCCACGTCAACGATATTGTTGGCGGCATTCTCTCTGCCCGTCTTGCCCCCTAGAGGCATCGCTCGATCGTATTCAGAACGCTATTTCCTCCATGTCTCGGGGCACACCGTCCAGTCGCCGCGAGCGCCGCAGCGTTTCGGGCGAGGTTCAGGAGAGCGATGCCGACGACGAGGATGACGATATGCCGCCGGTTCCCCGGCGCTCCATGAGCCCTCGCAGGGACCGCCGCCTAGAGCAGATGCGCGCCGTGGTTCTGGACGCCCTCAACACCCACCAGTCCAATCCCCTCTTCACGCCGGCAGCTTCTTCGGCCGCGCCCGCTGCAGGCGACATGTCTGGTGACTCTGTGGCAACAATCTTGAAGTCACTGGATGCTGTGAAAGAGCACTTTGGCCAGTCTCTCCGTTTGGACTTCCGTGGCGAGGACTTGCGTAATATTGTCGAGGATGCCGTCGAACGTCGCATGCAACAAACTCCGCAGTCAGCTGTGGCTTCGAGCGATCTCAACAAGGATGAGGAGAGCCAGAACAAGTCAAATGCTCTCTACGCTCGCATTGCAGAGCTCGAAGAGCGTCTCCAAGCCGAGAAGTCCAAGACCGAGCTCGAGGTCTCCAACCGCCGTGCCGCCGAAGACAAGGCTGCAGAGCTGCGTCGTGAACTCGAGCTTGCTGAGACCAAGATTGAAGTGGAGGTCATGAACCGCAGCGTCTACGATCAGCGTGTGTCTGACCTCGATGACAAGCTTAAGCATGAGGCCGAGCGGATCGAAGCCGAGTTGACGGCACGTAATGCAGCCGAAGATCGGATCGCAGAGGTGCAGCGCCTCCTGCGTATCTCGTCCGATGAGGAAATGCGTCTCCGCGAGGCCGTGGACGACCGTGACGAGAAGCTCAAGGAACTGGTCGACTCGCGTGACAAGACCCTGATGCGCCTGGCCGTCCTTGAGGCATCTCAGACCAGCAGCGACAAGACTAATGGCGATCTTCAAAACCGCCTCAATGCCGCAGATAATGAGCTACGTGAAAAGACACAAGAAGCGCGTCACTGGCGGGCTGAAGCCGAACGCTCCATCAACCTCTCCAGCGCCAGGCAAACGACCTGGTCCAGACCGCCACCGAGCTGCGGCACCTCAAGAAGGTGGTCGACACCTCGGCACGCAGCTAGAAGAGAACGAGCGTTTGCGCGAATCCTGGCGGACCAAGTTCGTGGCATTGCAAGAAGACATGGCACGGGCCGCCCGCGAGGTCGCCGAAGAAAGCGCACGCCATATCAAACGTGAGCAGACGCTCATTGCGCGCCACGAGGTCCTGGATGCCAAGCTGCAGGCCGAAGCACGGACGCGTGAGCGCCTGGAGAGCGAGCTTGAGCGTCTCGAGGGTGGCGAGCGCCAGGCTATGCGTGCTGTTGCCGAATGCAAGCACCTGGAGGCTCTGATGGGCGAGCTGCGCACAGAGAACCACAAGCTGCAACAGAGCTCGCTCCGGTACCAGTCCGAGTTTGAGGAGGCCCGCGAATCGGCTGCCAGAGAAGTGCAACGGACGCGCGACTCAATGCAGTCCGAGGTTGACGGGGCTAACCACCAGGTCAATGTCGTGCGTGGTGACCTGGAGGACCAGGTTGCCCAGGTGCGTAGCCAGCTCGACCAAGTGAAGCTTGACGCCGACACATCCAAGGTACGCCTCGAGATGCTTCTGGAGGAGGCCGAGACGACGAAGCGGACCACGCTTGAGGCCGCAGAAGCCGCCAAGCGCCGCGAACTGGAGGAGGCGGAGCGCCGCCACCAGAACGAGGTTGAGGATCTCGAGGCCCGCTACGAGCGCCAGATCAACAACGCCAATGAAGACGCACAGCGTGCTGAGCAGAACCTACTGGAGCGCCTCAGCATCTCGACCTCCAAGACGGAGCACCTTCAGGACCGCGTAGCCCACCTGGAGGAGAAGCTCGAGATTGCCCGCGAAGCTGCCCAGCGGCAGCCAAGGCTAGCCCGGGCTAGCCCGGTGGCCGATCTGGCAGAGACGGGCTCAACAGCCTCTTCTGTGCCCACTGCACCGCTCCAGCCTGCTGCCGCCGTGAAGTCAGCGCACCATGGCCTGGGCCTGCCCGAGAAAATCTCGCCACAGGCTCTGCGCGAGTCAATTCTGGTGCTCCAGGAGCAACTGCAGCAGCGCGAGCACCGCATTGAGGAGCTCGAGCACACGCTGGAGAAGCTCGACCCCGAGGCTGATGCCAAGATTGCCAAACGTGATGACGAGATTATCTGGTTGCGCGAGCTGCTGGCTGTCCGCCACTCCGACCTCAAGGACATCATCACCGCTCTGGGCCGTGAGGAGCATGATCCGGATCGTGTCCGCGACGCTGTGATCCGCCTGCAGGCCAACTTGCAGATGGAGGAACAGGAGCGGGAGCGAGCCATGAATGGCGGCTCGGCTATCAACTTTGCCGACCATCGCAGCAAGCATCCGCGACGCAGCTACGCCTCGGGTGGTCCAGGCCGTAGGCCCGCTGGCGGCTGCTTGGGTAGCTGGCGCAAGGCCCGTGACTCTAACGCTGGCAGCACCTTTAGCAGCCTGTCCGGAGCCCTGTTGTCCTCCCCTGCCCCTGCTGCTGTCTCCCGCAGAGGTGCCAGCAACTCGACTATGACGCCGGCCAGAGCAGCCTCCTCGTCCATTCTCGTCCCGCACTTCTCGCACTTCTCGCGCTGGACCTCTCGAGCCTCAGTCCGGCGACAGCAGCTTCTTGTCTGGACTGATGACCCGCCAACGTCGGGCATGCGCCAAACGCCTCCGTCTCGACAGAGTCAGCTGCATGGCCAGCAGCAGCAACAACAACAACAGCAACAGCCGACAGCTTTCGCAAGTACCGGCCGGCGGTACACGGCCGAGCAGGTAGCAATCGGCGCACGTCTCGGACAGATAACAAGCTTGTTGCCCGGGACATGGCCTCGACGCCGCCCCCGCCCAACTTCCGTCGCGCCAGTCGCGGTCAGCCTGTCACACCCCCGATGATGCACACGAGCGCTTATGACTCGGACGCACAGGCGGAGGAGTTTGATGACGCGGCTTTCTTCGACGACTAGGCAGGACTGCAATGCCAAAATGAAAAACGAAAAAAAAAAACGAAAAAAAATTCCTTTGTCATATCTGTTTCTTCCCATATTTTCCTTTCCACTCATTTTCTGCTGTCTATTTTTGCAACTGCACATACTACGTTCTTTAAACCTTGCTTGTTTTCAACGCTCATTCACTCATTCGTCTTTCTTTTCCCTATTCATTTCATTTCATTTCACTCAGAATGGCTCCAAAATCACAACTAGAAATTGATACCCTTGATCAGCACACATCTATCACAGACTGCCGAATTATAATTATTGCCTTGTGCCTCTAGCACATTTACGGCTTCCTTCTCATATTTTACTTTAAAAACGGCTACCTGTCTGCTTTCCTCTCTTTCTGCGCCCTTTGTTACTGTTTTTACGGCGTTCCTAGTCACGAAGCTATATTGTCTGCATAGCGAGTATGAGAGGATGGAGGAGCATCTGGGGTCGGTGAGGAAATTTGTCTTGCTAGCTCAAGTCACTCATTGTGTTTTCTCTTGTTGTTTTTCTCCTTTTTTTTCTTTTTCTCAATTTAATCTTTTCAATCTGTCTTGGTTTCCTTATAGTCAGATTAATGAAAACCAGTGTTCTTTAAGCAATCTGGCCATGTATATCATGAATTTTAACGGCCTTCAAGTCTATTCAGACAGCATCAGCTCGGTCCATTTTCATCCAACCATACTACACCAAGAAACGGGGTTGCCGTGCGGCGGCCGCGTGGAGAGAGTGAAAGTGCTTTTATTAAACCCGCCAAATTCAAACTCCATATAGCCCAATCAATAAAAAGAAGAAAAGAAGCAAAGAAGAAAACAGGAAAGCACCAGCGCAGAGCAAGCGACATGGACTTCAATCCTTGCCAAAGAGGCCCAATCAAAAGAAGCGAAAGCAAGAAAACAAAAAAGACCGACATGCGGCCCTATACACCGTCACACCTTCGCTCAGCCCGAACCCAAACGCAAACGGTTATTCCTCAGACGTCGCAATAAATATCAAATTCGGACGTGGAGCTCGTCAACTCGGTAAAGGCAGTCTGTGTGGCCGTCGACGCAGCAGACTTGCACTGGGCTGTCTCGGGTGTCAGCAACGCGTCCAGGTATCGACCAACCGACGGGCCACGGGTCACTGCATCGCCTTGACTCACTGTCCTGGGTGTCGCAGTCACCCACGGTGAAGCTCGACGACTTTTGACTGTTGGCTGCATCAGCACAGCTGTTGTGCTGGTTGTCGCACGAACGGTTGATGGCATCTTCAAAGTTTGTCTATAGTCGCAATAAGGAAAGGAAAAACAGGGGGGGGAGTCAGGGGTTAGCGGACCGTGGTGACCATAGGCATGATGCCATCATAAGAGAGTTATAAGAGAGAATGGGCAACGTACGAATGTGTCGCCGTCGACTTCGAATGGCCGTGTCACATCGTTGGATTGAGAAATCTAGACGGCGTTGGTCAGTCGATCTGGTCAGACCGGGTTCGCACAACACAAGAAGAGAGCGAGTTGACGCACAGCTGGAGCAGCAATATTGGCGAGCGCGCCCTGGAAGAACTGCAGGTTAGCCACGGCACGCGGCTTCAGCACGTTGGCAGCCGCAAGATCAGGCCGGTCGGGATCGTTGACACTGCGGCGCTTGGCGAGGTCGAGCTGCTTGTTGACGTTGGGCGCGAAGCGCAGCACGCCAGCTGCGGCCACATCGTCGGCGAGGGACGGCGAAGCCTGCACCACGGCTGCAGAGCCAAAGACGGCGAGAAGCGCCGTAGCCCAGAGGAGCAGGGACGGGCAGACTGGTGAGGAAAGCATTGTCGAGTCGAATGGCATACGATCGGGCACAGACAATAAGTAAGTCAAGAAGAAAGGAGGCTGCTTTCAGCTTGAGAGTCGATGGCTTTGCAAAAGGGGTATCAAGGGGAGGTCGACGAAGAAGAAACCGCCAGCGATTGAGTATCGGATGAAAGTGTACAGAGCACGACGCGAGAAACACATTAAAGAATGCAAAGCCTCCAGGGCAGAAAATGATGCGGCGATGTGGAAATCAGAGACACAATCAAAGAGACAATCAGTGCTGGAGTGAGTGCTCGAGCGCCGGTGCAAGACGTCAACTATGAAATCTCACGAAAATGCAAAATGCATCTCTGCAAGGCGAGAGCGGCCGTGCCCCCCGCCTTGTTGCCTATGGTGGGAGCCAAAGTGGGCGTTGTCTGAAACGAGTCTGAGACAGATCCGAATGTGTCTTGCATCTGCTCAGAGTGGCGCAACACTCTGGAAAGGTACACAATTAGGCAAATGAGGATACATGCCGACGACCGACTTATCAACTTGGAAAGTCAAAGTGCTCTGGAATTTTGATGAAAATAGATTATATACTCCGTATTATGTTGTGGCATCCACAGCATTAAATCGTAACGGGACAGTTTGAGGCAAAGGATCCAGCTTTATTGGCCGTCGCGAGACGACCAGCCAGAAGCCGATCCGATAGGCGCTTTACCCGCCTCACGTCTACACGTCTGGCGGATACAGTTGTCAGCAGAGCAAAGGTAACAGGTTCAAGATGCTGCTCAAAAGGATCGAGCCTCATCAAAAGTTATATTAGATAGACGTCCAGACCAGTTGGTGGTTTGGTAGTATAAAGCAAAGCTCGTGATCGACGGCTACAACCGCAGGTCCTCTATCAACTCGAAAGAAAGAAAAATCAAAGAGATATAAAAGAGACAAGAGAGACAAGAGAAAAAGAGACAAAAGAAAACAGTCCGTCGACATTTTTTGTATAGCAATGGGGTAATGACGCGCAATGAGTGATGCATGGAAGATGGTGACAAAACACTGGTGCGAGAGCCTCGGAACGCCGAGTGTGGCTTCTGGCGGATGACGAAAACGTGTGATTAAATAGAGAAGCAGAACAAACGAGATGAGACGAAAGAATGAAGCGAAGGGAGAGTCGATGAAAAAAGACGAAAAGACTGCAGGCGTATCGTGGGACCGCGTGTTCCGGCCTCGTTTGAAAAAGAAAAGAAACAAAGGACTTCAACTCGGACGTCTAGAAATTGGATGCCGTGTTGACTTGGGTCGGCGTGTGGTAGCTCTCCAGCGTGCTCTGGAAAGGCGTGCGGCTAGACGCGCTACCGGCAGCGGGAACACCGCCCTCTGTCTTCTCTAGCGGGCCAACGGGGTGTTGCCAAAGTTGGGTCGTAGTCGTTCAGGCCGTTGCCGTCCTGCGCAGCCTGGTTACGTCTGCGGATGCGGAGGGCCACCAGGCCAATGACGACGAGGATGATGGCGCCGCCAACACCGACGACCACGCCGATGATGATGTTGCGCGTCTGCGTCGACATGCCGGACGTCTTGCTGCCGCTCTGCGAGGACGACAGGGAGCCGGTGGGCGTGGTTGTGGTCTCGGTCTCGACAGCCGTCGTAGAGCCGTCAGACTGGGTGATCGTGGTGAGAAACGTGCTCGTGGAGACGGGTTGCGTTGTGGACGTGGTGGTGCCGGGAGCCTTGGTGGTCGAGTCCGTGGGCGAGTCCGTGGTGGGGGATGTGGTGCTGGTCGTCGAGGACGTCGTCGGCTTGTCCTTGGTGGAGGTCGTCGAGGTCGTGGTGGGTGTGGTCGTGTCGGCCGGCGGCGTGGTGCTCGTGGTGGGCGTGGTGTTGCTGGTGGTGGGCGACGGCGTCGACGACGTCGTCGTAGCCGGCGTGGAGGTGGCTTGGGCCGAGGGGCGGAGCTGGACGCCTGCGCGTCGTTGCCGGTGGGCTGTGCTGCTCCGCTCGACTCGGCGACGCTCTCGTCGGCGCGGCGGACGGCCGCGTTGTCCGCGATGCGAATGAGGTCGGCGTCCAGCTTCAGGGCCTGGGCGGCGGCCATGAAGGACAGCGCCACGAACAGCAGCTGCACAAGGCGCTGGGAATACATGATGGCGGACAAGCGTCGAGAGGCGACGAGAAAGAATGAGGCGTGGAGAGAATAGGAGAGGCCGTTGGGCGACGGCGTCGGTGCTGCTGGGCGTGATCACGAGACGGCGGAAATGTGATGTCGAGCAGAGGGGAAATGGTACGAAAGGGCGATGAAGGCGAGTGGCAGTAGGCCGAAGTGGGACAAAGACGCAAACGGAAGGAAGCAAAAGAAAAGGAAAGGGAAAGAGGTAAACGAGGACTGAAGGTAGTAAGGAAGGAAGGACCTGGCAAGTTACGTTGCGCGCTCAGTGGTGAAGGAGGGCGGACAGCGCAGAGAAGAAGCAAGATTTTTTTCGCCAGACAGGACAGGACAAGACGGAGGTCGAGACAGGCTCGAAAGGGGTGGGCAGCAGTGGCTGCGGCAAGCCACTGACAGGCCTGCATGGCTTCGTATTCCGACCTAGCGGCAGGCGCGATCGCCGTTGGGCCCGCTAGGCCGCCGCTGTCTGGCCCACTACTGCCTGCCTGTTTGTGTGCCATGCGTGACCCTGAAAATCTAGCAAATTCAAGTGGATCGGTGCAGGCGGGTAGCCAAGAGTTGACGAGTTGTGCAGTCTGCTTTTCCGGCAGAATGTGCGCTAGGAAATTCTGCTCAGGGGTCACGTCCTAGTTCCGCCTGCTAATTGCTAGCCTGTGTCTTTATTTAGGTCGCTGCACGGTACCGCCTACTCCGTGCTTCTCTTGGGTTCTTCAGGGCGATTCTCAAAAGAGGAACGCTGGCACGACGCTCCGTTTCGTCAACAGGCCGTTCCAGCGCTTCTGTTTCGCCGATTCGTTCTTCACGAGGCCTCAATCGTCCGTGCTTGTCGCCCAATACATAGCCACAGCACCATTAACAACCCTGAATCCGAAACAAAACATTGAGCATTTGGCCGAGGCAGTGCCACGGCAAGACACCCAGAGAAAGTTGAAGAACGGTGAAAAATCAGCTGCAAAACTTTCAGGGGACACCGTACCAGACTCTGCAGCCACAGACGTTGATCCACACAGCAGGCATGTAATACAGTACGAGTACTCCGTACAAAAGGGGCAGTTGTGTTGCCACCGCCCAGTTTCTCCACTGTACGGAGTACTTCGAATTACATGTAGCCACCAAATGGAGCGCAGATGGAGACAGCAAGAGCCAGCCAGCCAAAGGCGAGTCCGAGTGGCCTACCTTCCATTACGGATACAGAGGAATGACAGCATTCACAAAGCAATAGGAGATTATGCGGCCCATCAGCAGACAGCCAAGTCTCCGTGGCTTCCGTAGTCATAATACGGCACGACGCCTGCGCGCCTACGCGCCTTCCTCGTCTTACTGTAATACGAGTACATAGAGTAATACGTGCCTGTCCGCGACAGCCAGAAAGGATCCAACCCAACTCCAGATGAAGTACTCCGTACTCCCGTACGAGACATGTACGAGTAAATAGTATGCGCTTTTGGCTGTTTACAAAGTATTTGTGAATCAAATACTTAGATGCATCGCTTGCAACCCATACATAAAATGCCGGGTAGCATAGAGCGTGATGCCCGGACTTTCTCAGGCAATGTGCCTCGGTCGAGTGCAATCAGTCTGCAACGTCTCGACAGTCTCGTGCCATGCACACACGGCGGGCTGCATGGCCCAGCAATAACAGCAGCCTCGGCATAACCACAGTACATGTCCGGAGGACGTATTACATACAACTCAATACAAATATCCCAGTCTCTCACTCAACACCCACTGGGGTGATGAGAGCCATAAAAGCAGGCTTCCAGGTAAAGCCAGAATGGTGTTGGCGAAAAAAAAAAAAAAAAAAAGAGAGAGAGAGAGAGAGAGAGAGAGAGAGAGAGAGAGAAAACTGAAATCCTGGGTCTGAAATCCTGGGTCTGTCCCCTGGCATTAATAAAACGCGGATGCACGCATAGACACGCGCAAATTGTCCCTCTAATTTGCTTCGATGTGCCCTGCCGTCGCGCTCCCAGCGTCCGTGGTGTCCGGAGCGTACTCGTATTTTGCGCCGCTGTGATTTTATATCCTCCCAAATACCAGTACTCTGCTTTAATAGGAGACCACCAGCCAGGTATGTATTACGGCGTACGGAGTATTTGTACGGAGGACGTGTTAGCAGCATACACCGTGTCTTACCTGATGATTAGCACGTGCCCCGATGCGCGACAAAATTGCAGTTTCCCCGACGTGTCAAGGACAAGGAGACAAATATTCTCTTATTTTTTTTAAAAAAAAAGATCCTTTTACGATGCCAACTAGCTGCCCCTGTACGACGCATCCGTTGGAAGATGCGATGCCAGATCAGTGACGTCTTCCCTCAGCGCGAGTTGAGCCTACCTGAACCTGCCCTCCTGTCCTGCGTCGGCGTTAAGGTGCAAGGAGACAGCCCTGCACCAATTGCAGCCAGTGGACGGAGTAATCTAGGGCCTGTAATTCGTCAACACGATATCCACCAAAGCAGCTTTGCGTCGCTTGCTTCCGCATCGAATTCGATTTTTGCGCCACAGCTTGCAACGTCCTGGCCTACACCAGCACCCACCCTGTGTATCGCAACAACAAACGACACAATGTCCAAGAAGACTACAAACTACAAGCTATGGGCCAAGATGATCGCCGGGTAAGTCGCAGCAACGTTGCTCTACCCTGCCATATCTCGCATGTGCTGCCAGCATTTCTTGCCTGTGCTGACAATGACCAACTTCGATCCCAATAGCGGCGCTCTCATGTGCATTGGAGGGCCGATGCTGACTGTGTATGTTATGCCGACCGACGAGGAGCTTTTCCAAAAGTACAACCCGGAGCTGCAGAAACGCAGTCTGGAGCGCCGTGAAGAGCGCCAGGCCGAGTTTAACGAGTGGCTGCAGAACCTGAAGCGGCAGTCCCAGAGCAATAAGCCCAGTACGAGCCCGCCTTCCGTCTCATTCTGAACTTTGGCCGTCGAGCAAGCATTTTTCTAACATTTTCACAGTCTGGATTGTTCAAGAGGAAGAAGCCCGCGCTGCCCGCGAGGCAAAGAAGAGCGAGACTCTGCGCCTCGCAGAAGAGGCCAAGACGCAACGGGAGGCCATGCGCCAGGAGGCCGGTTTATCCCCCGCGGGAAACAGCGGCCCCGGCGAGAAGAGCTAGTGACAGCGAGGTACTTTTCTTCTTCCTCTTCTGTTTCCGGAGCCTCTAAATCTTTGCTTTTATACCCTTGCCGGTAGGCTTAGGCATCCGTTTCGCATTCACAAAATTGGCTGCATCACCTTTGGATTTTCGGTGTTTTTTTTTTCATAATTCGCCTGTTTTTACAGGCCGGGCGGCGTTTGGTTGTCTGGTTACGGCGTGGGTACATGTATGAATACAAATGATCGTCAACTCTCATTTTCTCTTCATACTTCACAGTTTTCATCTGCAGCTCAAATGTGATGTAAAACAAACCGTCTCATATGCAAGCGTTACTAATTAGCTAAGCAGGATCTGGCAGGATGTACCAGTGCACCAGCCACGGCTGCTGAAAGACCCTCGGCAGCGCCCTGTCCTGCTTATATAATGATGTAGAGCGGGGGTGGGACGTCTTTCGAGCACCGGTGGGGCAACAGCCTCTGAAAATTATTGTGTGCGAATAAGCAAACGCCAGCACCAGGCCGCGCAAAAAATTAAGACGAAAAATTGAGCACTGCAACCTCCTCGCCCGGCCTGACGCACAATTTATCGCCCTCGTTCACCGATCCTACACCCAGGCACCGGATTAACCGCCGCTGCTCGCAAAAACTCACTAGTCGTGCTTCTCCGATTTCCTTTTTCCCTCCCCTTCCACCATTCCTCCGGCTTCCGCCTCTCCATCTTTTCCATCTTCACGTCCTCCGTGTCCACCGAACCCGACGACAACGGTCAATTGATTACCATCCACGCCCTCTTTGGTAGGTACTTATCCCCCGAAGCCAACGCCTCGCCAGATCTCTGCGATTCCGGAGCCCTGCCTGTCCCTCGTCTCTTCTTCGTCTTCAACACCCTCCCCCCTTCTCCCTACGCGCTCTTGGCCCGGCCGTCTCTTCTCGACATATGTTGTATACCGGCTCGATCCCGTCCCCCTCCGTACCCCAGCCGGACCCAAGAAGCACTGTCTGCCATGCACATGTGCATCGGCACTCGTCACTCCCCCAAGCTCTGATACACCACCTTACACCTCATCCACGGCCGACGATAGCCAGTTGCACTGCTAGACTCCCCCTTCACCTCGGCTCATTCGATCACACGCCACGGCCAAACCGTCCCTCCTCAGGCCAAACAACCGCGTCATATTCAGATACATATGCCCTCACCTCGCCACGGCATCGTTCATTTTTAATTCCTCCTCGCACCAGGCCGCAGCTCTTTTGGGCAAGAGCTACATCACCGGTTGATGCTGAGCTACCGTGTCGCTAACCTGCTTTCTCATCGTGTAGATACCAAACTGTCCACCGTGGCTTCGAGTTAATTCACATCTCTATCCTCCCATTCCACAATCATGGCGATCTCGAGGTTCAGGAACGCTTGAAGAAGCTTGGCGCCGTGTCGCGCATCGGTGGCAAGGGCACGCCGCGGAGAAAGGTCAAGCGCGCGCCGCCCGGTCGGCTGCTGACGACAAGAAGCTGCAGGCCTCCCTGAAGAAGATCAACGTCCAGCCCATCACCAGATCGAGGAGGTCAACATGTTCAAGAGCGACGGCAACGTCATCCACTTCGCCGCCCCGAAGGGTGAGTTTGTTGTCCCACGTGACTACCGCTTATTTCTATACGCCAGACCTGCTAACAGCTCGTTTTCTTCCTCTCTGCCACAGTCCACGCCTCGGTTCCCTCCAACACGTTCGCCATCTATGGTAATGGCGAGGACAAGGAGCTTACGGAGCTCGTCCCCGGCATCCTGAACCAGCTCGGCCCCGACTCCCTGGCCTCCCTGCGCAAGCTGGCTGAGAGCTACCAGAGCCTGCAGAAGGCTGACGAGGACGCCAAGAAGGACGGCGCTGCCCCGGAGGCTGAGGACGACGATGCCATCCCGGATCTGGTTGACCGCACGTTCGAGGACAAGGTCGAGTAAGCAGGGAAGCCATGTGGAGTGCATTTAATTTAAAAAAAAAGCAAATAACTGGTCGACCCGGGGCCTCGTTTGATGCCCTTGTAAGACATGGGAAATAAAGAACATAAAAAAATTATAAAAAATAAACACACCTGCCGGGCCGAAAAGAAAAAAAAAGGCAACAACGTCCTTTATTTTTTGTTTGCTCGAGAGCATGCGCCAGCTATAAGTATCTTGCTTCGGTTTTGGCAAATAGTTTATTGTCTTCTTTTTCTCATATATCCATTTTCCTGATAACCATTTTCTTACCTGTTTTCCATCTTGTTCATAGGAGCTATCAATAAGAGATATCAGATTGACTGTCATATGTCAGAGATTATAAAGTGTCTAGCCCCAATTCCCGTCATTCTCATTTTTCACCCAGCCATGCAATGCGTGCAACTTGACGTCTTCCTTGACAGATTCTCGTGCTGCGAGCAATGGGGACTTTTTAACACCGTCATAGTCGATATGTCCAAGCACTTTGCGAAGCGACTCAACGCTGTCTGTTTCCCATGATAATTTGTTCAGCCCGTTCGTAATTTGCTGTGCTAATTTCCACATTTGCCGCCGTGAGACAGCGCTTGCGCCAGCCGGGTCAAAGGTTTTACGACCCGAAGAACACCGTTAACAAGACATTCATTGATGCCATTGAGTGTCACGCGACAGACAGGTTGCTGCTTGTGCTCGGGGCCGAAGCCATGGAAGGGCTCCGTTTCGAGTATGAAAACTCTAGACTGGTTGTGCGTACCGTGAACGGCACAAACGCATAGCCTCCTGACCATATCCGGCCTGACAAGGAGCTGAGCCGACCTAATGGCGCTTCGGCAGAGAAACATCGTTGGCAGCCCGTTTCCGAGTATTGAGTCGCCGGCAATATAACAGAGTGGAGGTACAGCCTGTGCTCGGCGTAACGAGCAGTGAGGCCAACCCCCTAACAATGCTGTGCACTGACGCAAGGCCAGTTTGTCTGAACACGACTTGGACAATGTTGGCGGTGCATCTGCACGACCTGGTTTTCTTCTCACTGTGCCCAGCCGCGAGAAGAATCCACGGCCCGACAGCAAAGGAGTTGCCCCCCTCCGTCCTGCACGTCATCTTGGGTTGCTGGTGCCGTACCCAAGGTGAAGCGTCATCCTGGGCCGCCATCGTCAGTTCCATACTCGCATCACCGCCTTTTTTCATGTCAGTAAAAGTAAGTTTTTTTCTTTCTTTTTTCTCTTGGCATGACTCCATATCTTACAAGGAGCTTCTGAGCAGTACATATGCAAGGCAACTTCCTTCCGCCACTCGAACGGCTGGCCGTCCCAAAATTTCTGGACGTTGGCAACGATCTCGTCCTTGTCTTCTCCGTCAACCTTCCGCCGAAGCTGCAAGAAGGGGATTCGTCTCCGTGAAGCAGCACATCTCGGCACTCTTGCAAAACGAAACGATTAAAAGCACGAAGTGCCAGCACCTCGGCATGCCAGTCATGAATTCCGACACCCTTGCACTGAGGCATTTTTGATGCTGGAAGGCATTTCATGCCAGTCCTAGAACGATCACATTGTGAGCAGCTATTTGCATGTAGAGAGTGCCATGCAGGGAGATGTGTCACTCACGCCAGGGCGAGACACACGAGATCTCCATTTTGCACTACGCATTAATGCGAGTTAGAATCCGGCCATTAACAACACATGCTATAATAACATGCTCAAAGGCTTCGTGTGTCTGATACGTACGCTCGGCTACGATGCCACTCAAGGGCACCATTCACGAACGCCGTTTGAACGAACAACAGGCTTCCTGTTGGCTGGAAGCTTGTCAAATTCCTCAAGGACGGCAGCTGCAATATCGTCCGGTTGAGCCATTGCGCAGCTGGACGATAGAAAGGGCTGAAAAGTGTACTTATTTTGGTAATAAATTTCGAGGCTTATTGCCTATAGCTGTCCTGAGGATTCTGACCTCTGCCAGTTCTGGCCTTGTGTTACCACCAGCTTTGTTAGCGCTGCCACTTTGAGGATGTGCAAGGCTGTTACAGAGCTCAACTCGACTGGGGTGAGGTTCATGAGGGGACACCAAATTGCTTTCTGCCCCACAAACCAGCCTCATTTCAATTACATAATCGCACGTGACCAGAGCTTTAACCTGGACCATGAGCTCCAGTTTTATGACAGATACAGCCAATAGGAGCCGTTAGTGGGTTTAAACCACGCACAACAATTTTTGTCCAATTCCCAAAACTAGTCAATTTTCATCTCTAGACGAATTTCCTTCCCCCGTCCAAATCTACTGAATCCCCAGCAACCACAACGACAATCGACGCACATCGACAAATCGCCAAAATGAGAATCTACGACGATACGTTTTCCGGTCAGAAGATCTACCCTGGCAAGGTACGTTATTATTTTCTCGACGGATAAAGAAGTGCTGGAGGGGAGGAACGACAGCTGGGTGGGAAGAGGGTGTCGCGAAAGTGAGGGGAGGAAAGGAACATCGGCATGCGACACGACACCGAAACTTCCGACAGACGGCCTCAGCATATCATATCTCATCGAGCGACCACCGAGCGACAACGAGCGTTCGTAGCGTTTCCGGCCAGCAGTGCAAACAACTCGCAAGCGGACCGAATAAGAATAACCACGACACGGAGGGGAATAGGCAGAAGTGGATACGGACTTTGGTGGAGGATGACGGAGGAAGGGGATGATCTGAAGGTGTCTACAGACAAGATAGAGCGTGGTACTGACTTTATGTGCTCCCTCGTTATAGGGTAAGCTCTTCGTCCGTGGCGACAGCAAGATCTTCCGTTTCCAGAACGGCAAGTCCGAGTCCTGTTCCTGCAGCGCAAGAACCCCCGCCGCATCTCCTGGACTGTTCTGTTCCGTCGCCAGCACCGCAAGGGTATCTCTGAGGTAAGATTCACAGCCCGAACTACACCAGCTTTTAGTCTCGCAAAGACTGCAAAGACGCGTGCCGCCAGCTCTCTCAAACAGAGAAACAGGACGAGCGAGGCGTCACGTCCCCCGAAATCGCAGAATCCGACAACATAACGGTTCGCATCTCGACCTGCGCAGCATGATCAGATTGCTAACGGCCCTATAGGAGGTTGCCAAGAAGCGCTCTCGCCGGACGGTCAAGTCTCAGCGTGCCATCGTTGGTGCTTCCCTCGATGTGATCAAGGAGCGCCGGTCTATGCGCCCTGAGGCCCGTGCTGCCCAGCGCGCGGCCAACCTGTCGGACATCAAGTCCAAGAAGGCTGAGGCCGAGAAGGCCAAGAAGGCTGAGAAGGCCAAGAAGGCCTCCCTGGCCGCCAAGGGCCAGCCCCAGCGCATCCAGAGCAAGCAGGGCAGCAAGGTGTGCGCAGAACGCGGGTGGCTCTCAACACCCGTTAAGCGGCTGGCTGGTAGCAGGTGTGATGATGTTGCGTACTGGCGGGTAGGAGGGGATACCGAGCAAATAAAAAGCATCGGACTGACGTCCTTGTACGGACAACTGGGTTCAAAAATTGCGATGGAGAGGGTATGCGGCGTCAACTCGGTGGCCATAACCTTTTAAATATTTTTTTCTTTCTTAGGATCCAAAAAAAAACCGATAAATGTTTCAATCTCCCACACCGGCTTCTGTATTCCGTTTCAGTCAAATGCTGCGCCATAGAGCAGACAGCGGCCCTTTACGCATTCAGTTGTTGTGCCGGTAGACACAAGGCTTCTTGTCTCGAAAGGCACAACACTCTGCTCAGCACGCCAAGCCTTCCTCCAGGCCATTAAAAAAGATGTGACGATTTACGCCACGTGACTGAGCAGACTCCGTCACGCTTGTCAAGTCTGCGAACGGTCTGTAATTTCGTCATTCTCCGAAAAGATCTTTTACTACCAACTTCGTACGTTCCTGCCGAGCTCATCGAAAAAAGACCGAGAAAATATCTGGAATTTGGCTCGGTTTCTTGTGCTAGGTTTTGGCCACAGGCTCTTCAACAGCGAATCAAAAATGCGCCACCTGAACAAAATGCCCAGCTGTTGGTAGTGGAAAGTGGGGTCTATCAAAATGACGTACCGAAATGTGTCGGTTCGTTGCTGGAAAGAGGCCTGGCCCGGGGTGGGCGCCAATCTTCAGGCAGTCGGGTAGTGCTACCACAGGACACGAAAATACGCCAAGACACACTCGTTTATTCACAATGTGGTAAAATTTTTGGTACGCGCGACCACGCGCAGCTAACCCGTCATGCAATTTTTGAGGCAAGTGGGAATACAGGTCGCCCTTTTCACGCCTCCTTTTCCGGCCACTTCCTTCCTGCATGCGATCAAAACCGGCCTTGTCCTCCCAAATGCCCTTAACCCTTTCCTTTTTCGTTTACAACTCTCAACAGATCACAGCACACATTTTTGTACCTCCCCCCACAACGTATGTTGATTTCTTACTGCCTCTGCGTCCCCCCCTGGCGCCCTTTTCCTCAACTGCAACCCAGCCTCATATTAACATATTAAGATAAGATACCTACGAGCATACCTACGAGCATCCTCTGCTCACCTTGCTTAAGAGAGTTCTTTTCCCGCTGCCAACCTGCGGCATCTCCTCGCCTCACCGCTTCTGTTTGTGGCTAAAGCGCGTCACAGGCCTGGGGGCTCTATCTTTTCGTCCTATATCGTCCCTGTGTCTGCTCGTTCTAGACTCTGCCTTCAGAACCAAGCCGCCAGCTCAGCTACCAGCGCCCGGGAATTCTCCTAGCTTCCCGTTCTGCACACACCGGCACGATGGTTTACCTCCGGCAGGAGTCCCTCGCGGGGCTCAAAGCTCTACAAGTACTCCGGGTTGATCACAGCTTGACATCAAAGTACATCCTGAAGCCTTTCTACAATAACATCGTGCTGCCATGCTTTCCCATGGGCATGGCACCAAATTTGATCACGCTGTCGGGCTTTATGTTTGTCGTCGCCAATCTCCTCACGCTGTTGTGGTACAACCCGACGCTCGACCAGGACTGCCCTCCGTGGGTATACTACAGCTGGGCAGTGGGTTTTGTTTTGTGTACCAGACCTTTGATGCTGTCGACGGCGCACAGGCGTAAGTAGTCGTATATGGCGGCTCGCTCCCACAGGTCAAGACTACGGCTGTGCCAGTTTTAACGTGAAAAATGCAGCCGGAGAACCCGTCAGAGCAGCCCCCTCGGTGAGCTGTTTGATCACGGCGTGGACGCCCTCAACACTTCGCTCGAGGTGCTGCTTTTCGCTGGGTCCCAGAAACATGGGCCAGGGCTGGAAAAAACCGTCGCTACACTCTTCGCATGTGCGTATATATCTAAAGACCACGCGCTTCTACTTATGGCAAACCTCGCATACTAACATATCCCAGCCCTCATGACGTTCTACGTTCAAACGTGGGAAGAGTACCACACCCACACGCTCACGCTTGGTATTTGTCAATTGGGCCCGTTGAGGGTGTCTTGATTCTTGTGTTGGTTGTACGCTCTGACGGGCTACTTTGGCGGTGCCTCGTTTTGGCAACAGCCTATGCTGGCCACGCTTGGCGTTCCGTCCAAAGTCATCAATCTTTTTCCGGAAGTGATGCAGGACCTTACTTTCACGGGCTGGTACATTGGTGCAAGGCACTATAGTCATGGTGTACAACACGGCCGAGTCCGCGCGGACAGTCCTGCGCGTCTGGCGCAAGGAACGCAAGGAGGCAAAGGCCAGCGAAAGGTGGACAAGCACGACAACCGCGACAAACAACCCTCTGCTTGGCTTGCTTCCGTTTGCTGTCACATGGGCCCTTGTCGTGGCCTATCTCATGCTGCAGCCTGAGATTCTGCACGCGCACCTTGTCCCCTTTGTCTTCTTTGTTGGTCTCGTGAACGCATACTCTGTCGGTCAGATGATCACAGCTCACGTTTCCCATCTGCCTTTTCCCTACTACAACGTCATGGTCTTGCCTCTGCTTGGGGCGTTGTGGACTCGCTGGGTCCGCTGCTGAAAAGCCTCGAGCCGGCCATTGCGTCGCTCCTTTTTGGCAACAACAAGCCCCCGGCGTACTTTGTTTTTGGTTGGCCCAGCGCTCTTGGCGATGGTGTCTATCAAGTCGCCTACATGTTCTGCATGCTGGCACAGCCGTCGGTGTGTACGGGTCCTTTGTTGTTGACGTCATCGTCACCATCTGCGACTACCTGGACATCTGGTGCCTGAAGATCAAGCACCCCTACGTGGAGGGTGCAGCGGAAAAGCAGGAGATCTCGAGCACTAGCAACGGCTCTGCTTCTGAGAGCAATGGCCATGCCATTTCAACAGCTGTATCTGAGGGCACTGCAACAACGACGCAGAAGAAGAAGATAGATCGGGCGCTAATATTGGGGTCTTGTTTTCCTATTGTTTCGGGGAGCCTTGTTATTTCGTATCGTGGCACTTTGTAGCTATAGCATTGTATTTATTTATTTGTTTTCTTTTTTCTCGTTGTACGGAGTAACCTCGCCTAGATCTGTTACCACTAGCATTTTAATATCTTCATTCTCCTAATAGATTTTAAAATTATCTATGTAATGTCAGCAGTACATGGGCGCGATCTAGCCCCCCTGCCTACTCCCAGTTGCCTTCGGGAGAGTAAGTCAAGCACACAAATAGCACGGCCGCCCCTATGAGATGTTTTGATTAGAAAAATGGCTGTAAAACAGAATCAATGTTAATAGTGATATATTGAAAAGCATAACTGAAACCGACAAAATAGACTTTCCCACAATAAAACTAGCCAGTCATTAATATACCTGTTCCAGAAAGTAAGTACCCCCGAAAAAAAAACTCCGTTTTCTCGTTTACAATCTCGTCTGAGAGCCAACCACCCTGTACAGTCACAGAAGGGAGTCACTGCCGCTGCCGACGCTTTGTTCGAATAGCGGACAGGATGGCTCGTTCTTCGAATACGGGACCCTGGCCGTCGCACTTGGCCTGGCTCTTGAGGCGATTGCTGATATCCGCCACATCAATCAAGCCACGTTTGAACGACTCGTGGCCAATGATGAGGTCCCAAGTCGCACCAGCACCCAGCAGGCGCTTCGCCAGAGTCAGATGTAGCAATACGATGGCTCGGTGTCTTGATCTCGTGGTTGGCCAGAAGGTCGGTATAGAAATCGGTGGGGTTGTACGTCATCGGGCCGGTTGTCAGAGCCAATCCTCCATCACTTCCAGGAGACGCACCAGCCGCTGCAGCAGCGGCTTTGTAGGGACGAGGTCGCACGCAGAATCTCGTTCTCCGTGCTAACCTTTTGTAAGTCCCGCTTCAACTTCCTCGGTTTTCGGTTGCCGTTTTGTGCTGCGTGGCCTCCAGGTTTGCAAGCTTTGCTTCGAGATCCTTCACGTGGCGTTCTTTACGCTCGCGGAAGGCGCGCTGCCTATAAGTGCATCACACGTTAGTGATCATGGTATTTCCCCACCCCCTCGTCCACAGCATCTCGCAAATGGTCAATCCAGGCCGGCGTGTGGAGGGACATACGCTGCGCGGTTCTGTGCCTTTCGCGCGACTGTGCCGGTGTCATCTCGTCATCGTCCGAGTTAGAGCCGCCCCTCCGGCTTTGGTCCTGCTGTTGCGTGAAATCTTCCAGCAGTCCCGGGTCGGGCTTCGTTGCTATCGACAAGAGGTCTTGAGCATTTGCCTGGTCAATGACCATCGCCGAGGCAGTAGCTAGCGGGGCCGCAGGCGCAGATGTCACCGGCTGCGACTGCGGCTGTGCAGCCTGTGGAGGCACCGCATGCACGACGGCCTGCGGGTTCTGCTGCCCCGGCGGGGTCGGAGGGCCAGGGAAGATGGGCTGCTGGGGTGCGAATTGGACGCCGTAGTTGTCAAACGAAGGAAAGTGCTCGTTTGAAAAGTCGCGGAAGCCCTCCTGCGGAACGGTCGCGAACAAAAGAAGAGTAAGCATGGTGAAACAGCCATGGACATGAAAGCGACATGGGCGCAGCTAGTACTTGGATACCAAGCGCGTTGCATATCGTTGAAGGTAACGGGCTGGGAGCGGTAGGCAGAGGACGGGCTTGTGGGATGGACGGATACCGAAAGACAATGCGCAGATGCATCCTTTCAGGACCTCCTGTCCTTTCAGAGGCCTACGTCGATCGGCCGTGGACGATGCAAGCAGGCAGGTACAAAAGGGTGCATGTTGGTTGCAAAGCGCTTTTGAAATCACTTTCAAAGCAGGTCAACGCATCGGGTGGGGACAGAGTGTCGGGGTATAAATGGTTAAGAGCAGCCCCCCTTCTTCGCTCGCGGCCAAGAACGAAACTCTGACCCTGCAACCTTCAACCTTCAACCTGCAACCTGCAACCTGCAACCTGCAAGAAGGAGCCTGCCCACGAAGAAATGCAAAAGGCACTCACCGGCGGAGATGTTGTGGTGTAGTCGTCCGAGGCAGCGGAGTTGGAGTGCGACGGGGTCAGCGGCGGAATGCCGATGAATTGCTGCTGGAAAGGCTGAGTGCCCGCAAAAAAAGAATGGGTGTAGTCCATGGCGGCGGTCTCGGCGGCGGCAAGGGGCGGCGACAGGGATGTAGGGCGCAGCGGTGCACGATACGTAGTCGTGATGGTCGTCGTGAGAGAGCGGTGAAGTGCGAGGGTGGTTCTAGAAACGATCGCGAGGATGGCGACAAGTGCTGCAATTGAGGGTCTTTTGTCGTCAAAATGAGAGGAAAGGGAAAGTGCGGGAAGGGAAGGCAGAACCAGAGGAAAGGGCAAAGAATCTAAAGGCCCCCGAAGAACCCCGTCCAAGGGCCATTGGTAATACAAATAGGCTACTTTGCAGGCCTTACCCAGCAAGCGGCCGCTGAAGACGCGGGTTAGTGCCTATCCCAGAATGTCCTAGGCGCTATGGCCAGCGGGCTTAGAACTGCCACTGCCACTCCATATGTAATACAGGGTGCATCACCTGTTTTCTGCAACGAGGCACGGGAGTGATAATACACTTGTATGGACTCGTAGTACATACGTGCTATTCGAGCAACCGAAATAGCAGAAAGGATTCATGGCCTTACCTTAGATGGATTTCTGCCAGATTCGAAAGCCTTGGCAGTGTTGTGGCTCGTTCGATTTGCCAAGAAGCCTGCCAAGAAGCCTGCTCACCAGGGACGGCATCCAAATACCATGCGAATTACTGTCCAGCACAATACGAATACAGCTTCGTATTTCTCTCGAGTGTGGACTGCATGTGCAATATCGGTGCGTCTGGCGAGCCACAGAATGCCCATGTCAACAAGCGGTCGGTATGTGGCATCTGGGCCCAATAGGAGGGTGCAGCCCAGCCTTAAGCGAGCAGTCGAGGCAGGTACGGGCAACAAGGGCATATTGTAGCCTCTGGGTCTGTTCTCGTACCAAGTGGCACTGAAAGGCTCATTTTGGGGATTTTTTTGGGTTTGCAGGACTCCATAGACACGGAAACCCGGTCAAACCTTCTATTATGAGTCTGCTTCTTGTTGCCCTACGCTGCAACGAGCCGCTGAGCCCATCCCGTGCATACAGCAGGCATTATCTTCCGTTCTATCTTTGGGTACGTTGCATTTCCTTCTCCTCCCCTGGCCCTTGTGGCTCGGAGGACTCACCCTTACACCCGCTTCGCTTCACCGTCCTCGATCCTATCCCCCCAACACAATGTGGTTGAGACTGAGATTGCCCGGCGCTCCCAAAAATGCCCCTCGTCCCACGCTACCGGCTAGCCCCAGGGAGGCTAGCGGCTCTCCCAGCGCCAAAACGCTAACAAGACGACCATCCTCTCACGTCTTGGACCGAGAGAGCATTCGACGACATGCATGGATGTCGGAATCCTTCAGTAGGAAATGCGGCAAGGTTTCGAGGTCCTCTTGTTGGCGCTTTTCGATACTCTGTGGTTTGTCTTTCGCCGAAGCAAGTCGCCGAGATTGAGTCTGTCGCCGACGTGCGGCAAGCTGCATGTGCAACCGAGCGTAGACAGCTGTTTTGTGGGGGACCTTGCTTTTTATCCTGCTACCTGGCTTGCTGAAAACAGATGAGAGCAAGCAGTTCCGAGCAACATGAGCCGGGCGATGTTCCGAGTGTTGCTGACGTGCGTAGTATGCAGGGCTTGATTTACTACAGGTTGGCCTCGCGCAGACATGGCTGGAAACCGGTGCCGTTATCTTCATGCCTGTACATAGAGCATAGAGCATGTTTGGTTGTGCAGGGTTAGTCTTTTTCTCTGCAGAAAGGACAGCAAGCGGATGAAAAAAAGAGAATATTTCACGGGGTTGTGTGGGGGAAGGTGAAAAATCCGGCCCGAAATCCGTGTGCCTGGTGATCCTATAAAGGCGACAAAGCATTACGTATATAGAAAACTCGCTTCAAAAAAGATGTTCCCTGCCTAGCTGGCCCAGCTTTGGGATGGGAGGGGCCACCGTGAGATGAGGTGTCTCGTGTGGCACAGCTGCGAGTGAGGCGAGTATACTCTTGCGTTGTGTACCAACATGGGGATGGCATACAGGGGCCCTTCGTCTTTTTACATCTTCTGTGGATATCCGGGGGCTGGGCAATTGCATTCTGCAAGGTTATTTACTGCTTTTTGAGAATGCAAACAGCCTCTCCAGCGTATGATGGCCTTCAATTCGAGGTTTCGTTCTATTCTCCATCCTAGATATCTCATCCAGAGCCTTGGTGAATACTTAAATTTAGGTCCTTGAATCTCGGTGCTTCGTTGTTTGACGCAGCCTGTTATGTCTTGACTAGGGCTATCTGTGTCCCTGCTTTGGGTTTTGCTTTGGTTGTAAAAGAGGTGCTAAGGTATAATGGCTGTAGCTCTTGGCTTTTGCAGGCGTATGGTGGTATTGTGACCTCTGGACTATTTACATGGGGTCGATTTCGTCCTCGTTGATACCTTTGATTTATATACGCACACATACATTTATCTCCAGATGTTTTTTTTCTACAAGAGATACATCGTTTATATAATTCAAGAACATGTTCTATTTTATTCATCATTTAATGAGAAAAGCCGCGGCAGTTGCGTATAAATAGATGCTTTCTTTTTGATGGGAAGAAACTGTAATTCTCCAACCAGAAAATAAGCATAAGAAATACCACAGCACCTTCATGGCATTTCCACCTGCCAACTTAACAGATACACCCTGTACCGCCGCGTCGCAGTGTGAACGAAATAAGCTCGGCTGAGCTTCAACATCATGTGGACAGCAAAAAGGTGACAGCTGCGGGGAGCGGAGATCACAGCCCGGGAGGCAGACGGCTAAGATGTCTGGAGGCCTTTATGGCCGAAGACGACACTTCACACCTAATGTGGCTGGTTGTTGCGGCCTGCAGGAGGGCAACTGCCCGGATGCGATTTCTAGGCCAACTACATCCCCAGGCACCAAGCACGCCCAAACGCGATCACGGGCCGACAAAGATGCGGGCATCCAAGATATGAATCTAAAGATACGTGCAATTTTGATGTAAACACGCCACCAGAGAGATCAAATACAATACCATGCTTGGCCTTGCCGACTGTGGGTTCGGTATGCAGCCGAGAGGCTCATCATGCCAGTCAGTGCCTGCATGAAGGGCGGCATCGCCTCAAGTTTGGCATGCTGACGCCGGCATGGAGACGCTTTTTTATTTTATTTTGAAATGTTTGTGTATTTATTTATTTTTTAATTTATTTTTGGCACGACCGTAAAAAAAAAAAACAGAGAAACAGGAGCAGGATATACGGCAGAGACAGTATGTTTTACATCGTGCATGATAAGACACATGTCTAAGTATTCTGAAGACTTCCAGAATGAGATGACGACGTCATAGACCAGTCACTGGAGATATAGGTGCATCTCTGCACTGGTGTCGGCCTCCGTAGTGATACCGGCAGCCGCTCCCGGTCTCCGGTGGTGTCTGGGGAAAACGAAAACAACAACCATCTCGGCCATCTCAAGACTTCATACATGACGATGTTCTTCCATAGGAAATGTACTTACAAGTACCGAGGACACGTACAAGAGGGTATGATGCGGGCTCTGGCGAGGCGGGCTACTTCTGCCTGCCTAGAAGGGCCTCTTCGTCTGATATCTTGTTGCTTCTCTCTGGCAGACCGGAGGCAGACAAGTGCACATTGCTCTTCATGTATAATGTCAGGGAGGACAAAGCAAATACGGAGCACACACACACACAATGTTCGTGGGGTAAACCGCAGTATGGGGCAAGGGCGATGAGAATTCGCCAGAGCCTTCGCCCATCGTGTGTACGTCGAGATATGGGACGTCAGATAATCTATGATCGTGCAACAAGTCGGTCGACATGCTAGAAAGAGCCTGAAGGATTCGATCACCTCCCCGCAAAGCTTTGCCCTGTGAGCCCATATTGCTGTGCATCATCGACATTGAGGACCCTCCGTAACGTGACCTTCACATCGTGACGTAAATGCATTCCGTCTCGGCCGCCGGAGGCATCTGTCGTCTGCCCTCATTTGTGGCTGAGAGATCGGCAGACCGCCGTGGCGGGAGACAGATCAAAAAGCTATCCTGAGCCGCAAGTATCTTGTGACCGGACGGGATTGTAGGAGCAAATCAGCCGCAGCTCAACCAACGTTATTTTCGACCGAGCAGCAAGTAAACAAACACCAAAGGGGCGATGCACACGGCTGTATAGCCCTTTATGGCCTGATCTTAATTTTTGACTGAAGCAATTGACCAGTATTACGACGTGTAATAATTCCGTGCAGAGGTGCAGAGGCACAAATACAGTGATACAGGGTACAGAGGTACTCACCAAGTGGCTCGACGCGTTCGCAGGTGAATGTGGCATGTTCTTACCTAATGCGACCCCATTGCAATGCATCCATCGCGTTTTCTGGTCCTCCCTTTCTTGCTTTTCTGTGCCCCAAGAGCCCCAAAAGAGTTGAGCTAAGCTGCAGGGCTAGCTAGCCCAGCGCTCCACAGCGCGTCTGCACTACTTCTAGCGCGACTCTGGTTTTTTTCTCGTGTTTACCATACTCAGTAGGCCAGATTTGCGTATTTTCCCTGCCTCTTTATTTTTCAGGCTCTCTCCCTCGCTCACGCCCCTCCACACTCGCCTCCCTGCAACCGTTGCCCTCGCTTCCTCGCCCTGTTCGCCATCGTTACTCCTTGCTTTGGAGCTTTACGAGTAGCGATTATCGCCTTTGCGTCTTCCACCCGATCGAGAACCCTGGTCACGCACACGTTTGCCTCGTCTTCATTCTAGGCTCGAGGCAACGGGGAAAAGAAGAAACCAGAAGGCTGGACAGCCCAACGCGCAACTCATGTGCCGCTTCTCCCTGTGAAGTCTGTACAGTAATACTTCGTACTTGTACAGTACTTGTATTCACCACCGGTGGACCTGAGCTCCTGAGCTACTGTGTGCTGCACTGGAGCCCTGTCTGTATCCAACGCCCCAGTTCTTGCGGACTTCTGATGTGTCATCGCTGGCCCGAATGTCGCGGGCTCGCTAGGACCACGCTCTGCGTCTCCATTCAGTCCTGTGAGGATTGGTACGGAGCTGGCTCTGGGCCTGGGCAGAACCAGCTGGCCACAAAACGAGGAAACACAGAGTATGTAGAGTCTCTTTGTTTACTCATCCTCTGTGCTGGTCGCCGTTGTTTTTGTTGTTGTTATTGTCGTTGTTGCCTGGCTCCCCAGCATTCCTGCCACTCGGGCTTTCTTTCCATGTCAATCGAACCACGGAGCCGTTCCAGGTGGTCCAGGCTGCCGTTACCCACAGGCCTTTCTTTCTCGGTCTTCTTTTTTCTTCGTCTGCTTCCTTTTCTCGACTTCGCTGTCGCCGCGTGGCCCACCCACACTTGTCCGGCCCAAAGACACGAACATCCCTGCACTATGCACCTACTCCCTAGTTGACGATTGGCAGTGAGGAGCAGCAAACGCGAAAAGCAACATGTAATAATACCTTACATGTAATGTTCAACGTGCTGTAACGAATCCCTGCCTGAGGATGCATCTCTGCCAGAGCCCCAGGAGCCTATCTTTGGTACCTTTGGAAACTAAGATCTGTCGATTTGTACTGCATATGCAAGACAGCATCTTCCAACACAAAAGCCTGTCTCCGTCTCTATATGTGCACATGAGTAATACTCTGCATGACGCTTGTATCTTATTCCACACCTAAGATACAAGTATGATGATGGGGCTCGAGTTGTGCGCTTTGGACTGTGGATCCACCAGTCCAGTGGGCCCGGCAAAGCTAAGATCGACCCGGGCACCAAAGGATGGTTGGCATTGCCCTGGTCACCAATGGCGCTGGCACTCCTGAAGAGGAAGGACAGCAGAAGCTGCAGAGAATGGGATGGCCTTCTTCCAAGCATCTGTGGCGAGCGGGAGAGAGGGGACCAGTACGCCAGCTCCTCCCTGTCCTGGGCTCACCTCCCTCCTCCCTCTTCTGCTGCCTGGCGTACTCCGAATGTGGCATTCCTGTCAGCCCTTCTGTTTACTCCAGTGCCCAGTTCTTACCCGCGCGCCATCCGTGCGGGACTCGTCGAGACCACAGTGGTCCCCCTATCCTGGCTTCACACTGAGAACAGCATGTGTGTGGGGAACGCTGGAAGGAAAGAGTTTTTTTGTTTTGTTTTCCGTGGATTCTTATTTGACTCGGCACTTAAGACTTCCACCCTCCCCGAATGTAGAGATATCCTAGCACAGGGGCTGGTCCGGGAGTTCTCTTTCTGTTTCCTCTTTCGCTCCTTTTTCTTCTCTAACCAACCATCTTACAAGCATTCGCATTCCCCCACGCTGCAACCCTTGTCTTCATCTACAACGAGCCTCTTCGCGCCCCCAGAGAACCTCGACACCGTTTACATGGTTTTAGGGTCGCATCACCCTCCGGCGTTTTTTCTAGAATCATTGGGCCTGGTTGGCCAGTGTTCTCTACGGTGGAACTCATAAGAGAAACGAGATCCTTTGACGCGACGCCTCGGACCAGAACAGCACCCTTTCAAATTCAAACAGACAACAAAACCAAGGACATCACATCTAGAAAACAACATGGCGACTACAGCCACAGACGGGCCACCTCGGAGGTGGTAGCTTCTTCAAAACTGCCGGCCACTGGAGCTATTTATGGCCACAAGCAGGCGGGTTTGAGTCGACGCTCGCCCGGGACGAACAGCACAGCCGCCACCAGCAGCAACGCATATGCCACTACAAACCTTCATTTTCGTTCACAGTCGTACGAGAGCCCTTACAGCTGGGATTCGTACGCTGGCCGGGAGCCAGCGTTGACGGCGCCAACGAGACCAGCCGCTATGGCAGCTTACTATCTGCAGACTCTGCAGAAATATACCCACGCCGCATGCAGCTCACGCAGCCCGACATGCAAAGGCGCGGGAGTGAGAGCAGCACAAGCTCGGCTGTTTCGAACTACACTGCAACCGCAGAAGGAACGTCTGCTTGGTCGGCTGCAACTACACCAGAGTCAATGTCTCCTACTTCGCCCAACAACTCACTTTTACTCCACTCGCACACGGACAAGCCTTTACCAAAGGTCGGACTTGTTTCTATGGCACCACCTGCCTCGCCTTCGAGGACAGGGCACCAAGCTTCGGCATCAGGCCGTCCCTCTCGGGCCCGTGCCTGCTCCCACTCTGCGCCAAAGCGCCTCCCAAACTCTTTGTTCGAGTCGTCAGTCCCGGAAGAAGACGAGCCAACCGAGTACATGCGGAGAAATACCAGAGGGCACCAAAAGATGGCGTCTCATGAATCAAACACAGTTGGCGAGCCGAGTATGCCGGTAAATGGCCTGCTCCGGGAAGCCAAGTCTGTCTCGAGCCTGCGCCAAAGGCGGCAGCAGCGGCAGCAGAAGATTGGCGAGAAACCCAACACGAAGCAACCGGTTAGACTGCGGCTCTCGCCTTTGCCCCCTTTGCCACTAGACCAGCCATCCGGACGAAGCTTCTCTACAGTATCGCCAAGAAGTCTGAAGCCCAGTCGATCCTCGCCCCAGTTGCGGGATGCTGCCGGCCCTCCACCGACAGTGCCTCTTCCTCCTCTGCCGAGCATGCCAGCTACAGCGCCAAAAACACCTGCAGTGCAGCCTACTCCATCGTTTTCCTCTCACATGGATGCTCGCCCACCATATCCGACAGGACCCCCACCACCGCCGCCATCGCGGCCGGCCCCGGTGTCTCCTGGTCTTGCGGCAAGCCCGATGAAATGCGACCTACTGCTCGAGCAGCCGAGTCCATCCTGGGAAGAGGAACTCAGACGGCACAAAAGGCTGCTGGAACAGTTTCCCTCTGGACCAGAGGAGCGCCAGGACCTTCCTAAGCTGTCCCGCACTCACCGCTCACTTGGCAACATCCGTGCTCGTTCTCGTTCTCTGTCCCGTGCCACTGGCACTGCTTCACACGATGACGCCGCGATTACAGAATCGCGACTGACCCACCATGCATCCTCGTTTAGCCTACGGGGATCCAAGGCGCAGAGACCGGCAACCGCAAAATCTGCGAAAGACACAGCTGGTCATATTCGCGGCGACAGCACGTTTACTTCGCAAGCAGACGCGCCGCACATCTCGATATTCGAGGATGACTCGGAGGAGGAAGGCGATGCCGTGCGCAGGTTTGTCCGGAATCTCTTCACGCGCCGCACCCGGAGCGGTGAAGTATCAGGGGGCAACCAGCATACCTCAGAGCACACCCATGAGGCCCCATCCACCTCAAAGCACGCTGTGGCCTCAACCAAGGCTTTTGAGGGTAATGGCCACAACGACCGAAAGAAGAACCACAGTGCCTCGTCTGCCTTGTCTATCGCTACCACTGTAGGTGGAAGCACGGTCCTCTCCATGACCTCAACCCTTGCACCGGCGAATACCGACGACTGCAAAGGAGTTGAGGCCGTCTCTCACCCGGAGACAGACAACCCTTCATCACCAAGAGTATCGTCGGAACAATCCCGGCAGCACCAGAAGGGGCCACTTCTGAGCCGTATGTTTGTGCGGCGGAGTCACTGAGGCCCGATAGCACGTCTCATTCATTCCTGGGCTAGTCCCATCCTTTCATCTACGTATTTCTTGCATGTTTCTCATGTTTTACGCTTTATGTTCAGATGTTCGTTGTTACCCATGACGGTTGGCACTTTTTCCTTTTATGTTTAGGAGGGGCAGTCTTTGCAAAATCTTTTTCTTTTGTCCAATGGAGTCATGTTTTCATGGTAATTTGGGGCCGTATCTTGTTTTTTTTATTTCTCTTACAATCAAACCCGGGCGACCGAAATCTCTTTGCTTTTCTCCTCAACCATCATAATTCTATGAAGCCGATACAACTTGGCCACACACAGAATTAACATTGGCTCTGAAACCGAAAACCGTGAGGATCTGCGGCATCACATGTTGCGAGGTGCTGTGTGTGGTGTTTTGCACAGAAACTAGAGACGACGCGAGGCAAGGGCAAACGCAAGGGGGACAAAACTGCATTCTCCTGTGGTCTCTCTATTTTGGATGTGTCAGCAGCTCTGCAGTCCGTTCTCTTGGCGTGTTGTCGCATCAAAGACACGACTGGTATTGCTACAAGTGCAATCCAATGGTGAACGCTCTGCGACGTCTCTCTACCCCCGACGCTAGTAAACTGGCGAGCGTATGTTGCCAGTGTCAGTTCAGAGCACCCGCCGTATACTCTGCGTCAATACGTGGCTGTTTTTTTTTCTTTCTTCGAAGAGAATCGGGCACAAGTCAAATATGGGACGTGTTTGGTTTTAATTTTTTTGTATTTCTCAAGCTTAACCCAGTTTTGTTACCCGAATTAAACGCCCATCTTCCACAAAGAGAGACTGTCTAACCCGAGCCTGCCCGTCACCATACATCCCTGAAGCCTCGCCCATATGCATCATAAAAAAGGCGCACAAGAAACACTGCACTTGTGGACCGCTCAAAGCATGCTCCTGCCCAGCTGCTATGCAATAGCCTCAAGGGGCGGCGAGCGTGAGCAAGCGAGATGGGCCGGGGGCCGAAATCACCGAACAAAATTGAAATAATTGACGTAAATGTAGGAACAGAACACAAAGAAAAAGGCGAACGTGTTCTACATTTATGCGGTGGGGTTCGGGTTCATCTGTCACGAAGAGAGCACCGTTAGCTTAGTCGTTTCCGTTGCAGGGGCTGGCCGTCGTCTGCACGTGGTTTGCAAAATGCGACGGCCTGTGTGTATTCTCATCGTACCTTGCGCTTGCCACCGGTCAGGGTGACGTTCACGAAACGTCTGGTGTACGTCAACCGCTTCTTGGCGCGGCCCTTGGCTGTATAAAAGTCAGTATCGTCTGTTCTTTCCGCAACCAAGCCGTGTTGAAGGTGAGGGTGGTTTGAGGGCAACATACGCGTCTTCTTCTTCTCCTGCTTCTCAACTTTCTGTAACAGTCTGTCAGTGGCTTGTTGTCGAGTAAAACAGTGCAGCCCGGTCTTCCACAAGACATATTTGCAGACTCGCTACCAGAGACGCGGTAGACAGAAACTTGTATTAGACGGGCGAGCATGAACCAAAGCAGCGGCAAGGGCTCCTCTGATGGAGTGTCGTCTGGACGGCCGTCTTTTCGTGGTTCCCTGCACTTGAGGCGCTGATTCCATATCGAGCGCCGACCGCGGGGTTGGTTGCCCTTGAGTTCGTATCGCTTTGTTCCTCGTTTCTGTCTTCTTTCGAGTCTCTGGTTTGGAGTCGCTTCTATGGTCTTTGAATCGTCTCGTGATTCCGCATTTCGTTTGGTGTATATCCAAGGAGATGGCGATCTGCTTACAGGAGTCTGCGACCGGACCTTGCCGGCACGAGCGAGCTATGAAGAGAAGAAAAGTCAGCATTATGGCTCAGGCACGGAAAACAGCATGGGTGGCGATACATCGCCTCCGTAAAGGGTGCAGTTCGAGGAAAATAAACATACGGAGCCGTGAACTTTGCCCATATTTGCGGTTTGGGGGATGTGTCTGGATTTGCCGAAAACGTGGAGTGTTGTGGTTGTCGAGAAAAGTGATCGAGATACAGGACGATTTTGGTGGCGGCCGATGTAAATTTTTTGGATACTTTCAAAGAAAAGTTTCGATGCAATTGTGTGCGCGCTAGCCCTGGCGGGACGGACATGTCACGTGAACAATACTAGTCGTTTGAAGTTAGACCTGTACTCGTAGTTATCCTGATAATAGAATGACTAAGCACTGAAAACAAAAAAGTGGAGATCATGGCTGCTGCAAAGCTGTTTTCTCAGCAATACAGGGGACATCACGGCGCGAGAGCTCTGTTTTCTTTTCACTGCATTCTCGGTGCTCAGAGCCCTGCACGCAACAATGCCCAAAGAGCGGAATTTTAACCCGGTGCAGGCGCAGCGGAAGGCTGACAAGGCAAAGGCCATAAAGAAAGGTATGAGATTGCGAGTTCCTACGTCTACTGCCCATACTGAACCTCGACGTTACAGCGACATGAACTGACAGCTATTTGCGACGATTCCCAGGAAAGGCGGAAGTTGCAGCGGCGCGCAATGAGCGCTTGGGCAAGAAAAAACCCGGATCGGATCCGAAAGCAGATTGAGGATCTCAAGGCCATCACAGAGGGCGGTGGAAAGCTCACCACACACGAGGAGCAGGTGTTGGAAGGCCTCGAGAAGGAGCTAAGGCAATTACCAAAGCTCGGGAAGCCTTGGGCGATAGAGCGCCGACCTTTGGCCGCGGTGATCTGTCGCATAGTGGCCAGGATGCAAGGGAAGGGTTTGGGAGGAAGCGGCGACGCGACGACGGCGACAAGAACGACGGCCACAGCAGCACAGACGACGACGTGCCAGACGAAATACGGCGCATCCCGATGCCACGCGATACGCCACCACCAATACCAAAGAGGTATCTCAACGAATGGTATGCCAAGCGACGGGCGCGAAGGAACGCAAACGCAAACACGGAGCCACTTGGTACAGGGCGCAGCGATGGGGGACGCGGTGAAAGCCAGGCCGGCACCTCTTCGCAGGTGCTTTCTTCGGTGCCACCAACTTCACCGGCTGTCCCTGCCCGGCCTATCGAGGTGAAGACTGTCTACGAGGCGAAGCCTGTGGTGAGAGACTTGCAAAAGGAGGCTGTTACTGCTTTCATGCCGACGGTAGTGCGGCGGAAGCTGGACAAAAGCCGAGGTATGGGGGGGCTGCTGGAGCCAGAAGAGGCGGATCGCCTCGAGCGGGAGGGATACCTGAAGGCCTCATTGCCAGGAGCGGACGACATGAGCGGCAATAGTGACAAAAAGGACGGTCCCGAGTCTGATCAGCCACGCACTTCCCGCCCATCAGAGACACCAAGCGCAGGTCGGCCGGGTGTCTATCGTGCCACAGTCGAGGATGCCGGCGACGAAGAGGGCTGAATATGACCCGGCGTATTTCCTCGCAGAGGACAAGGGAAAACAGAACAGGCATCCGACGCGCCTGTGCCTACGGGAGAAGCACCTTGATTCTGCCGCTCGCGTGACCAACTGGCCTGCCAGATCATGCGAGAGTGCAACTAGATTGGCTACCGGAGCTTGGATGTCGGAAACAATTGTAAAGAGACTGATACCGCTCGACAGCTCGACAGCTCGGGTGCTTCTTCAATGGCCAGGCAGTTGCTTGCTACATACGCACTTCCGTGGGGCCGTGGGTGTTTGCCATTTCGACACAAACCCATGTTGCTGCGATTGTCGTCTGATGCTTGCCGGATACTCCCGCCCCCGCCAACTGGATCTCGTACCGAAGGTAGAGAGAGGGAGCTGGGAGAGACACCCCCAAAGCCATTCAGGCGCTGAAGGTGACGGAGAAGCTACTTGGAAGGCCAGCATGGATATGAGCTACTAGAGGCGACAAAACGGCGAGGGCCGCACTGAATCTAGTGTAGATGCAGAGACAGACATGGGGACTGGAACCTCGCACTGGAGGCCAATGGGTCGGCTGCAGAGGGTGCTTTTGGGCGGCCCATGGTGTGAACAGATTTTATACACATATATTTGGCGTCTTCCGGCTGCTTGGCATATTTTGTGAGACGGTTCCTTTCCTCTGTCCCATAGATGCGTGTACGATGCATTGTGGTGCGCGTTTTCCCCCTTTCTCTTCTTCTCCCCCCCCCCCCCTCCCTCCTTCAAAACTTCTAGCTGCACCACTACTTTGTCTCACGCGAATCCTTTCTTTTTTTGATTTGCACTTGGTTTTGCGTGTGCTCGCACCGGCCCCGTGTTCTGGAAAATGTGCACGCCCTGGGCTCCGCAACCGGCTGGCCAGAGGTCTTTGTGGGACCATAAGTGAGGGGTCGGTGAGGTAGCCTGGATGACTGGCCTGGCCGTGATGGGTATATACGGCACAGCACAGAGGGAACTCTCCACTGAAAGGTTCCCTGGAACTGGCAGGTGGAAAGGCAGTCCATCCATAAAACCGTTTTCCGGCAGGCAACTGTGCTACAACTGGGCTGCGGGTATGGCTTGTTTTCAGTGTATCTTATGCCGTACAGTAAATAACTGTTGTTTTGCCAGCCGGGTCGTTTTGTCTTGGCTGTTGGCTATGTTTGCCAGCCTCTGCGTCTAACTGTGGAATTCTCCTTTACATTGTGGCAATGGTGAAAGGCCAGTTGACCACCAACGTGCACTAATTGACCCCTTGAGGCTGCTGCCCAAGAGCATCCCGTCAAGCCCGTATTAGCGTAGGATCTACCCCAAGCTTAAAATACCCAAGCCAGCAAGAAACCGGCTTTTGTAGACAAAACAATACGTAAAAAATATAGGAAAATAATACTGAAAAGAAGAGAAAAAAGAGAAAAAATTGCAAGCACCGGTGCCCCCATGCATCCCCGGCAGCATACGACCACGCCCTGTGTCAACGTGTCAAACGCCATAAGCGGCCCCCAAAAACGTGCCATGATCCGAGGACAACGGAGAAAAGAAGGGAAAAAATGGCCTGCCCAGCCAAAATGCAACATGGCTTACAAACGAGTATGAAGGATGAGGGACAACGATTTTTGAAATCCGTGACGGCACGACGTATTCTGTGTGTAATCAGTCACGCGTACCGCAGACCTTGCTTGCTACATGGGCTCTCGGGATGTGCTGCATCCCCACGCACGGACGGCGGAATGCTACTTTGTACGGGCCAAAGACAGCGGATGCGAAAAAGTCGAATGAAAAGCACTGGGAGCGGCAGCGACGATGTGAGATGGCTTTCTCCGAGTCAAAGGTGCACGCTGGCCGAAATACCCTGGTAGCTCGTACGGATACAGGTGAACTTTTCCGCCCTTCTTGTTGCCGAGTCCTCTTTGAACTCGGGTCTCTTTTGTTTAGTTTCTTTTTTCTTAAAAAAAACCTCGTTCCTCCACCTTTCCTTTCCTGTTCTATTCTTTTATTTCGACTCCTGTGTGTAAGGTTCGTTTAATATACTGCCCAACTTCTTTTCATCTTTGTTTTCGCCCACTGCTTCTCGCCTTGACGAACCTCTGCCTGAACCTTGTTTTTACATTGTCTCTTCTCGCCACAATCACCAGCATACTGAATCTACGAGTATCATTATTCAACTCCTCGTCTTTCAGCCCGCCAATTCCTTCTTACACTTCAGGCTGGGGCCCCGGCCAACATACTCGGTATACACGCACGCCAAAAAAGACACAGACTCTAAGCTCGTTTAGCCAACCGGCTGCAAAGGCACAGGACCGGCATTTGTTGCTCGTCCAAGTACCGATGGATACATGATCCGTGGTACTCCTGGAGGATCATGGTTGACGACACGGAGAAGGGGGACCTACACAATGACCAGGCAGAAGGGAACATCTCGTCCTGTGGGAGCGGTAGCGGGACGGCTGGCTCGCCGGACGAGGCCGGCCACGGACGCACGCATGCATTGAACTACGGGCCTAATGAAAAGGCCATGCATGCGCCTGAAAGCACAAAATATGCAGTTGGCTTCTCGGTCCTAGCCCCGAGCACGGCCGCATACCCCTTGGCACACGGCACCCATCCGGCAGCCGAAGTTGAAGAATCTGGTGCCAACGACGCCGACCACCTCAGCCAGCTGCAGGAGACTTTCCCCGAGGGCGGGCTGGAGGCCTGGCTCGTCGTGCTCGGAGCGTGGCTGGCCCTATTCTCGTCGCTGGGTATTCTGAACAGCCTGGCGACGTTCCAGTCATACGTGACAACGCATCAGCTGTGGGCGAGAGCCAGGGCACGATCGGCTGGATTTTCTCTCTCAATGCGTTCGTGATGCTTCTTCACCGGTGTCTATGTCGGCCCCATCTTTGACAAGCACGGCCCGCGGTGGCTTGTGCTTGCCGGCACCCTGTGCCTCGTTGTCAGCCTGGTGCTGCTGAGCTTTTGCGCAAGTTCGTATTGCCCATCTCCGCCTCCCCTGCCTCTTGTGTCTTGTGGTCGAGCGGCCTGCTAACACACGAAATGCCTCTCTTTTGACAGAATTCTGGCACTTTATCCTAGTGTTTGGCCTGATGGACGGGCTAGCCTCCGCACTGCTGTTCACACCCTCCATCGCCGCTGTCGGGCACTTTTTCCGCGAGAGGAGAGGCTTTGCGACAGGCATAGCGTCCCACCGGCGGAGGCATCGGCGGCGTATGCATCCCGCTCATGCTCCAGTCTCTTTTCGACCGGAGTTGGCTGGGGATGGGCGATACGGGTGCTCGCCCTCGTCTCGCTGGTGCTCGCCGGCCTGTCCAACCTGTTGTTGCGGTCCCGTCTTCCGCCGGCTCTGGATGCCTCGACGCACCCCGACATCCGTATCTTTCGCAACATGCCCTTCCTGCTGACTACGCTGGGCGTGTTCCTGCTCGAGTTTGCGCTGTTTGTCCCCTGACCTACATCTCGACGTATGCCTCTCACGCGGCTTTTCGCCCTCGTTCGCATCGCAGCTCGTCACAATTGTCAATGCCGGATCCGTAGCCGGGCGGGTGTTGCCAGGGTGGTACGCCGACAAGATCGGCCCTTTCAACGCGAACATGATTGCCGCCTTCCTGGCCGCCGTCTCGTGTCTGGCGGTGTGGCTGCCGGCGTCGTTGCTGGGCTCAACCCGCACCAACCCCGGCGTGGGAGGCGATGGCAATAGCGTGGCGGCCGCGCCCGTTGTCATCTTCGCTCTGCTGTTTGGCTTCACGAGCGGCAGCAACATCAGCCTCGTCCCTGTCAGCATCGCCGGCTGTGTGCCACGACAAACTATGGCGGTACTATGCAACGTGCTACACCATTGTCTCGGTTGCCACGCTGGTTGGCATTCCCATTGCAGGAAACATTCTCATGGGCAACGGTGGCGAGTATGGGGCCTCATCGTCTTCACGGCCGCGTTGTATCTCGGCTCGCTGGTGGCCCTCTACGCGGCCAAAGCGTCTGTCGTCGGCTGGAGCGTCTGGACCAATTTTTAGTCCCGTGCACCCCATACCCCGTCTTGCATCGAAAGGGGAGGTTTGAGCCGGGTTCTAGAGACATTGCCTGGGCTGATTGATGTAGATATGAGTATAAAATAAGACAATAAGACAATAAGACAATAAGACAATAATACAGCAAATCTCGACAAGAGTTGATAGAAACCACGACCTTAGGTTATTCCGTGTTCTAAACCTCGTGAACAAATGAGTTCTGGCGGACGCGTTTGCTATTGAGATGCCCACCAATCAGAATAAATCAAATGCGTGACACTGCATAGCCTTCTCAAGACGGAAACGTGGCATAAGTCGGACGGAAGACGGCTGTCGTCTATAATTGCGGACGAAGAAACCCCAGCGCATTGGTTGGCCGGTTTGCGAAACAAAATAATATCCCATTTCACGTACGTTGTTGTATTACGGATCCCCCTTCTCTTTCTTTCTCTTCTACTTCCCCCAAATGCGAGCAGACGGTAAGATAATGTGTGTTGAAGAGGCCCCAGCGACTAATTTTAGCCAAACAACTGCTGCAAAGTACGAGTAGACAAAACGCCCAGTACAAACACTCGTAGGGCGGGTTGCTTTCAGCCGCGGACCCCCGCTGTATCTCCCTAGCGCCAGCAATGTCCCAGGGGACATCGGGCGCGCGACGAAGAGGCCACCACTCTCGGCACACGTTTTTGCAAACACAAACAGCCCAAAAAACCATTAGCGACATTTGGCAACTTGCGGCTGGCGAACGACAGATTTCGACTGCTGGCTCTCTTTGCTTCTTTTCTTCCTCTGTTCTCTCTTTTTCTGTCTCTTATGTGCTTTCCCGACCCCGCGTCTGTCCTCCCCCCGTCACCGGCTTGCTGTCGTCAACCTTGCCACGTATAGCACTACGTGGGCTGCGTGAGAGCTCTTTAGTTACGCCACATTTGTTTACTTTCGATTCCCGCCGACACGACTTCCGACGACTATCGAGCCCGGCCCCATTGTCACGCGCAGCGCGCAAAGGCATCGCGATACCACAGCCATGGCAGCGGCGTCTGTAGATCCCGCAAAGGCGGAAGCAGGTCCTCAAGGTCATTGTCTTTTCGCTGCTCCTTCGACCTGGTTTGTCCTCCACTTCTTCGGGCACTCTTCCAGCACCTCGTCCGCCTCCTCCCCTCCTCCTCTCGTTTCCTTTACGATCTGTGTTCGTTCGCGTACCCACTGCCTCGGAGCTGCCGCTAATGGTCTTAGATATCCTTCACTTTCATCCTCCCCTTGTTTCCGAGCCTCCTCGAATTCTACCGTAATGCCGAAATCTCCCTCGATGCGGACGGATCACGGCCGGCCACGCTGCTCTCCAGCGTCCTCAAACTACCTGAACGCCTACAAGGCCTCGTTTGCCCGGCCGATCGATTCGCGATATGATATTGTCCTCTTGGGTGGTGCTCTGGGGAGCTTGTTCTCGTAAGGAGCCTGTCTACCTTCCTGCATCCTTTACTCCTCTATGCTACGGACACGTTGGGATTAATTCATCTTCTTCTCCCTCCTCCGCCTGATAGTCTCCTGCAGGCCATTGCTTCCCCGTGATCGGCCACATGTCGGACCGCTACGGCCGCCGCACAGCACTGCTGGCCAGCATGACGGGCAAACATCCTATCGGTGCTGCTGTGGGTTGTGGCGGTCGACTTCCGCACTTTTGTGCTCTCCGCATTGTTGGCGGCCTCTCCGAAGGCAACGTGCAACTCGCAATGGCTATCGCTACCGACATCTCGGACGACTCGTCCCGCGGCTCGACCATGGCCCTCATTGGCGCCTGTTTTTCTATTGCATTCACGTTCGGCCCTGCCCTCGGTGCATGGCTAAGCACCATTGCCATGATCAAGACGAACCCCTTTGCTGCCGCTGCCGGATTTTCGCTGTTCCTCATTGTGGCCGAGACCGCGTATCTCTACTTTTACCTGCCCGAGACGCTGCCAGCAAAGGCGGCAAGTGCCGAGACGGCAACAAAGGCAGCCGGCAAGGCGGCGAGTGGCAAAGCCACGTCTTCGGAGCAGACGCATGTTCGCACCAACTCCCACGTTATGCTCAATTCTGTCCACTTCTTCTTTCTCTTGTTCTTCTCCGGCATGGAGTTCTCGCTCCCATTTATGACCTATGACCTCTTTGGCTATACAGCGGCAAAGAACGGAAGGCTGCTTGGTTTTGTCGGCCTCGTAGCCTCTATTTTGCAAGGCGGCGTAACGAGGCGGCTTCCTCCGCTGCTCTCGTGTCCGCATTGGCGTCGTTGCTTGCCAGGTTGCCTTCCTCATGCTCGGCAGTCTCACTACCGTGGGAAGCCTCTACCTGGCCGCGGCCTGTCTTGCAGCCACGTCCGCAACGGTTGTCACTGGCTTGAACGCTCTGAGCAGCTTCGAGGCAACACTCGGGCGAGCGGGGCGGGAAGCTCGGCATATTCCGCTCGTGGGGCCAGGTCGGCCGTGGCCTCGGCCCGATCCTGTTCACGAGTGTCTACTGGTGGGCAGGGCGAGAAGTCGCTTATGGCGCGGGCGCCATCGCATATCAGCTGTTCTTCTTTTGTCATTTTTCGGTCTTCAGTCCCCGCCTCACGCTGAAAAGCCAAAGGCGAAAACGCTGTAAGTTGTAAGTCGGCAGTTTAGTGGATGGGAGAATTGGTCAAGAGTGCTGTAGCAGTCGGCACAGGAGTGAGGTCTCGAGGGAATTGGGGTGGGGCTTTAAAAGCTGCTGAGCCCCCGAGCATTGTTTTTATTCTTTGGTTTTCTGGTTAAGATTACAGTCGTTTTGGTCCTTGTACCGGTATCCTAGATACATTTCCAGGAGGGATCTCGCGCGGGAGTTTTTTTTCTCTCTCTCTCTCTCTGTTTTTCTCATTCCGTGCGACTCCGATTCTGGAATAGTTGATACGGGGCTTGAAATCTTGCCCGAGGTACCGATTCTACCCCTTTTGCCCTGTCTGGAAGTATTTAGTGGCATGGGGCTTCGCAGATATATACAATTAACCATGATGCACACCCAACTATTGCGTCTTTTCTCTGGCCTTGTGAGTCCGGATGTGCTCTTCATGCAGGCTGATCACCTGTGGAACAATCAACGTCTCGATCCTCGACGTTGGACGCAACATCCGCCTCAGATAGGCGCACCCAGTTTACGTCTCGTGGTGTCACAAACACCACCTCTTGTTTTCGCGTAGCCAGAATGTTGCCGATAACCAGGTGGTGCTGGTAACGCTCAAGAGCGCCCTTGGCCTTGCCGATCAACAGATCAGGGTCGGTCTCGAGCTTGAATGAGATCATCATGCTCTCGGGGGACCAGTTGTCGACCAAGCTCTTAAGGAACTTGGGGACAGGGTCCAGGTCAATGACCAAGCTCTTGCTGCGCGGGGCTTTGGGTGACCTAGCATCGCGCCACTGATGTCAGTTTCTAATTCATGGAGGAATCAGGAGTGAAAGATCACTTGCGAGTCAAAGTTGTCAAATATTTCCTCGTCCTCGTCTACGGCAAAGCTTCCTGGTTGTTTGCCGCCGATTTGTCTGTGTTGATGTCGGTACTCTGAATTTTGTGCTCTGCCATTCGCTCAGGCTGTCCATTGTTAGCATCTTTCTTTTTTATTCAAAAAAGGGCAGAGGGACCACAAACCGGCAGAAAAAAATCAGAGACTGCTGCGGCGAGATACAGAAGGCCATTCGGGCCGAGGCGGTGCATAAGCCGGCTTGATGGCCCGGAGCTCAAACAGATAGTCGGTGATAGTAACAAACGGCAGAGCGAGCAGACGGTCGCCCGCAGCACGGTAGCGACGCCAAACGCTCAGCATCGAGGCCGCATCCTCGTCACGGGACCGAACGCCGTGGCCGTTATCGTCCTCCGTCAGGAAATCCAAGAAGCTGTGCGTAGCATGCGAAGTAATGGCGGCTGTAGGGCTGCAAGCTGAATGAGCACATGAAAGGTCAGCAACACGGAACACAAAGGCACGACAGCAGAGGGCAATTTGACAAGGAAACCCGTACCTAAATTGGGGTGCAAAAAGATGACAGCATAGTCCGCCTTGTCGTCAAGAAAATACTCCGCGCTCGTCGCGCCGCGCGTTCCGGCCGAAAAGTTGTCGATAAAACGAACCGTCTGTTTCTCCAAAGGAACCTATTGAGGCGTGTCAGGGTATGGGACCCCCTTTTGGTGGCCCATACAATGAATATCTAACATACAGTTGTGCCTCCGGAGGTGACGAGGACAACACGCCGGTTTGCCTTTGCGTGCTTGTCAATGAATGCCTCGACCAAGAGCCATGTGCTGGCCCAAGTCCTTTGGCGGAGGGTTTGTGCTGAAGTAGCGGTCTTCGTCTGACTGCATCGAGCCCGTGGTAGGGGCAGTAGTAGGTGCGGCCATGGCCAATTTCTGTGCCCCTCCAGAAGGACGCGCAAGCTAACTCTCCACTGCTACGAGATTGTATCTCCGAGCGGTCCTTGGTTGAAATAGAGCTGGGTAGATGATGCTTTGTCAAGTCGCACCAACAGTGTCAAGTCAGCCAGGTGCGCCAATGCCGGAGGGCGCAACAGAGCCGCACTGAACGGAGTACAAAGCAGAGTGACAGCTCGAAGAAAGCTTGGTCTTCCACGAGTCGGAAGTTGGTCCACGAGGTTTACACGGGAAAACTCACCAGCTACGAAGCACAGGTGAGCAAAAGGTGACGATGCGGGGTGGGCACGGCGCGCGCCACACAAAGGTCGGCTGCGGTCAATTGGCGGTGTCCGTTGTTCGGGCCGCGATGCCTGGATGGCGTGTCGTCCCGGAGAAGGGGGGCTGGGGGATGCGTTTTGGTGGCTGTCTCGTGCGAAGGTTTCCCTTTAGCTGCCGGGCAAAAAGTCACAAACCATGCCACATACTTCGGCGTAGTGGGTGGAAAGGGCCGAGGCAGTGACGTCGTTCTGCGGCATGTGCCACGTGACCCGCAAAACAGAGCCGGTGCCCACAATATCTTACAGAGTACTCCGTATTAGTGCCCCTGTTCCGCTTTGTTGGCGTTTCTGTCACCGCCCATAGCGGCAACAGGCGTTTCCTAGCTCCCTTGTTTTACCGCCTTGATCCGTATTTGGTGTGCTATGAGGCATTACTGCCATGATCTTTAGGGCTCAAAGGACCGAGACAATGTCTTACTCTTAGGATCTCGAACGGTAGTCAGTCTGTAACGTGCGCTGTAAGCCACTGCTTGGACTTTTTCCACTTGGTCTTATTGACCTTGACGACGTGCATGTCCAGAATTAATGAAGGGTCATTTACGATGTCTGCCAATTCATAGCCACGACGCATCCGGGGCAAGCAGGTAAAAACCCTCATCAAAATACCTGCTTCTCGACCGAGTTCACTCCAGTCTAGCCCGGCTCGCCGGCCTGGCCAGGCTAGCCTAGGCTGCTCGGACTTTGACAAGGGCCTGGCCACTGTCGGGTTACGATGTGTTGATCAGGAGATCGGATGATTTCCATCGCGCGGCGCCCAGCCCTTTGGCATGTGTCAGCGCTAGGGGCACATGGCAGACGGCCATAGTCCTGTTGACATCGTCTACAAATACTTCGTTGAGAGGCGACGGAGATGGACGATCAAGAACGATCACGACAACGACCACCACAGTAGAGCATCCTCATTTCTACTCGTAAGAGTACTTTGTTTTCAACTTCACTAATCCTCTCTTTTAATTTTTGTTCAGACCTTTGTCGCTCCCCTGGTTTTTTTCCAACTTCCTATTTTTTCGTCCTCACACTCCACAGAAAACGTGTATTTTTATTACACCCACAACCATGGTACTACAGCCACGGAAAACTACGAAGCCTTCGCCCGGCCTGTCAAGCCGGAGGGTGTTGACGACAAGAAGGTGTGGATCGTCGGCAGCGGACTGGCCGGCCTGTCGGCGGCTGTCTTCCTCGTTCGCGATGCCCAGATGCCTTGGCAAGAATATCACAATCATCGAGGAGGGCAAGATCCCCGGTGGCGCGCTCGACGGCCTCGACGAGCCGGAAAAGGGGTTTGTCATCCGTGGCGGCCGCGAGATGGAAGAGCATTTTGAGTGCCTGTGGGACATGTTTCCGGTCCATCCCATCGCTGGAGGAGCCCGGGGCCAGCGTGCTGGACGAGTTCTACTGGCTCAACAGCGCGACCCCAACTCGTCGCTACAGCGTGCGACCATTAACCAAGGCCAGGATGCCGGCACCAAGGCCTCTTCACCCTCAGCGACAGGGGCAGAAGGAGATCATGAGCCTTTTCCTTTCCTCGCGCAAGGAGGCCGAAAACAAGCGCATCAACGAGGTGTTCACGGCAAGACTTTTTCGAGAGCAACTTCTGGCTCTATTGGCAGACCAATGTTTGCCTTGTGAGGAGTGCACTTCGGCCTCGAGATGAAGCTGTATTTGCACACGCTTCGTCAACCACATCAGCGGCATGCCCGACTTCAGAGACACGCTCAAGTTTCACCAAAGTTCAACCAGTACGAGTCCGCTGGTGCTGCCGCTCATGAAGTACCTCGAGGGCCACGACGTGCGCTTCCAGTCAACACGGCCGTGCAGGATATTGACTTTGCCATTGGCCGGCAAGACGGAAGATCGGCGCACCGATCAAACGCGCCACGACAACGCATTGCCACTGGACAAGGATTGGCGAGAAGGGCAAGTCTCGACCTTGGTCAGAACGACTATGTCCTTCACCATCAACTGCTCGCTGACCGAAAACTCGGACCTGGGCGACCAGCAAAAACCGGCCGCGCAGCTCAACGACGGGCCGCAGCGCCGCATGGGACTGTGGTGCCGCATTGCTGGCCAAGGACCGCTGCCTTTGGTCCACCCGGACGTGTTTGGTGCGCATAGTCCTGCCGGGAGACAAAGTGGGAGAGCGCCAACGGTCACGACGCTGGGACGGCCGCATTCCGCCGTACATTCCAGAAGATCTGCAAGCGGGAATCCCTTCAGCGGTCGTCCGCGTGGTCACTGGCGGCATCGTGACGCGCCCGCGACTCGGCTTGGCGGATAAGCTGGACATCAACCGCGGCACACTTTAAGAAAGCAGAAAAAGGACCAGCTTGTCATCTGGGTGTACGGCCTGCTGGTCGATGAGCTCGTGACTATGTCAAGAAGCCATGTCAGGATTGCACGGGTGAGGAGATCACGCAGGAGTGGCTGTACCACCTGGGTGTGCCTGTCAGCGACATCCCACAGCTGGCGGCCGAATCTGCCAAAGTGTGTCCCCTGTCATGATGCCGTATGTGACGGCCTTTTTCATGCCGGCGTGCCGCCGGGAGACCGGCCAGACGTGGTGCCTGCAGGCGCCGAGAACTTTGCCTTCCTGGGCCAGTTCGCTGAGACAGGCACGGCCGACACCATCTTCACGACAGAGTACTCAGTGCGCACGGGCAATGCAGGCGGCTACACCCTCATGAGCGTTGACCGCGGCACTCCCGAGGTTTTTGCACTCCAGTACGAATCGTGCGCCTGCTCCTGGCATGCAACCATTGCCATGCGCGACCGCAAGGAGCTGGCCAAGTGGCTCCGAGCGGCTGCGGAAGTTCCTGATCAGTCGGCTCGACGGAACCGAGATCGGCGAGCTGCTGCACAAGCATCAGCCTCGTGTAGGAGCAGCGCAGGCTTGCCGCAGAACAAAAGAGACGAAGGGTAGTAAGGCGAAGTGACGTATTTATGGGGGTTTTCGGTGTGAAATAATAGAATAGCGATTGGTATTGAAGATACATATATCTCCTGGTACATACCTGTAAAATCAATTAGACAATAGATAAACCACTGCAAGACTCCTTTTCAAAAATGAACTCCAAGCATATTCCGTCATTGTAGCCGACGGATAATCAGTAGTTTGCCGGTTAGTGATGTGTCCAGGGATAGAAGGTTGTTCTTTGTCACCGGACGAAAGAACCAGTGACGGTGAACGTGCAGGAAACCTGGGGATAACAGAGTCACGTGAACTGAGGGGGAACGGATGATGTCGATTGATTAGGCCCGGTGACCTCTTTGCACCATCAATCGTCAAACTCTCAAGAAGACATTTCATCCCATTCGGGAACACAGCCCCCACGCCTTGGGGCCTCATATTTGTGTTTGTTTTTAATGATATTAATTTCAGGTGTATCATGAAGTCATCCTAATCCGATATATATATGCCTATGGCACTCTACAAACAAAAAAAAAGAACAAACTAATACGAGCAGAATGAGAGTCTGCAAAAGCGTCCTCTCTGTCGTCGGAATCCCAAAAAAATCGCTGCAAACCAACTCCTCTGGCCAAATGCCTGAACGCCTGGTAAGTATGCTTTTCATCCGTCCTATCATGTAGCCGTGTCCGTCATTGCTCATCGCCACTCCAACGACATCTCCGCGTCGCCGCACGGCCCTCATGCATAGCAGTGACGCTTCTCGGCCAGAGCACCAGACTTGCCTCCTTGGCGTTGGCTGGCAACAAAACTGTGCGTACCGACTGCTTTGTGATGCCGAACTCGGTCTTGGCACGCCCTTCCAGCGGCCCGGCCACGCTCATCCTCGCCCTCGCGACAGGGCTGGTCGAGTGCCAGTCGCCAATGGATTTGTGTAGTCCACGGTCCCAGCAACGCGTTGTTACGGGACGTTGTGCTCGCGCACGTATGCCTGGACCTGGCCAAACGACCCAGTTTGGCCAGCGGGGTTGATCTTGTAGATTAGCCTCCGCTCGTCCGGTCGAACCCTTTCGATGATGTCCAGGTCGCCCCGCTGGCCACCCTGTGGGGCCGCCGGGCCCGTCAGCACGGGCACGCACCCCAGCGTCATACGGCCCCCTTGCTCACCTTGGCGAAGGTAGTCGTACATCTCCTCCGACAAGCTGGCTACAGGCGGCCGTACGTCTCCTCGAACATGGGGCGAAGCAGTCTCAAAGCCGTCCGGCTTCGAAGGTGTGGCATAGGTGCATGCCCGGGATCAGAACGTGCCCGCCACGCGTTCCAACAAGATCATATGTCTCGTCAAAAGTGGTACAGCGTGTCGAGGAAGAATGAGATCGACGCTGTGCTTATTGGCAGGCTCTGCCCCATCCTTGGGTGCCGGGACCCCTGGTCCATCTTCGACAAGAGGTCGATTGGTGACCAGACCGGTGAGACCCGAAGGCGGTCGTCTGGTAGACGGTTGGGGAAGAAAATTTTTGGCGAAGCGGAGGATGTTCCAGGGCGTTTCCATGTTTTCCAGTTGTTTGTTGAGGTGTCTCAGGTGCTCCGGTGTCAAGGAACGCGCGCAGACGTGCAGTCGACCAGACGCAGACGGGGGTGCCGAGCCACTAGCCCAGACCTCAGAACAGAGAAACGGCCCGTTCATCCAGCCTGCGTTGGTGACCGAAGTGGGGTTCCGAGGCGGGGACGAGGTTTGGCCACGGACACGGCGGTCGGTGCCTACCTCGACTCGATGGCGGGTCTCGGTGGCCACATTGTGGGCGTCTGAACCGGTGAGGTAGCGAGGATGATGAGGTGGATGCGTTGTGTTGTGTAGTGCACGGACGATGCGGGCGATGATGAAGACCACAGTCAGGGTTCTTTTTTTCTTTTTGCGATGAATGTTCGATGGTGCTGATGAATTCAAGATGGTATGTCGGATCCTGGATGAGAAGAGGGGGGAGGGTCAGGATGAAGACGGATGTAATGGGAGGCTGCACGAGGGCAAGCAACAGATGCTGACACAAAGAGAAGCACGCAATAACGGAAGCACGCAATACGCGGACGAGGCCAAGACAAAGTGTGGCATGGAAGGCGTTTGGTTCGTCTGGCTGAAGTACTCTCAGTATTTTTGTTCAAGGGGCAAAAATGATAATCAAAACAGAGAGGAGGGAGGCAGAAGGAATATCGAGAACTGGTCTCTTCAATACAGGGTCGACTGGGAGCGAGCAGGCCTTGGTTCTTTTAAAAATAGAACCTTTTCGATTGGATTTCTAAGGCAAGCTTGGGAGGATTCTAGCTGTTTGCGTTGGCTCTCCGGCGTGTGTTGACGGGACCGACAGCCGGTCGACCTCTCCACAACGTTTAAGTTTGTGGTCCCGTCCGGCAAGTGACGATATAGTCCAAGGGGCAACTCACGAAGCATATATTACGCTGCCTCCCCAACCCCAACTCTCTCATTACGTTTCGCAAACAGCATACGCGACCAGCCGCATCCATTTCGTTCATGTTCATGAAGAGTCTCCTCATCCCGCGTGGCCACCGCCTGCGTCGACATGCCAAACCGTCTCCTATGCAGAAGAGGCCGACAGAGAGCCGCAGTGAATTAGAGCATCGGCAGAGTGCGTCGGCGAAAGGCGTGGCGGGCATCTTGGGCAGGCACTAGTCGGGCAGTTTCAATGCATACTGTAATATGTGAAGGTAAGAACCGCCTACGGTCACAGTGCTAGCCAACGGACTGATTATACTGTGGGAGATTGTCGACATCCCGCCGGCTGGGCCACGGAAACAATTGCGCCATCGGGCTGAACGGTGCAAAATGCGGACGTTCAAAAAAAGCTTTCGCATCACGACATCTGCGCTAGTCTTCTTTTGGGCCACTTAACAGGAGAAGGATTGTGGGGTGGTCTAAGAAGCAGATATTTTAACACCCAGACAGACGGGCTCCCACGCGAATAGAGTTGCAGAGTTTTTATTTGCTCGAAAAAGGGCCAGTGGTTTACGAACAGCGATTAGAAATAAACCAAAACGGATTCGCGAATTCGAGACCTCTGGCGCTGGTGGGCCAATCGTGCATTCAGACCCTTGGCCACACGTGGTCGAATCACGTGTAATGCCTCCTCTGAAACCATTTCAAATCTTTCCTCTTCCATCAACTGACGTCAGAGGTTTCTTTCTTTACAAATCGAGCATTTTCCAAGTGATCTTGATCTTGAATCGACATTAACAATGAGAAGCCAAATTAGAAGAAAGAAAGAAGACATGAGAAGGAAAAAAAAATAAGCAAAAAAAGTGTATTTTAGCATACCGGCAATAGTGTATGCTGAAAAGCCTGACGAGTCCTGCATCGCGACAGTCCATCTCCATCGCGATCCACGATGTCGCGAGACGTGCATCTCGCAGCCGCCGACGTGTCCGGGATTGGCCGGATACTTTGGGTCTAGCACTCCAGTCCTGATCTCTCCATGTCTTTCCGGACCTTCAACATACCGCCTCCTTCTCCGAACAAAAGCGCAAGCGGTCGCCAGCAACCCGAAAGTCTACCCATTCCGCCACCAGGGTCTTTCGTGGTCTTCCTGCGCACTCCTGCACCCATGGCAGCGGTCGAATCCGCATAGGCAGCAAAGAAAAAGACTATCTTAATGGTCTTTGGCGTTTCGACTGCAGGTCGGGGTACTGCACGACGCCAATAAGTTCATTGTTGAACACATGGCACGTCAACTTAGAGTCCATCATCACAGCCGGCATGGCCGATGCTGATCCCGCGCTTCAGTAACTCGTCGTCGTTATTGCTGCTGTTGGCTGCGGTTGCTTCTTTGGCTGCGGTTGCTTCTTTGGCTGCGGTTGCTTCTTTGGCTGCGGTTGCTTCTTTGGCTGCGGTTGCTTCTTTGGCTGCGGTTGCTTCTTTGGGCCATCGAGACCCCATACCCGCCGTGCGCTAGACCATCCGCAGGGCCATTGCTTGTGGTCGGAGTCGGCGCACGGGATGGTGCAAAGCACAGACGAAGGTGTCGATGCAACCCGTGACGTGCTATACGCTGTAGACACAGAGGATGCGGACGTTGCTGATGGTTTGCTCGATGGAGAGTAGTGTCGTTGCCCGACGTGGAGGCATCCTCCACGAGGGCCACGTACGACAAGGGGAGTTGTTGACGGGTGCAAATCTTGAGAGGTGCCAGGTCTGCATGGACTCCTGTTTCCTCGTAAGTCTCGCGCAGCGCTGCTGACTGGAGATCCTCTCCATATGTTTTTTCGTCCTTTTGGCAGCTGCCAAATCCCAAGGTGCCGATTGAAGATGATCAAGACCTTGGAAGCCGCGGATCAATGCACACGGTGCCACACGATATGGTGCATCGTTCTGACGGTGTAAAAGACATGGCACTATCAATGTAGTCCAAATCAAGGGATGAGTCGCTGGGAACATCGTGCACTGGTGTTGAAGATGCCATTTTGAACCATAGGAGAAGGGGAGGTTGGATTATGGTCTTGCGTGTGCTAAGCAGTAGCTGAGACTCCTGCTCGGGCTTGAAAATTGCTAGGTGCTAAAGTTGAAGATACAGCAAGTGCTCGCAGTACCCTTGATCTTGTGCTTTGAGAGGAAAGATGGACGATCTGGTCAGTCTGGTCAAGCAGGTGTCGAAACAGGCCGGGCTGCGAAACCGTGCTGGGATTGACGAGATTTAAAAGGAGCATTCGACAACGCCAGCCTGCAGAGTATGATGACGGACGGGCAATGTGCTGTTTGTACTCCCAGCACAAATTGATTGTCTCCGAAACCTCGCTGCGTCTGTCAGACTATCTTTTGTTTTCTTTGAAAAAACCTGAGTCTCGGCGAGCGAATCAGGAACCGGCCCTCCCGCTCCTTGTACGACGTGCCGCAAGACAATGGTCGTTCGTATGCAGGCGACTCTGGCGCGGATAACGGCTCGGTAAAGAGGAACAGAGCAAAATACTGTGAGGGGAGCTGCGGGAGGTTGTTGTGGCGGACTCAATCAGGACGTGGCAGCCCATTGAGTAAGACCGCATGTACGGCCCAGGACTCAAAAAGTAGACGCCCTACCCGTTGCCGTGACAGTGAACTCGTTCGTACACGTCTGCGTTTGTAGTTTGTATCCTCTGGCAGTACGTACTCTTTCGTCTCGAAGCACCAAGGCGAAATAGGCGCAGAATTTTTAAGACTGAGAATAGAAAGACGGCGAGTATTGTGAAGTCATGTACTCAAAGATGGGAACTCGTGCGGCTGGGCGTGATCAGCCAGATAGATAACAAAATATAAAGATTGACGGGTGTGGCCTGGTGCGGGAAGAGAGCGATCAACTGGATGGCATGCATATTGAAAAAAGAGGAGTTAAGTACCCTGGTGAAGCAAGATGTTTGAATTCCCCGAAGAGGTAACCTATGCTACGGGGCCACAGGCCAGCATCCTCTCTATCGATGGAGGGTTACGAAAAAAAAATTGGGCACGTTCCCCTAGCTTTGCAAACCGAATCCTGTCCGGCGACATGCAGGTCGACAGGCTTCGTACATCCGATGTTTCGTTGCCACCTACTCACGAAATCTCAAGCCCATGTGAAGCTGTTGTACTAAGTTTTTTGAATACACTCCATAGTTTTATTCCAATGGTGTTTACCAGTGGACTTGGAAGGGCTATGGGAGCATTATGAAAGTGGCCCTGGGCAGGGACGACGGAATCTGATCCCCGTATCGTGGAGTGCCTTGCTGTGATCCGACAAGCAGGACCTGCATGGCCACACCATGCGGTGCATATTGCATGCAAAGCACTAGAGCAAAAGAAACTCGGGTTTTAAGTTTGGGTGTTTTGTGGGTTTGGGGGCTGGGCGTTGAGTGTTGAGTGAACGGGCATGGGACCCGCCAGCGTCTTTTTATTGTAGCCGTCACTGGCTCTTGTTGGGGGATAGAAAACATCTGTCGCACCTGTTGCAGCCGAGTCCGGAATTACTTGCCTTTATTTGTAGTCACCGGCTATATTTCCCTCTGCTCCAGCTTCGTTATACTGGCAGATACCACCATCGAGTGTGTTGGCCCCTCTTCTAGACCCCTTCGTCAGAAATTGCAGATACGCGCCTTTAAAGAGACCGGGCCTTACAGTATGAAGGGTGGACGGATGGGCTGAAGGTCAATCTCCCCACAGTTCCCGATTCATGCGCAATAGATTGTTTTGGCATACGGCATGTCGTGAAAAGAGGGTAGCGGCGGGAGATCTACACAAAATGCGGCTTGCATGGGACCGGGGAGGAGGGGCTGTCGAGTGTATGTGTTCTTTGATGTCGACAAATCTGAGACCATTTTGGCCCGGGACTTCACTCTTCTCGATGAGGGCAGTCCGCTTTTGCAGCCTTCGCCGTAGGATCTGCGATCCTGGGCCGCGTGATCTACGTTGTGATACATGGTGCGCACAGTGTCTAACACACCCTCGACACATCAGCAAGCCTGGTAAGCTGACTTTGAGATATCTTGCTGAACAATACCGCACAGAGGCCAGTGTGGTCAGATATTGTTCATAACAGCTGCCGTAACAGTGCTCCGTACGCAGTACGGAGCATCGCAGTTTGCTTCATTCGTTTGTGCAATCTCAGATATGACGCTATATTACCTACCCAAACGGCTTTGCGCTTCTATGAACTAGCAACACGAAACCGTCCCACTCACTGGAAGATCTGCTTTACGAAACTGGGGGAAGCGACAGATACAAGCCAATGCTGGAGGGGTTTCAGCTTTTACGATACAGACTACGGGAACTCACTTCTAAGCCCTTTTCCTCTGTACACAGAGTGAAGAGTCTTATAACGCAGGGGAGAAAAACCTGGAGACACTCTTTCTTCAGACTGGAAATATTAAGGGGCTAGCCGGACCAATCTGTCGCCAGACTTGCCCCTAACCTGACCATATCTTAAATTATGCGGTTGAAGCAGTGTAATTGTTTTGATATAAGTGTCCCTGAGATCAATGTTGAGAAAGCTTAAGCTCGCACCACCGGGCCAAATTTCGTAGGCTTGCATGGCAAACTCCGTACATGTTTGTATTACATGGTAATTTAAAGCATTGATGGCACACCAGCTGCATTGAAAAAAAAAACATCATATCGGAAGCTGCTGCGGAAGGGAGCTCTGAGATATGTACCAGCTTTCAAGTGCTGCACATATTCACATTTTTAACAGAAGCATGAGTGCACTTTCCGACGAAGCGGGGTTCGTGTGGGTGGCGACGGATAAAGCCCTTAACTGCAGATTGGCTGAAGCAGCAGGCTGTCAATTATGCTTTGGGGTATGCGAATTTTGTGCAATAGAAACAGTCAGCCGTAGCTTGAACTATGTCAGTGACACTGTCCGGTCGCTCTTTCCTCAAAATCCAAAACCTAGGGGCCAGCATCCAGTCATGGCCAACTCTCCTTCCTTAGATAAATATCTTCGTGCTCGAGGGGGTTGAGGAGTGAGTAAGGACATTGAGCAAGACTGTGGTGGCCTGTAAAGAAATATGCGTGAATGTAAATGTTGATTTTATAAAATAATTATAATTATAGCACCGATTATGAGGGGAATATCTGCAATAAGCGTAAGGCAATAAATAGTCTCATACATTCGTGCACAGAATCCCGTACAGTCGGATTCATTCTATAGCAAATTGAAAAATCATGAACATCGCCATGCGTGAAAAAGCGTACAGTAATAATACAAATGTATATCCCCGTTAAATCCTCTAAAGACAGCCCAGAAAAGAGAAGAAATCGCAAAGAACCCTTTGGTGTGGCTATGCATAAAAGCCCGAGAGAGAAAAGGGAACTCCAGTAACCACATAAACATATTAAATCGGTTAATCATACAACAAATCTTCAAGTCATCCATCATACCTATAAGGCGATAAAAAAACCTACTGCACTCGGTCGATCGCACATTAAATCAACGGCCGCCCGTCTACGGCGGTCTGCGGCCACTTGGCCGGTTGGTGAGCTCCGTATAGCGACGGACTCGGCGGATGCCCAGTCGCCGATCATCTCCGGATGTGCCAGTCGCAAATATCCAGCGAGACCTGGCAGTGGGCAAAGAGTTTACGCCCAGCTGGTCGAGGAGATTCTGTCTTTTGTGAGCATCCTTGAAAGCGGGCTCCTGCATCAAATCGTCGTTTGCGCAGAAGCTGAATATCTCGGCGATGCAGGTCACGTCGTGTGGCAGGCGGAAATTGCGGCGGCCAGGAAGCATGGAAACGAGGCCGACAAAGCAAAGCACAAGAAGTGCGAGAACAAAGGCATACAGCGCCATATTGGGGACCACACGGGCCTCGCCGTAGACGCTGGCATGGTGACAAAACACTCCACCAGACAATGCGGGAAGGAAAGCTGAGCCAGTTGCCAACAAGGAGATAGCAGCGAGCCTCCAGTGGCCGTTCCTTGCAGCGTGCCAGGTGCTCTGGAGCGGGAAACACGCTGCATAATCGGCCAAAATAGAAGCAGAGGGTTGGGCACCCCCAGCATTTTTGGAGAGCTCTGCCCATGGCTGCAGGACTTTCACCGTCATGTCGAGGGACGACGCCAGCAGGAAAATAATATGGCCGATAAGCGCGGGCAAGAAGCTGTAAAGAAACTCTGCAGCAAAGAAAGCCCCGGCGGTAGTGTTTGCACTGGCCAGGGGTGCAAACCCCTCCTTGATGCTGGTCGAAGGCAAAAACGACACGATGAACAGGGCAATCAAAAGAATAAATGCAGTGATCGTGAAGCAAAATAAGGGGCCATCACGGAGACACCAGGGCAAGTACCGATTGCGCACACCGTCCGAATGTGGCGAAAGCAACAGGGCTTCCGGGTCAGTCCCAATAGGAGGTCCATTGATGCGTGCGCGTTGCTTCTCGCTCCATGACCGGTGTGTTTTTTTTCGGCGTCTGTGGCTGGAGCTTCTCGGAGCTTTGAGCACTCAGCCACGCGTCATCGAGGAGGTCGGTACCGATGCCGTGCCAAATTCCATTTGTCCGGCCGTCTCTCCAGGCCCAGTAGCCAAGCTTATCAATAGCTCTGTGATGGAGGGCGGCGCGCAGCTCGTCCCGGTTGGCAAGGAGCTCGGTACCATTGTAGTCTGCCATGGTGTTGCTGTTCGTAGCAAGAGTGATAAAGTCCGCAATTGAGCGAGGATCCCAGATAAGGCCCGTAGAGTGTGCATGCCAGTATACCATAATAGAAGCAATAGCCATGGCAAGGCAGATGTAGAGTGCTGCCAGCGCCCAGGCAACACCCTGCACTGTTGTCCACCTCCTATTTCCCTCAACCATAATAATGGAAAACAGCGAGCTCTGTAGCGGGACGGTAAAATTTGAGAGCCAGATAACGATGAGCGGAAGGCGAATGCTCCATGGCATATGGCTGGAGATCTGCGGCCAGAGGTAGGAGCGCGGGAACAAGCTGTCGAAGATTGCGCCATGACGGCGCTCTGGGTGAGGGTTCTCCAGAGCTTGCATGCGGGAAAACGGGTGAATTCGAATGACGGTCGATGAAAGATGAAGTGCGAAGAGAAGAATAACGACGGACAGCAGCTGGGGGAGCACGCGAAAGAGAAAAAACTGGCCACCGTACACGCTGGCATCGTTACCCGGTCAAGCCATGGTGCCTGCTGGAATATACGGCGGAGAAGATGAGGGCGGCAGTCATCAGGAAGCACAAGGACATGATAAATAGCAAAGCTACCGGGCGCATGATGAGTGGCTTGAAGTTTGGTGATGGGAAAACCAGCTGCGTTTGTGGCGAGAAGCTTTTCAGGTCGAGGTACGCCCAAGAGTCTTTCAAGTGGTCCGCGGGGAGAGAAGAGCGAGGGGGTTGCGTTCCCGAATATACGAGAGTTGAGATTGACGATGTGGTGCTGACCCGGGGTGCATTAGGATTCGTAGGATGGGCCAGCTGGGTCGTCTGGGGAGACGATGGCTGATGTGCCCGGGGCTCGAAGGCGCTGCTTCGGCGGGCGGAAAAGTGGCGGTCGAGGCCGTTCTGCACCGGCGAAGAGGATGCTGGGGGCTTGATAGAAGCGGTGCCAATATTAGCACCACTTCTCGGAAGTGACCGGGGCCGGTAGTAACCCAGTCCTTCGTCGGGAATGTGGCGGAATGGGAAGCTGCTGTGTTTGCTGGCGCTACCGTCGTCATATGCAGCACCTGTGGACAGAGTCACATCGCCGGTCAAGGCATCGAGGGCATAGAGAATGTATGGCGCGTCATCGATGCCAGGCGTGACGTTGGAAGCCTCGCGAGCCAGTGCGTCTTTAAAGTGCTGGCCCGGGTTGGCGAGCGCCGGCAGAAAGGCCGTCCCTGAGAACGCATCTGCTGTCCCATAGGCGCATAAAAGGCCGTGCCTGCGCCGAAAGACGTGCCAGTGCCAGCGCCATTTACCTCGTGCGCCTGCAAGTGCTGTGGTAGGTGCGCTCCAGCGTGGCCAGAGGTGTGAGCGGGCTGGAAGCTGGAATAGCACCGGCCTGGTGAAGCAGAGGGCCAAACAGCCGATCTGGGCCGCAGATATCGTCGACGGAGGGACTGCCACGGGAAGCGTCTGCAGTTGTGCCCGAGGGAGGTGATGGCGCATGTGGGACAATAGTCCGGGGAGAAGCGGGCTCGTCTGATGCAAAGGCCTCCTCGGTAGTCTGAGCACCGCTGCCAGTAACGCTACCAAAGGCGTTTCCGCAAGCGGAAGCCTGGATGTCTGCAGGGGCGGCGTTTCTGGCGATAGCGGCCAATCGGCCTGTGAACCGTAGAACCTGCGTGACGAGACGTCTGATAGTTCAACACGTCGAGAGTTAGCCTATGCTCCTGGGAATGATGTACAAGAAGGGGGACGAAGCCGGTGGCGGGCGGCAAAGGGCTCACGTACAGTTTTCGTCCAACATGATAGGCTCTGTATGCTCCATTTCCGCCTCCTGTTCACTGCCGGCCAACCGACTGCGCCGGCTGCGTGACCGTTCAAGGATTGTTGAGTGAGTGCGGAGAGTGGTGCCGTGCTGGTTTCTGCGGAGGATATATCTCGCTGCTGCGTACTCCGTACAAGCCCAAAATTCTCCAATGAGGCTTTTTAACGAGGCTTTGCGGACCGTCGGCAGGCCACTGTAATGGACGAAGAGCTGTTTTTTCCGGCTGCCTAGATGAATTGATTGGATGGCAGTGATGCAATTGAGCTGGCGAATGGCATGCGGAGGTATGCTGTGAAGAAGAATGGTAAGACACTGGAATAGAGAAAAAAATGAAAAGGTAAGATGTGTGTCAAGAATGGCCGCAGTGAGAGCGGCCGCATCGCAGAAATAGCAAGTGCCATTCCAGAGACGAGGCTGGGAGTTGACCGAGCAAGTGCCCAATCGGGCTTCAAGGTGGTTGGTCGTGGCCTGTGGCCAGCTCGACGAGTATTAAAATGCTTGTCGAAACGAGGGCATCGCCAGCCTCCTCTTGACGGGGTTTAGTGCAGGCCCCACCCGCTGTTGCCCTTGAGCAGACAGCCTCTGACCTGTCCACCAGGGCCTGGCCAGGCTAAACCAGGCTTGAACAGGGGTGTAGGTGGCTTTGGTGCCACGCTTAAAACAGCTCAGGGGAGCTACAACCTAAAAATCTGTGGCGGGAAGATCAGTTATTGGTGGTGTGGAGTAATAGTAGTGTTTTATTCCGGGAGATACCCATCGATCCCGCCAGGGCCTGACTAGCTGGCCTGGGCTCCAAAACCTGGCCCCGCCCGATGTCAAGCCCAGCCTTGCCGCCTCTGTAGCGAGGAAAACTTACAGGGCTAAGATATAGGGGGTTTGCTGCACAACGGAAGAATCCGCCCTACAACAAACAATACAGCCACCACTGATCTCATTTGGAACCAGTGCTTCTCACCCATGACCTTTCCAGCACACCAGCAAGGCACGAAGGGCGCATATATCTTACATGGAAGATACGAAAGACGGCCACAGACGAAGTACTGAGTACGCCTTCCAAAGAACAAGACAACAGATCTTCCTTTCGTTTCTTCGGTCAAAGACAGCGTATCCACCCTGCAGGGCACTCCGCACTTCGTCTCTTAGTTGTACAAATTCAGCCTGTGCTGAGCGGCAATTAAGACAGTTAAGAGGCCTCACGTCAAACAGCCCCCAAAACCGTCCTGCAGCAGCTCACCACGTGACAGCCGCTGTGTCCCTTGCCTACCTCACTACGAAGTAGTTCTTCCCTTTTTCAATTTCGTTGCCGTTACAAGCCACACAGATCACACGCTCTGCTGGTTCCTCAGATCCAGGCCATTTCTCCGTCGCCAGCCTTCCTTGGCCAGTTCACGCACAGTACATCTGTCCCACAGCGGCATTTACGCGGATGAGATACATCGGCATCTGCACGGTCGACGATCTGGTACGCAAACAACCTTCCTCGTTCTAGAATCATGCCGTCGTCCATGGACAACAGGCCCAAGGCGGATATGGCCGTCTCCGTCGCTTGTTGGACCTCACCAGCTGCTAATGTTTTCTTTTCTTCTTGCTCTTCTAGTCTGGGTATGAGTTTTTTCCGGCTGGTTTCTCCTTAGCATCTCGTCAGCGGGTGCACGAGGGATAGAGGCATGGCCGAAGTGCCAACGGTCGCGAAGCAGAGTCCCAAGGGAAAGCGAGATTCGTGTTTGCTCTCTTTTCAAGCAACCACGCAAGTGCATGATCCGCCACCCGATGCTGGTGGCCCCTCTGCTGCAGAGGGCTACTTGCACAACGCCGGTGGCACGTTTGCAACTGCAAATCGAATGCCCTCTCCGAGTGTAGAGTCCAAGACTCGCTCGGGAGCAATGGCGATGCCAGTCACCGATGGGGCAATGGCTGGATCTGGAATCGGAACCGGTTTGCGGCCCGGATTAGACGTACGCCTCCTTGATGACTCCTTGAGACCCGACCAGAAGAGCCATGCCAACGCCCGCCCACTGCCGCGCCAAGACAACCCGGTTCCTGGCCCGTGGCACATACGGAGTGCCAGATACCTTGGCTACAAGACCGACGATGATACCACGGGCTTGCCCGCTGGTAGGGTATATGTAGAGCGCCTACAGCCCCGGTCTATGCTCTATCCCACTCCAATTCTTTTGATACAGGGCGAGCATCATTCAAGCGATGTAAGTAGAAATTCCTTTCCTCCGCGTTTCCCTCCACGTTTTCTTACTTGAGAGAAGGAAAGGCTGCTTCTGTCCTCTCGTTTCTACGATGGAACGAAATCCGGCGAATCCACAGACACCATGCCGGTCAACATAGCCGTATTTGTTGACAAAGTTCTAACCAGTGCATGTGTCGCTATCCTTTAGGTTTGGGTAACAAAACCGGACGGCTGCCAAGGATGGGCGTCTGCCTTTCTGCTTATGGGCTACGAAGTTGTTCTGTTGGATTTGCCACCACATGGACGCTCGACCGGCTATGGGGCATTTGAGTATGTATGCCAAGATATCGGCTATATCGAGAGGGAGCTCACTGCAAGTGCAGCATGCGCTCCATTCTCGTGGCCATCCGCTCGACGCCATGACAAGTGGCCGGGCACAGGGAAGCGAGGCGATCCTGTGTTTGCAAACTACTGCACGGCCCTCAACACGGCCATTGCTAGTCCGGCCGTACAGCAAACTTTGTCAATGGCTGCCATTGTGTCTGCCCTTCAGTGGCTCGGTCCTGCTGCTACCATCTTAATTGGAGAAGGAAGTGGTGCCACGGCCGCCTAGCTTGCTGCCGACCATGCTCCCAGTTTGGTGGCCGGCGTTGTCGCTGTCGAGCCAGATGGACCTCCGTTTGAAGATGCAAAGTCCCATGTACCCGACGAGGCGCATACAGCTGGGGGGATCCCTCTTCATCTGCCCAGCAAACGGCGATACGGAGTATCTGATATTCCCCTTTCATTTGTTCCCCCGGTGCCAGACAAAGCTTCCAGCTATGACCCCGGAGCAAGCAATCTCGGTAGCCACTCGCCGCACTTGTTTAGGTTAGCTCGCAAAAAGGGCGTCACCGGTCGGGGAGAAAGCTACTTGCAGCACGAAAGACAAGCAGGCGTAAAAAGTGACGACCCGTTTGCAGACACAGCAACTGTCCCTGCCCGAGTGCTTCCCAACTTAGCTGGCTTCCCACATGCGGTTGTTACAGCCGAAGCCAGTCGTCACTCGACATACGACTGGGCCACTGTCGATTTTTTAACACAAGCAGGTGTCAATGTCCAGTGGCTCGAGCTGGGCAAATATGGTATACGCGGTAACGGCCACCTTTGCTTCCTTGAGACTAACAGCAATACTATTGCCAAGTTTCTTTCCTCTTGGATCCAACATCGCATTCCATGCGCTCGTCCTCTCAGCGATGCTTTGGTTCATGCGTCTATGACCGGCCATAGCGGCTGGGCAGGTTCGATACCTCACTCGCTGGATTCTAATGGTTTCGATGTAGGGACGATGGGCTGCCCCACGAAGGCACCCGTAACCAGAGCGAACATGACGGGTAACGCTATCGCCAGATTGCACACGGAACAGCCGCCTCATGCCCCGTCACTTCGTGAAGTGAATTGGAAATACCAGGAGTCGCTAAGCCGTAGTATGGAGGCCCGGCAAAGATCATGGAGGGCCGAGTTTTCGAGAAAAAATTCGCTTGTTCCAGACAGCCTCCTTAATCAGTGCACGGTTGCACCTAGTCGGGGACCTTTCTCTTCGGCGAGAACCAACTTTCAGCACATTGAAGGATCTGGGGAGTGTGAGACAGCTCCATCGACCGTGGACGCTTACGGATTTCGGCACCCCGACCCCAGACACACAATTTTCGGATCAGCTCCTTTCTACCAACCGTTCGACAATGCAAGCGCTTCGATGAGCAGTGTCATGTCCGGGCCGTCGCATATTCAGAACGTACCAGGCTTTCCTACACCGTCCATGGCAGACATCACTCCGTACTGGCAACCTACTATGTTTTCCGGTAGTGGATCGGCGCCTGAATTAACGCCAATGGATGAACAGGCCTTGATAGCTTGTGAGATGGGGCTGGTGCCCTCGGCACATGCAAGCAGCAGCCAATACGCTGACCAGTTTGGAGGCTGCCATCCGTTTATTACAGGGTCTAGTGCAGCACCAACAGCGCTTCCTCGTGGCGAGCTTATACATGGCCATGATTGTGGCCTGCGGAGAGACATAATCCAGCCACTGATGCCCGGTTCGGTGGGACTTGGGCCGGCATTGACACACGGCAGCGGGGCTTTTCCGGGGGGCGTAACGGTGCCAGCGGATGTGCTCTGGAGCTTCCATTACATCAACTCCCCCCAAATGCTTTCGGTGTGACCGAAGGGGGCCAAGATCCACCAGTGAATGGCTGTCACCGCACAAGCTCGATAGGGCCTCGATGCGCGACGGCGGAAGATGCTGCTATTCCCGGGAAGCATCGGAAGCTCCACAGTCGCCAACGGGTCAGTTTCTGAGGTACCAAGGCAGGTGGTCCGGTGCCACGATCAGCAGTAGGAGCAGTGGAGGGGCTCGACGAGGTAGAGGTGCAGCTGCCAGTGCAAAGCGTAAGCGCGTCGACAGCACGACGCCCTCGAGTGGTATGGGGCATTGACACGAAGGTTGATAAACCGGGGCGGGGGCCGGGGGTGGTCAATCTAAGGGTGTCGTGGAGCTCGCGCGTCTTTCGTGCTATGTAGTGGAATATATTTGATATTTGCGTGCATCTTGTTTTGTCTTGTATTGATAACTCTTCGGCGCGATACTATGGGGATATGAAAAGGGGAAAATGAAGAGGGGGTAAAAGAAAAAAGGCTCGATTTATTTAGCGACGCGGAAGAAGATGTAGGGCAACTCAACTATTCATGAGAGCGAGACGTATCACTCGACACAAAAGAAGAAAAGAAGGCTTTGACGAGCACTGTCTACATTGCTGTGATGTCGTTACCCAAGTTTACACTGGCGGGCATCGGCAATGATTGGCCGCCTGGAGTTCCATTGCACCGTCTTACGGAGCACGAAGCTATCCAACATACCCGGTCTACTTTAACAAGCCCACTTCGCAGTATTTAACTCCGTTCGCACATGTAGATGAACTACCCGCGCTCCTTTGTCGAACCTCATTCCATCTGCTTGAATTCACAATTTGCGGCACGCAACTGACGCTTTTTTTTTTTTTTGAGATCAGCCACCACGCCCACACAATTCACATTACACGCCCACAGCCATGCCCGCAAACGTCCTGCCAAGCACGTGGCGCAATATGGGCCTGGGCGTCGCGGCGAGCTTTTGCGGTGTTTGGCCTCAGTGGCATCGTGTTTCCGGAACACGCAACACAGTCGGCTTTCGGCATTGCCACAGGCCCCAAAACGGCAGACGGCGGCCGGAACAGCAGCGCAGCTGCCCTTTTGCCACCGTTGATCGGCGTCCGGGATCTCGTCATTGCAGCAACGCTGGTGATGCTCCACTACCGGCGCCTAGGCTGGGAGATGGGCTTTGTGATCGTGTCGCGAACACTTCTCTGCGCGGCTGACACGGTGCTCATCGCAAAACAGAAGGGACTGCGCGAGTATGCTTCCTCCGCGCCCTGCACTCCCCTGCATCGTTATATATATAATTCGTACTAACAAACTGCTACCTTCCAGGGCCTTCTAGCAAGCAGTGTTTTGGCAGTCTGGCTTGTCATAGGGTTGGGATTGCTGGCCCCCCGAGCGGTACGATGTAAAGCCAGCTTCCTGACCCTATACAGTGGCCATAGCTATAGTCTACATGTACGATACATTAGCACGGGTGAACAAACGAGCATCACAGTAATCTTTCTTCCAACTGCCCAATGTGACGGCCGCTCTCGCCCAGACGTCAACGAACATGTTGAATTGGGACAGAGCAGCACCGGGAAATACTGCTTCATACTCTGTAAAACCGAGTATGCGATTAATGCTCAGCATAGACGCAGTACATCAGCAGTGCTTTGCAGTACGATGCATTTTTATTACATGTATGTATGTATGTATGTACGAGTAACTGTATTTATTACTGGATACCTGTGGCTGGCTTGACCCCGCACAATGACAGCACTTGGAATCTCCTCGTCGTGCGCCAGCCACCCAGGCTCCTGTCTGATTGGACATGGCGCCGTTGCGGGGTCAACTGAAACTGTTGGTGCGACCTGTAATAGCACGCATGGCCTGCTGGTCAAGCCTGTCTCGCCACAGTGAGGGAGCGTGTCTGCCTGCCTCTCCTGCCTCCTGACTGTTGCCCCGTTGTTTGTTAGCTGGGCCAGGCCGCCCAGCCAGGCACTGAAGTGGCCAAATCCAGCGATATTTAAAGGCCGCGAGCCGTCGCCGAGTAAAGCACAAGGGCACTTCAGAGCCTGACTCTACCAATGTATTTTCCATCGCTGCATTGAACAAACGCAAAATCCAGGAACAAGCCCGATTTTCTCTTCACTTAATAGCCCCACCTATACCCACACACGTCCCCCATAATCGCCTTGCTCTTCATCATGGCTGAGCAGAACCCTTCTGCGGACCCCGTGGACCAGACTCCCATCTCGCCGGTACGCCCTGACAACCCGATGCGGCGCAACTCGCTGGAACAGTACCTGCAGAACCGACCCAACCGTGAAGAGCTCGTGCAAAGTAAGTCCTCACCGGGCCCTCCTTCTGCTTGCCGGGAGCAATAGGCCCTCGCTCTGGAGCGGGAGTTTCCGAGTTGGCCTACAAGATACTAACCGCTGCCGCCCAACCACCAGAGAATATCCTGCCAGACTCGACAGCAGCGCCTGGTCTGCAGGCCCAACAGAAGCAGCTCGAAAAGAGCATGCGCGCAGACTCGCTCAACGACAAGATCTCGAACCGGCCCTCGCCCGAGGAGCTGATCAAGAAGGGTGTGCTTGACGAGGACCCGAGATCGCCGGAGGAGAAGTACGAAGAGGCCATCGAGGAAGAATATGCCAAGCGGAGAGGGTGGCGCTTAGAAGGGCAACATCGTGAGAATGTTTGAAGTTCTGTGACGTGAACGGTACTGCCGGTTGCTTGTTCTGGTCTGGTGCCGGTCGCTTAGCTGCGCACTACTCAGTAGGCATGTGTTGCGGTTGTCGTCATGTGGGGCAGGTTCGCTTTGCGGGGCAAGGTGAACAAACAGCTTGATGGTGTTGTGAGAGTACGGAGTATTGTCGAGTGCGCGCCTTTTGTAAAACTGCTTTTTGGCCTTGAAGAAAGACCCTCGTGGATTTTTATGGCCGCGAATTCTCCCCTTGATTCTTCTTTCTTTTCGTTGTTGATGCACCTTTAAAAATCATTCACTAATAAATTACTGAAGCTTTCTTATACGTCATGTGTATCTTTTGTATCCGGTTTGTTTTTCATCCCACTGTAGGACAAATAACCTTGGAAAAACGGACCACTGAATATCCCAAGGCCTAACGTTATGAGACTTGGCAGTAAGGCTGTGGTTGGGTTTATCGAGAACTGAGGTGCTCAGTGTATCTATCTTATGGTGTATTTGTAGAGGCTGGCTGTTAGCTCCATAGGACAGAGTACTTCGTACTGGTGGAACAGTGAACGGCGGCCCGCATGCCATTGGCCAATAGGGCGCTAACAAAAGGGCCAGCTCCAAGATACTCCGCAATATGACGAGGAGAGGCCAGCAAGGCACCTTCAAATTGGCTCGTAGTACTCCGTACTTAACTTCCACAACACATAGAGCTCCAAACACCGCACCCTTCTGCATCTTCCTACGACAGCAAATATTCCATCCCACTGGCCTCGACACCAGATTTACTTCCTCACCATGCACGGCCTCTTTGTCTCGCTCACTCTTCTTGCGTCCGCCGCAACAGCGCCCTGGCTGCCACCTCAAGATCGACGTTACGCTTCCCGTCGAATGCGACCGTTCGCACAAAGGCCGGCGACAAGATTGACGTGCACTACCGAGGAACCCTTCAGTCGAACGGAGCCAAGTTTGATGCTAGTATTCCGGGACAGACCAGATGGAGCAGAAGACGATGAGCTCATAATGGACGGTGACACTGACACTGCAACTTTACCGCAGGCTCGACAGAGGCGTTCCTTTTTCCTTCGTCCTCGGCAACGGCCAGGTGATCAAGGGGTATGGCAGTGAACTGGCGACCCCCCTTTGCTTTTCTCGCACTCGCGTCTTCCCTCCCTCCAATGTCCTCTCTTTTTGTCACATCAGCTAACCTTTGGCACGGGATGCCTCACCTGTAGTTGGGACCAAGCCTCCTGGATATGTGCATCGGCGAGAAGCGGTAATGCTCCCCTCCCATTAAAACCAGCCCTCTTTATTCCATCCATCTATATCCGCAACTGAGGCACCGAGTCTAATATGGTCTGTCAAACAGCACACTCACTGTCCCTCCCGAGTACGGCTACGGCCAGCGCGGCGTAGGTCCCATCCCGGCCGGTTCAACCCTGAGTATGTTGCACTAGCATCCCATCCAAATGATGCAGATACTGGACCTCCCAATAACGGCGACTGCCCCGCCAGCAAGCGCAATGAAGCGACGCAGGAGGCGGGAAAACGACGGGGATGTTTTTTGTTTCATAGAAGCCGGCAGAGATGTTACATCGCTGTCTGTCTGCCTTAGTTTTCGAGACCGAGCTGCTTGGCATCCAGGGTGTTCCTAAGCCGGAGTCGATTGTTACCAAGTCTGCAACCGACACACCTGCTGACACCGAGTCTAGCACTGTTGCTGAGACAGAATCGGCCAATATTGCAGAGAAGGTCGTGAGCAAGGTTGCGGAAGCGGCGATGCCGTCAAGACCATTGTTGCCGACCACTGACGACTCTCAGGAGCACAACGAGCTGTAGAGGAGAAGACCGACATGCACTTCGGCCCGAAGGTGGCTTTGTGACTGCTTTTTTTGGGATAGCTGGGATATGCTAGCCAGTGCTCTGAATGAGGGCGAAACATGACGGATGAACGCGTAAATGCGAGGAAAACAGGATATAGGTGCCACATACTGAGCAATTGAAGCTCCTGGGAAGCCGCCCGCCAGTGTGCCTACAGTATATTATCAAGGGCCTAGAAGTCAATGCATTGATATTGAAGCCTCGCATCAACTTTTGGCAGCGCATCGTTACTGTTGAGATTCCCCTATTCACCTTTTGTCTGTTTTTGAAAGCACATCGAACCAAGCCCTCATCCACCCCCTTCCCCCTCGTGTGCGTACTATACGTCCAAAATGTTAATTGAAGATGCTCGTACTCATATTTCCAATGCACGCTCTTCGGAATGGAGGCGAAACAAGGCTTTATTGTATTACTCTGTGTGAATGAACACACACACATGCACACGCGCGCGAGAAGAAACAAGCCGCCTCCCACAGTGTGAAAGGCTACAAGCACAAAGTTGTACTGTAGGTTTATTTGCACAATCCTGTACTTGTGTAGTTAGTAGTTTTTTACAGAGCATACGAGGCCAGACCACAGTGCGTAAACCCCGCACTGTACTCCGTACATCAAAGGGCATCTACCCTTGCCACGACAGAGTTTTTGCTGTAACCTTCGCTGACCGCCAACATGATGTTTGGCCGTTCCTGGACTGCACATCACAAAGGGGCCAAAAAGGAGAGAAGGTTATTCTCTGCTGCAGCTTGAGGTTACGGCGATACATGTGAACATTGCGCCTTCCGAGCAAACCACGACAATCTGTGGTTGGTCACTTTCACCTGCATCTTTCGAGCGCACAAAAACACACCAGAGCCCCCTCTTGAGACCGGGACAAGCTGAGGGAGGAGAGAACACCCGCAGGCTTCAGTATCTCGGGTTCTTTGCCTCGAAGATGCCGGGATGCTGGAACTCCCTCGCTGCCCGGCATCCCCGCCTGGCTGGAGCTTGCCAGTGGCCTACGCAAATTCCTCCCGCCCTTGAATTTCATCACCATCCATTACGGCATACTTCTCGCGTCATTCCTTCTCCTCGCTTATTTCTGGGGCTCTTCCAAACCAGGCTTTCAGCATATCCTATACCGACCAGCCTTTTTCTTGTGGTCTCGGCCATGACCGAGTCCGGCCTGAATACAGTCAACCTGAGCCAAATGACGACGTGGCAGCAGATCATCTTGTTTCTGCTTATCGTCTGTCGGAAGCCTCGATCTGGGTCTCCATATGGACTGTGGCCTTCCGCAAGCATGTGCTCGAGAATCGATTTTTCTGATATTGCCGATGGAATGCGCACCCGCCGTCGCCGCCACCGCTCAACTCCACGCAAGACGATAAAAAATTTTTGGCGTCTGCCTCGCCGAGCACCCGCCTCATCTCGGCCTTTCGCAGTCCGCCCTGGCGCAGCGGCCAAACACACGTCTTTCCATTGAAGCGTTGCCCTCCGGCCGAAACAGCCGAATCTGCCAGCGGCACCATGCCGCCTCAAAGCTATCACTGCACCACGCAACAACGTTGGTGTCTGGCAGTGCCTGCCAGCTGCCCGCCAGCGCTGAGAGGCCAGGTCACATCACTTTCGTGGATGGTCCTGTCGCCGTTTCAAGCACCGGTGCTCAAGCGCAGGCCGACAAGATACCCGTGCGGCGAACACAGGCCGCATGCGAGCCCAACACCGCCCAGGATGATGAAAAACAGAGCGGTAAGGTCACAGGCAGGCTTGCCGGCCTCGGCCCGTTCGCGTTTCTTTCTCAGCACACTGTCGGTCGCAATTCGCAGTTTTATGGGCTTACTCGCGAAGAGCGTGAAGAGCTTGGTGGCTGTGAATACCGTGCTCTCAAGCTGCTTTTTGCTGTTGTTCCGTTGTATTTCTTTCTCTGGCAGCTGCTGGGCTGCATTGCACTGGGGGCGTGGATCAACAACCACATGGCCTCGGTTGCCACTGGCAATGGCATCAACCCTTGGTGGCTCGGCATCTTCAACGGGGCCTCTGCGTTTAATAATTCAGGCATGTCGTTGTTGGATGCAAACATGATTCCCTTTGAAAACGCGCACTTTGTCATCATCACGATGGGTCTGATGATTTTGGCTGGCAACACGGCGTATCCGGTGTTTCTTCGCCTTATTTTCTGGACCATGCTCAAAGTGCTTCGCATTAGTACCGGGGATGAACAGTTCTCCGAGACCAAGGAAACCATCGCCTTCATTCTTCAATACCCTCGCCGTGTCTACACTAATCTGTTTCCTGGCCGCCCGACATGGTGGCTTCTGTTTATGATCGTCTTGCTCAACTGCATTGATTGGGTGGCCTTTGAGCTACTGAATTTAGGAAACCCCGTGGTCAGCGAGATTCCCATGGGTTCGCGCATCCTCGACGGTCTTTTCCAAGCCATTGGTATGTGACAGCCTTTTTCTGCGTCGTCGCGAACCTTGCTAATAAAGCGCTGTGCTCCGCAGCTGTTCGTTCTGGTGGCTTTTATATCGTGCCCATCGCCAATGTCTACATCGGGCTGCAGGTGCTGTACGTGATCATGATGTACATTTCAGTCTACCCCGTTGTTATTACCATGCGGCACTCGAATGTGTACGAAGAAAGATCTCTAGGGATCTATTACGACGACCCATACGTTGTCGCCCAGCAAGGGGTTCGGTTGCAGAAGCCGCAAATACTCCCAAGACATTCGCTCACGAACTGGGCAGCGCCTTACGACGCGCGTTTGTTCCCTGGCATGGTGTGGGTGTCGCACCGCCCCCCTCCAAGGGCGACAACTCTGAAAGCCGCATCAGCTTTATCAGCCAGCAGATACATGGCCAACTAGCACACGATTTGTGGTGGCTGGTGCTTGCGGTCCTTGTTATTACCACGATTGAGACCTCTCACTTTATGGCCGACCCCGTGTCCTACAGCGTCTTCAACGTTATATTCGAAGTCGTGTCGGCGTATGGGTGTGTTGGCATATCCGTGGGTATCCCGTCAGCTTCGTTACTCTTTCAGCGGTAGCTGGCACAACGCGAGCAAGCTGGTCTTGTGCTTGGTGATGATTCGAGTCGACACCGAGGCCTCCCCGTTGCCCTAGACCGTGCTGTGCGGCTCCCTGGAGAGCAGCTTCATCGGGACGAGGAGGAAGACTACCGCATCCGGTGCAGCCTGAGCAACCGACGTATCAGTGTTGATGGAGGAGGGGTTCTTGTATGATGGGTTGGGCGTTTGTTTGCCCAAGCTGGATTTGCCATGGAATCATTGTGCGATTGAAAAGCCTGGGAAACGAATCGAAGGCGACGTATACGAATGACACCTGGCTGGAAACAGACGGACCGCATTATGTAGCACGCCCAATTAAGAGAGTAACTGATCGATTTGAGTATCTTACAAAGTAATTGCGGTGTCACTTTTGTGAGTTTGGAGGACTAGATAATCACATAAGGAATTCGGAGGCTGGCGTCTGGTAGATACAGTGCAAAAATGAAGACATAACAGTATGGTGTGTGCAGAAGTGCACGCTAATCTGTACCAGACTTCACCCGCTGTGCCGTGCGAATATTATAGGGCACTTGAAATACTTGTAGGAATGCACTACTCCAAATAAAACTCCTCGACGCGACAGAGCATTGACACGTCCTTGACGAAAGTCCTCACAATCACACGCCCTCCTTCGCACGAGCTGATCAAACGATAATATTCACATGGCTGACGCACTGCGCGCTCGGCACATGGCCTCGCACAATGAGCTCTGCGGAAGCCCAGGACCTGCCCATCCTGCCCCAGGATCGCGGAAAAACAAATGAGGCAGTCGGCACATCTCACTTCATTGTTGACAAAGCGATCGTCCCAGCGAAGCCTTCGAATGTGCCGAATGCCTCTGGCTTGCTTGCCCAAGATACTCTCAAGTACTCTCTTCTCGGCCCCTCACTGCTGAAGGCTGGACAAGAGTCAGTTGACCAATCCAAGGTGCGTCATATGCTGTGTTTGCCCAGTTTATGTTGCTTTGTCTTCCATTGCTTTACCTGGTACGGTGCTGTTAACATTTTGCCGTGTTGCTTCCCCGTCTCTTTACTGGGGCTTAGGTATCGGAGATCATCTATAACGCGTCCAAGGGATCCAAATACTTTGACCGGGAGGAGGAGCGAGACAAGAACCTTTCGTTGAAGATCGACCAAATTCTCGAGAAACGAGCTCAACTCAAACATGTCGATTTAGCCCGTGATCTACGACTTGTGGATGCCCTAGTATCCCAGCTTGACGGCGACCGGGACCTCTCCCAGTACATTGTCCATGTCGACTGCGATGCTTTCTATGCCGCCGTTGAGCTCCTGGCTAGGCCGGAACTGGCAGACGTGCCGTTTGCGGTCGGGGGCGGCGTTCTTTCAACGTGCAACTATGTTGCACGCAAATTTGGTTGCCGGAGTGGCATGGCTGGGTTCGTGGCGAAGAAGCTTTGCCCTCAGCTGGTCCTGCTGAAGCCCGACTTTACCAAATACAACGCGAAGGCGCAAGAAATACGCCAGATTCTCGCAGACTACGATCCCCGTTTCGAAAGTGCCAGCATCGACGAGGCCTACCTCAACGTGACACAATATTGCGCTACGCACGGCATGTCTCCGGCCGAGGCGGTGGACAAGCTGAGAAGCGAGGTTGCCGAAAAGACCCATGTGACGGTTTCTGCAGGCATTGCAGCCAACACTCGACTGGCCAAAATTTGCTCCAACATGAACAAGCCTAACGGGCAGTTTGTCTTGGCAAACGACCGGGCTGTGATACTCGACTTTATGAAGACGCTACCATGTCGCAAGGTCAATGGTGTGGGAAGGGTGTTTGAGCGAGAACTTGCGGCTCTGGGGATCAATACCTGCGGCGACGTTTTTGAGCATCGGATGATTCTGAGCCGCCTGTTTGGCGACAAGGCGTGCCACTTCCTAGTCCAGTGCTACCTCGGTCTTGGAAGGACAAGGGTCCAGCCTGCAGAGGAGTACGAGCGGAAGAGCGTCGGCACGGAAAGCACATTTTCTAGCATGTCGGGCAGCAGCCGGCTACGCCAAAAACTGCAGTGGACAGCCGAGGAGCTGGAGAAAGATTTGAAGCGTGCGGAATGCAAGGGCCGCACCTTGGTGCTCAAGGTCAAGCTTCACACATTCGAAGTCCACACCAGACAAGTTGTTGTTCCGCGTCCACTGCACCTGGCTAGCGACCTCTACAGCCACGCACTCCCAATGTTGACCAAGTTGGAGCAAGACATACCCAACATGACAGTCCGTCTCATTGGCCTACGATGCACACACCTCGTTAGCACCAAGCGTCCGGATGCCTATTCTTTTTTTGGAATAAAGCCACCGGGACCTACCATTACAGGAGGTGAGGGTGACCGCACGGATGAGGGATCGGCCAGGGACAGCGATGCCGGATGGGAGGTCTGGCCAGATTCAGAGGTTGAGGATCCCCGATATCGACACTCGCAGCCGAGACGAACGCCCAGATTGCTGTTGCCGGACTCGCAGACCAGCGGCCACACCCAAAGCTTGAACTTGAGGAACACCACGAACAGTGCCACGCCTCCGTCGTGCCACATCATCGGCCACACGGTAAAATCATCACGCCAAATCCGAAGAGCACCGGGGCGGGTCAGCTAGGGCTGCAAGATGAGGTGTGGTTCTGCCCAGTATGTCTCCGGGCGCAGCCTGCAGACGAGAGGCAGTTTAACAGCCATATTGACTCATGCTTATCTCGGCGTACTATTTTGGAGGCTGTGCAAGAGACCAGCTCACAAAGCTGGGGCCCCGCAGAAGATCAAACTCGTTCAAGCCCAGAGAAAAAGAAGGGAACCGGGTTCAAGACTGAGAAGAAAAGAGGCCGGTTCTCATCAACGTCTACGGCTGCAAACGATACCCGACAGAAAAAGATTTGCTTTGGAAACGGGATGGTCCCTTGATGTCTGAGGCGCCAAGATGAATTGTCTATTTTCTTGTCAGCCCATGGTGTATTATGGCCAACCAAACAAAAAAAAACAGAGCAACAAATTATGATTTAAATACAACGTTTGTGGGTTGTGTAACGTATTGTTTAGAAAAAAGCAGAAGGGCCGCTTAGAAAAAAAATTACAATCATAAACGCTAGTCACCGGATCACCAACCACAATCTCCCGGCATGCCAATCATTGACTATTGACATGTATGGGAATTAGTACCCACGATTCATCCCCTTCGAGTCCATGGAGTCCGGCTTTGAGCCTTGCGAGGACTGTTGCCGACAAGCACCCAGAAACTATGGAGCGAAGGCTGGTTTGCAGCAATATGGTCGATGCAATGCGTCAATGTATCTTCGTATGTTCTGTCCGTCATGTCCATATCGCTTGGCCCGCCCATCTCGTCCGCTTCACCATGTGGCGAGCCATCTTGTCCAGTATTCGCTGGCGGCTGCTGCCATACTGTTTGCTGTGCCGTGTAGAGCAGGTTAAGCGTGTGTTCTGAAGGGCACACGTGTGTCAGCTGGGATGTTTGCGTCTCATTGAGCTGATGGGCAAACACGATGGTTACGCAGCTCGCCGACGCCGGAAGGGGGGAGGGCATACCGTGAACTTCTGCTTCGGAAGGCCGATTGTTGCGATAAGCGCTTGAGGGTCCTGCCTGGAAGGTGCAATGAAGTATCGCGTCCACGAAGCATTGGCGGCATGGGGACATGCCAGGCTGTCGTCGATGCTGGGCTACCAAAGCACGGAGCGGGTCGTGGCGGCGACGACAGCGTGGTGCTGCTCGAGAAAGAAAGCTCCGAATCAGAGCGTTTGCGTTTTAAAATGCCAGCCATTGCGATGTCCGGTGGGCTATTAGATCGGGCAGGTGTTGTAAAGATATATTCGAGATCTTGCCGGCTTCCTTTCAAGAATTGGAGAATTGGTGTTGAATGATGCACGGTGTTGCGTCAAGTGATTGCGAGTGTGGCAGTCTGGAACGGGGTACTGTACGAGGAGCGGTCTTTGGCTGCGCTAATGTTCTCAAGGTGGCTGGTATTGGCAGGTGAGGTTCAATGTAGGAGGTATTACCTGGACGCGTTGAGGGCCTACGCGCCAGACGCGCCGACGCGTTGAGTGCTCACTCAGTGGACCCACCACCGGTGAGGTACCCGCTACAGTGTCGCGCGACTTCCCGTCACTGTGTCCCGCCCTTCTCCACACAAATCGTCGCGGATCGGCTGTGCCCGGCGCTACGACTGGGCCATGCGTGCTGGACGTCTGCGCGCCTTGCCTGTAAGTATTATGTACTCCGTACGACGCACGCAGAACGGAGTACTTATCTAGAGACCGGGAAAGGACTGTAGGGCGGAGCACGGCCCGTGGCCTTTGGCCTTTGGTTTTGCGGTACGTGCACTGAGTACTATGGCTTTTTGTAGAGCATCTTTGTTTGTTTTGCAGCTCGGTACCTGTAGAATCTCCCTTGCTGTGAGCGATAAATGGATACGTTCTATGTAACGAGCCGGAGGAGTAAATGAAGAGATATGTTTTTGACAGCTCAGAGAGGAAGCACGAAACCGCCAATAAGCGGCATCCTGGCGTGAAGCACCATGACAACAAAACGGACCTTCCTACACAATCTTTAGCACAAGCTTGCCGAGGCCGCCCTTGCCAGTGCTCACTTGCATGCATGCCCGGCAGACTGCCTCAAGATCCGTGAAGTCCACCACAGACACCAGAGCCTTGATCTGCCCCGTGGCTACAAGCTTAGTCACGGCGTCCTGATCTTCCTGGCTGAGCAAGTCACCAGAAATAAAATCCCTCTTAATGTGTGTTCCAGCCTGTTTCCAATCGTACCAAAGCTGAACAAGTGCCAGTAGCCAGACCACCCAGAACGGAACATGCTTCGGTCCCAAGACACGGCTGAGCACGCGTGATGGCGGGATACTGGCAATGGATACCACAACGCCATGGTCTGGATTGGCAATGGGTAGAACGCCGGTGAGGTCCCACTGTGTATTGTAAATAAAGTCCGCCGTGCCTCGGCCGACCCTTTGAACAACGTCCTGTGTTTTGTAGTCGACAACCTCGTCAAACACGCCGGGGAGGTGCTGCTCGACCAGCGGCATCTTCAGGGTTGACACGGTGGTGATGAGTTTTGCTGCACCAAAGACATTTTTGATCATTTGTGCGCCAATGGAGCCGGTTGCGCTCAGTCCGCCGGGCATGAAGACGGTCTTTCCCTCAAGTGTCCCATCCGGGCGGCCCATCAGCTCCAGGGCCCGCCGGATACTCTGGCGGGCGGTTATCGCAGAGCAAGAATGCTAGCCGCGTCTTCAAAAGACACATGAGGAGGCTTCTGTAGCAGCAAACCTTCCGGGGCAACAGCATACTCCGCACAGGCGCCGGTGTCCCTGGTCATGGGAAATACAGGCGGTGCAAAGTGAGAGCCGTATACCTCGTCGCCCACCTTCAAGGCCTTGACGCCGCTGCCCACAGCGACTACTGTGCCAGCACTACCACTTCCTATCTTTAGTGGGAACCTGGCCAGCGAGTGCCTCGTTAGTAGAGTGCTGCATCCAGAAGACCGGGTATTGCTTCCATCGCTGTCGCCGGCAGATCGACATCGCTACCACTGGCTACACTTACTTCACTTTTCCAAACAAGCGCATCTTCCCGCTTGCCACCTGGGCATCACCTGTTTGCACAGTGGCCGCATGGACCTTGATGAGCACATCGTCTGGGTAGTCGACAGTGGGTACTGGCACCTCGCTAATTTCATAGTCGACGGCTGGCAATAACTTCGCACAACGAGCGCACGCATGGTCTTTGGGGTGGCTGTCATCTTGGAGCTGGCTTGCTGAAAAAAGCCCAGATATAAAGGGCAAATATGGAACGTTGGTGATCGTGCCGATGGTGTGCCGATGGTGTACTAATCGATTTCGAAGAGATAGGGAAACGGTTGTTTTTATGGCTCTGAGGCTGGCTCTGGACCGAAGCGACACCAAACTGCAACAGACGGCGGCACACCGCCAACTCCGATGCCGCCGAACTGATTGCCGAATCTGCCGCCGAACCAGTCACCAAGTCGAGCACCGAGCCAAGCACCGAATGCCCCACTTTAGTCGCCGAATGCGAGCGGCCACCGCCGAAACACGACCTGAAGCAGTTTACATCGTAATACGTGGATAACAATTGTGGCTACGAGCCTTCAAGAATCGGTCACACCACACTTTAAAGTGGCAAGCGTTAGAGTGAGGTTAGAGCTACTCTATCTGATATACGGCCTTGTATCATTCATTGTAGGTGACAAAAAGAACAAGATTACGAGAGGGAAATAGCATTAAGAGAAAAAGAGATGAGTAAGAGAAATGCGAAGACGGTGGATGACACGACGGGTGTGCGCAGCCAAAGATGAGGAACCCAACAAAAAGAAGAGCGGTGCACACAGCATACCTGCGCCGCATTCAAGAAAAAGTCGGAGGCTCAAGAGTATGCCAGGCACGAGGCGGCTGTGTGGGAACACGAATCCCACATGAAGAAGAATAGGCTCCTAATTTTCGACAGTCTTCACGATCAACGAGTCAGACGGGCTAACGCGCTGTGCCCATTCCCTGTTTTTAGAGCTGTCAGCATGGAGGACTCGGGACACGGCAATCCAAAGAACACACCCGCATAAAAACACTTACGTCCAACTGCCGTCGTAGACTCTCCTCCGTTCTGGCGATCCAAATTGTGCCTCCTCTAGGGCCGTCTCGATAACGCACGCCGTTACTCCGGTACCACAGCTCGAGAGATGATGGCTTTCCGGGGTCAACGCCCGCCTTTTGGAAGATCTCACGAAGATTGTCCGCAGGAAGAAACGCCTTGGAGCTCGGATCGAGTACAGCATCGAATGGGATGTTGACTGCGCCCGGCATGTGTCCTGATGACAGGCCGGGACGCGGCTCTGGCGCGGCACCCGTAAAGCGGCCGGCGGACCGGGCGTCTATTATTTTGCACGCCCTCTGCGCCCTCCTTGTTGTGGTCCAGGGCAACTTCGCGAACCTCTTCGTAGCTTGCCACCTTGGCAGTATCCACCTCGGGAATCGGGTATGCACAGCACTCCACGCTTGTACACCTCACCGCTCTCCGTAGGCAAACCCTCATCCACCCACGTGCGAAAATTGTTCAGAATGTGAACCTTTGGGTGGCCAAAGATTTTCAACGTCCAGCCCACTCGTGGTGCCGAGAAAATACCCAGTTCCTTGGTGTCGTACACAACAACAACATCTTCTTTGCGGATGCCCAGCTCCGACATGGCTGCTGCAAAATCTTTGGTGCTCGGAAGCATGTGGGGATATGGTGACCGGCGGTCAATGACCTTATCGAGATCAAAGAAACGCGCCTTGGGGATGCGCTGCTTCCGGAATACCTGTATACCAGTCCGGCTTTCGGCATCGTTGGGGAGGAACCATGAGGAGCAAAGCGGGATCACGCGCGGGTCTGTGCTGGATGGGCGAGGGCGGGTTCTTCTTGAGCGCTTCGTGAAGCTCCTTAGGCGACACAAGATACGAGGAGAAGGACCGCTTGGTTATCGAGGGGCGAAGGCCCCGTGCTGCGGAGAAGGCTGAGAAGAACTCGGTTCCGGCCCTGTAAAGGACCAGGCGTGGCGCGCGCATCATGGCAAGAGTTGCGCTGTGGGAGGGAGCGCTTGGCTGTCGGGTGGGAGCTGCCTTGTCGTGCCTGCCTCGACCACCTGCGATACGTTAGCACAAGCTGCCACGGGACAGACCAGGTTGCGGCCCCTGCGATCACAAACACAGCTGCATTTCATTTTGCCGAAGCATCCTGTCACAGAGACACGCTCGTTCGCAGAAGAGCTGTTCGGCGTGGCGGGCGGAAGATAACGCAGGGACGCAGGGCAAAGGGTATCTATCATGTGCTGCTCGTACCGAATGTGTAGCTGCGGACTGATCCGTAGCCAAGCTGAGGGTAGGATAGCCACGCCTCTTGTCCTCCAGGTTTGGAGAGGGCCGGAGTGCAATGTTGAACGGCAAAAGTAAGCCAGTCGACTGAGGATCTGGTGCCAGGAGGCTGCGGGGTTTTTACTGGTGTGACTTTTTCTAATCTTTCCTGCTGCATTTTGGGTGTCCCAGCCCATTCTCGATCTGCGCGTCGAAAGGCGCAACATCTGGTCTATCTGATTGGCTGAAAACACTCCCCAGTAGCCTCCAATTGCTGGCTCCATCTTTTAGAGGGTCTGGCCAGTCCCAGAGCATGGAGAACGCTGTATCTTACATAGAAAAAGTTGGCCTGGGACTATTAGCACGCTCCTGTACTCTACCAGTACGGATTACTCCATAGCACACGTACCTTACCATAACTGCCTGACAACAAACTCATCTGGAGTGCAGAGGGAGCATATTACGATATCTTACAGACCCGGTTCCCGGTTCTTCTCCCAAACGCACACAGACCATTCTTCTGCCACCGGCACGCACACGCAAACACACACCCACAACAGAGGCCTTCTCTACAGTGGCCCGTGTACGAAACACGGCACTTTTTGGTGGAAAGGATCGCGTCACCCGGCAGCCCTGTGCAGAATGAAGGTCAAGATACAGAAGTGGCACGGCGTAGCCACGTGGCGATGGGACCTGCCCGAAGACGACGTGTGTGGTATCTGCCAAAATCAATTTGACGGAACCTGTCCAACATGTAAATACCCCGGCGACGAGTGCAGCCTCTGTGAGTATAACACCCTTTCCCGAGCATCGCCCACGTGCACGTGCAGCATGCTGTTTGGCGCCCATGTCTCTTATTGCCTGCTAACAGTTTGCCTCCTCGGTCAGTGTCTGGCAAGTGTGGTCACAACTTTCATATGGTATGGCTTGTACTGTGTTTTTTTTTTTTTGCGTCTTGCCTCGCAAGGCGGCCGTGTATGCTGGCGCCCGTACTTAATGCTGTTGACTAACAGGTGCCCCGTCAGCACTGCATATCCGAATGGATCAAACAGGACTCTCTGCCAAGGGTCAGTGTCCCATGTGCCGGCAGAGTAAATGAAGCCCTCCCCCCTTTCCTTTCTTCCCTTTTCATTGTGCCCACGTGTCTGCGCCATGTAAAGTTTTCAAAACTGCTGTGTGGCCGGTCAAAAAGTGTGGACATTAACATCCGGGCTAACAACATGCACTTTGTGGCTCTGATCTACAGAGTTCGAATGGGAAGGAGACGACCAGCAGGGACCTATATCGCAAGAAGATGCAGCTCTTGCGACGGAAGAAACGCGCGAGCTGTAGCGACCAACTGGCATGGGGAATTGGCCATGGTCGTCACGGACGCTGCTGGCGGTATTGACAGCACGCCGCCGAGGCTGAACGAAGCTGGGTATTATTACAGCTCACTTCATGGTACATAGCATGGGCTTCAGGAATATTACATCATCTACGATCTGGGTGGCGTTTAGGCAATGGCGACAAGCATTTTGTATTTCACGGAGTACACGGCATTCTCTTTCCAAACCCGGGCAGTTATTCACTCCGGTCATTGCAGTATACCGGCCGTTCTGAACGGGATTTTATAAAGTGTATTTCTTTTCATGATTAAGGATTGCAGCTTGCGTACTACTGGTAATCGACGAAGATGACACCGATGATTGAAGGTGCACGTGATGTGCATTAGCGCCTAACTCCGCACTTGTACTCCATACATCTTGCAACGAGGCTGATCATGTTTCGTGGGAGCAACGATCCCTGTATTATCATTTGCCAGAAGAAGGATCTCTGAAGCAGAAAAGTTATCGGCAGAAAAAGGATGCGCGCACCCTCTCGCACTCCGGAAATGGGCAAGGCGATGTACAAATACAAAGCGCATTGCTCAACTTTCGATTGATTCCTTGGTTACCACTCGAATTAATCGATCACCTCAACATCCTACCTAGCAATACGATGGATGGCCCGGGTTCAGGTGCCGAGCACCAGCCGCACCACACGAATCCTCGACCGGAAGCAGACCATCCACCGCAGCAAACGCGCCGCCTCTCGGATCAGCCGTTTGACCCTCCTCATCGACGCTTCACCGGGCCGGCTTTGTCAGGTCACAGCATCCCGGCCCTTCCTGATGAATCAACCATTCGAGCCAACGTTTCTGTCCCCGTCTTGAAGCCTTTCCAGTTGATCATCGCCGATACGACAGAGTCGTCCTCATCTCCCGAAACATACTATCCACGGGTGCGATATATTTTCGCCGACGACGATCCAGACCTGCTGACGGACGCTTTTGAAGCGCAACATGGGCAGACCAGTCCCGAAACCAGCAATACACGGCCTCTTCCGCCTGGGACCGTGCTCGAGGCACATAATCATGACGCGCCGAGTCGGCCAATTTTGCTCGACCTAGAATTAGCCTCAAATGGCCGGGTTTTTCAGTTGCGTCCGCTACCAGCCTTGCAGCAGATTGGGCTGTTACGGATGCAAAAGTGCAGCGCTTGCAAACCAGCCCGTCTGACGACAGTGAGGGCAGTGAGGGCGACCACACGATGATTCTTCGAGTCGAAGGACTGAGTCTGCCAGCACTTCTTCCCCTAACCGCCGGACAACCACCAGCGTCATCTCTAGCATTTGCGAGAGGGGAGGTGCTGCTTCTCAGGATGGGAAGATGCTGCACCACGGACGAGACTATGGCGATCTTGTACGGTCCTTTGAGGGACGAATGGCTTTGTTGCAACGTATCATGCATAGCTCAGAAGTTGCCTATGGATACGGGGGTTGAGCTCCAGGGTTTACACGTGGCCATAACAAAAATGTCGTATTCGGAGCACATCCAAAGCACTACGCAGAATCAAATGCCACACTGACATCAAGCCTAAGGCCTTGCGTGGTGAGAGTTTCCGCCAGCTATTATCCTTGGGGCAATTTGGACACAGTGATACTTTTTTGGCCATTGGACAGACTGCAAAACCGCAATTCAGTGGCAGGAGATCGGATAAAAGTCGGCGTATATTATGCATACCGGCTGCGAGTGTCGAGCCGATTAGGGCTGCACCGCCGTTGAAACTTTTACAACGACTGTGGATAAAACAAATAAGTGCAATATCAACTTCAAGCTGATGCTCAATGAAATAAACTTGGTAAAGAAAAACAATAGCGCACGCAAAACAAGGGTCAGACTGGATCCAAAAACAGAACAAAAAAAAATGAAAGTATCGCCACAAAGACAAGGTAGGCAGGCTGCAGGTAACGTGGGATATAGGGGGAGAATGCCCTGGTACGAGATATGACAAAAACAACCAAGGAAAAAAAGATGCGTATTGACGAAGGGATTAGACAAATCGATATCTTCTACCAACCCGCTGGACTTGACAGACCGTGACCTCCTAGGGCCCGGCATTCCCATCCGTGAAGTCTGTGTTGATAACGTATCGGCGTGCTAATCTCCCCGGTGCCAATCGAGCGACAACATTAGCTTGTTCGTATATGCGGGTAGCCAGAAGGTGCTCGTTGGCGACCTCGGCACCACGAACAAGGATGCTGCGCTTTTTGCTGCTGCCCTGCTTGTTGATCAAGACATAAACAACAACGATTATGACAATGATAAGGATGATTGCCACTGCAAAGGACCATGAAAAAAACGAGGTTAGCATGGTTCGAATTGCAAGAAAAAAGGTTGAAAAGCACAGGAATATACGTACCACAGATGCCCAGGCAAATCCACTTCTTCTTCCGAGTTCGCTTCGCCGTTGGTGACAGCGACAGCAATCTCTTCGTTGCCCTTGCCAATGTCCACGACAGCATCTTCGGCTTTTTGTTCAATTTGCATGACTTGTGCCTCCTGCTGAACAACCAATGTGTCCATGTCTTGAAAGAGCTGCGCCAGTTCAACCATTTGCTGCTCGATTTTCTGAAGGCGCCGCGTGTCGGTCCTGGACCGCACTCAGGACGGCACGTGCTTGGCCGCGACGATCGCTCTGCATCATGGCCTGCTGAAACATCTGGCTGCCTGCGGCAGTGTCCTCTACCACTGCTCGAACCTCAGACTCTGAGGCCTCAGGCCGTACGATGCGATACTGCCGCGCCATCTGATCCTGTGTCTTTTTCCGAAAGGAAGACTCTACCTGCTGGTAGGACTGAATCGCTTGCTTCAGGCGGCGGTCGACGCGCCTACCTGAGGAGCATTTTTGGCCTGCTGGGCTTCCCGTTGACTCTTTACCTGCCGAACGCGTTCGGTGAGCTGACGGTACAGCGCCATGGTCTCCGATGCGAGTGAGTCCAGCTGCTTAGATGTCGAAGATGCGGATGTGTCGGCTTCGTTCAGAGACCGATCTTGCAGCATGCGAAGCTGGTTTAGGTTCTGGTCAATCTGGTCGATTCCTTTGTCGATGCTCCGACACTCGTTCAAGATGGCGTTCGGGTCGCCGGAAGCAAAGGAACCAGCGTTCTGCGCAAGAGACGCCATTTCGACATTCCCGGCTGCAGATGACACAGAAAACCATATATTAGCGCCACAAAGAAGGCGATAGCAACATGGAACTGGGATAGCATCTAGGTTCAATCCTACTACATACCTGCGAAGTCGTCACGACCCATAGAAGGCCCTGAATTGTAGCGAGATCCGGCCCGCGCCAGGCCGAGGGCCTTGTCCAAACGTCGCCTGCGGAGGCCCGCGTGCGGGGCCTCCATAGCCGCCATCGTCGACACCACCGCGTTGATCGAATGGGTTCTGTCTTCCACCGTAACTATCAAAGCCCTAATGTCAGTACGCGGTAAAGTCGTAGAGGACCGCCCAGCTCAAAGCTGCTGACGAGCAAGCTTTGGCAATGCTCGGACAGCATCGTAGAAGCGTATCTTGGAAAACGTACCCGTACTGCGCCATAATGTTAGTATGTTCGAAATGTTCGTAGATGTGCTGACCAGCAACCCAAAAATTGGAGGATGAACAAATGTAAAGCAAAGTACAGAAGAAAGAAAAGGAGAAACAGATGGGAGTTCGAGGGTAGGCACAGAGTATTGCTATGTTGCTATGACAAGTAGAAAGTCTGCCCCCGGAATGGGTAAAAAAAATATCTGAGGAGGGGGTAAAGCAAAGCTGAGGGAATGCTGAAACACTTTGGCCGCGGAAATGGTACACTTACACTCATTTTGTCGACGTTCTAGCCAGGAGGCGCAGGAAGACGTAGATATACAACTCAGACACGGCCTAGAACCTGTTGTTGTTGCAGGACGTGTCGCAGAACGAGGGGCAGACAGACGAGAAGGGCGGGTGGGCACGTCGTTTCTCAAAGGGAAATTTGAAATAGCTGTTGTGGCAGGCAGGGAGACAAAGCGAAGTAGTCGGTCGATGGAGGGAAGTCGAGAAGAGAAGCGCGACCAGTGGAATGAAAGGCGAAGAAAGGGATGACACAATGAAAATCAAGAAGGGCTACCACGAACGGTAATTACCAAAAGACAGGGAGAGAAGAACATAAAGAGCAGAAGAAAAGAACAAACATACAGAGTATGCCGTACACAAAAGAAAGAGGTCCTGTAGTAGGGTGTGCAGATGGAACAACAAAGACAAAGGAATAAGGAATAGAAGGCAAAACGAATAACGGTAAGGAGATAGTAGTCAGAAATGTAGGCGAACACGATGAAAGGTCGGGCAAGAGAGAGGCCGTTCGTTTTACAAAAAGGGGCAGCGATGGATCTTGTTTCGGCAACGAGATGACCACAGCCAGCAAATCCTGGCACACAGCTGAAGCGCGCCGTTACGACAGGCCACCTAGTTAGGCTTAGCGCATACGGACATGCTAAGGAGGTTAATTTTAGTATCTTCCCTTGGTGTCTTTTCAGCCACGCCCAGTTCGAGCGAGTGAGAAAATCTGCCCCTTTGCTGGGCTGTGCACACTACGGGATACGGAATACATGTACTCCGTACGTAAAGACGATGTATTTAGTGGGTAAAACAAGATACAAGTCTGCCTTCGACGTATGTTATCATAGCGCGGAGCAAGAAGGATGGAAATAAGATGCGTTGAAAACGTCGTAACTTACGACGTAAGATACTCCATGAGGTGCCTTATTTATGTATACGGAGTACGGAGTACGACGTACATGTGATGCAGTTACGCGAAGAACATCATGTTCTTCTCTCCCTAGCTGCAAGGACTGAGGGTCTTGTCTTTTTGATAGATGTAAAGATATATGTCACTAACATAAGGAGTTTCACAGGGTAGCGAAAGGCTTACTCAGTAAGGAGCACTCCGTAGACAGATGCTGGAGCTGTTGGTGTAAATTCAACCCGGCCTCCATACTCCCGTTGCTTGGAATATGAAAAGGGTATGTAAGGTTAACGTCTGGGTGTGGAGTAAAGAACCTCGCTGGTTTGGCCCAGGGGTGCCCAGGGGCTTGGGTTCTGCCGTTGTAGCCAATACAAAGCTTGGTTTCAAAACGTTGGTTGGCAGGTCAAACAAAGCAACGGCCTCTGAAAGACAAAATACGAGAAAGGGAAGAAACATCTATGGCAGAGTGTGACGAGTTTTTTGGCAGAAAACAAAGTTAAAGAGTCTGCCAGCCATTGCTTTGCCGCAAAGATGGATAGGAAATGTGCCTTTTGCCTTTTACGGAGAGGCAGAGTATTACAGGCCAAAATATTCAAAGAAGGGCGGGCGTAATCGACCACTCGTCCATTTTTACAGTAAGATATGCTAGTCAGTATTATTTTATCACCAGTGTATGACCTGCGACATCTCTCAGTCCTACAAGTACTGAGTACGCAAGCTTCGAATATAAGATAGATTAATTTGCGGCTCCCTTTTCCTCTACCGTCCTGTCCCGGTTGCCCCCCGGCGCTCAATATTTCCTCCATTATTACAGCCACCGGCAAATGTTGATAGTCCATGCGGGTCATCAGGGGCCTCTTGTTTGCCCTGCCTTGGTCTCAAAGAATGGCATATGCGGAGCCATAGCTAACGCTGGAATCGGAGGTTGTTGTCGCCAGATCGCTCCGCTCGTATCGAACAAAAGCAAATGTTTGCTTGCCATGGGAAGCCGATTCTGCTGTGGATCCTACTTTATCATGCAACAGTCCCAATGCTGCCATGACAACGCTGATCGGGTGACGGCCACAGATGGTATTTTCTGTGAGGTGCAGGTACTCAACAAAACTCGCCTGTGTCCCGGACTCGATTGCGTCGAAAGCTGCATTATCCAAGTGTGCGAATAAACTCGTGGATCGGCGGCTCCGAGGGCTCGGGGTGAGTGCCCGGCGAGAAGAGAGAGAGCGCATTTGGGTAAAGTCTGCATGCGGGCAGTACTCCCAATACTGAAAATTGCGGCCCCAGTGACAAAAATCAGAGCTGACCACAAATGCGTTCTCGGGATCTTCGAGGTAAGGCAGCAGCAGCTGGCCGTAGGCGCTCTCGGTAGCGGCATCTCCATCCCCAACATGATCGGAACAAGCATCGGCCATGCACGGCTGTCGCACCCTGTCTTTTCTAGCACTTTCCAGATGTAGGGAAGGTGCATCTCGAGGCTATGTTCGCGCACGTCGTTATGCCGTGGATATCACCAAACTTCCCTGTTTGTCGAAGCTCAGCCAAAACGCCGGCATCTACCTGAAAGTCACGAACGGCGTTGCGAGCTTCTCAAAGGTCGTCAAGGCGCACCCGCGCAAGTAGTATGTGTGGCTGGGACCAAGCACAAAGATTCTCTTTTGCCCGGCGAAGGTCGAGTGATCTGTACGCCCATGCGGCACAGGGGCCAGAAATACTGATAACCAGCGTGACTGAAAAAAGGGGTCGCGTAGGGACAACATCAGACATCAGCAAGCCTGGAACACACGTACAGGTGTAAGTGACAGGGTTCGTTGCTCACGGGGCAATGATAACTCTAGCATCAGAGATGGGAAGAGTGTGCCCATCAATCGTTGGCGGCACCTGGGCTAGATACAAGTCCAACTCGTTCGAAAGCTGAGCGGCGTCATCTGTGTACCAGGATCCGGCATGATCAGCAGCACGAGTGCCTCTCAACAACATGACGGCAGTCTGTTGAAGATATCGATAATGTCTTGTGTCGGCGTATGAACGAGATACGAGGCACCGGTGCGGTGGGAGGGGCTGACAATGACGGTCAACAGCACTGACAATATCCGATCGAGAGGGATGGCCAGTCAACAAACCCGTTGGCCGTTGAATGAGATACAATGATAGTCCGAGGGCGGATGGTAGTGGAGGGCGAAGGGGGTGAAGGCTCACGAAGACGGGATACTTGCTGTAAGGAGCAACCACGGTGCATTGTTGTACGAGGATACGGAAAACAAGAATATAAGATGACAAACAAATCAGCAAAGGGCTGGCAGGAGACAACCAGAGCGGGGAATCCTACTACTCGATATGGCAGTGAGATAGATTTATGGGGCAATGACAGACTCGTAGGCGCTATGAATAGTGGCCATAGCTCCATTTTAGGAGAATCCGCAGAGTGATATCACCGCGGGGCGCTGGTGTGGGGTATGATGGTATATCTCTGGGAGGATAAGACTCAGTGTATTGGTCACCCATATCTTATCTCGACGTCAAGAACGAAACAAAACCTGCGTATATATTGTTTAACTTTTCAAGATCAAAGATATGTGGTATACAAGCTGAATCGGTATAGCCCCATCACGCATTCGCCAAGAAAAACTATATGCTTATCCGAAATGCCAGGCCAAGATCCATGCTTCGTGGCCATTGTTGACCAGTTTGACCTGTGCATGGCTTATACGACCTGCCGCAACGCGGCCAGTCTCAACATTACATATCCAACCACTAACAGTTCCATCTCTTGGGATAACACTCTGTCTCTGGAGCAAGGCGACATCAATTGTGAAACGGCCTCGTCTAGATTTGAGAATGGCATGAAGTCAAGAGCAACAATCTCGTCTACAGCTGCTTGCCCCAGTCTCTGCGCTCAAGGGCGTGAGCACTCTCGTCAGAAAATGCCAACATCCGCAACAAGTGATGCTTAATCAGCATAACTTTACGGGTCCCAAGCAGTTGCTCTGAGATCACGATAGATCTCAAGGCATGACGGCTGCTGCCACCCGCATTGCGAATGATGTAGGCATCGCCGCTAGGTCGACACCGAGGGCAGCAGCCATATCGATGCGGGCATCCATACACGTAATTAGGGCCCCTAACAATCATCAGTTGGTGCTCTATGCTCCATAACTGCACACGGAGTCCGCGCGTCTCTAATGACTGGCGGGGTAAGATGCATACCGATGAGATACTTCTTTGGCGGGTGGAAGTGGCAAGTGCCCCTTGGTAAACTGTGCTGCCAAAGCAGTGTTTTCCTCCATGAGGTTGTTTTGAGCATTGGATGCCATTGCAGCGGGGAGAGGGCTGAAACTGATGATATATAAACCCCGGTCAAAAGTATCGTGATTGCCCTCCTTCGGGCGGTCTTTTTACAGGCAAGCAAGATCTCGACTACCTATTACGGTATTGATTCCGTCTCATATTAAAAAGATGATTCAGACCGTAATAATACCGGGATGTGAGAGAATACATCGACGCTCCTCGCAAAGATGCCGAAGTTGGGCGGGAGGCAAGATGCCGAGATATGCCCAAGGCAGCTGTGAATTTTGGGGCTCAATGGCGCAATGCGTCTACGCCATCGGTCAACAATGCTGGAAAAACAGCTTCGGTTGTCAGTGCAGGCTAATCGAGGTCTGACTACTTGGATAGGTAAAGTAGCGACATCGAGAAACACGAATGGACTACAGAAGTGCGGTGAGGCAAGGGCAGTTAGGCATGAGTAAATGCTCTTCAAGAGGGCCCAAGCAGGCGACGGACATTTATAGCTGAGCCTCGCGTGGAACATCGTCTCTTGATGGATCTTTTGCTGAACGTCGTAGACTAGTGTAGAGTGCACGAAGCTGTGCTATATTTATCCATCAGACAGTCTTTGGAGTCGTTTCGTCGCTGGCTAGCCTGAATCTAACAACTGCACAAAGCATATGCTCCGTCCGTCGTGCTCTATTGTTCATTTTCTCCGGACCCTGCAGGCACGGATTCTCTCTTATTCCTCGCCTTTAGTTGCAGCTTGACCATATGCCCGTGTATGCAACTGTACAAGCACAATGTTCAATAAACACTGTCTTTGGAGGCAGTAAAGGTCTTTGAATATTCTATGCCACATATCCCCTTCCACCCTTCCCCCTCCCACGCAGACTTCACCATGAGTATGTACCTCAAAGACCCGTATATGGAATGCTGATAGTCTTTTCTCCTGCATCAGTATCACCATTGGTTTGCAGCAGCTGCGACAGCCACGCGCATCTCGAGCGGCCTGAAACGACGCCATTTATGACACTTCCGCACGCAGTATATGGCTTGTTCTCCGTATACCTCGCGTTTTCTCCCAGCCCATGCCTCCCTTCTTCCGAGATCACACCTGTCCAGGTCGTCGGGTCCTCCATGCCCAGACCTTCTCCGTGGTGGTGCAAACTTCTGAAGCTGGTCGGGCGCACGGGACGAGTTTAGTAAATCGGTTTAATATGCAGGGCTGGCCGGTTTTGCGGGTGAAGAATGAAAACAAACTCTATGTAGTTTTGAGGCATGATTCTGTTCGTCAGGCACTCATCTATGTCCAGGATGGTGCCAGGTAGTTTGGTGGCGTGAAGAGGGCGCAACGAGCTAAGGCCAATAATATCTTACGTTCAGCGGGGGGGCACAATAATCCAAAGAATACCAGATCAAGTTGGACAGGCGTGCGCCCGACGCAAATCAGTTCACTCATCCCCGTCCCCCGCTATCTATCCATATATCCGTAGCCCTAGTTGCCAGCCCAGACATTTTCCAATTAAGCACCATCGGTAGCAATCACGGGGTTGGGCGCACCAGAACGCGGTGTTGGGAGCCGAATACGTAAAATGAAAGCGAGGCCACAATTACATGTTCACGAGGCATGAAAAATGACGGCATCATACATAAGTAAGTGTAACGTGAAAATCTTTGAAGATGTTTAATAATAACCAAAACGGGGGGTATTTTACAGATTTTGTAAGCTATTTTGGGTAGGCAGAATTAAAGCGGGTGGTGAGAAAAAAAAAGAGGAGAAAGACGAGCCAATTAACAAACACAAGAGGTGTGAGGGCAGGCACAGCGAGGCCTATTCAGCTAGCTAGACAACCCCAACAGGCCACAACTATGTAGCGAGAGAAAAGTATGATTCGGTGCTGCTTAATCGCTACTACAGTATATGAGGGCGGTCCAAGTTCTAGGCGGAAAGTGACTCGGACTTGGCCTTGCGCGCCTCGTAACCCTTCTCCGACCAAGGAAAGTGGAAAACGGGGACGACAAAGAACGAGTTGCTAAGAAGTAGGCGGTTAGCTAGTGGCGACAATCAAAAAAAAAAGAGAGAGAGAGAAATGAATGCTGCAGTGTGACGATGACTTTGTGGGACGGCGAACGACGGTATGAACACAGTCGGAGAGGAGGGGCAAGAAATGGGCAAGCGGCCATTACTCCAAAAGTATTACGGAGTATACCATGCCATACAATAGATGGAAGAGCAAAAGAAGGAAGCCACGAGTACAAACTCCGCTTGTAGAGACGGGAGCCGAGACGAGGTGGAGGTGTTTGAAGGCTTTGTTTTGGAGAGGTGGGATTGGTGCAAAAGTTGGAGACAATTGGAGATCTGAAATGGCGAGCCCACTGCTCATAAGACGACTTTGTGGAGCAGCTCGGCCTGGACCAAATATGCAAAGACGCAATAGGAAATTGAGAAGAAAACAAAGGCGCCAAAAAAAGACAAGCGAACAGCATTGAAAACTTTGTGTAGACTGGGCAGTTGGAGAGGTCGATACATACCTGGAGTCAGCAATACCGGCAAAGGCGTTATACAGGCAAGGAAGGCAGCCAGAAGGCCGAAAACGCCTCCAGCCTTGTTCAGGCCGTGGCAGTCGAGCATCACCGTTGTCTGCCACGAAAGCACCAACGGCGAGGAACAGGAACGCTAGATCGAGCGTGAAGAACAGGCTGCAGAACATGACGGTGGAACGCAGCGTCAGCAGCAGCATGAGGGTGGTGAAGATGAACCAGCCGGTGAGGTAGAAGCCCAGCGCCGATTCGGTGGTCTGTGACTCGGAGTACGCAGAGAGGAGGTCCCAAGTAGGGTTCATCAGGATGGAATATGAAATCCAGAAGCCGCCGTACGACGATAAGGCAGTCGCACCGAACGTGTTGCCAACAGCCATTTCCCTGGTGCCCGTTAGCTTTGCAGAACACGGGTCGCGAGGCCCGCCGAGACGAGGTAGAATGAGGAATACGGATGGCAGGCTTCGGTTCGTCCTTCTTTGTAGGTTTAGGGGGGACAACCAACACATACCACATGCCAGCCAGAAGCTGGACCAGGCCACCATAGCCAAGGGCCAAGCAAGCAACAATGTTAGGCTCTGCCACACCACGGGCTTGCACATTGATGAGAGACAGAACAAAGGTCGTCAGAGCAAAAGCGCAGAGTCGAGCGGCGCCGGATTCGCAAACTTGCGGTGGGTGATGGCTTGTACAAGCCCGGCTGGAACTCGCCGCGAATGCAGGGAGACGACCATCGGGGTCCACGTACGAGCGCGGCTGATAGAGGGGGTTATGCCCGTAGTCGAAGCGGTTGACGGTCTGGGCACCGTTGGGAGCGGCACTGGTGGTAGCGCCGACATCTTTCTCGACGCCGACAGGCGGAACAGCCTCAGCGGATGCCATTGCGTACGGCTTTGCTGGTGAAGAGCACGTAGGAGGTAGGGGAGCGGTGGGAAATACGGAAACGGCGGCAGTCGACGGTGACAATAGTATTACTCAATAACAAAGGTATGTCCTCTTAGTTCTATGAGTGGCGGTGCGAGAGGAGAAAGAGAGCAATAGAAGAGAGAGAGATAGACAGGATCGATGACTTGGGGGGGAGTTGGTTGTTTATATGTTGGTTGCAAGAAAAATAATGGGAGAGCCCCATGTCTGGGCGTCTAGGAGTTGAGAACTGGGGACTGGGGGAGGCGAAAAGACGGCCCCCTCTGGGCTCCCTATTTTGCTTTTTTGCTTATTTTTTCCTAATTAGGTTCGTCTTTGGTCGACGGTCACAGTTGTCGAAAAATGCGGTTTGAGTGAACGAACCCACTATTTAGAGTGACGCGAATAACAGACGAGGGCAGGAAGAGTCGGGCAGGGGGAGGGCGAAGGGACAAAGGGGAAGGAGGGGGAGGCAACTTGGTTGTATTGGTACGGGTGGAAACAAAGCAAGGAGATCAATCAATGGGGAAATGGAGCAGAAACGGGCACGGGACGGGCTAGAATTAAGCTCCAGTACTTGAAAGCAGCCTGCTCGGATGGCCTGCGCACGGCGGCCAATGTACGAAGAAAGAAATAAAAAGTCGTTTCGCAAGCTGCAGGACACATGTGCAGCACATATGACGGGCAATACAGGCGCAAATGAGCTTCCAATACACCGGCCTCGGGACGGGAAAGATGCATGTACATGTGCGAAGTATAGTATGTATCTTACTGTTGGCTCTTACATGTTTAACCAGAACCACGTCTACGCAAAGACACTCATAGTAAGATACAAACAAAGTACGGGGTCCGGGGTATTGCTCCACGCAAAACTCTGTCAAACCGATATCTACAAGGAACTCAAAACTATCTTCACAATCGTACCGTGTTTTATGGAGAAGAGTGAGGGACGCAAGCGAAGCACCAAAGACGCAATGTTGGAGAAGCAAATGTCCACATGGACTACGGGAGTATGCAAACCCCTTTTAGCTTCCAAGCACTCCGTACGCCATACAAGAAGCGCATGTACAGATACTTTGTGTGCCGGGTAAGCGTCCAAATGAGCCGCCAGGAGTGGGAAGAAGTGCGACAACACAACAAACGACAACCCTTCCCGAGAGAAAAAAATAAAGAAATAAAACTTTTCATAATACCAAACAAAATTACTGGCACAAAATGATACACCAACACAACCATCACACCCCCTCCGGAAACAAGGACGGACCAGGGCCAGAATATGTCCAACAAAAAACACAGCCGACAGTTCTGCCCCTTCGAGAAGATCAACGACTGCAACGTGTCAGGCCTCATGACCACGCGACTGCACTCGAGCAGTTGCAGGGCATGGGAATACGACGGGGCGCAAAAATAGAGCCATGTATACTTAAAGTACACAATATATCATTTATATCTTGTAAAAGTATACGATACTATAATTGTTTTTGTGAGCTAGCAAAAAGAGAATAAGGTACCAAAAAGCATGAACCTGGGAAATCTCCCATAGAACCCCTGCCACGCAACAAGTTACGGAACAAAGAAGCGAAGGGAAAGGAAACCGTGAAGATCCCGGGATATGGGAGGACCCTTGAGAAACGTGCAAGAATGCTTGTACACATATCCTGCCTGTTCTCGGTATCATCGCACAGGTAATGAGTCACGGCGGTATGGACTGGGAAGGGGACTCGGGAGGAGGCACATATCGACTTGTTGAGCTCAAAGGCTCGACGAGTACATGGTGCTAATCGACGTGTTCGTACACCGTACATGTACATAGAGATGTGCACAAAACCGGAGGAACTTGCCTCGTATGGGGTTGCATTTGCCTGGGTGCTGGAGCTTGAATTTTCCAGCGGGCCAGTGTACCAGAGGACAAAATTTCCACGAGTGTGCTTACGAGTAGAGTATGCTTTGAGTATTTTTTGGGTATTCTTTGAGTGTGCCTCGGGTGTGCTTCCACGTGTAGTACGAAGTACTGGCGTGCGCTTTTTGGTGGGCGCGTGTGCTATAAGACTGTCCAAGCAATATGTCTACGAGTACGAGTAGAATTGAGAAAGGGAGAACGACAAGAAAGGAGGGGCTGCCATCCGGGGAAAAGGGAACATGGGTCGGTCGACACCTCGCCGACCTGGTGCTGGCTTAACATCTTGAGCAGCGTGTTCTCGACTTGGGAGTGGTGCTTGCGCCCATGCATCGAGTATGTGGAGCACGCATACTCCCTTGCCCGCACTGAGTACTGAGCATGTACATGTACATGCTACTTTGCTCACTGCTCGTATCCCGGGGCCAGACAGGTGCGAGTGAGATCAGGCTGGGAATGCAACACCAGGAGGAAGGGGCTCGGCCGACAGTACAGGTGCGTGATACATATTTACTTGTAGGGAGTGCTCGATACCAGCACCAGCAGCAATGAAGCCCCTGCAAAGTCCAAGGCTTTCCTCGTTTTCATCTCGCGAGAAACTACCCCAGCGGGTCAGCTGCGGTGCAATGCTCCCGTCCGGCTTGCCGGAGATCGTCGGTGACTTTGCCACTGAGGGCAGGAAGAAGAAAGTGGCAGAGTGGCTCCTTCTCCGCAGACGGAACAAGGAGTGTTGCCCAGCTCCACGTAACCAGTACGGTTGAGCCTAGGGGCACTCTAGTTTTGTTTTGTTGTCTTTATTTCCCGTTCTCCTTGACGCGGGCGACAAACTCTTGTCTTCCTGTGCGCCTGGATTACGACCCCGGCGCACCCATTCTTGCGTTGGTGGTGTGGTATTCGAGGGGAGGGATGGGGGAGAGGCATCAGCCAGTAAGACACACGCCGGATGAAGGAGGTGGAGGCCGCTTGGCACGCAGGCGCTCTCATCAATGAGACTTACTACCCCATATCCTATACGTCGTACGTCGTAACACATCGTACAACACGATTGGGTGAGGCGGGTGGTCGATCCGGGCACGCACAGCGACCCCTTGGCCGGCGACCCCTTGGCAGGCCCCTTCGTCCCTACGAGTATTCCATGTCCAAACATGAAAAAAGGAATATGTGTATATACGGAGTACATTACGAGTACATAGGAGCATGGGGAGTAACAATATGAGAGTAAGGGAGTACTATGTATTACAATGAAAACTGCCAAGGGCATACTGCTCCGCATAGGTTTTCCCCATACACATATTTCCATCCTACTTGGGATACTCCATACTCCGCACTTGACAAACACAACAACCCTGTTGACGCGAGATTCGATTGTTACTCGTACTATTTATTGTACATGTAATACATACTTGTCCGTGTTCATGTACATTGGAAAGGTGCGGAGAAAGATACAGGCCTACATATGCCGTGTGGACGGAGTGCTCCGCACAGAGTTATGGGCTCACAAAACTCCCATTTGACCGAAGGCGCCACCATTCCGCTTCTTGGCTGGTCCCTCTACATCATTTTGTCATCTAATGAAGGGGCCGTCTTTTTTTACATTTTCTTTCGTTCTCTAAACCTTCTATCATTCTAGTTTCTTGTTTCGGACCTGTCTTCCGTGAATGCGCATATACATGTAATATTGCAGGTACTCCGGATATGCACATGTGTATGTACATGTACTTGTACATCAGACGTTGTGTGGCACCAATGGGACAACCAGCCAAAATGTATCAGACCACAGGAGGGGAATACTGGGTAGCATCGCGCCAGAAATCTGACTTTCGGCGCAGACCACCAAGACAGGCCTTCTACTCCGTAAACGGTATAGCTACCGATGTGCCTCGGCCTTCGTTGGCCGTCGTGTCCGCTTTCTCTACTCCGCAGTGGAGTTGTTTAACAAAGCGCTAGCACTGAACCAGAACAGGGCCGGCAGAAAGAAACGAGAAAACGGCCGAGACGGCTGTCAGCATGTAGAGTGAGGAATGGGTCGGTCAATGGAGCGAGATGAAGTCGACAATCTTACACTGCCATACTTTGTATAAACAGGTATGAGGTAATACATACATAAGCACGGCACATGCTCTCTTGCGGCCAATACAAAGTTTGCAATCTAGAAGTACGAGTAAAAACCCAATTCCTTACAATGCTCGCAGGTTTACTTCTCTCCTGCGTAGTGGTGATATGATGCATGAAGCGGACGGGAAACCCCGGTCGCCAACAACGAAACGCGAGAAAAAGCAAGCTTCTATAGATTCGTAATATTTTTACAACTTAGATAATTCAGAATCTAAGAGAATAATTACTCGTACACTGCCTCATCCATTAATTACCCTTGTCTTTTGTCTTCGCGCTCTCTCAGCCTCTTCCTAACCTCTTTGACGCACACTTCCAAGCAACGCGGATTAAGCACTCACCCGCAGCTTCGGGAGGGCCTAAGCCGTGTCTTGATGTGACACGGACACAAGTTGACGAAGAGACGCCGGTCCACAAAAGTCACGGAAACCTGTACATGTACATATACAGATATGTAGAGCACTCTGTACTCTTGTGTGTAATGTAGATGTGTAGAAGGCTTTGGGAAGGACATCTCACACATCTTGCATTCAGAGTTGCACAAGGCTGACGGGATACTAGCACCAGCAAGTACTTAATAAGAATTTTTATAATAGCAAAGAGTTTGTCCTACCAACTGGACGATGGCTGTTTAAACATATACGTAGGCTGAAAAATGCCACAGCATACCGGACTGGGAACCAAGCCACGGTTGTACCCGTATAAAGTCAGAATCAGTCCAAATCTTTGTCACTTTTACATGGTAAGTATATACTGCCGGGCACGTGTAGGTATATTTTGCATGAATACGCCATGTAAATTTACCTGTGACATGACGTGGTAGGCTGTCGATAGGCCTCCTTGGGTTTTCGTGATTATGGTCTGCCCTAGATGCGTGGACTGTAGGCTTTGAGGCAGGAGCTACTTGTAAACCCGTACGAGTAATTCCGAGGTAAGCGTATAGTTTCAGAGTATTTATACAAACGTAAATTTTGCAGTTTCCAGGTCGATGACCTGACACTTTCTGGCCTATTTAGCCAACCAGAAAGCAAATCTACAAAAAAAAACACCAGACAGTGCCTGGCTGCCTTGCGTACAAGTATGTACTCATAATGTAAATTAACCGAGCCAACATCATCAGGCGATGTGGCAGTACAAACTCGAGATCATAGTCCAGCGTGCATGCATATCACACGACCTTTTAGCCAAACTCGCATGACATCCTAATTAAGCCCAGAGGCTACCCTTACACTATGCTCTATGGTCCACCTGCAATCCAAGAAAAAAGCAAGGAACCGCATAAGCTGTTTAGAGCAAGCCGCCGGTCTCTGGCTGTATAACGTCACCTGAAAATATGAATAGACACATGTAGTTCGGACGCGCCCGACTGTACAAGTCAACATTTTACGTCTTCCAATCTTATAAAAAACAAGGCCTCAAAACAAAGACAAATACAAAACCGAGGGCAACTGTGGAATGTGCAGATATCCAAGCTTCCGAGCCATCATTGGTATCGTTATCCCCATCTCAATTGTGATTATTATCGGACGAGTCTATCATCTGCACAGCCTAGCTGGAGCTGGTCACATCGACACCAACACAGAGGCACCTGCATGGCCTCAGAAAGCCGCCCAGTGATTGTCGTCGGCTCGGGGCTTGCAGGCCTCGTGGCGGCTACCACTGCCCTGCGCTGCAATGCCAAAGCCGTCGTGCTACTCGAACGTGCTGCCAAGCCCGGAGGAAACAGCATCAAGGCTTCATCCGGCATAAACGGAGCCCCTACCCGTTTCCAGAACCAGGCACACATAGACACCACCTTCTTTTCCGACACTATCAAGAGCGCTGGTAAGCGCATACCCCCGTCACCACCCGAGCACATCCGACGAAAAGAGCTGATCAAGCTCCTAACCAACAACTCCTTGTCCGCGGTCGATTTCCTGTCGGACGATATTGGCGTTGATCTCAGCGTCGTCGCCCAGCTGGGGGGACATAGCGTTGCACGAACCCACCGTGGTGCTGGCAAGACACCTCCCGGCGCTGACATTGTCACGAGGCTCCTCAGAGCGCTGCAAGATGACAGTCGCTTTCAGCTGAGAACCGGCTGCGAGGTCACTAGGCTCCTATCATCGACACAAAGCCCCAGATTTGACGATCCGCCGGGCATTGTCGGTGTTGAGGTCCGTTCCGGCGACGAGCTCACATATTTGTCCGGCCCGGTAATCTTTGCAACGGGCGGGTTTGCCGGCGATGCAGACGGCCTGCTCGCGAAGTACCGCCCGGATCTCGCAGGAATCCCTCCACGAACGAAGCAAGACCAGGCATGCACAGCCTTCTGGCCGACGTGGGCGCACAACTGGTGGACATGGACAGCGTTCAGGTACACCCCACTGGTTTCGTTGATCCCCTCTCTCAAGCCTCACCCTTGAAGTTTCTTGCGGCCGAGATGCTCCGCGGCGAGGGCGGCATTCTTCTGCACAACGGGAGACGTTTCGTGAACGAACTTGGTACGCGGGAACAGGTAAGCCGTGCCATCATGGAACTGGACTCAAGCCCAGCAGGCCCTCTCAGGCAGTGGGACGTACAAATACTCCTAGACCCAGGTGCCTGCAGGGCTGCAGCACCGCATGTTGCGTTTTATGAATGGAAGGGCCTTCTCTCGCGGAAGAAACTGTCTGAACTCGACAAAACTACCAGAGCAACCCTCAAAGACTATTCTTTAGCCGCCACGAAACAGATACCTGATATTTTTGGGAGGTCTGCATTTGGCCACTGGGAACTATCAGGCGGCCAGGAAGACAACGAGAAGGAGGTGTGTATCGGTTGGGTTACACCGGTCACTCACTTCACTATGGGCGGAGTTGCGATAAACAAGAAAGGTCAAGTTCTCGCATCTAGCCTCGAAGCAAATGACGAGGTCCCTGTGCCAGGACTATGGGCAGCAGGCGAGATAACCGGCGGGATTCACGGTGACAACCGCCTAGGCGGCTCGTCTCTGCTAGAGTGTGTTGTTTTTGGACGCATAGCGGGAGAACAAGCGGCTGCACAACTTACTGATAGTTAATGCTCAGGCTGTCGCTACGATAGGAATTCTGATTAACATACCACGGTGCATCTCTTTTGGTTTTATCAAAGAAAAGGAGCAAAGTAAATTATTTACCAAAGCCCATTTAACGTCTATCGTATTTTGACCAACCTCCACTGCTCCCATGCGCATGGCCAGAGGGCACGAAACCCATCCCTCCATTTTCTGTACCGCATCAAACTCAGAGAACCAGAAGCGACAGAACAGGGCTACACAACTCATGCCTAGTCGTGCGCCACTTAGTAGCGCTTGCCGTCTCTCAAAGTATCCGCAAACTCCTCGAGGGGGCTACGAATAAGCTTCGTCTCCTTCCAAAGGTTGGGCGTCAGGAAGCCGTAGGTGTTGGACACGGCAGCGAAGGTAGCCTTCAGAGTGTTCTCGAGCGTCTTCGTAGAGCCAGACGACGACGTGTACACGTCCTCAATACCCGCAAGCTGAAGCAGACGCTTGACGGCCGGGAAGCGACCAGGGAGGTACCACGGGGGGCGGGGATAAGCTATATATCACAACATGTCAGCACATAGTTTCCTAGTTATTGTACATAATGCATGGGGTCGGGGAGCATATGGCAAGAGAGGTAGGTACATACACGGACGGTGACAGAGCCGCACTTTCCGCTCTCCTTCGTCGGGATGGAGTGGGGGAGACCAAGGTTGGTGCCCCAGTAGCCACGGCGGACGGGAATGACGCTCAGCTTGGCAATGATGATCGCCGCACGGATGGCCGTGGCAACTTCCTTGGATGTCTTGATGCCGAGACCAACGTGGCCCTCCGAGTCGCCAATGATGACAATGGCCTTGAAGCGAGTACGCTGACCAGCACGGGTCTGCTTCTGAACAGGCTTGATCTGTATTTTTGGGGTGTGCATTAGTACAAGTAGAACGTCAAGTCCAGCATCAGGGCATCGCAAAAAAAAAACAGCAATAAATGTTGTAGGTTGAGCCAACTAACCTTCATCACCTCGTCCTTGAGCTTGGGCAGGAAGAAGTCCACGATCTGGTACTCCTTGATGGGGAGAGAGTGCAGGTAGATCTCCTCCATGCTCTTAATCTTGCCGGCCTTCACGAGGCGGCCGAGCTTGGTGACCGGCTGCCACTCCTTCTCGTCGTTCTTACCGCCACCGCGACGGCCACCACGACGGCCGCCACGGCCGCCACGGCCACGGTCGCCGCCACGGTCACCACGAGAGCCAAATCCGCCGCCGCGGGGAGCGCTGGTTCCTCTGTCGGCCATTTTCGTAAGTCGTTGTAGGGGTATGTCCGTTGTGCGTAATTTGATTGTCGTGAGAGTTGCAAGGCGTCTGTTCTGAAAGCAAAAAACCGATCGATGTTCAAGAGGATAGTATAAATTAATGGGGCAGGAAAAAATTTACATTAGTTACGTGGGGTTGCCCTAGATAGAAACCCTAGTATAGCTACTTCGTAAATTCGGACGACAAACCGTTCCAGTCACATGATGCAATGTGAGACTTAAAAAAAGTGTTATCTTATCAGTGACGACCAGTGAGGTGGGTGTATTGAAGAAATTGGTAGTACCCCACTCTAACCTATTAAATGTACAGCATCAGAATTCTTCGTGAAGCCTGCCAGCATCAAAAGAGCCAGTAATCCGCCGAACACGGGGTTTTTGTCACTCCACCGTGAGGGTTGCGGGCTCTCAACAACCACGTTTTGTTTCTTCTCTTTTCCTTCATTTCCCTCACTGCCTTCACCGCCATACCGCTTCTACCACCTTTCCACTCACAAATCAAACAATGACGTCTCCTGGCAGACCTCCGTTGGCTTCACAAACCAGTTTTTCATTGGAGCTACCGCAGGGCCGCCGGCGAGCCCACGACATCCAATCAACCCGACCAGCAATGCACTATGGCATTGATGAAATCGTTGAGGGTGTAGAAGGTCTTTCCCCCACACCACCTCCCCCGGTCAACAACGAAGCCCCCCCGGCCGGCTCCCAGGGTGCAGCATCTACGGCCAAGCCGGGACTCCCGCGACGCTTCAGTGGCGTGCCAGACCCCTTGTGTCCTCCCGTCGTTATTGACAGTGGGGTTGCACACGACCTCATTCATGTCAATTGCACTCCTATACCGGGCGTTTCGCTCCCTGGTGACCGACTAGTTGCGACCATCTTCTACAAGGGCCACATCTCGAACCAGGGTACACACAGCTCTAACCTTCCGGCTGTAAACGGCAGTCTTGGTGCGGTTGAATCAAGAACAACAACTGGGGTGAGCAACGATTCTGGCTCGGACCAGTTACCTGCGAACCTGGCGCCAACTGTACAGCCGTCTGCATTTCCACTCGAGCTTCCGGCCGCCGACTCGGAGCCGCCTAGGGATGGCCTTTATGGCGCCTATGTGACACCCATATGTATAGCCGCATTTTTACACCTGATGTCCACCTTCCACATCGCCAAACTACTACACCCGCTAGGAAAGATGCGGCTGCTGATCAAAGCCTGTACTCCAGCGGGGTATGGCTCTAACCTGACCGCCAGTCACCGTTATCTCGACAGTGCCACCCATCCTCGCGTCGTTGAATTGATTTTGGCGCCAGTCCCGTCATTGCCACTGGCAGATCTGCGCCGCCACGAACAGCTATATCGGTTCGAGCGTGAATGGGGCGTAGAAGTCGCCATACAGCTCGACACAGTTTGGCGTCGCCACCCTCGGCTAGTTGTTTTTGACATGGACAGCACGTTGATCACTCAGGAGGTGATAGATATGCTGGCAGAGGCCGTGACACCGGTCATCGCTGCCAAGGTTGCAGAGATCACTCACCGTGCTATGCAGGGCGAACTCCAGTTTGACGATGCATTCCGTGAGAGAGTTCGACTTCTAGCGGGTTTACCAGAGACACTATTCACCGATCTGCGAGCACGACTTGATGTAACGACCGGTGTTCCTCCGCTTCTGCGCGCGCTTCGTCGGCTGGAGTCAAGACGGCTGTCCTCAGTGGCGGCTTTCAGCCGCTTACGGGCTGGCTGGCTGGTGAGCTCGGTATAAATCATGCCCACGCCAACAATGTTATCATAGGCAACGATGGCCGACTGACTGGTGAGGTCGCCGGTGCTATTGTTGGACGTGAGAGGAAGTGTGATCTTTTGAAGAAGATTGCTGGCAGATGAAGGCATTGACCTTTGCCAGGTTATTGCCGTTGGCAGACGGTGCAAATGATCTGTTGATGTTGGAGACAGCCGGACTCGGCGTTGCTTGGCATGCAAAGCCGGTTGTACAGTTGCAGGCCGATGTCCGATTGAACCAATCTTCAATGCTTGACCTTCTTTATTTATTCGGTTTTACGAGCGCCGAGGTCACGGAATTGTTAAACCGATAGTTTTATAGTTATATTATATTTCAGTAGTTGATTTTAACGCGTACGATTAATATCTTAAAATTAAGTTTATTTTATATATAATATATTTATATTTTTAATTATTACATATAAAACACGTAACGGGTTAAATAAACCGGAGTATAGTGTTAAAAAAAGAAAAAAAAAGAAAAACGAGTTTTTATATTGCGGTTTTATTATATTAATATTATTAAAGTGTTTTTATCTTTTTTCACTTTTATTCGCGGCTTACCCTCGAGCTGCGTGGCTTACCCTCGAGCCGTGGCTTACTAAAAGCAATACAGCGCTCTCAATCGCTATATTATAAATGCATACAGTGTTCTAATCGCTGTAATATTAAAGGCTCCAGCGCATTTAAGCGCTATAATACAGTGCTCTCTACGTTAACATGTAACGCATAAAGACTGGCTTACAGGCGCGCCACCAATATACAAGTGCTTATAACGTTAACACACTAACCTATAGTGCTTATAAAACGTATACTTATTTAACGCTTACAACATATACGATAATTCGCCACATTATTATCTATATAGATTCATCGAATCTCTCCTTTTTTTAAGTGTTATAATAGGGTTGGACAGGTAGTCACGATGTGCGAGATGATCAGTAGTCGAGGGCGAAGGTAGGTGTCATATTGTGTCAAGACTAAGTCTTGCCCTCCTTTTCCAAAGCGAAAAGGGAGGGCCTCTTATCTATGCTAGTTTGGTGGTTGGGAGGCGCTGACTTAGCGTTAGCGACTCGTTGGCTATAGCGCGCGCGTCACGTGTGAGCGCCATTAAGGCGCCACACCTGTCACGTGCGTGCGCTATTAAGGCGTAACACTTAAGTGGCGCGCCACGAAGGCGCGGCGTCGCTTAGGTGTGTGGTAGTTTATAATATTGAGTATAAGATAGAATTTAGATATTATAAAGAAATATATAAATTTTATGGTAATATTTAATCTATCGATTCTTTCGACGTTTCTTACACCGAATCTATCGATTATATTATTTTGATTAGTGTGGGTTAACTAGTCTTTATATATTATAATATAATATAACGGTTAAATATAAATAATAAATAATTATATAATTATAAAAATTAATTAACTTATATTAATTATTAATAAAATTAATAAATTCGATATAAGAAACGTCGGAAAAAATCGATAATATTATAATAAAATTAAATAAATAATTATATTATATAAAATAATTAATAATCGAAAACGAATATAAAAAGGTTTTTATAATAAAACCGTAGATTTAATGTAAAAAAAAAAGAAGAGTAAAGTAAGTAAAATAATATAAAGACTTTTACTTACCGATCCGTTTACGAAAAATAAACGAATTTTAAATTAAATACTTTTACGTTTTTCGGGTATATACGGTATTTAATTTATAAACCGTTACGTAACCTTTAAAAAGATTTTATTTCTTTCGTTTAAATACGGGCGATAAAATTTTTATTATAACGCCGAAGTTTATCCGACGCCGTCGCCGATAACGTGCCGTTTAAACTTTATAACGCGGTGGTTTTTTTTTATTCTTCAGTTACCTTTTTATCTTACGCTCGCCACCGTTTCGTTAATACCTCGACGGTTATTCGGTAATCGTAAATAAGCTTTAAACTCGAGGCTTTTTATTTTATTATTTTTAACGGGCGAAGTTTTACCGTATATATAATTAACGGTAACCGCGTTATTTTTAATATTTAAATTTATTTATTTAATATAATTTTTATATAAATTAATTTTTAAATCTTTTTATACTTTTTTTTTTAAATATTATCTTAGTATTATATCGGAAACGTTAAAAGGATTATTAAATAGGTTTATATATAAAATGATTACGTGTTATATTTTTTATTTTAATAGTCCGGGTTATATTAATTATAATAAGGTTTCGTTTATTTATTAACCTTTTTATAAAACGTTTTTTTAATAAAATACCGTTTATTTAATAATAAACGGTTTATATAATTATATAACGTGGGTTTATAATTAACTCGGTATATTTTTAATTATTAATCGTTTTATATTTCGTTTATATTTTAAATTTATGGTAAAGTTTTTATAACGTGTTTTAATTTGTTAAATTAAATTTACGTAAAAATTTATAAGTTATTAATCTTTTTTTCGGGAACGGTACGGCGAGCCTTCGGGCGTTATATAATATTTCGTAACGTATACTTAACTTTAAATTCTTTATATATTTATTTCCGGATACGGTAACCTCGTATTAATCTTAACCTTCCCTTTTTTTTTAATAAATATCCTCGTTAGTAATTAATCGGTTAACGACTTTTTATAATATACCGGTAAAAGTAATACTTATAATTTTAATAAACGTTTAAGTTAAAAGGTTTTATACGTATATTCGGAAGAAAACGAAAAAAGTAAAAAAAGGTTTATAAATAAACGGTTAATAAAAGTATAAATACTTAAACTTCGTTTACTTTTTAAATAAAATTTTAAAATAATTTTAACTTTATCCTTTTTATTTTTTAATTTTTATCCGTATTTTTATCTATTTTTTTCCGTTTATTAACTTACTTTAAATCGACTATTCGCCGATAATAACTTTTAATCTTATTATTAATATTATTAAATAATATAATAAAATAAACTTTACGGTTTATTTATTTTTAATAAATAAAAACCGTAAAATCTCGACTTTAAACCGATCGATAACGTATAAGATATTTTCTTTAATAAAATAAAATTTATATCTTTTCTTTCCGTTTAATAACCGATTAATAACCGACTAAATACCGTACGCCCGTTACGTTTTTCGGGTTAATATAAACTTTCTCGCCGAAGTACTTTTACGTCGTTAAGATTAACGTAATATTTATATAAATTATTTAATTAATAAAAATTTTACGTTATAATACGTTTAATATCGTATATAATAACCGGTTTAACTTATATATATATATTAATTTTTCTTTAAATTAAAAAACGTTACTTAAAATTAATTTAATTTATTTAAAATAAAAATATAACGATTAAAGACCGACTAATCGCCGCGTAAAACGACGACACGAGGTTAAAATATTATTAAAATAAATAAGATTACGTTCAAGCTTTCGGGTATAATATAATCAACGTACGCCGTTTAAACGGCGTTTATAAAAGTTAAAAACACGTAAATTAAAGCTTAATAAAAAGAAAAAAACGGGTTTTCGGCCGAGGTTTAATTATCGGACCGCCTCACGGTTAATAATAAGCTTTTACGTTTACAAGTTTACTTATTTATCGTAAAAAAGTTAAAAACCGTTCGATCTTTTTTTAAAAAACGTGATTTAAAAAAAGCCCGGGACAAGATTAAACGCCTTTTTATCGTTATTTTTTTTAAACGTTTTAAAACGTTAATAATAAAGTAAATAAAAACGGTTAAAACTTTAATAATTTAAATAATTTAAATAAATTCGAATAATATCCGCGTAAAATCCGATAATTCGCCGGTTAATAAGATTTTTTCTTTTAAATTAACAAGATTTAAGTACCGTCCGACGAAACGTTTAAAAAAATCTAGCTTAATATAATAGTTACTTTTTACGCGTCGTTTATCGTTCGGTAAACGGCGGTTTTTAAAACTTTAAAAGACTAAGAGAAGAAAGGTATAACCTTTTTTTTTCCTCGTTCGGTAATACTTAACGTTACGAACGATCGTTAATCACGCCCCGGATAAAAACCGTTTAAACGCGCCCGTTACGTTTAAAAACGTAAAAGTTTATATTTTTCCTTTTATTTTTACGATAGTTTTCGGGCGTATAAATTCCGGTTAAATAAAAAAAGTTTCTTTTTTTTTCTCGTTCGTAATATTTAACGTTACGAACGGTCGTTAATCATATCTCGGATAAAAACCGTTTAAACGCGTTCGTTATTATTTAAAAACGTAAAAGTTTATATTTTTCTTTTTATTTTTACGATAGTTTTCGGGCGTATAAATTCCGGTTAAATATTAAAAGGTTTAAACGATAATTAAAAAAATATTAACTTTTATAAAAAAATAATATTTAATTACGTAAAAATAATAATATAAATAAAATTTTTATTACTTTTATTTAAAATAATCGGTCTTTTTTTAAAAAACCGTCGCCGTAAAGTTTTTTTATTTTTTTTATTTTTTTTATTTTTTTTATTTTTTTTATTTTTTTTTTTATTTTTTTTGTATTTTTTTAATATTTATTAAGTTTTATTTACGCGTTTATTAAATAAATTATAAGCTTTTAAGTATTATATTCGACGGGTTAACATTTTTATTTTATTAAGAATTATATAACCGATCTTTCGCCGCGATATAAAATAATATTTTTAACTTCCACTTATTTTCTTTATTTACAAGATTAAAAAACGGTATATTTAATTAATTAACGATATCCGGCCGATCTTTTTATAATTTTAAAGTTAATATTAAAAATATATCGTAGCTTTTTTTATATTTTATATAACGTTATTTTATACGTTTATATTTCGACTTTTTTAAAAATATAAACTTTAATATAAATAAAAACCGTTTTTAATCCGTTAATAAATCGGAAATTCTTCGTTGATAATTTTATAATATCTTTTTTTAAAGGTTATTAATTAATACTTTTTATTATAATTTTTTTTAATTTTATATTTAATCTTTTTAATACTCGTTTATTATTAAACGTACGATAGTTATCCGGCGTATTTTTTCCGCGATATCTTCGACTTAAACTTAATTAACCTTAGTTTTAATTTATTCGATTATATAAAGGTAAAATCCGTATAAAGTTTAAAAAAAGATATATTAATAAAAGATTATAACCGATTATTATATAAAAACGTTATATCGTTTAAACTTTAATTTATTAATCCGGGTTATTAAAGTAATAAACGCGTAAATATTTTTTTAAAAACTAATTAATCTTTTTAATCTATTCGTCCGTCTACGGATAATAAACGGTAAATAACCGGAGAAATATACTTTTTAACTCGTTTAACTCGTATTAAAACTTATTAATAATTAAGTTATTTTTATCGGAGACGATTTTTTATAAAATATTATATCTTATCTTAATATATTTGTAAAATAATCGGATAAACTTCGGTATATTAATAAACTTTTAAATAACGATATATATTACGAATTTAATATATCGGTTAATGATAATTAAGATAGTATTATAAACGACGTTATTATAATAAATATTTAACGGTAAACCGATAATAAAATTTATATTTAATTTTTAAAAAAAAAATTTAATTTAATAACGATTAAAGTTAATTATATAATTTATAATAAAGAATTTATATTACTTAATATATAAAATAATTAAAAATATATCGGCGAATGTTTTTAAATATTTTAAATTAATAAAACTTATAAACGAGTAATTTTTCGGTACGGGTTTTTTTTAAATATTTAAACCTTTTATTATTATAATATAATAATATAAATACGTAACGTAAAACGTTATCCGTTAAAACGACGATACGTTGTCCCGAAAAATAAATAATTTATCGTTATTAACGTTATAACCTTTTTTTTTCCGGCTTAATAAATATTAACCACTTATACCGCGATATATACGTTATAACGTTATAAACGGATAAGTATCTGCGTAACAGACTTAAAGTCTTTTTATATAATACCGTTTCGTCGGATAATAACCGTAAATTTATCGAATTAAAAATATAATATATTTTAATTATAATATTCTTTTAACTTTATTCTTTCTTAACCTCGGGCTTTAATCGGGGATTATTTACTTATTAAACGTGATTTTACTTACTTTACACGACGAACGAGTAATAATAATAATTATACGAATCTACCTCACTTAATTAAAATAAAAGTTTTTAACCTTTAATATTTTAAAGTTATTAACGAGTCGTAAACGAATTATATATAACGTAATAACTTAAATAAAAACTATTTTTAACGATATATTTATTAACTTTTTCCCTTTTAAAAAATTACGACCTTTTACAGTTAAAGTAAAGTCGGCGAACGATAATACCTTGATAAATACCGGGAGGACGTCGTAATACAGAACTTCGTTTTTTATATAATCGGCGCGCCGCGAAATTGTATCGGCGGTGTTAATTATATTAGGCGTGTTTATATTAATATAAATAATGTTAAACGAAAAATATAACGGTATTAATAATACCTCGAGAGTTTAATAATTTATTAAAATTAATATTTATTAAATACGCCGTTAAAATAATATTATTAATATTTTAAACTCTCGATAATAACTAGTAATTTTTATTATTTAATGTTTTAACGCGTTTTTCGATCGGAAAACTTTTAAAAGTAAAACGTTATTAAATATTATTAATTATTTTCGTAAAATTATACGAGGATACCGGTTAACGTTTTTTCGAAGGTATCGGTCTTTATATATATCGATAATAATACTTAAAATATCGGAGAATAAATACCGATTAAAACCGTTATTTTAAATCTTTCGAACGTTATTTACGTTTAATATTTTAACGGAAAGTTAATTATTTTTCCGTTTTAATAAGGTTTATTAATAAACGGATTATTTTCGAGTACTTAACGATAAACCTTCGGTAAAAGTTAAAGAATTTTAAAAAAAATTAAATATCTTTTACGTTAAATAACGCCGGCCAATCAACGATAACTTTAACTTTATCCGGATCTATCCTTAAACCTTTTATACCTACTTTAAATCTTAAAAATTTAATCTTTTTTAAAAAAATATATTACTTAAATAATTTAATATATAAATTATATTCCCGAAACCGTTCGAAAACTTATCGAAAATAACTTTTATATTTTTTAATAAATTTAAAGTAAATTAAAATATCGTTTAAATAAACGAAATAAAATATATCGATTAAACCGGATAATGTTTTATATATATATACTTTAAAAATAACCGGTATATTTATTAACTTAAAAAATATAACTTTATACTCGAATAATCTGTATTTAATTCGAAAAATAATTTTTTATTTATCGCCGCGTTTAATTTATAAACGATAATAAACCTCGTTAAAATCTATTTTAAAAAAAGCTTTTAAACCATATAACGAAATAAAAATCTCGTTAATTAAAAAGAAAAAGTAACGGTTTTTCTTTATAACCTTATTTAACCCTCGATAATCGACGTATAACCGAAACATACCGTCTTTCTTAAAAACAAATAAAATAAATACTTTTATTAAACTCGAGTTAAATTATATAACCCGTTTTTTTTAATTTTCGGTAATATATTAAAAAGCCGTAAATTACGAAGGCGATAATTAATAAATAAGTTTATAAAGTAAACTTTAACCCTTTTTTAACTCGATCGTATATTTAGTTTCTTCGAGTATAAAAACTCTCTTAACAACGTTTTTATTAAATACGTCGACGAAGTCTCGGAGGTAAGTAAATAATATAATCGATAATAAGATTAAACTTTACGACCTTTCGTTTACTTATCGTAAATAAAACTCCGTCTCTTTTAATTATATATTATTAATATAAACGATATTTACCGATTCCCCGGCGAATAATCTCCGTTAAAAATATTTAATTAACTCGATTTAATAAAGTTAAAAGTGTTACGTTTTAAAAAAAACGTTAATAATAATACCGGTTATTTTAAGTCTTTCGTAACTTAAAAGGATTAAAGATTCGTTCGGCGATCGTTTAACGGTAAAAAAGAATTATTTAATCTTCCGTTTAATTTAATAATAATCGATTAAAATAAAAGTAACGTTATATACGTTAAAAGTAAGTATACCGACGGTATTAATATTATTAAATACGAACGACGTTTAATCGTAAATACGTCGAAAGTATAATAAACGAATAAGTTAATATTTATATATTAACGTTGGTTTTTATATTTAATTACACTTTTATTACGTTTTTCTAACTAAACTTCGTTATATATTCGGCGATAATAATAATACGCGGCGGCGCGTATCCTTAACTTTAAAATAATTTTTAAATCGTTATTAAAATTAAAGTGTTTTTTTATAACGACTTTAATTTTCCGTTTTTATTTTAAAGATAAACGTTCGATCGTTTATTATAAATCGAGCCGAATAAATTTAAACTTTTATCGTTTTTTATAAATTATTTTTCTTAAAATAATATTTTATTTTTATATACTTATTTTTATAATAAAACGTATAAGTGATAAAAATAATTAAAAATTATTTTTAAAAAAAATAAACTTAAATTATACCCCGTCGGTTATTTACCGGGGGTTTTCCCTTCGTTAAAATTAAAACGGTTTTTCTTTTTAAAACGTAAATACTCGGCGATTAATCGGTAACCGTCCGCCTCGCTTTTCCGTTTATATTATTAATATTACTTATAAACTTCGGCGATTTTTTAATATCGTTAAATTTTTTATTAATTACTTAATTTTAATATTATTACTTTACGTCGGAGTTTAATCGGCGTTAAAAATCTTACGTAAAATAATCGAGGAATATAAATAATTATATATTATACGAAACCTTTTAATAAAGGTTATCGTATTTACGTTAATATATTATAAATATATCGTTACTTTATTTAAAGCTTTAAAACTTTTTAAATAAACGATAATCTACGTTTACGTATTTAAATAATTATAATAATAAAAATAAACGAAGTTAATTTAAGTTAACGAAAAATCGGTTTCCGTACGGCGACGGTTATTTATATATTTTTTTTAATTAATAATTTAATTAATAAAAAAACGAATAATAACTTAAATAATCTTAAATTTATTAAACGCGTTTCGGTAAAAGGTCGTTTAATAAACGTTTTTAATAACAGAGATTTACTTTTTAATATCGTTTACCGTAATATTAAATTTAAACTTTTTTATATTATATTATAAAGGTTTATCGTTTTTTTATCGAGTGAATAATTTTATTTTTATGTTAAATTTTTTATATTATATTATAAAAGTTTATCGTCTTTTATTAATAATAAGACTCCGTAGTTCCGTTTTTAAGTTAAACTTTTATAAATATAAAGATTATTATTTTTATAAACTCCTATATCGTAGGTTCCTTAATAAGGTCGGAGACCGACGGCGATCTTTCGCCGATTATCGGAATAAAAACGTTTTTAAAACGGAAGAGGGACGGTAATAGTCGTATTTTTATCACCGCCGTTACGGGCGCGAAAAATATTATCGCGGGGAGGAGAGTCGGCGAGACGTTAAAATAAACTTAATTAACCTCCGGTTTTAACGATAAAGTGTTAACTTGTTTTTTTATTATTCTTTAAACCGGATAAAAAAGTAAAAGTAAAAATATAAAAAAGTTTTTATAATAAAACTATAAATTTAATATAAAGAAAAAAAAAAAAGTAAAATAAGTTTAAAATAATATAAAATTTTATTTATCGATCCGTTTATAAAAAATAAACGAATTTTAAATTAAATATTTTTACGTTTTATAAATATATATAATATTTAATTTATAAACCGTTATATAACTTTTAAAAAGACTTTATTTTCTTCGTTTAAATACGGGCGACAGAATTTTCATTATAACACCGAAGTCTATCCGACGCCGTCGCCGATAATATACCGTTTAAACTTTATAACGCGGTGGTTTTTTTTATTCTTTAACTGTTTTCTTATCTTACGTTCGTTACCGTTTCGTTAATACCTCGGCGGTTATTCGGTAGTCGTGGACAGGTTTTAAGCTCGAGGCTTTTTTTTTATTAAAGGCTTTAACGCATTTAAACGAAATAACGGTTAAAAAATTAAGTAAGTTTTTATTTTTAATTATTTTAATTATTTTTAATTATTTTAATTATTTTTAATTATTTTAATTATTTTTAATTATTAATACTATTAAAGTATTTTTATCTTTTTTTCACTTTTATTCGCGGCTTACCCTCGAGTTACGTAGTTTACTCTCGAGCCGTGGCTTACTAAAAGCTATTATAATATAACGTTCTTAATCGTTATATTATAAATATATATAATATTTTAATCGTTATAATATTAAAGGCTTTAATGTATTTAAGTATTATAATATAGTGCTCTTTACGTTAATATATAGCGTATAAAGACTGGCTTACAAACGCGCCACTAATATACAAGTGTTTATAACGTTAGCACACTAACTTATAAACGCGTTATTAATATATAAATACTTATAACGTTAACACATTAACTTATAATATTTATAAACGTTATAACGTATACTTATTTAACGCTTTATAATATATAGTAATAATTCGTTATATTATTATTTATATAGATTTATCGAATCTTTTTTCTTTTAAGTATTAAATAAAATTTAAATATTACAGAGTAATATATAAATTTTATAGTAATATTTAATTTATCGATTCCCTTCGACGCTTCTCACACCGAATCTATCAATTATATTATCTTAATTAGTGTGGGTTAATTAGTATAATAACTTCGATTACTTTAAATTATTAAAACTTATACGGTGTTTTATATTATAATATATACGGTATATATATATTATATACCCGATTTTAATTGAAAGACTTTTAATAAATCTAAATTAATTTTATAATCTTGAAACCACTTTCCGCGTTTTTAATCCTTTAATATTTTATATAATAAAATAAAATAATATAAATAGATTTAAATTTAAGTATAAAAAACTTATAAATTTAAAGATTATAAAAGTGGTGTAAAAAAGCTTAAGTTTACCTCACTATAAATAAGTATAATAACGTTATATTCTATAATTATAATAAACTTTATAAGGTTTTATTTTTAAAACGATAAATTTTTTTAAAGTTACGAAGGTTTTAACGTGTTCTTTTAATATTATAAACGTTATAAAAAACGATAAACTCGTTAAAAACGTTATTTAAAACGTTAAAAGTTTTTTATTAACGTTAATCCGTCTTTTTAACGTAATTATTAATAAAAAAATTTATATGTAAGATTTTAACGGGCAAAAAAAGAAAAACCTTTAAAAAAAGTTAAATTAAATATTTTAACGTTTAACCACTTAAAAAATATTATTTTAAACGGTTTAATAATTTAAATTTAAAACTAAATTAATGTATTTAGAGCTTAAAAAGCTTTAAAAAATTTATATAATAATCTATATAATAAAGATAGATTTACTTCGTTAAAAGGATTATTAATTTAAAAAAAACTAGATAATACTTTTATTGCTGTTTTTTTTAATTAATTAAAGGTTTTTGAAATAATTTAACTTATTAAAAGAATTAAACTTTTTAAAATTTTTTTAATAAGGTTAATTTTAAATAAACTAAAGAGTAAATTCAAATCTTTAACGGTTTAAATTAACCGCTAAATAAGTATTAAAAAAACATTTATATATTAACTTTTTTATTTTAAACGATTATAAAAGAAGAAAAGCGGATAAAAGCGGTTAAAATTATTAAAAATAAATCTTTTTTAAATTCTATTTTAAAATCGAATAAATTCGATAAAAAAAAGAAAAAAAAGTTTATTATATAAAAAATTCGAATAAAAACGAATTTATTCCGGTTAAACGGAAAAAGGTTTTTAATAAAAAACTATAAAAGAAAACAAAAGGGCTTTATTGCAATTTTTGTAAAATTCCAGGGCATACAGACTCTAAATGCTTTAAAAAGCATAAAAAGCTTTATAATCCTTTTAAAAATAAAAAGAAGGATAAAAAATAAATCGGTAAATATTACCGAATTATTAAATAAAAAAAACGTAAAAAAATTATTATAAATGTAGTAAAAGAAAGTCTTTAAAATCGTATAAATACGGTTAATTCGACTTTATCTTTACTTTTTTAAACCTTTTTAATATAGATATAGAATAATTTATAGATTTAAATTATTTAGATTTATTCGATATTTCTAAAGTAAATAAAAACCTTTACTTTTAAAAATATAGTTAATTATTATAAAAGCTAATTATGTTAAAGTATAAAAAATTAAAGAAAATAAAATAAAATTTAGGTTAAAAATAAAAATCTTTAATAAAAATAAAATAATTTTTAAATAAAAATAAAAAATTAATTTTTATTTAAAATTAAATAATACTAGTTATACCGTATTAAAAAGTGACAAATCTACTATATTTTTAATAGATTTAACCGTAATATGCCACGTAATATCGAATAAAGATTTATTTATTAATTATACTAATAAAATAAACTATATTAAGTAAGGAAAAGTTAAAAAAGATAAAAGTTAACGGTAAAAGGATATTCTTTTAAAATTTAAAGATACGAATTCGTATAAAAGATTTAATAATTATATTTATATACCCGAATTAGGTATAAATATAATTAATATCTTTAAATTAAAGAATATAAACGCTTTATTTACTAAAAATAATATGTTTTTATTTAATAATAATAATAATTTATTATTAACTAAGGGTATAAAAATCCTAGATCTTTATAAGATTAAAGCAATGGCTTTAAAAGCAGAAAAAGCACTATTTTTAATAAATAATAATGTTATAAATAAGAATTCAGTGGATTTAAATACGTTACACCAACGTATAAACCATATTAATTATAAAATATTAAAAAGGCTTTCACAATACACTGAAAACTTAAACATTTCTAACGAAAAAAAGCCTTTAAATGCTTTTATAAAAATAAAACACTGTAACCGTGTTTTAAAGCTAAATTTTATAATAAGATTAATAAAATATCTATAAATAAAGATAAAAGCTAGAAAAAGCTAGAAAAAATCTTTAGTGATATTAGTGACCTATAACACTTATCACATTTAAAGGTTATAAATTTTTTATCACTTTTGTGGATAAAAATACTAGATATTTAAAAGCATATCTATTAAAATATAAATCTAAATACTTTAAAAGTTTTTAAACGACTATAAATTAAAATTTAAAAAAGAGTTAAATAATAACGTTTTTATAATAAGTTTATAAACGGATAATAAAAAAGAATAATACTACATGTAGTATACTAATTGTAGTATGATTTTTTTTATACTACATATAGTATACTAATTATAGTACAATACTATACTAATACTATAATTAGTATACTACATGTAGTATACGTTTAAATTAATACTACAATTAGTATATTAATTGTAGTATTTTATATTAATGTAGTATAATAAAATTAATTAATATTAAATTTATTAAAATATTTTAAAGAATTTAATATTATTTATTTTATACGTTAAATAATATTTAATTTATATATAAACTTATTTTTAAAATATAATTTTTTTAATGTTTTTAAAAAAATATTATTAAAAAATTAGTATACTAAATACTAATTAATTTAATTTAATATACTATATTAATTTTTTAAAAATTCAAATTAATACTACAATTAGTATACTACATGTAGTATAACGTCATACTAATACTACAATTAGTATACTAAATGTAGTAATAATTTTTTATCACTTTTGTGGATAAAAATACTAATATATTTAAAACATATCTATTAAAACATAAATCAGATGCTTTAAAAGTTTTTAAAGACTATAAGCTAAAATTAATTGAAAAAGAGTTAAATAATAACGTTTTATAATAAGTCTTAAACGGATAATAAAAAAGAATATATAAATAAAGATTTTCAAGACTTTTTAAATAAAAAAGGATAAAACACCTTACAACGCAGCTTATAATAAAAGAACCTTTAGGTTCGGCTGAACGAATTAATCGTACGTTATTAGAAAAAGTTAAAAGTCTTTTATTTAATTTTAAAAATCTATAACCGAAGGCTTTATAAGGGGAGTTATTAATAACTTTTATTTATTTATATAATCGAACCTTATATTTAACGTTAAATTTCGTTACACCGTACGAAAAATATTTTAATAAAAAGCCGAATATAAATAACCTACGAATTATAGGCTCTACAGCTTATTTTTTAAATAAAGGGTTAAATAAATCTAAATTAACCGAAAAAGCTATAAAAGGATTCTTAATAAATTATTATAGAAAATACGAATAATTATGTATTTATTTATTTAATAAAAAGGATATAATTATTACTAGAGATGTAATAATTATAAAAGAGTTTTATAAAAATCTTTAAAAATAAAAAAATAAAGATTTAAATAAAGAATTAAGTAATAATTTAATAAAAAATTATAATAAAAACGAAATAACATTTCGTTACTTAATAAAATCCTTAAAAATTATAAAGATATGCCGTTTTTTAAAGAAAACGATATAAATAAAGTTTTTTTAATAATAAAAAATAAAACCCTTACTACTTATAAAGAAACAGTAAAAAGTCTAGATAAAAATCTATAATTAAAAGGTATAAAAGAAAAAGTAATCTCTTTAAAAAAACAAAAAAACCTAGGATTTAATAGAGCCTTTAAAAGACCGTAAGGTTTTAAAAGGTAAATAAGTATTTATTATTAAATATAATAATAAAAATAATCTTATTCGTTATAAAACATGTTAAGTAATATAAAGATTTCATTAAATAATTAAAATAAATTATTTAAAAACCTTTAATACTACGTATAAACCTAAAAGTTATAAATTAATTATATTTATAACTATAAATAAAAGCTAAGATTTAAAATAATACGATATTAAAAACGCGTTCGTATATTCGAATATAAATAATATTATATTCGTAATATAATTAAAGGGTTTTAAAAAATCTTTAATAAAGTCTATAAATTAAATAAAACGTTATATAAATTAAAATAATCCTTTAAATTATAATATAAATATCTAGAAAATATTTTAAAAGTAATAAGCTTTAAGTCGTCTAATATAAACGCAGGTTTATTTTATTATAAAAATAAAATAACTTTATTAATCCACGTAAATAATATTTTAATTATAGGTCTTAATATAGTTATAATCAATAATATTATAAATAAAATAACTTATAAATTAAAGTTAAAAGTTATAAGGTATATTAATAAATTTTTAAATATAAATTTTACCTTAATAAATAAAAATACTTTAAATATCGATTTAAGTAATTATACTTACGATATTATTAAACGTTTTAATAAAAAAAACGAAATAAAACAAGATACTCCGATAACGTTTAAATTAAAACTATAAAAGGCTATTATAAAGGCTTCACCAATAAATATTTTAATCTATTAAAAGGATATTAAAAGCTTAATTTATTTAACTTTAAAAACAAAACTTAATATATTATTTTTAATTATAAAAATTATCTCGTTATATATTTAAACCGAATAAAGTTATTTTAGAACTTTAAATAAAGTTTAAGATTATTTAAATAAATATCTAAAATTAAATCTAAAATTTAAAAAGGTTAAAAACGAATTTAATAACCGTATAATTATTTATATAGATTTAAATTATACTTCGGATTTAAATAATAAAAAGTCTACCGGCGTTTATATTACTTTATATAAAAATAATATAATTAATTAAGTTATAAAAAATAAGACGTCGTATCCTAAGTTTAACAGAAGCTGAATATATAACTTTTAAAGAAACAAGTAAAGAAGTTATATATTTAAATAATTTATTAAAAGAAATAAATAATAATTTACTTTTTTTAATAATTATAAATTAAAACCTTTATTATTTTAATAGATAATAAAAGCGCTTAAATATTAAGTAAGGGTGATACTTTTCACGCCCGTGCGAAATTTATAAATGTATTAAATTTAAATAACGGATAAAAACCGTTAATAAATAACGAGAGTTAAATTTATAACTTAAGTGTTTTTTTTTGATTTTTAAATAATTTATTAAATATATTAAATTTATAAATTTTTATGGTTTATAAATACATTAAATTTAAACAACGGATAAAAACCGTTGATAAATAACGAGAGTTAAATTTATAACTTAATGTTATAATAGGGTTAGACAGGTAGTCACGATGTGCGAGATGATCAGTAGTCGAGGGCGAAGGTAGGTGTCATATTGTGTCAAGACTAAGTCTTAGGAAAAAGAGGCCTCTTCTATGCTAGCTTGGTGGCTGGGAGGCGCTGACTTAACGTCAGCGACTCGCCAGCGCGTGCTGGCCATAGCGCGCGGGCCGCGCGTCACGTGTGAGCGCCACTAAGGCGCAACACTCAAGCGGCGCGCCACGAAGGCGCGGCGTCGCTTGGTGTGTGGCAGTTTATGATATAAAAATAAATATAACTTAATATAACGTTAATTTATATCGAGAAATTAATTTATAATTACTTTATTATAATAAAACTTTTAAAGTATAATCGAAGTTTTATATACTCCGTTAATATATTTTTACGTCACTTTAAATACATTAATTAAATTATTTATCGTATAATGAAGATTAACTTTTTACTTTTTCTATTAATCTTTATAAATTAAGATTATATATTTCTTTTTAAATCTTAATTAATTAAGATTAAGGGGGTATATTAATACTATTAAAGTGTTTTTATCTTTTTTCACTTTTATTCGCGGCTTACCCTCAAGCCGTGGTTTACTAAAAGCCATTATAATACAACGCTCTTAATCGTTTTATTATAAATATATATAGTGTTTTAATCGCTGTAATATTAAAGGCTTTTAACGCTAAGCGTTATAATATAATGTTTTTTACGTTAATATATAACGTATAAAGACTAAGTCTTGGTTAAACAAGTAATCACGATATACGAGATAATTAATAGTCGAAAACGAAGGTAGGTGTCATATTATATCAAGACTAAGTCTTACCCTCCTTTTCTTAAAAGGAAAAAAAAGGGAGGGCCTTTTATTTATACTAATTTAATAGTTAAGAGGCGTTGACTTAACGTTAACGACTCGTTAACGCGTACTGGTTATAACGCGCGGGCCGCGCGTCACGTGTGAACGTTACTAAAGCGTTACACTTGTCACGTGCGTGCGTTATTAAGGCGTAACACTTAAGTGGCGCGTTACGAAAGGCGCGGCGTCGTTTAAGTGTGTAATAGTTTATAATAATTATCCTCCCCTTTTAATAAGTTAGCTTTTAACTTACACTTACGTTTTTTATATCTTTTTAATAAAAAGTTCGAAAGTTTTAATTAGTTTTTCGGTTAATTATTTATAGTTTTTTCGTAAATAAACGAGTTACTTTATAATCTTTTATATTATATAACGGTTTAATCTTTCGGCGCCGACACGGTGCGAGGTTTAAAAGTATTAAACGTATTATAATCGGTTTTTCGTTATATATATACGAATTATTAATAATATTTTTAAATACGTTTTATTAACGTTACTTATTCGATTAAATAATTCGTTTAATTTTTACGAAATATTATCTTTTAACTTTTTTATTAATAAATAAATATTAATATTTATAAATACGTTTTATCTACGCTTTTTATTCGATTAAATAAATTATTTATACTTATCGTAATAATCTTTATATAGATATATTTTACTCGTATTTATTATTTAATTAAATAAATTATTTATAAAATTCGCGTTTTATTTAAATAAATATTTAAGTCGCGTTTATTATGTTTTTTTATAAAAAGTATTTATTTAATCGCTTTTTTTTTTAATTAATATAAAAAAGTACGGTTACCGAGTAATTAAATTATTTAATTTCTTTTAATTAATAATTTATTTTATTATCTTTTTTTAACTTCTTATTAAAGATTCGTTAAAAAAAAGGTTTTTAAAAATAATATTACTTATAACCGTATCACCGTAACTTTAACTATTATTTAATAATAATTTATAAACCTTTTATTTTATTCTTTTATAATAACTTCTTTTACTCGCGGTGAACGAGAATCGTTATACGAACGTTTACACCGCGTTACTTTTATAAAACCTCGTAATCCGTTTAACTTTTTTTAAAGTAATTATAACGTTTTTTAACGTAATAACCCATCGTTACACCGCGTTATTAAATAATCCTCCCGTTCGTTTTATTATCACCGGCTCTCCCGTTCGGCGTCGCGAGTTTATATAACGTTTCGTTACTTTTTAAAGTCTTTATACCGTTATTATATTACTTTATCGTCTGTTATACGTTTTTAAATTTTATTATTTTTACGATTATTTTTATAATTACATTATTAATTACTCTTTTAATTATACCGCGGTTACGTTTTTAATCGCCTTTTTACCGATTCGTTAATATATCGCGTTTTATTTACGTAATCTTATTTTACTTAAAATCTTTATATATCGCCTTCGTCCCGTTACCGTTATTACGGCACTTTTAATTATCGTGTTTTTTATTACCGCCGCGGCGCCGTTTTTTTAACGACGAGACGACGAAAAGATAACCGACTTTTTTAACGACGGTAATTATAATAATAACGACGATAATAACGACGACTTAAACGATAATAACGTATAACCGATTAATCGCGACCCGTCGCCGAGTTTAAATTAAACTTATATTTAACATATTTACGTTTATTATATTTTTTATATAACGAATATATACGTTAATTATATTACTTATTAAAAGTTAATATATAAACCCGGTATTATTTTCGTTATATTTTTTACAAGTTTTATTATAAAAATTACGAAAAGTCACCGACGTTTATTACCGGTAATATACGTAACGTTTTACGAACCGTTACCCGTTATTTTAAGTTATATTTAAATTATAACCCGAGATTAACGAGGAGCCCCGGTTTTTATTTTACTTCGTCGGAGAATATTTTTATAAATTAATTCGTTTTATTCGGGCGTATAAACGTTTATATTAATTAACGACCGGTTTTATTAACGTAACCGCCCGTACTCGGTATAATAATATTATTAATAAAACACGAAACGTACGTTAACGCCTTTTTATCGCGTTTAATTATAACGGTATAAAATTAAAACGCGAATACTTACGTTTTTATTTTAACGATCGGTTATACTCGTAATAAATCGTTAAACGCGACTCGTTTTTTAACGACGTTAAGTCGTTAAAATACGAAAAAAACTTTTTACCCGTCTACGTTTTACGTCGCCGTTAATACTTCGATCCGACGCCGTTTTAAACGATACGTCGTTACGCCGTTAATTTTTATTAACGATATATACTTTTACTTTTTTTTTAAAAAAATATTTAAAAGTTTTTTTTTTAATTAAAAAATTTAATAAAATTATATATAACGAGGTTATAATATTTTAAATAGTCGTTTAATTTAATTTTTAATAACCCGTTTTTTTTTAAAATAAGTTTACGTAATTTTAAATAACTTTTTTTATATTTTTTATATTTTTTTCGGTATTTATTAATTATATTTAATAAGTTACCCGGTTTATTTAATTAAATAAAAAACTTTTTTTTATACGTTATTTTATTTTTAATAACCTTTATTTTATATTCGTTTTTTAATAAATTAAAGTTATTACTTTATTATATTCTTTATATTTTTTTAATATTTATTAATTATACTTAATAAACCACCCGGTTTATTTAATTAAATAAAAAACTTTTTTATACATTATTTTATTTTTAATAACTTTTACTTTATACTCGTTCTCGTTATTTTTAAAAACGAAAAGTAATATCTAAACCGTTTCTTTTATATTTTATATACGTTAAAATTTTAATAACGTAACCGAGAATACGTTATATAATCACGAGTACTTTTACGGTAAAATTAATCTATATATTAACGATTTTATAATCTCGAGAATTTTAAATAAATTTATAAAATTAAAAAAAAATTTTAAGTTTTTTTTAATCGTAGATTTTACGTTGATAAAAGTATAAGGTCGCCGACTCGAAATAATATCGGTAGTATATTTCTTATCGTAATACTTTTTATAAAAATTTAAACTTTTCGTTAATACTTTTTAACTTTTACTTTAAAAACGCGAATCTTTTTAATTTTATTTTATACGGCCGGTACTTCCCTCCCCGCGGCGTCGACCTTAACGTCGATATATATTTTTAAATCGTATTTATAAAACGCCCGGAAAAACGGTAAACCCGTAATATTATTAATTATATTATTCACCGCGAACTTTATATCGTAAAATAAAAAAGAGTTAATTCGATTATATATCGTTAATAAATACTTTTAAATAATACTTTAAAATCTAGTTTATATACTTTATTTACCCGTCCGTTTATAAATAATAAACGGTGGATAAACGTTTACGAATCGTAAAAATTATATATAACTCGAATTAAAATTAATTAATAAAGATATTACTTTTATTTATTACGATACTTTTTAATAAACCGTAACGATTCTTAATCTTTATATATATAACCGTAACTAGTCCGTCGAATATAATTATAATAAAAACGAGAAGAAAACGATATATTTTTATATAACGATTTATAATTATTAAAATATTATTAATTAATTCGTTTTTATATATAATTTTAAATAAGTTATAAAATTTATCGAGATCTTTTATTATAATTTTTTAATATTAATAAAGGTTATAATTACTTATATAACTTATACCTTCTCGTTATAACTTTTTAATAAATCGAGTATAAATTTATAAACTTATTAATATCTTTTTATATATACGGTTAATAATATTTTTTTATATTATCTCGTTAATCCGTATTTTTTTAAATAACCGGTTAAAAACTTATTATAATATCGTTAAATAATCTTTTAATATACCGAACTTTTTACCGAAACGTAAACTTAATACCGAAATCTTAATAATTTTATCGTGTTTATTTTTTATTTATTATCTCGAAATTTTCCCGTTATAATAACATTTCGTTGCGTTATATAAAAAAAGTTATTAATTTATAAAATTAATAATACTTTTTATAATAAACGGATACCTCCGATAACGTAACCTTCTTTTACGTAATCACGGTTTATATTAAAACCCGTAATATAAATTATAAAGTTAAAAGGTTTAATTATAATTATCGATTCGCCGGCGAGGCTTTAAAACCTTTTACTCGAGCCCGGTTATTTAAGTTATATATAGATTTATTTTACTTTATAACGGTTTTATACCGAGATATAATAAAAGCGTTACTTTTTCCCCGGGATTAACACTTTAACCTTTTTAAAAATATTCTTATTAAAAGATTAATATTTTTTATATTACGGTTAATTTTTATTTTAATATTAATAATAAAGTTTAATTTAAATCTTTTTTAATATAATTTTATAATTAAAACGACGTGACGGCGTATTTATTAAGTTTCTTTTTTTAACTTAATATTTAAATTAAAAAGTATAAAAAATATAAAAAAAATATACTATCTCGTTTATCGATTATTTAACTTTTATTAATTTATAAACGTTTTTAAATTAACGTAATCCGATAAGACTTTAATTTTTAACCGACTTTTATCGAAATATTATTTTTAATATTTAAAACTTTTTATAATCGTTATTATTTTTTAATCGAGGGTACCGTACCGTAACTTTAACCCTTTTTATTTTTTTAATTAAAAAGCGATTAAATAATATTTACTTTTATTATTAAATTAAAATAAGACTTTTAAGTTTATTTTTTTAACACGTCCGTTTTAAAACGTAATAAACGTATAAAGTCGAAGTGTCGTAAAAAAAACACTTCTTTAAAATAAATTTTTAGTTTTTTAAAAACAGTTTTTTATAAAACTGTTAATTTTATAAATCTTAACTTTTTTTTATTTTATATCTTTTTATTATATCGTTAAAAAGTGTAATTAATTTTAAGTAATCGCGGATAAAACGTCGATAAAAATTATAAAAATTAAAAAATATTTATACGTCGTGATAAAACTTAAATTTAAATTACTCTTTTATTATAATTATACGTTCGTTATTTATTTTAACTCCGTTATAAATAAAGATAAATTTTAAAAACTTAATTTTATCCTCGAAAAACTTAATAAATACTTACGTAAGTTTACGTATAATTAAACTTGTTGTAACCTCGTTAACACTTTATATAAGTATTAAATATACTCTTTTTTTATATAAAAAATATTAATACGTTATTTATATAAATTACGTATATACAGGGTTGCGAAATTAATTTGTAGTATTTAGTATTAATTTTATACTAATGTAGTATATGTAATTTTAATTAGTATTAGTATGACTCCGTACTACAATTAATATACTAATTGTAGTATAGATTTTTTCATACTACAATTAGTATACTAATTGTAGTATTAGTATAACGTCGTACTATATATAGTATACTAATTATAGTATTAATTTGAATTTTAAAAAATTAATATAGTATATTAAATTAAATTAATTAGTATTTAGTATACTAATTTTTTAATAATATTTTTTTAAAAACATTAAAAAAAATTTATTTTAAAAATAAGTTTATATATAAATTAAACATTATTTAACGTATAAAATAAATAATATTAAACTCTTTAAAATATTTTAATAAATTTAATATTAATTAATTTTATTATACTACATTAATATAAAATACTACAATTAATATACTAATTGTAGTATTAATTTAAACGTATACTACATGTAGTATACTAATTATAGTATTAGTATAGTATTGTACTATAATTAGTATACTATATGTAGTATAAAAAAAATCATACTACAATTAGTATACTACATGTAGTATTAATTAGTATTAGTATGGTGTTATACTACAATTAGTATACTAATTCGCAACCCTGCGTATATAATATTAATTAATTTTTATAAAGTTGTATAAATATAATATTAAAAAGTGGCCGGCGTATTAATAAAACTAAAAAAAAGGACTATATACTCGTAATAACCGTAACATATACAAAACGTTATTTTTTACTTGTCCTTTTTTTTAATCCGGATACGGTGATACGTATCTTTAAAATCTAGTTTAAAAAAATATTAAACCTTATTAATTTTATTTAATATCTCGGAGATTAATAATAACGTATACCGGTTTTTAATAAAGATTTTATTTAAACCCCGGTAATCAATATAAAGTCGTAATATATTATTTTTCTTAAGTATAAAAAGGATAAGAGTTTTTATAAAACTCTTAAATAATTTAATACGGTTATTAACAAGGTTCTCATCGAAGTAAAATCGTAATTCTTTAAGTTTTCGTTTTAAAAAAAAGTAGATTCCGTTGTAAAACGGTTACGTCCCTTTTATTAAGTCGATTATATAATTTATCGTTTTAAAAATTAAAATTATAATTACGTTCGTTATATTAAATACGTCGAGATAATTATAAAGCTTTAAAAATAACTCGACCTTTTCGTAACTCTTTTATTTTTCGTTATTAAATAAAAAGTCCTCGTTATATAATTCTTTATTCGATAGTTATTAAGTCGTTATAATTATATAAACGACCGTTTTATTTTTAATTAATTTAACGAATCTTTAAAATAACTCGATAATAATTTTTAAATTAATATACGCGAATCTTTAACGCGTTTTTACCGGTATATTAATATTTAAAACTTTTAATCCGGGAGTTTTTAATAAAACCGGGTTAATTTTTGATTTTTTAAATCGATTTATCACGATATATTAACGCGTAATTTTTTAATTTTATTACGAAAATCTATAAACGTAATCGGAACGTTTTAAACGTTAAACGTTTTTATAAATATCGTATTTACCGTTTTAATAATAAAGTTTAAATATTATATTTTACAGAATTATATTTTTTTCGTAAACTAAATATTTATTACGTTTACCCCCGAGGTTATATTTAAGTCGATTATTATCTCGATATCGACCTTTTCGTAAATAATTATTATAATATAATATAATTATTCGTATATTATTAACGTTTTTTTAAACTTAAAAAAAACGTTTATTTATTTTTTATTTATATATTAATATTTTATAATTAGTTAATCGGTTTAATATAATTATTAACGTAATAACTTTTCTCGTTATAACGATAATATTTAACGGTTTCAAGCTTTTTAACGTTTTTTTTAAAACTTTATTAGTTTTTCGGTTTACACGATTTTATTTTCTTATTAAATATTTTTAAACGGTTTTTTTTTTTCGTGACGGTTTTTTTACGGTACTTTTTCGCGGTCTCTTTTATATATATTTTTATAAGTATGAACGGAGGTTATTTAATTATATAAAGACTTTATTTTTTTATTAAGTCCCGGAAAAATATTTTTTTAAGTCGATAAAAGTATTAACCGATATCCGGATACATAGTAATAATTTAAAAAAAACTTATTTATTTATATTTTTTTAAAAAAGGTTTTATATAATTTTTTAATAAATATAAAAAAGTAAAGTATTTTTTTAATTTAATAATTTTATTTTATAATCGTTATAATATATACGGTTTAAATTTATATCACCGGGTTTTTTATTATTAAAGTTAAAGTTTCGGTTTATTTTTTAAATATAAATTATAATATATCGGTTTTTTTATAATCTTTCTCCGTTTTTAAGTTAAAAACGTATAAGTTTTATTACTTTTTTAAACCCGTATTTATATAAAAATAAACGACGATAATTTAACGTTTTTTTAACAAAAACTTATAAAGTTAAACTTTGAAAAGTAACTTAAACTCTTTAATTTATAAAGTTTTTTTTTAAAAAATAAAATAATTATTAAAAATAAATAATTTAATCTTTATTTTAAATCTTTAATTAAAATTAACTCCGAGTCGCGTATTAATTATTAACGCGGCGGCGGAGTTAATCATACTTTTATTATCCGAGGATTAAAAGGAGCCGGGCTTTTTTTTTTACGAAAGCGACGATTAATGTAAATTAATACTTTTTTTAATTAAAAATATTATCGGGAGTTATTTAAGTCTCGTTAATTTTAAAGTAACGATTTTAATACGAAGGTATTTTTTTCGTTTTAAAGTCGTTAACTTTTTTTCGAGAGTTAATTTTTTTTATTTTTAATAATCTTCAATCTTTCAAAGATTAAAAAAGTTAAATTTAATTAATTTATTTCCTCGATAATCGTTTAAAAAATATCTTTTTTAAAAAAAAATATTAAAACTATTTTTTTAACCTCCTTTCTTTTAAATAACGTTTTTTTAAAAGTCGTTAACTCTTTAATACACGGTTTTAAAAAAGGCCTTTTACTTTACGCCGCCGGTTAAACACTTATAAAAACGTTATTTCTTATATAACACGATTATAAACAAGTCGCGCGGCTCGGTCCGTCGTATCGCGATCTTTCGATTATCGTAGTTTAATATTTATAAAAAGAAAACTTAAAATTATTATAATAAAGTTAAATAAATAATTATAATATACGGTTTACGCGTTACAACTAATACGCGTTAACGAATCGTTAACATTAAATTAACTCTTTTTAATTACTAAGCTAGTATTATTATAATAAAGTTAAACAAGTAGTCACGATATACGAGATAATTAATAATCGAGAGCGAAAGTAAATGTTATATTATATTAAAACTAAGTCTTACCCTCCTTTTTTAAAAAGAAAAAAGAGGGCCTTTTATTTATATTAACTTAATAATTAAAAAACGTTAACTTAACGTCAACGACTCGTTAACGCGTGTTAGTTATAGCGCGCGCGTCACGTATAAGCGCCATTAAGGCGCTACACTTGTTACGTGCGTGCGCTATTAAGGCGCGACACTTGAGTGGCGCGCCACGAAGGCGCGGCGTCGTTTGGGTGTGTGGCAGTTTATGATAAAAAAAATAAAAAACGAAGAAGTAACGTTTAATTATATTATTAAATACCGTCGATAAAATTATTAAAGTTATAATAACCCGCCGGTTTATTAAGACAACGGAAAAGAATTACTTTTTATTAAAAAAATAAATAAATAATTAACGTTATCGGTCGATAAAGTTTACGGTTCGTTTTTTTATTAATATTATACGATGCATATAAAATAACAACGTTACGGTATCCTTTTTTTAATTAAATATTTAAAACGTTTTCGATAATATATATATACATAACTTATTTATATATTATACACTCTTCACCTCTTTTTTTAAATAATTAATTAAGTTTTAATTACTTAATAAACCGAACCACGACTTTTATTTTTAACGGAAAAACAACGCCGCCGTAACCCGTCACCGCCGATATCCCGTAAAAGTCCCCGTTATTACTTATTTTATTTATTTTTTTATATCACCGTTATACCGGGCCTCGACCGTTATTAAAAAATTATTATTTTTAAGTTTACCGACGATATTAACCTTTTAACCGTTAATTATATAATAAACTTTTATTACCTTTTTTTAAAAAACGGAAACCACCGTTACGGTATAAATACGGCCGGGAAAAATAATATTTAAATTAATAAAAAATAAACTTTTTTATTTTTTTATATTTATATAACCCCGAAAATAATACTTTTAATTAACCGAAACACCGTCCTTTACTTTTAACCGTCGGTCCGTTTTTTAAATATTTAATTTAATAAAAACTTTTCTTCTTAAAGTATCTTTAATAAATTAAATATTATTTTATTATATAAACCTTTATTTTTATAAAATTTACCGGGAAAACGTAAAAGTATATATACTTTTATAAATTTGTATAATTTATATTATAATATTCCGGAATACGGTAACGTATAATATTAATATCTTTTTTTTAAAAAATAATAAACGCCGATTAACGGCTTTTTTTAAATATAACCTTTTATAAATATTTTTATATTATCCTTAATATTTACCGGTTTATATTTATCCACTTTTTTTACTCGAAATAAAAATACCGTTTTTTAATTTATACTTCATTTACCGCCACGTTATTTTTATATACCGGTTAAATTATTAAATAAAAATATAAAATATTCGAAATATAATCTTTTATATATAATCGGTATACTTTTAATATTTAATATTTATTATTACTTTATACTCTACTTTTAAAAAAATAAAATAAAATATTATTATTAATTAATAAAAAATTTATTAATAATAAAAAGTAATAAACAACGTTTTTATAAAATCCCTCGTAATATAAACACCGAATTAAACGTTATAAATTATCCGACGCCGTTACCTTTATTTTATTAAAACCGAAAACAACCTCCTTATATAAATCCACACCGATTATATCGGTTTATATATTTATTTTTTGCGGTAATATAAAATAAACTCGCCGACTTACCGTTACAACGTTAAAAACAAGACCCCGGCCTATATCTTTTTATTTTATATTATAACACCACCGCGGCCGCCCGATTAACCACGAATATTAACGGACTTAAACCGTTATTTATAAATAAACCTTACGGCCCGACCACTTTTTCGTTAACTTATCCAGAACGAGAGGTTTTTAAATATAAATTAATTAAAAAACTTAAACGGTCACCGTTATTAATATAATATAACACCCGTTATTTACTTTTATTTATTTTATTTTATTTACTTATTTACTAATCTACTTAATTACTTATTTAAATCTTTTTATATTTAAAGAGCGTGGTTATTAACAGTTAACTATATACACTTGTAATTAAGAACACATACCTACTTAGATCTGTGATAGTTTTTTCTTTAAGAGGGTTTTGTTTAGTTAATCGTTAATAATTAAAAGTGGTTAAAAAAAGCGGATAATAATAATAATAATATAATCGATAGATTCGATGTAAGAAGTGTCGAAAAGAATCGATAAATTAAATATTATTATAAAATTTATATATTACTTTGTAATATTTAGATTTCATCTTATATTTAAAAGAAAAAAAGACTTAATAAATTTATATAAATAATAATATAACGAATTATCGTATATATTATAAACGTTAAATATGTATACGTTATAATATTTATAAGTATTATAAGTATTATAAGTATATATATTAATATTATAAACATTTAAACATTAATTAACATACTTATTAATTATTAATATATACTATATTTTAACGTAGAGAGCGTTGTAATATAGTGGTTAAATACGCTGAAACATATAATGTTATAACGTTTATAAATATTATAAGTTAATGTGTTAACGTTATAAGTATTTATATATTAATATAAAGAGTATTATATTATAACGTTTAAATGCGTTAAAGCTTTAATATTATAATAATTAAAATATTATATATATTTATAATATAACGATTAAGACGTTAAACGAATCAGGGTTGGGAAAATATATTAATAATAAATTTAATATAATAAATTTAATATAATAAATTCAATATTTATAGTAAATTTAATACAATAAATTTAATATATTTCTTTAATATATTAAATTTAATATATTAAATTTATTTTTAATATACACAAATATTAAATTTAATATATTAAATTTAATATTTTCGTTGATATATTAAATTTAATATATTAAATTATTATTAATATAAGAAAATAATAAATTTATTATATTAAATTTATTTTTAATATATATTTTTACATAATTTATTATATACTAATACGTTATATATATAAGATAAAAATAAGAAATCCTTTAATATTTATATTTTAAAAAATATTTTTTAAACCCGTAACTAAAAATATAAATTAATATGTATTTAAATACTATTTATTTTTATTTAATAGTTTTCTTTACTTATAATTTTTATATACTATATTTATATTTTAATAGTAGATTTATATATACGTGAAAAATATTAAAAACATAGATTATTCGTACTTTTATAAATTAGTTTTAAATATAGTAATTTAAAAACGTAAGTTAAAACGTATTTAAACATAATTTATTTTAATAACTTTTAATTTAAAAAAGACTTTTTACTTTTATTACTACGAAATAATTTTCTTTTATTATACTTTTAATACAATATAATTATATATAACTAATACTTATATATATACGTTAATAATATTAAAAAGACAAATTATTCGTACTTTTAAATAATATTTTTAAATAAAAGGTTTAAAAAACACGAGTTAAATCGTATTTATATACTATTTATTTTAACTACTTTTAATATTAAAAAACTACTTTTTATTTTTATTTTAACGAAATAATTTTCTTTAGTTATATTTTTAGTATAACGTAGTTATATATAATTAATTCTTATATATATGCGTTTTTAATATTAAAAAGATAAATTATTCGAAGTTTTAAAAACTATTTTTAAATAAAAGGTTTAAAAAACGCGAGTTAAAGCGTAATTAAACATATTTATTTTAACTACTTTTATTATTAAAAAACCACTTTTTATTTATAATTTAACGAAATAATTTTATTTAATCGTATTTATAAAATAATATATTTATATATACTTATTTTATATATATACCGTATTTTATAATTAATATATATAAATATTTAATATTTAAATAATAATTTTAAATAAAGTAATAAAAATAAAAGTTAAAATAAAACCGAGTATTATTAAAATTAATATATAATATAAGAATATTTTTACAAGGATAATTTAATATATAGTGTATTATTATTTAAAGTAGAGTAGTATAAAGTGGTATTATTATTTTTAAAATCCTTTTTAACTTACTGATTAAATCTACTGATTTGGATTTTAAAATGTCTATAAATAATAGCTTTTACTTCCGGTTTTCTAAATAAATTTTTATTTAACCACACTGACACCTTTATCTTTTATTACTTTTTTTATTTTTTTAATCGTTTTTCTTCGCCCGGGAAGGCGGTAAACTAACAAAATGGATTCAGACGGTCCTTATTCGCCCCCTTCTTTTGAAGACGACGAATCTATCGTCGTTACAGAGCCTTTACCTTCCTCTTCACCTCTTGCTATTCGTTTTAGGCCTAAACGGCCTAGAAAAGTCCTTTTTGAACACCCGGATTTCGTTTTAGACGATTCAGACTCCCTTATTTACGTTATTTTTAATAGTTTAATTCGACGTACGTTTCTTCCTTTTAAAGAAGGTGAATTACGTCGAGTTAAAGTTAAATATACGTAGTAAGTTTTTTTCTTTAAATATTTATTAACTTTTAAGTTTTAAATATTAATTTTAATACGGTTTAGATGTAATTATTCAAAGGATTTACCTTTAAATGGTTTTAAAAGTATAAATTTCATACTCCATTATAAGAATAAACATCCTTTAATTACGTATAATAAAGAGTCAGAAAAAAGTCTTTTAAAAAGTAAGTTTTTTTTTTTCTTTTTATTTTATATTTACTTTTTTAATTTTATTAATAATTAAAAAGTCGATGAAATTCCTAATTCATCGTCTTTAACGAGTTTTTTTACGCCTTCTACTAGAAAAAGGCCACGTTCAGACACTCTTCAAGACACGATAAAAGAGGATGAATTTAATAATAAAATTTTAAATTTTATTATTAATAATAATCTCGCTTTTAACGTAATCGACTTTAAATCGTTTCAAGATTTATTAAGTTATCTTAATAAGTAAGTTTTTTTTTCTTTTCTTTTATTATATATTAATATTAATTTATTATTAATTAATAAATAATTTATTTTAGGTTTATTACGGTTATTAACCGTAAAAAGTTAAAATTTATTTTAACTTCGATTTTTAATATAAAAAAAGTTTAAAATCGAGAATAAAATTCGACGAAATATTAAAAAACACAGTACTTTTTCGTTTTCTTTCGACTTTTAAACCTTAAATTCGTAAAATGCATATTTAAAAGTAATAATTACTTTATTAATCTTAAATTCGAACTTATTTATAAGTTAATCGGTATATTTTTATCTTTTTTTTTATTTTTTTTATTATTTAATAACTTTAATTATATAATTAATTAATTTATTATAAGATTTAATGTTTTAAATATTTCTCACACCGGTGAAAATATCTACGATATTATTATCTCTATTATTCAAGAATATCCTTCGTTAAGTATAAAAGATATTTTTAAATATATATTTTTAACTTTTTATTATTTTTAATAAACCTTTACTAATTAAATAAAGTATAACTAAAGATAATACGGTTAATAATAATATTTTTATAACATTATTTAATAAAAGCTTTTAAGAAAAGCTTAGTATTTCTTTTAATAATAATATTAAATACGTTACGCACGTTTTTTCATATTATTATTAAAGATATATTAAAATCTTTTGCAAAATCGAGTGAATTATTTAGTGGTAAGTTATTTTAAATTATTTAAATTATTTTAAAGCTTTTTTATTGATTATTTAAATTTATTTACACGTATTAAACGTTTAACCGTTTTAATACGTTAAATTAAAAAGATTCGAGAACTTTTATTAAAGGGTATTAATTCGTGTAAACGAATAAGTACTTTTTTAATTAATTTTTTACGTCGTGTTATTTTATTTAATATATTTTTTAACTTTTTAACGTTTTTTAACCCTTTATTAAATTTTATATTATTTTAAATAATAAATAACTTTACCCGGTAAAATTTAACGTTTTTTATATTTTACGCTTTTCTTAAATTTAAAAAACCTTTAATTTACGTGTATAATAATTATCGTTATACTACCGAGTTTAAGGATATTTTTATTTAAAACGAAGAGTGGTTAATAATCGAAGAATTTATCCGGGTTTATTAAGTTTTTTATAAACCTATAATTCGATTATAAAGAGAGGTTTATATTACGTTTTTATTTATATTTTTAGATATTTATAAAATATTTAAAAAAACTAGATGGTTTAAAAGTTGAATATAACGGACGGCTTCTTAAATCTGTAAGTTTTTTTACTTTTTATTTTTTAAATATTTAACGTTTTTAATTAATATTAATAATTATTATAGGATTATTTTTTAGATTTTATTACCGTTATTATAGACGGTTTAATTAAATTTGAAAAATATTTTCCACGGCGCCTTTCTTTTAATAGGTTTAACGAATATAAAGCTTATATTTTAAGCTTAATTCTAGACCTAAGATGAAATTACGGCATTTTTCTTCTGGACGATTATTTACAAATAATTAAGCGGTAACCACGGTAACGAATTTACTTCGTTAAGAATATATATAATTCGTAAGTTTTTTAACTTTTTAACTTTTTATCTTTTTAACTTTTTATCTTTTTAACCTTTTAACTTTTTATTAAGTTAATAACAACGTTTGGAATTAATTCTATTAATTTTAATATTTCTTTCGATGAACTCGCCGAATCCACTTAAGAAAACGACGAAATCGATAAAAACGACAGTGACGAAGAGGATTTTATTCGTTTATTTAATCGTTTAAACGAAGTCGATATTTACTTGGTTAAATAATACGAAGTTATAATGGTATATTTTTATTTTATTTTATTATTATTATTATTAGTATTATTATTTATTAACTTTTTAATATTTTAGGTTAAACCACTTGATTACTAGAAAACGAATTCGTTTAAATATCTAATTTTAAATGTTTTAACTAAACGGTATTTAACTATTCTTACTACTTCGGCTATTATTAAACGTATTTTTTTTATTAATAATAACGTAGTAATAAAAAACAAAAATCGGCTTTTACCTTTAACGGTAAAACAAATTATATTACTACGGTATTAAAAAATAATAAATATTAATAACTTTAATAAGTTATTATTTAAATAATAATTATTTTTTTAATAAATAATTAAATATTATTTTTTTACTTTTATATATATATATATATCATATTAAAAGTAATTAAAATAAATAATATTTAAATACGTTTTAACTCGCGTTTTTAAACTATTATATTTAAAAATAGTTTTTTAAAATATAAATAATTTATTTTTTAAATATATTTAACGTATATATATAAATACTTATTATATATAACTATATTATATTAAAAGTATAATAAAAGAAAATTATTTAATTAAAATAAAAATAGAAAGTGGTTTTCTAATATTAAAAGTGGTTAAAATAAATAATGTTTAAATACGTTTTAACTCGCGTTTTCAAACTACTATATTTAAAAATAATTTTTAAAATATAAATAATTTATCTTTTTTAATATTATTAACATATATAAATAAATACTTATTAAATATAATAATATTATATTAAAAGTATAATAAAAGAAAATTATTTCGTAATAATAAAAGTAAAAAGTGTTTTTTTAAATTAAAAGTCGTTAAAATAAATAATATTAAAATACGTTTTTACTCGTATTTTAAAATCCCTTTAATTAAAAATAATTTTTAAAATATAAATAATTAATTTATTTTCCGTTTTTAACGTATATATATATTTATTTATTAAATATAATTCTATTATACTATTTATATAAATAAAGAAAATGATTTAATTAAAATAAAAAAGGTGGCTTTTCGTGTTAAAACTTAATAAATAAAGAGTTTATTACTTTTTTTTAACTTACGTTTTTTAAAACACGAATTCTTTACATCTTAAAATATAATAACGTATACATATATAAAAGAGTTAAATATAATTATATTATTTTAAAGTTACGTTTTTAAAATTTAATTTTATAAATATAAAAATAAATAGTAGTTTTTTATTAAAAACAATTAAAATATAAATTTAATTACGATTTAAGTTATATTTTTATTTTAAATAAAATAATAAATTTAATATATTAAATTTAATATTTTTCGTTAATATATTAAATTTATTATTTTTCGTTAATATATTAATTTTAATATAATAAATTTATTATTTTAATATATTAATTCCCAACCATGAAACGAATAAATAATACAACGATTAAGAGTGTTATATTATAGTAGCTTTTAATAAGCCGTGGCTCGAGGGTAAGCCGCAGATAAATGTGAAAAAAGATTTTTTATAAAAACACTTTAATAGTATTAATATATATATATATATATATATTAAAAAGTATTATATTTGTTTAAAATATAATTTTATATATAAGGAATTAATTTATTTAATTTAATTAGTTTAATTAATTAATTTAATTAATTTATTTTTATATAGGTTTTTTATTATTTTATTACTTTATAATTTCTTAACAGAGTAAAATAATACGAATTTTATATTTCGTAATTCGCAATATTACAAATACGAATACTTAACCCTGCTCACACTAGATATGCCAAAATTACCTGCGATAACGATAAGACAATGTTCAAGTTAGCGTGGCGCATTGTGATGAAGTACGTCGAAGTCGCCAACAAAATCAATATTCTTTTCTGTTGACGTTTCTCTCGAAAGCCGGAGTTTCGTAACAGAAAGGAGCGGACATGGCTACCCGGACCACACCCAGCGGCTCCGAGCGCGAAAACATCACCAGACACAAATCCAACAGACATCATCTAGCGTCACATCTAGCACGCCAACCTGGCAAAGTTTAGATGCCCTCAAGGCGAACACAGACACTGGCACGACAAGGTATTGAAAGGCTTCCTTCTTTATCACAGCAACATTATCATGCGATGGCCTATTTCTGACCATCCTATATAGTGGCCGGTCGACGCCGATCTCATCGGATGCACCCCCCTCAATCCAATACCTGTCCAGCGCGCGCAAGCAGGTGCGGGCTGAACAGAGACAGCGCATATTCCCGACGATCGAATTCGCAAGTCGCGTGTCGCATTTTGACCCCAACAGCGACTATCGAGACTTTCATGGCTTCTTCAATCTATTTTGGATTGGTCTTGCCATCATGGCCATGACTACCATGCTGCGGAATATCAAGGACACTGGCTACCCGCTTCGAGTCCAGATATGGTCTCTTTTTACGATAAAGCTGTGGCACCTGGCGCTTGTAGACCTTTTCATGGTGGCCACAACAGGAGTGAGTGTCACACTTCAGAAGGCTTGCAGGTCTGGTGATATACAAAAGGGAATCACATGGGCAAAGGGTGGTATGGCTCTACAAACGTCTTACCAGGCTGTGTGGCTCGCCGTATGGATTGCCCTCCCATTCTTGCTGGACTGGACATGGACCGCGCAGGTTTTTTTTCTACTACATACGATGGTTCTCTTGATGAAGATGCATTCATATGCTTTTTACAACGGCCATCTATCGGAGACAGAGCTGCGGCTTCGAGCACTGGACAACCCTTCCACGGCCTCCAAAGCCCCCGCCTACATCTACCCAACCGCCGATGTACCAGGAGGCATGACCACCTCACCGACGATACACCACAGAAAAACAGATGACCAGCGCCAGCGCAAAGCCAGGGATTTCACAGACCAGCAAAACGGCAGCAGTGGACAAGACAGCGACTCATGCGACAACGAGAAGGTGATCCAGCTCCGAGAGGACCTGGCGAGAGAGCTCATCAGTCCGATTGGAAACGTGACATTCCCCAGAAATCTTACGTGGTCTAATTTTGCCGACTACATATTTTGTCCAACGCTATGCTACGAGCTGGAATATCCACGAACAAACAAAATCAACTGGCCTACGTTGCTCTCAAAAGTCGTTGCCGTCTTTGGATGCATCTTTCTTCTTACTATAACCTCGGAAGAGTTTATATACCCAGTCCTCGTCGAAGCTTCTCTACGCCTGGAGACGGATCTTACATCTACAGAGAAACTTTTGGTTCTTGCTGAGTCTATATCCTGGCTTCTCTTCCCATTTATGTTGACATTTCTTCTCGTCTTCCTCGTTATTTTCGAATATGTCCTCGGCGCACTGGCTGAGCTTACTTGCTTTGCCGATCGACATTTCTATAGCGACTGGTGGAACAGCACTGACTGGATGGAATTCAGCCGCGAGTGGAATATACCCGTATACAGCTTTCTTCGGCGCCATGTGTACAGTGCGAGCCGACCACACATGGGCAAAAATATGGCTACTGTCGTTACCTTCTTGGTCAGTGCAGTGGGTCACGAGATTGTTCTTGCTTGCATCACAAAGAAGCTGCGAGGCTACGGCCTGATCTGCCAGATGCTGCAGCTTCCAATTGTTGCGCTTCAGCGAACACCTTGGGTGAGAGGCAAGAAGACCCTCAACAACGTCTGCTTCTGGTGCTCTATGGTCCTGGGACTGAGTCTTGTAAGTTTTTACCTCCCAATTCCTCGTAGCTTTTAACCAACCCCCTCCCGCCCCCCAAAGTCAGGCACAAATGGCTGTTACTAACCTGATCCAGATCTGCTCACTTTATGTGCTTGTTTGATCATACGGTGTTAACAAGCTACCGTATCAAAATGTGATAAACCCCAGCTGCGATGCTCTCCATAATCTGCAAATACAAACAGACCCGCTGCGTGGGTTAGATCGGAGGCAATACGAATACTGAGCGAGGCAGCCCGACAAATCTGAAAATGTACCCTTGTATTATGTATCAGACGGAAATGTATATTGTAAAACCTGAAATGTTGTAGCCTCTTAATAAATTGATCATGTTGTCATTATTGTCATTATGCATTGAGATATATTGTTATGCGAACGCCGTATGCGCCAAATTTTCCCAACGTGAAAGAAATATAAATCATTCGAGTCTGCAGAACCCCCCTTCCTTAACAAGAAAAAAAGCTAAGAGAACAGAACGCACGAGTGATGGCAGTCTTTTTAGACAGAGCAGTATTAGGTTTCCCGTACCAATAGAAATGTAGATCTGATCAACTTCGGACGTGGAGATACGGTGTATGAGGTGATGAGTACTGTCCGCTGGAATGGTGAACGTTGGAATACGAAACATCGTCGTCAGAGTAACGTTTTGTTTGGTATACATGCTCTGGCGAGAAGTTCGTCGGCGAGATTTTGATTTTGCTAAAGCCGGGTTTCCTAGCAGAGTCGGGCGAAAGCGAGTGGTGATAATGTACGTCGTCCGAAACTCTGTAAAGTGGTGCCTTTGGAGTCCGAGGCATCGGTGGCGTGTCATCGTAGGTATTATGCAAGACCCGAGGCTGCACCGAGGAACGGCGAGTTCGAGAATCTTCATCATACCCATCAAAAGACCCCCTGCGACGTCTGTCGGATTTGATGGGATGCCGGCTCGACTCCGGCAGCGGTGCGGCGGGTGCTGCAGGCGGGGGAAGGCGGGTGTAGTCCATTGTGGATGCGCGTGAAAAATTGGGTATACGAGGGATCGACGAGGTTGACATGTGCAAGGCTCCGGCTGGCGACGTGTTTGACTTCGTCAGGCGAGGGGGTCTGAATTCTGGGAGCGTCGCCTTGTAGTCTTGCACCTCCGCATCATCGACAATCACCCGGCTGCGGAGCTTTTTGTCATCTTGAGAAGGCCGACGTGGCCGAGGGGGTTCACCACTGGCGTGCCAGGCTTGGTCAGGATCTGGGAAATTGAGATTGTACGTGACGTTGTCTGGTAGATTGGACACGCCCGACTTGCTCCCACGTCTCCTGACCATGTAGTCGGCGGCGTATTTCATCTTTTCTGACGTCGTTTTGTCTGTGTTATAATCCACTCTCGAGGCTTCTTCTCTGAAAGTCGATTTTTCGCGGCGAGCACTCTCACTGTGCTTTTTCCCACCGCTCACGGGGGCGGCCATGCCAGATGATGATTTTTTTTGTGAGACGCGGTGATATTCTTCGTCTGAATCACCTAGAGTCTCGACATAGAAAGGCTTTCTTGTACGAGACTTTTCCTGTTGGTCTTGTCGGCGGGCTCGATCACGTTCCTTTTCGCGCTTTTCCATGTCGCGTTTGTACTTGTCCTTCTTGTCCTCCTTTTCACGGTCAAAGCGGCCTTTTCTGTCTCTGTCCCTCTCTTTCTCTCGATCCCGATCCCGTTCACGATCCAGGTCATGATCCCGCTCTCTGTCGCGTTCCTTGTCGCGCACCCACTCGTACGTTGGATGGTCGTCGTCATCCTTTCGGCGCCGTCTTTCGTCCTTGAAATCATCACGAGGCTTCTCGTAGCTGGCCGTACGTCGAGCGCGGTGACTTTCATCATATGGTGTTTTGGTCTTGAAGGGAATATCGCGCTCCCACGAGTGTGAAAACTGATGGCTAGCACTACCATAAGGTGAAAACGGAGACGTAGGTGCAGGGCCGGGCTTGAAGGATGCAGGCGGTTCCGCTGTTCGAATATGCGGGTCGTTGTAGGTTTTCGGAGATGACCGTGGTGTCGTGGTTGACCGAGCCATGCCCCGGGACAGTTCGTCCCGAAGCCTCTTTAGCTTTGCATCCTCGTCGTACTCTTTCCTTTTTCTTTCATCGCCAAGAATTTCATAAGCTTGTTGCACTCGCTGAAACTCATCTTGCTTTGCCGCTTTCAGAGCCGGGTCTTGAACCTTGTCTGGATGACATTTCAACACTAATTTCCGGTACGCGGTTTTGATAGTTGCAAGGTCTGCGTCTTTACCCACTCCAAGAGCTCTGTAAGGATCGGTAGACAGTGAACTCATCTTGCTCTTATCGTGATCTGTTGGAGTGACGGCGTATGAACTTTTGAGGTCTGAAATGTCGACAGTGAGATTATGGCGTGAAAATTAACCATCACAGGGACAAAAAGGGGTCCTCTTAGAACACTGCCAGAGTGTCTTCACCACCGACGTAGAAAGCAAAATTGTAGAATGAAAGGCGATGGTGGATAATGGACGGCAGATGTATGTAACAAAGAGGGCTGAGGCGAGAGTATGGTTGTCGAAAGACTAGGATGCAAGAGACCATAGGATGAGGGCAGCCAGAATATAGCGAGGGTGTCCTGTTGGCCCCGGCAACAAGATGGATCAACACGTCACAAGGCTGCACGGAGACCGTGTGGATGTGGGCTGCGCGGCTTGCGACCCTGACTCGCGATGTTGAGTGACAAAAAGTCCGAGGTTGTTGCCCTTCTCCAATAGAGGGATGGTAATACAGCTCGAAATGGTGTTTTCAAGAACAGTCGAGATTTATCGTGGCCGCCGGCGACCAAGGTGGGTATATAGGGGCAATGGGCGATGCTTGATGACAGCACAGGCCCTTGAGCAGGCGAGATCTAGCGTGAGAGCCAGGGCCAAACTGAAGATGCGGAAATGCAGAGCAATACAGCCCAGAGGTTCAGAGCGGGAAGCGGGGATCCGGCATTCGGCCTGGTACGGATGAGATGCTGTTGGGTGCGAGAAAGGACTGGCCGTGTGTGCCGTAGTATAGTCGCGTGTCAAATAGAGGAAAAGTAAGACGAGCGACAACGTTGTGCGATGGTGAAGCCAGAAGCGACGGATATGTCAGGATACACGGAGGTGAAGGCACGAAGCGATGAGGCAAAGAAGAAAGGGGAGAAGGGAATGAGAAGCAGGGCAAACAAATGCCTGCTAATCTTAACTGAGCAGGAAGGATGGCGGAAGAGAGCCGTTAATGACTGGAGAGAAGCGAACCAAGGAAAGATAAAAGCACAATAGAGGCAGAGAAGAGGGAGTGAAAGGGGAGGAAACCAAAGGCGACAAGATTGACATCGACAACAACAAGAGTATCGGGCACTGAACACCTGTCAGAGAACGACACACCACTTGTAGGAATGGTAAGTGTCAAATGAGTGGCGGTGAGTTGGCGGGTTGTTGTTGTGGTGTGTCAAGGGTGGATTCAGCAGGTGATGCGGGGGCTGGACAAGTGCGAGAGCGCCGATGAGAAGGAGGGGTGAGGAGGGGGGGCAAGTGAAAAAGGCAGAGGAGGCCCCGCCGCCCAAGGCCAAAATTTGGGGCAAAACCAGGGCGACGCCCGAACGACTTGCTGCCAGCCAATGGCCTGGCCCTGGAAACGCAGCACACGCTTCCAAACGGAGTTGTGTTGTTTTGGGGAGGCGAACGTGGCAGTGCGCGGATGGAGAGGGGCACGTAACTCGTGAGGCGGCGAGGGCGGCAGGGCGGATAGCCAAATCTGTATTATCTTACTCCTTGAACTCGGAATATGGAGTACAGGTACGCAGTAACAAAGCAGAACTACGAGTACGGAGTAATACATCGTAATACATACCCTGATACTGAGTGTGAATATGCAGCAATGTGTATTGAGACGTACCACTGGGACCTCTACCCTGCACAGTCAGTTGCAGCAGTGGGGCAATAATAAATGCGAGGCAGACTGGGCGGGATGTGTGGCACATGGTGCAATTTTGAAAAAAAAACACAGAACGTGAGACTATGCAGCGTGGCGGTAGGGTTTTTTTGGCAGCATACTAGACTCTTCAGTATATTTCTGACATGCGCCGACCTGATTCACGGGACATTCGGATATCTTGAGCTGCGATGTGTACAAAGTTGCGTAGTATTTGCTGCATTCACATGTAAGCAGTATGGATTTGTGCGGTATGCCTGGATAATCGACACATCTTTGACGCCCATTTTCCTGATGTTGCACCAGTTGTGTCTTACACGTCTAAACTCACGGGCTGTTCTGCACGCATTCAGATGCGTCAGCGGTACATATACCTTTTGGTCCTTGGCTGTAAACGAGTCTCTGCCGTATATAGAGAGCTTCAAGTCCACTGCGACAGGCTTGTTGAACCGCTTGCCACCAAGGTAGGGGTGATTGGTGGGTGATATCACGGTTACCTGTATATCGGTGTGAGCAAGATCGTGGAAACACCTCATACAGTACTGACTCTAGTGCTGGCAGGATGCCCACACAAAAACGCCTTCGCTGTGTGTCTTTTTCGGAGGAGGCATAATACTGGCAACGACAATCTTGCTTTGGAAGTCGGCCCTCTCCAGCCATGCCATGATGGTACGCACAAGTTCGGCATAGCTACCTTGGTTTGTCAAGTCACCAGCACGGACAGGGTACATCGCCTTTCGGAAGCTTAACAATGTTATTGTGGGTGTCTGAGATACACACAAATCGCACCTGCCAGAGGTGGAGAGAACTGGCGATAGAGTCATCATTGTTAACGGCGTTTCGTTTCCCTCAAGGTGGTTTTTTATTTTTATCTCCCGCTAACAATGACCAACCGGCTCTTTTCCTGCGCTACGGGTAGGCGCGTCCCTCGGCTGGAAACTTTGAAAACCGGCCATTACTGATAAAAGTATCCTACATGTATTTCACCGGCAATCTCACAATATCTGCTTCCAAGACAGTATCCGACTTGCTTTGTTTTACCTAGTTAACACATCTTAAGCAACACTCCAGGTGTTCCGTTTATACCCCGTACTGCGTAAAATTCACCCGTAAATATACTAGTACTCAGAAGAAAGCTTGCGAGACATAAGCCTGTATCGTAATTAATATATCTCCATCTACGCTCACTGACCTGCCGAAACTCTTAACATTTGTAAAAGAAATACTCCGTACTCGCTCGAGCAAAAGCAGTCCAGGGCAATACTTCATTAACAAGCCTTCTGAAAGTTAGACGTGAGTCGTATCGTCTTGAGGTAAGACTGCCTTATTATTACCGTCAAAAGTTTTACTGACCCCAAGTGCGGAAAGGTAATACATGTACTTCGCACGAAAGGTTGACAACTTGGAGTCGCCACACGGTGTGACAAAAACCACTGAGTAGTCTCGTACTGTAAGCACTTCCGCGGAGTACTCCGACTTGGCTTTTGTGACTTGCAGCCAAGAGTGTTTGGTGGAGTGCTCAGTATCCGGTACTCTAGAGTACAGAGGACTTCGTAAGAAGGTATCTTATCTTACAGGGCTGCGGGCGTGTCTTTAATTACAATACATGTACGAAGTTTCGAATCCGCTACCAATGCCTAGTCTCTGAACGGAGTGATCTGCCAGGGGTAGCGAATCAAAGCCACTGCCCAAGCCACCGCCGTGGTCAATCCAGCCCCCTCTCTCAATGTGGTTAGCTGAACCAGGTATCCCCAGAAGCCCATTTTCTCCTGTCTTGCTCCCACTGCTTTTCGCTCGCAACTGCACACACTCTTTTCGAGTCTCTTCGCGATGCTTCATCGGCAGTCTTTTAGAGCTTCAGTTCCGGGACAACATTACGGCTTCTCACTTTACCCGAGTCTTTCTTCTTCCTGTCTCAGATTTCGTCCTCTCTTTCACTCCCTTTTTTGCTCTTTGTAATATTCTCTTTTTCTGTATCGATCTCTTTTCCCGTTTGTTCCCTTCAAACCCCTTTTTTCGGCGCTCTTCTCTCGATTATTTCTCTACCATTAATTACCCCCTCTCCTTTTCCCAACAAACCGGGCTCGCCCAATCCCCCATACGCTTGAGTTCCCGCCAAGTCCAACCCATCAGTCGCCTTTCTTCCTTGGAACTGCTTCCTCGGCGTCGATATTACTATTCCATCTCTCAACACGGTAGTTCACCTTGCTGTTGCGACGCAAACCTTCAGACCAGCCACGAAGACCATCCTCCAAAGCCACCGTTGCAGCTCAACCAATCCACGGCTTCCTTCATTGGCCTCCTTCGAAGGTGCATCATATGGTGGAAGTGAGTGAGCATAACGGCGGTCTGATCGACAAACTCGCTGTTTGCCGTGCAAGTATCGTGGCGCGTCCATGATCTGGACGTTGTCCCACTATCTACAGCCGGGTAGAAGGTGACGGAAACGCAAGAGGGACTTTTAAGGAGGTTGGCAGCCTCCAGCAATACCGTCGCCTTCTTCTTCAAGCATCCAAGCAGCGCTCTGTTGGAAATCACAACGCATGTGCCAGTTCCATCGCCGCCATTAGACCTGGCTGTGCTGCATCCATTGTCTCCGGATCCTTCTTCCCCTCCACGATAACTCAACGCCGCCTCTGCATTCCTGGCCGGGCACCATACAAAAGACTCACACGTCTTTATAAACCGTGCATACTCGTCGGCCTTTGTTTTCTACCACGGAAACAATGACAACATTGTCGAATGCCCAAACAATGACTACAGCGGGCTCTGTAGCCCCCACACCTCCCACAAGCTCGCACGGTAATGGCTACTCCTGGGATGACCCTCCGAGAATTCCGAGGTATGTGGTACCGCCGACGCTATCACTATTTTTATTTTTCGAAGAAACTACTGACACGACCTCTACTAGGAGCCTGTATTCTTACAAAAAGATCGCGACAAAGACCTCTTCGGTGCCAGATGATGGCCATTTCTTGCACACATCGCCCACCACACACTCGGATCAAGGTGCCTATGAAGACACCTACGAGCTGGAAAGTAGGAGGCAGGGCCGGTCAAGAGATGTAAAGCGTTCGCCATGTCGACGGCAACCAAGACTTACAAGACACTGTGCACAGTGGCTTTGCTGTTGACTCGAACAAGCGGCTTGCCGGTGACGCACATATCGGCGAACTGGATGATGTCAGTTCAAAGTGGATTCACCCGTGACAAGCTGGCTCGTATCGAAAACGAAGAACTCCAGGCAGCTGGAATCATCTTGCTGAGACCGCGTGGCCGGAGTAAGCCCAGACGCGATGCCAGCCAAGAAAAAACACCAAGCTATCGAAGACCCGCGCATGAGAGTGAACTCCCAGCAGAGTCGCGGTCACGAAAGAATTCAACGCTTATTCTGACGGCAAATTCGCGGAAACATCCTTTTCTAGCTGGGACCTGAGGCTACCGGACGAGATTGCCGAGGAGTCATACTTCACCGTTGCTCATAGCAGCCGTGGGTCTTCTCGGATACCAGTAGCAAAGCTGAGCCCGGCCCGATAGCGTTGGAATATATCGAGCGAGACACGCCCGTTGCTCGCCGACGAGACAGCAGCCGGCGGCGGAGGGGAGCATAGCATACCCTAGGACACGAGCCAGAAGTGCAGCACGCGACTTGACGACGAAGGCAATGGAGAAGTACATGCCCTCCCGTCACGGAACATGACTCGGTCTGCTTCTGACATGTCACCTAAAAGGCACCCAACGCCTTGCATTCTGCAGGCGGTACAAATCCCTCGCTTGGTTTACGAAAAACGTCAGCGCAATCGAAAGCATCGTCTAGTGCCGGACGCCCGAAGACTCGCAGCGGTGCAGCAAAGATTCCAACAGCAACGGTACGGGGGCGACCCGGCCCTCTACACGATCGGGTGACCGGGAACTTTTCGCGTGAGGTTTCTGCTGGTGCTGTGAGCAAACAACCTGAAGGCGAGCCTCCCTGGATAATATCTGCATACCGCCCGGACCCAAGACTGCCTCCAGACCAACAATTGCTGCCAACGGTTGCCCGTCGCTTGCAGCAAAGAGAAGTGGGAGCGCGAGGGAAAATTTGGCAATGTTTACGACAGGGACTTCCGACCTCTGACGGATGAAGGCTATCTCAGCCCACCTGAACCAGCTGAGCAGACAGTTGAATCCACGCTTTCGGCAGATCAGCTCCCTGAAAAGCAGGATGAGTGGCCGCTGAAGCCCGGGGCAAAAGCCCCTACATCGCAGCCTGGTCGCGCCGGTTCCTATTCAACTATTCCCAAAATCCAAGAGAAACCAAATATAACCCCGCTGCCAAGCCCACGGGGCCCATTGCCGCGGCCCGCCAATGCGCCACCGACTTCGCATACCCCGGACCCGAATGCTGAAGCGAAAGAAGGTTGTGGGTGCTGTATTGTCATGTAATCCTTGCGCCGTATAAAGCTCAAAGCTCGGCGGTTGGTTGTATTGCAATGCAAGGTTCGCACAGCAGGAGTCGACAAAAAAAACAGGATGGATGGAGGGCTCTGAGATGCATTCGAGGACATCGGCTCTCGACCGACTTCTCGGGCGATGAGTGAAGCGATGTTCGTTGCCGGTTGCATAATTCTCTGATTATCTACCCTTTTTTCGCATTCGCTCTTGTCACATCGCAAGACAAAAATTCACCTAGCAACTTAAACACGGCGACTTTATGATACTACGATCCGGAGCGTTTTCTTCGCCTCTTTTTTTCAAGCTCTTCTAAGCCTAGCATCGTTTCTGGGCCTTCTCTTCGCTCTTCCCTGGTTGGCACTGGACAGCCCTGCTTCAAAGCACGCACATACAGCTTGCGGTTTGGTTTTTGTTCTGGTGTGTTTTTCCTTTACCAGACGTTTTTGGGTAGCGGATTCCAGTATGCCATGCCAAGTTTACTCGGCAGCCTTCATTATACTCTTCTTTGAGCCTCTTTTTCATCTCTTTTGTCACGGAATCTGCAGTCGGACACGGCGTTGTCGGGTGCTTTGAGGCACACCCTTTTTTTTCTCCCCCTTTTCTCCCTCGCCTTACAACGAGCGGTTGTTGCACGGTCTTGACCGTGACAGTTCCCTACGGCCTTCCTTTTTTTTTTCCTTAGTCAACCCAGCCATTGCCGGACAGTGCACATTATTCATCTTGTCATATTTAAGCATTTCTGTTGCCTGCTTGTTGCAAGCTCTGTTTTCTTTGAGTGCGCTAGTTTGTCCTTCATTTCTTCATATTGTTTCCCGTCGTTTCAATCCTGTATTTATGTTAATTAATACCCAGCCTGGAGAACCTGTGTTTTATCACTATCGTTGCACTAACTCGGGGCTCGTTGGTCTTAGCTATGTTAAATTTTAAAGTCGGCATTGTAGCAGATCTGTAGACCAGCGAAATCACGAGGGCCTTCGGACGACCTCTGACAATGGGTGCCTGCTGTTGGTCGTGTGGAGCATGGTAGTGGTTTTTAGAACAGATCTCATGCCGGGTAGAGATCTTGAAAGTTAAAATGAATCGAATTCCTGCATATGCAATTGTCTATTCTCTCTGGAACTCTCCTAATGTTCGGCACGCGGGGTTGTGAAAGCAACTGGTGATCGTGCTCTGTCCGATGGCAACGATAGCTACTTGTAGGTCGTGGATCGATCTCAGCATTTGGCATCGAACGGTAGGAAGAATCGGGGAACTGTGAAATCAGAAACAAAGCCAGAGATCGGACACTAGACTAAAATGTGGCTCATATCAGATTCCCTAAAAAGTGGGGTGCCTAGTGAAAGGAGGGACGAAAGGTTTGACGCGTATCTTTTCAGCCATCATCTACCGTGAAACATTGCTCCATAGATTCCATAATTTTCTTAACTGGACGGGAATGAATTAACATTTCCGCAACCTCCTGGTTGACGTACGTCACCCACGGTTGCCGGCACCAACTTGCAAATGTGATATAATTGCGACGTAGAGGAGGTAATTTGATTTTTTTTTTTTTTAAATTTTTTTTTAAATTTTTTTAATTTTGTATCTTACTGTACAGATATGACCTGGTCGTGCCGCAGACAAACGTTACGTGGCGGGGTGTCCGAGGTTGCAGAGTGGACCTACCCAGCTGGCCCAAACCCGCTACTTCATATTACAGTAAAGAGTAGAATACTCACTAATAAAACACTGCGTTTCTCAGCTGAGGCCGCCCAAGAAAAAATACAAGTGCTCCTCTGTCCGCCTGAAAAACGGCTTTGTGGGCATGAGTGAGCTGCTTTGCCCCGGAAGACACGGCTTTGTCAAAGAGTCTTTGTGTGCATGGGCCCTGCAAAAATAGCAGACAAAGATTTTGCAAGGGCCCGTCCAGGCCTGACTGCGAACCCTTGTCCACCGCAGCCCAGGCTGGGCCACGGGATTTACGGCACTCTAGCTATGACACATTATTACTGGGTAGACTTTCTTAGCCTTGCTTTGAGTCGCCCTTTTCGCGATTAGGCTTTGGGCTCTCGATTTCGCGCCAGCGATTTTTGTTTCGCATCTGAGTGCTAAAAGTACATGTGCCCCTTTGAGCCCTTAGGAAAGACCCTTCCTAGACCCCGGCGCCATTTGTACTCGTATAACAAGGCCGGCATCCCCCAAACCGGGGGCTGTTACTTTGACTTTTGCTCTTCTTCCACCCATTCACCAAGCGACTTGCAAACCCAGAGCTACTGCATTCAGTCAACAAGTTCGCTGTCGAAGGCCGCCATCACCAGCTCTTCCCCACAAGCCCCTACTTCACACCGCGACGCCCTGCTTCTTGCTTGCATCATAACAATGTCATCCCGCTCGCACCGGCCAGCTGCACAGCACTACACCAGCTCCTCCTCAGCATCATCCACGCGCTCGTCGACTTCGTCACGCTCCTCATCCTCCAGTTCCGCATCTGACTCCTCATATCAGAACAGCATGGATTCGGCTTATCTGCCCTCGGCGCCGGTTGAGACACTGCGCTGCATGCGGTGTTGCGCGTACTGCCGAGGCCATGCCTTCTGGTGATATGTCCTCCGCCGGCATGATCCGTGTTGGTCTTAATATCTATTACTGCCACCGCTGTGCTAGAACTCGTCGGATACAAATGAGCGCAGTTTTGTCATGTGTCATTAGACACTGCGCTGCATGCCAAACAACTGCCATCACCCACCAACTCCCACCAGCAACCTGGCTCCCGCCCTCACCCTCATCGGACTGTTCCCTTGGAGCGGTGTCCCCTTGGAGCGGCCACCTGTGCTCGTCAAGGAGCTCCGGCCGCTTGCCCCAGCACAACCAGGCCAATCACTAGCCATCAACGCCCCTTCTCTGATGGTACCGGGTCGCATTGTACCGGGTACGGGAGATCGTACCGGGGACCTCGGTAGCACACCAAACGGCCTTGGCCACCCATGCTGGTGAAAGGCACCGGCTTGCCTGCCGACAGAAAAAGCGAGCGGCATTTAGTCCCACGCCACCCTGTGCTCCTTTCGAGACCAATATCGCTTTAACTACGACGGCACGGTTCCTTGGTCAACTTATCACCAGGACAGCTTTTACAGTTCAGGTCTCGACAAAGCTATTCAAAGCTACCTGCGTCGTCGAAACTAGCATACGCATGCATGGTTCGACGTAATGTTATTCTGTTCCACCAGGGCTCGAGGGTTTGGTCTCAAGTCAAATGACTGCTTCGTACCACAAGACCAAGGAGCCGGTGTATCCTTTGTCTGAATTACGTCTGGCGACACGGATCTGTACATATTCTTCTCCGAAGAACAACTCAACTATCGAATACTAGCATTTCAGCTTATAAATAAAAGGCCATAGGGCGCTGTTGAAATTATTTTCCCCGGGCTGGCATTAAAAGACAGCGCAATCAACATTTAGTGGTCTTTAAGTTCATGAACCAAATTCGCAATCAGAGGCACATTGCAGTGTTACCAGGCATACATTTGCATCGTATGTTGAAAAGAAGACATCGTTACACATTGTCCGGCTATGCAACCCCCCAACCCCCCCCTTCTCACAACATCAATATCTCTCCGCCGATGTGTCGACTGCACCGGTCTTACCCAAACGTTTGAGTAGATAGCTTCGCTTGAAATACTCGTTTGGATGAACAATGGTTTCCAATTGTGCGGCAGTCATCACACTCTCGTCTTTAGCCCTACGGATCTCGTTTCTGTGTGCAAATTCAAAACGCTGCCAACAGAGATTTAGTAGGCTGCTCTTAGGCTGAAAATGAAAGCCTTGGGGGATTGTAGGTAGATATAGGAATCTGGGAAGCATACCGATTACACGCCATGTGAAACTTTTGTTTTTCTTTGTCCTCTTTCACGCCTTGGAGAACTGCCTGGTCGGTAACGCCGACAGCCTGGAGAAGCGCCGTGAGATTTTCGACATTGAAGTGTCGATAAGGGCAAGCCATGGTTTTCACCAGGACCTGGCGGATGCTCTGTCAGGATTTTTTGGCACTGAAAGGGCTGTAGCCACCGCCACGGCGGTTAGTGTCACCGCCAACATCGCCGTATGAATGGCGAATGTTGTAGCGGTATTTCCTTGTTAAAGGTGTCATCCGTTATCTTGTTAAAGCTCTGGCGCCAGAACAACAAGCACTCTTCAAGGTTTAAACCGATGCCTTTTAAAAAAAGCGTGTACTGCAAGCGGCCAAAGTGCTTCAGATGTGCATCCCGCCGTAGGGAGCGGTGAAGGTTTTGCATGCACAGGGGAAAGTGGGCTGTGGCAAGGCTGTCAATGCTGCGCGCATTGATCTCTGCCCCCGTAAGCGGCGTTATCGTCGTTACTATACGCGGCGTCTGGCGTGACGAGTTTTTGGACAGGTGGTCCAGAATGGGCGTGAGGCGGTCGTCTTCGTCCAGCCTTGGAAGAGCGCGGGCGGTGAGCTGGTGTTGAGAGAATGTGCGATTAGCATTTCATACGAGCAAGGTACCTAAGAGGATAGACGACGGGACTGCAAGGTGCAATGCCCTGCTGGGTGATTAATGTACCTCGAGCGCCTCTCCAAGCGAGAAGGAATAACTTCCCGAGAACCACCATGCTAGTCTGTTCTCGCGATGGGAATAGGCCTTCCCGGCCTTGATGAAAACTCTGCGGCTTTCAATAAGCTCAGGCACACGGTCCCAGTCAACCTTGCAACCAAATCTCCTCGTCGGCAACCTGTTGCTTTCGGCCGCCGTGGCCGGTGGCTGCAAGTTGCCGCCAACTCGGAAGCAAGCTGGGATCTTTCATCGTCAGACACGATTTCCCAGTCCAGGTTGAGACCTGGATGAAAACAGCACGCTCTCGCATATCGTCGGTGCTTAGTCGGAGACGGACAATAGCATGGTCTCCAGGCGAACCCGTAGGTCTGAAAACGCGATGCCGGAGAATGAAATGGCTATAGTGGTCTTTCTTGCGTTGAGCGGCAAGCTGGGGGCGATAGACTGCTGTTGGTGTCGAGCCAGAGTACCTTTGACATGGATCGGCTTCATGTATGCAGCCGTTTCTGCTGAGATCGGTTGCGAAACGAGCAGGGCCCTCGAGCTGTCGGCGAGAAAACTGGTGACCGTGTCAGTAGGAGCACCCACAGCAGCGAAGGCAAGGGTAATGACTGTGACGAGGAAGAAAGCATACCACGGCAGTCGATCGATTGGCCCATTGCTCAAACTGCTCCAGCGTTATGTCCGCTGTTGGTGGTTCGGCGTAAATGTTGAGGCGAGTCGCGTACTGTGGCCTCTTTGTACGAAGGGTCGGCAAACTGCTTTTTGCGATGGTCGAGAACATTGCGCCTCTTGGGCTCGACACGATTGTAGTCCTGCCGGATCATGGCGTTGCCGATGCACAATCTGGCTGCTGTCACTGGCGCAATCGCGTCGTTGGACTCTGCGAGTACCTCAAGGATATGGAAGCAAAGGGTTTTTGGTAGGTTATTCTGTCAACTGACGGTCTCGAATGAGAGAGTAAAAGAATGAGAGAAAAAGAGCAACCTTTCTTTGAGGGTAGGCCTTATAATGCATGGAGTGTAGATGGTGGAATTTGGTCGAGGAGATAGCGGGTCGGATCACGCACGAGGAGGATATTGTATCCAAAGACGCGACGTGACGCGACGCAGGCCAATTAAGCCTTTGGCCAATGATGTTGCGAGGCATGCCAACGGTGGGCCGCGGCGCAGGTACAAAATGTACATGGACATGTACGGGGTATGGAGTACGACGTAATACGTAATACAGGTACAGAGTACTTAGTCAGGTATGCTTCCTTTGGTAGGCAGAGCTTCACAGGACACTAGCCTTGCAAGTTATGAGTTTTCGCTGGCCGCAACCAGTGCTAAAAGCCGACGAGGTAACCTCTATCGTCCGCTGGACAGCGCACCAGTGCTAAAAAACTTTCTCGAAAGTGTTGGAAACCTATCATAGTAAGATACGATACGAAGAACACATGCGCTGACCCTTGGTGAAACCCAGCCAAAAGCAGTGAAAAAAATCAGCACTCATGGGATGAGCTAAGCATACGGTGCGACAAAGCATGCAGACAAAGCGCCGCAGACAAAGCATGCAGACAAAGCGCTGCAGACAAAGCGCGCTCGAACCTGGGAGATACGAGTAGAAAGTTTGTCGAGTAGTCAGCGAGCAGAAAACAGACGTGGAGGGACTTGAGACCGCAGTGGTGGCGTGTCAGTGGCCGGCTATGTCGTTGTGATTGGTTAAAGCACATATCGGCCCCAGCGCGTTAGGCCTTTCGACCCTAACGCATGCGCTGCTCGCTACGTTACGTCGCACCGTCGCCTGGCCGTCAGTAAGAGCAGCGGCCTGGCGACCTCAAAGGCCCCTCAATGCGCTGCAACAAGCTTGCGAGAGGCTCCATGACCAGGCCCAGGCTGACTCCACCAATGTCTCGCACGCGCCCCGTGAACCAACTACCCACAGAGAAGGCAAAAGGAGTCAGTCGCGAGGCACTTCGGCCGCTCGAGCATTTCTTTGTCCCTCTGGCCTCTAACCGATTCCAACGCTGGCTCCGACGTCTGGCAACCGCTGCCTAGTCGGCATCTCGTCTTCTAGCTATCTACGATACTGGCCTGCCGAGGCCTCATCCGCAGCATCTTCTAGTCCCGGCTCTTTGCCTGATCTCGCCTCGCCGCAGCCGCGCCTCGATTCGTTGCACGCCACGCTTCATCCACTTACGTCACCGCACTTATGCTCTCTGCTCGGCGCTGCAACTTACCGTCCCTGTTGCAACGCAGTGGTCTGGTTCTGCCTTATTCTGCGCTCCACGCCAGGAACGGGCCCGTGTTCTCTGCCCTGCGCGCTCGCTGGCTGCAGGTAATCTTGCATATACACCCCTCAATCGCTCACGAGAATGTTTACTCAAGGCAGTGTGCTCTTGGCTGTCGGCCTCCCTGGCTGGTGTGCTCTCCGGCCCTTCTACCTCGTGGCCCTCTGAATGTTGTCCCGCCTGATTCTATATGCCAAGGGAAGCAGTAGTACTGCGGCGTCTAAAACATGGATGGCGGTTTGCTGTCTGGCATATCGGCAGAGGCGCAACGGCTCTGTTTTACTGTGAACAGAATGCGCTTGGCGAGCCAGACACACTCAATTATAAACAATAATACCAAAATATAAATTCTATTCATTCTGTAAGCAGCACTGCGAGATAGCGGCCAGTCCGGTGCAGACACCTACGCCTTTTACAGCTCCGTTGGCCATGAACTCTCCTGGAGTGGTGCCAGATTTGGGTTTCGGCCTGTGGTCCAAGTCTCTTTCTTCGGCTTTCAGGCACCAACTTCTACATTGATGGACGACTACGACAACGCCTCCTCGTTTCCCAGCTAGCCAAGGTTCAATTTCAATCACATACCATTGCGCCGTCGACCGCCTCTGTCACGATCTCCCCCGGCTTCTTCTCCCCATACCCAAGACCAAGTCCTGGGCCGCGTGCAGACCCTGTCGCTTGCCAGGACGCGTGGGCCGCCCGCGCCACTTGCGCTCCCAGCCCTTGCGACTACAGACAGACTGTACAAGGTCTGCCAGTCCCTCGTCTCGTCTGCCTCTGCGGCAAGCAGCCGGAATCTATCTGCTATCAGCACTTCCCCGTTGTCTGGCATCAATGCTACCGCTGCCTCGTCCTTTATACGGCCCCATCGGCTTGCCCTGCAACACAAGAGCTCGAGTTGCATCACTCAAACCAGTGTCACGTACGCCCAAGCTTAAAGACAACAGGGTACCACGGATTCGGGACTACGTCAGGCTGCCAGCTCGCCTCTTCCGAGTCCCATCATCACGGCGATGGGAGATGTAACCCCATTTACCTTCACCGCTGGCTATCTGGGGGACTCTCCGGGACGCATGGAAAAAGCTCGGGCGTTCACCCCCCAAGTGCAGCCCCGTACATTGTACTAGCGACGGCACCTCCCGAGTCTACACTCGCCACTGGCAACAGCGAGTCACTCGCCTCTGCCCTGGCCCATCATGCAAAGAGAAGGGCCTACGCGAGCTTGTGGCTGGGAATCCGGGGCGCTCCCGGAATCCGGCTCGGAGATCGGAATGGCTGCCCAACGCACACTCGCGGATAGAAGTCCTTAGCGAATACACACCGACCCATTGCAGTGCTAAAACGCAAATGATCACTGTATCAGCCACGCACTCCAGGTCAGTCGATGGTTTGTGAACAGACCGAACCTCTTTACGAACCCCATATGCGCCGCGGAGCCTCACCTGTCTGCGGCCCGGGGGCTGACGCCGGTCGAAAAGACCGCCTACACCACCGCCAAGCGAGGGTCGTTCTGTGCTTTCCAAGCGACGGGGCGGCATCGTCTGGGGCGAGGTCAGCCGAATGGCAGACCCCAGTCACGAGTACTTCGAGGCACGAGGGACGGAATGATAAACAAACGGCGCCGCTGGCGTTCAATAAAGCTCCTAGGCCAAGGCACTTTCACCGCGTTATGCTGGCCACTAATCAGATATCGTCTCCCAGAGAATACAGCCATGTCTGAGTACGCAGTCTCAAGACGAACGCGACTACGACCGCGGCACCCTGGGTTGCTATCAAGGTTTGCGAACACGGCCCGAAGGCGGCGCTTCTGAGGACCGGGTTGAAATGAGCCTGAAGCGCGAACTGGAGATAATGCAATGCATTCACCATCCATCTTCTGGTGCGCTTGAAAGCTTGGAATATTGAAACCGACCGTGCCATCTTGGTGTTGAGCTACTGCCCAGGCGGTGATCTTTTCGAAATTGCGAGCGCACATCGGCGATGTCCTGCTCGCCACGTCTCCTCGCTCGTATCTTCTCTGAAAGTCGTTTGGTGCTTGTGCGCTATCTACATGGCCAGCACATAGTCCACCGGGATATCAAACTAGAAAGTAAGTTTTCTCTTTACTGTCCAGTTGGTGCGAATCGCATCTTCCCCTGTGCGGTTTATCAAAATATATATATATAGTGTATTATATATATAATCGGACGCAACGCCCGTAAATCAGTGAACTAAAGCGGCTGCTGTTGCTTAGATGTTTTGGTCAACTTAACCCCTGGAGAACTGGCCGACAAATCTATCGATTGGGCGACTTACCCATACAAGTGTCACAACACTGACCGATCTCGGTCTCTCGAGGCCGAGTCGCTGATGACGAGAAGCTCGAAACGCGTTGCGGTCCGCATTGACTACGCTGCGCCAGAAGTGATCATGGGTCAACCTTACGATGGTTCGGGCAACAGATGCCTGGTCATTGGGTGTTCTGCTGTATGCGCTTTTAGAAGGCCGCTTGCCGTTTGACCCGAATCCCGGTATGAGTGACGCGCATCGAATGCGGTCGAGGACTAGCCATCGCATAGCTCGAGTCGAATGGCGATGGGCCCAGTTATGCGGGCGACGACGGTGACCACGAGGGTGACATTTCGATGTTTTCAGGCCAGTGGGCTGCAGGGGGCGATGGAGATAACGGAGGACTACTCAACGAGCTCGTAGTCGATGGACATTGGATCAGGTTGCAGGAACGACCTGGCTTCGCAGTGCTCTTTCTATTAAAGGGGGTTGCAGTTTAGGGAGGAAGCGGAGGGTGGAGGAAGTGTGAAATCCGCCGCTCGAACTTAGAATCAGAGATCATACAAACAAATTACACGACAGTAGTTTCACCCTTGGGCGGTGCATGGTAGAAACTGTGAATGTATATTATAGTATTGTACGCTACACTTCATTTTTCATAATAAATAAAGCCTGATCATGGCCTAGGCCTGAATCACAAAAGAACAAGCCTAAGTATACTTTATATATCAATATACCCATATCAATATAACATGTCAATAGGCACGTAAGCAAGATATGTTTATTTATCTGTTTAAAAACAACTTACGTAGTTTGGAATGATGGGAAATAGTCTGACGCGCAAAATAAAAAGAAAACGGGCAATCATCCTCGATAACCACTGAAAAAATCGCACAAAATACGGGCATCATGGAAAGCCAGATAAGATACACACAGCCCATCCCGTCCTAACTCCATTTGTTTTTATCATCCACCCAATTCCCAGCCCAATCGTTAGTCGTTTAATCAACCTCCTCCATAGCACTTGTCGCCAGCCTCAGCAGCGACCGGAGCGTCGGCAGGGGTGGCATCCTCGGCCTCGGGCTCCTCATCAATGTTCAGGCCAAGAGAGACAAGCTTGTGGGATGCGCTCAGCAAAGCTAGCCGGCTCATCAATGGTGAAGCCAGACACAAGCAGAGAAGTCTCGAACAACAGCTGCACAATAGACTTGACAGTCTTGTCCTCCTCGCCATCAGCCTCGACCTTCTTTCTTCAGCTCCTTGATGATGGAGCTCTTGGGAGAGATTTCGAAGGTCTTCTTAGAAGACATGTAGCTGGACATGGACGTGTCGCGCAGGGCCTGGGCCTTCATGATACGCTCCATGTTAGCGGACCAGCCGAACTGGCCAGTGCGGATGGCACAAGGAGAGCCGGTGAGCTTGTGGAGACAACAACCTTCTCAACCTTGTCGCCGAGAATGTTCTTGAGCGCCTTGGCAAGACCTTCGTACTCCTTCTCCTCAGCCTCGCGAGCTTTCTTCTCATCCTCAGTCTCCTCGAGCTCGAAGTCCTTGGTGATGTCCACCAGCTTCTTACCCTCGAACTCCTTCAGCTGGGTCATGGCGTACTCGTCAATGGGATCAACAAGAACAGAACCTCGAAGCCCTTATCCTTGAGCGAATCAAGAAAGGCGACCGAGACACAGCCTTGATAGACTCGCCAGTGATGTAGTACATGTTCTTCTGGTGCTCGGGCATCCGAGTGACGTAGTCAGCCAGCGAGGTCTGCTCGTCACCCGACTTGGTGGAATTTGAAGCGTAGGAGCTTGGCAAGAGCGGGGCGGTTCTGGGTGTCCTCATGGATGCCCAGCTTGATGTTCTTGGAGAAAGCCGTATAGAACTTGTCGAAACTGCTCCTTATCCTCAGAGATCTCGGTGAAGAGCTCAATGGACTTCTTGACACGATGGCATTCGTCCCAACGGTCCCAATTGTTCTTCCACGGCAGCCTGGAGAACGTCCTCCACAGCGGCTCGCCACAAAACGACAGCAAAAGCATGTGCGCAAAGTGCGCGCCGTACATGTTCCAGTACTCCTCCACCAGGTCGATCACACCTAGACACACCGGCACCGCCGTCCCCTGGCACGCTTCCAGATGGCTGTAATTTCCTTTCCTTCTCTCGAAACAAGGTCGAAAGGAGCACGCTTCGGCACGAAGAGAATAGCGCGGGAACTCGAGCTGACCCTCGACGGAGAAGTGCTTGACGGCAAGGTGGTCCTCCCAGTCGTTGGTGAGCGACTTGTAAAAAGGCAGCGTACTCCTCCTGGTTGATGTCCTGCGGGTTGCGGGTCCAGATAGGCTTCTGCTTGTTGAGTCTCCTCACTCCTCAAATGGTGGTCTCGGTGACCTTCTTCGTCTTCTTCTTCTTGTCCTCCTTCTCCTTGCCGTCCTCGTCATCGCTGACCTCCTCGATCTTGGGCTTCTTGTCGTCGGAGTCCTCGGCAGTTTGTCTCCTCCTCAGCATCCTCGTCCGGGAACCTCCTTCTCAGTCTCCTTCTTCACTGTGGAGGTAAATGGGGGTAAGAGATGTAACTCGGAGTGCTTCTTGATGACCTCCTTGACCTTGCTCTCGTTTGAGGTAGTCAAGCTGCTCATCCTTGAGGTGAAGGAATGATCTTGGTACCGCGACCCAGGGCTCACCCTCGGTGTCGGGCAGAATGGTGAAGGTGCCGCCGGCGCTCGACTCCCAGATGTACTGCTCATCAATCGTTGTTCTTGGAGATAACCTTGACCTGGTCCGGCAACCAGGTAGGCCGAGTAGAAACCGACACCAAACTGGCAATCATCGAGATATCAAGCGCCGGCAGTCGAGAGCCTCATGAACTGCTTCGTTTCACCGGAGCGGGCAATGGTGCCCAGGTTGTTGACCAAGTCCTGTGACAAATCGTTAGAAAATTGCTGACATGGGATTTTTTTTTATTTAAAAAAAAACGGAAGGGTCTATGTGGTTACTTACAAGCCTTGGTCATGCCAATACCAGTATCGCGGCATGGTCAGGGTCTTGGCCTCCTTGTCGGGGATGATGTCGATCCGGAGGTCCTTGCCAGAGTCCAGCTTGCTGGGGTCCGAGAGAGACTCGGTACCGAATCTTGTCCGAGCGTCCGAGGCATTGGAGACAAGCTCACGGAGGAAAATCTCTTTGTTGGAGGTAAACGGTGTTGATGAATCAGAGACAGCAGCTGAGAGATCTCAGCCTGGAACTCGAAAGTTTCTCCAGACATCTTGGCGGATGCTGTTTGCAAAATGGACGAGGAAGTTTAGATTGGAATGCTGGGAGACTTGAGCAGTTAGCAAAGACTTTTTTTTGACAAGACAGTCAGACAATAGCCATGAAAACAAATGGGTATCGATCTGGGATCATGGATTTGGGGGGATGTAAATGTAAGGCGGAAAACCACATTTTTAGTGGCCCTCGAAAGCGAACTTCTATTTCCCCTCATGTGCGGGAGCAAAGGCTGTACACGTCTGAGCGTCTGCTTGTTTCTTGAAGGTAATACTCACACAGTTAAACTTGGGAAAAGGACGGTCGAAAGAGGTCAAAGAATCTTGAGTCGGCAACGAAAATAATCGGGCTTGGAACGCAAGGAATTGAAGAGAGAAAGGAGGGGGTGAAAGAGAGAAGGAGAGAGGAAGCTTTCGACGAACGCAACAGCTTAAAAGGGCAAGTTTTTTCTGCAGAAACCTCTTAGCCCAGAGCTTTCGCTGGACATTCTAACGGGATTCTACCAGTCTAGCGCCCTAGAAGCTTCTAATGATTGGCCAGGCTGTGCCACCATGGCAACCAACGCGCCCCTGGTGATTTGGTCGGACCTCCACCTCTCTGCCTGGAGAGTATCAGTGAGTGGGGCCCCATGTGTGAGGGAAAGCAGAGAACGTATGCTTGCAGGTGAACTGGTGTCGCCATTTACAGCGGTGGCCGCCCTGTGAGGACTGGTAGATTCAAGAACGGGTGTAGAAGCGACGAAAGAACGAAGAGAGCAAAGGGCTAGCACATGGGCGGACCTGTACGAGTATGTCGCCTTGATGTATTGCCTCACAGGCACTGTTGCCTCCCTGCCTACGATGCTCCCGCCACCATCTGATGGGCTGAGGGATGATGTCCCGGACGCGAGGATTGCACAACGCCCAAGCAGCTTGCCTCTATTGACGACAGCGTACAAGTAGTAATGCTTCAGTCCGTACTTGTATGTACGATATGTACGAGTACTTGTGTGCAGCAGGGATGCGATGTGAACGGTGCGCACAGTGAGATCACGAGCCTTTTATGTACGTCTTTTGGGGGCATGGCTAAACTAATACATGCAGAAACATTATATTTCTAGTCGTTTGGTATGACGGGTAATGTCCTCGGTCATGCACCTGTGTGCACCACAAATCGCCACCCAACCGGCGATAATGTCGGTCGCCGTAGAGTAAGCCAAAGCAGGGCGCACCGGTGCCGTCCGTCGATTCGGCACCGCCCTCTATGATCTCCAAACTTCGCCGAGCACAACAACATGGTCGCGCCACGGTACCAGTCCCTGCAAAGGCTCTTCAGCACTCTGCAGCGATAGCACATAGAGCACACTCTTTCCCCTGTAGGAACGGCTGGTCATTGTCCTGGTGGTTGCCGCGGGGTCCCGCTCGGCCACACAATCTTGTTGCCGGTCTGCTGCAGTGCACGGAGTGTATGCGCGGGACGTGCGTTCCCCGTACGAAAGAGTCTGCTAGACGCGCACCCTGGGCGTCTCCTGAGAGAATATGTATCATGAAGTGCCATCGTCCTTGGCTAATGACCTGCTCGTGCGACTGGGCACCGACTATATTGAACGTGGACGCACGGGTGTCGGGGCCAGACTTAGTGGCGCAAACGATGACATGGTCAGCCCGACAGGGACCGATATATGTCCCGGTCCAGTCGGTACGGCCGGGACGTAGCCTGCTGTGAATGCGCCGTACAAACGACAACAGAGTCGACAACATGCCTCAAATGATATGACGGGCGTGCTCCGGTAACGATAGAGATCCAGTGTTGCCTTTTTCTAAAGCGCTGCCGGGACTATCGGAAGGCGCCGGCATATGGACAGGGCCATGTGGCGGACTGGGGAGCCGCCGTGGTGGTGTAGTCGCGGCCACGTGTGCGAATGCAGCCGGGACTTTTCTATCCTGGGCAATAATCATTGGTCAGTAGCGGCCCGACAGAAGACGTATTATTATGGATAAGCCATCCACGTCCAGCATGCGACATGGGATTGGCAACTCACCGTTACACCGGGTGCGCTTATGCGGGGGAAGACAAACGCCCGGAGCAGCTGCATTGTGAACCGGCGCGGCGAAAGGACACCAGCCTATGTTACCAGCTTAGACGGCATAGGGCACGGCTGGTTTCGCATCTCATCGTTCCACGGCGACGGGCCTGCAGAGTCTTCCGAATGCGTGGCTTTTCCTGGAAAAAAAAGTAGCTCGCAAAAGCTGGCAACTCTTTTGGCCTGGCCGTTTACGAGTATGCCGCTGAACACCTCAGGGTTTGCCGCGCATTAGCGCTTGTTGCAACGTAAACAGCGCTATTCACACTGTCGATACACACTTCGTTGTGAAAGGCAAAACCATACTCTCACAAGGAGCTGTGCACCCCAAATTAGCAATTCACTATTGCGTCAAGTTTCACGAGATATCTGATTAATTGCCAACTGGAGGAAATATCAGCGCCTCGTAGATATGCGCACCCGGCAAAGCAAAGGTGCAAATGTACAACACTTCATCTACTTGCAGTTATATATCCTCCAAGAATGGTCAGTAATCTTGAGCACCCAGACGGTGCCGATAAGAAACCTATCCCTTCAGGATTCCCCACTTTTCATCCGAAGGAAAAAAAATTAACGTACTGGGAGAGAGCACGTGCAAGCTAATCAACAACCTCTTCGAGCAACAGCATCATCGCTCCCGAATGTATCACGTTCCCACTGGCCTGACCTGCTTTCTTCGTTTTCAAGCACTAGCGACTCTCTTTTCTCTTTTCAGACTGCCAGGCGCGCCTCACACCACGCGCTTTCTCGCAGCTTCAGACACAGCAATGGCTTTCATCATGCGTGGTCGCCGGCTTTGCGCCTCGGCCCAGTCCGTGTTATTTTCCGGCCTTCGCAGCCAGGACTCTACGATCTCGTCGGCAGTGCGGCCACGGGCGCCGCTTCCCGAGCGACTACAGATGCCTAGCGGGTGCGCAATCTTTCGACAACAACAGCCCTGCAGGCGCGGCTGATCCAGCGTCCCAAGCGGCCATACCAGTTTACGCAACTAGTCCAGCTCTCGGACGGGAGCACGTTCACCGTCCGCACGACAAACCCCCACCCGTTGCACCGTTGCAATAAGGACACTCGCAACCATATTATTTGGCAACCCTCGGAGAAGTCACTGCGCAATGTCGAGGTCGACGAGGCCGGACGGTTGGCTGCGTTCCGAAGCCGATTCGGCCGTGGTTGGGACTCGACGGCGGACCCGGAGAACGATGTCGCCAAGGAGGCACAAACAGGCGCAGGAGAGCAGGCGACTGGCTCGTCTGCATCTACAGCGAGCACGGGCTCAACAGACACTTTGGCCGATCTTCTGAGTGGCTATGCCGCAAAGGAGGAGCCACTGAAGCGCGGTGGACTGAGTGCTAAGGAGCAAGCGAAGAAAGATAAGCGAAAGAAGTAAGGAACCTTGACTGGAAGGCCAGCAGAGGGGGCGCCGGGCTCTAACCATCTTTCGGCGAGCATGCTGGGTGCTAAAGTCTTGGGCTTACCGGTAGCACAGGGGATACACGGGTATAAAAATTCATATTGTAAGATTAGACTGCCTATAGAAGGCCGTTGCGCACACAAGTTTCTGTCGTCTTCTTTATGTACAATAATCACGATGAACACTTAAAAGACACACCGCTTCTTTCTTACTCGCTGGCCCCCTTCGTCGACCACCACCACCCCTTTTTTCATGTGCCACCTTCTGTAGTGAAGACTGTAGAACATTGTAATAGCACAAGTAGACGGGCTTTCGGGTCGCCATTTCTTGCTTGCCAATGCTCGTCGGTTGGTAGCAAACAAATCATACATTATCTAGTCCGAGTCTTCATCGATGCGTGCCCTAGCCCGATCGACCGCCGTATCTCCGACTGGTTTGTTGCTGGGCTGGAACACAGGAGGTCTGTAGAAAACAGCCTCGTCGTCTTCAGCATCAAGCTGCATGAGAAAAGTCTCCCATTTTTCAATCAACTAAGAAAACGCAGTTAGCAACACGAAGCATCCCGCTAGTGGAGGAAAAAAGCCTATATTGGCCACTTACCTCTTTTTGTGCCTCCACAGAGCTCTCCAAGAACGTTTCAACACTGCTCTTGAAATCTTCAACCTTTTCTTCTCAAAACCGGTCGAGCTCATTTCGCATCAGTCGACCCATGTCTTCGAAGAGCAGCCGGGCCTGATGGACCTTCTTCTCGGCGTCAGCCACCTCGGCATTGATTTGATTGAGGCGGTCCTGCTGGCTCTTGCCCTGTCGGAGGAGTTTGTCCTGAGAGGACTTCCGCTTCTGGAGTTCCGCATCCGCAGCATGCCAGCTGTAAAAGGCTTTCTGGCGCTGAGAAAAGGCCTGCTTGATGCTGCCAATCAACCGGATGTACTCATCAATGGTGATACCAAACGTGAGAACGTCCTGTTGTGCCTGGCGATCGTATACATCGCGAATGGTCATTTGCAAATCCGACAGAGCCTCGAGAGGGCCTGACAAGCCCGGTGACAGCTCAACCGTAGATAAAGCGTGCAGTGAGGCAGAGAAATCCGCCGCCGCGTCAGCCATGGCTTTGCGCTGGTTCACCATTGTATCCATGGCCTTGAGAAGCGCTTTCAGCTGGTTCTCAAGGGCGTCCAGATAAATCTTGCGATCGTGAACCACTTTAGAATGCCGGGTCAGTATAAAGAAGCAACGGGGAACGTCACGTCTGGGTTTAGGCCTAGAACTCACATCGTCCTGCTCCACAAATTTGACGCCACCACCAACGTTTATGCCCAGGCTGCTCATGATACCCTTGCTCTCTCCCAGGTTGGGCTCCTTCCGCTCCTTGTGCTTCACATCAACATTAAAGGCCTCACTCTCCAGGAAGAGCTTGAGATCACCGTCATGCTGCAGGGTCGGGTGCGCGGCAGCTTTGTTAAGCATCTTCTCGAGGGCCGCCCTTCTGGACTCCACAAAGTTGGTCTCGAAACGGCCCATGGCCTGTTTCTCTGGCGGCGGGGGAACGACCACACCAGGGCTATTGGTATGTAGCTGGTTGTATAGCCATAAAAAATCGCGGTAGCGTCTGTTGACAACGAATTCACCCTGCTTGTAGGCCTTGGATGTGGTCTGCAAGACAGTCAGCCAGCTGCTACACTTGCAAGGCGGAAGAGGTGCCGTGATCAAAAGCACGAAGAAGAACAGTCTTACCTTTGTCTTGACGCTGTACTCGATGTGGGAGCCCGTGGCACCGCCGACTTTGTGCGGATCGCCAACCGTGATGGAGAATGTCGGTTTGGCAGCCTGCTCGATGCTAACGCTCGGCCGGCTCGAGGTTCGAACAGGGCTTGGCTGCGCCGCGGCTACGGGGGGCGGAGCTCTGGGGCCTCTGCCGTAGCTGCTGTCGGCATCGTCGTCGTCGATTCGATGCGGGTCTGGAGGGCCCCGTCCCATTCCCCCGATGCCGTGGACATGGTCGTGCGCACCGACATTGTCAGTTCCTTGAGGGGAGGCGCGGGCGGAGACTCTAGCCCCCCCGTTGCAGATTTGAATGCAGCAGAGCCTGCGGTTTCGCTTCCAGCTTCAGTTGAGCCACTTCCAACCGATCCCAGCGGGCCGAGCGGATCATCTTCGACAGCCTGTAGACGTGTGGGCTGTGCTACCAGCCGACGGGGCGTGACACGGGACGGCCGTCCCCCGCTGGAAGATGTCGTTGACGACGGTGCCAAAGAAGGGACACGGTCTGTTGGGGCTTGCGAGGTTGTCGAGGTGTCGGCAGCCTGGGCCTTTGGTGCAGATGAGGACTGGGGCGGCGTGTCGGCCCACGGAGCCTCTTCGAGGGGGTCCATTATGACGAAAAATGAACTGGCGCACAGTTGCAATGCTGGAGGTGTTTGTTGGCGACGATATGTGCAGTGTGAATTGAGGATCAGGATCAGGAATCGGGGTGTGGAACTATGAGAGGACCGAGGACGGCGAGCCTTTTAGGGGGGTTAGCAAGATTGGGACAGCTATCAGTATCTGGAATGTGTCGTGGCCCGCATAATTATGGCCTGCTGGGTGGGCATTTCGGAATGGCTGGGAAAACACTCTCTAGGCGGGGCACTTGGGCCAGTTTTAGGATTAGTCTGACGAAAAAGCGCCTTTTTCGCATCTGCCTACAGAGTGCTCCTACTCCGCATTACGACAAACAGCTGTCCACCAAAAACTAGGCGGCTTGTCCTTTGTCCTGTGCAGAACAACATAACATATTATTTCCAATGCTGGCAATGCAATACTTGGAAATATATCTAGCTCGTCAAAATATGTTGTATCTAAGTGCGGTTTTTAGCCGCTTCACAACCCCGGAATGAAAAGAAATGTGATATATAAAATATATAAGATATAAAAAACTTTTGTTTTCAAGGTTCATGATGCAAAGAAGAGGCGAAGAAGAGGCGAACAAATCACAATCATGACCGAGAAAGAGCGACCGTCCACCCCCTTCAATTGTCTCTCTTCCCGAGTCCTGAGAATCGAACAATCAACAAGGAAACGCAATATAGAAAAGATTTTCCATAAACCAACAAAACGGGTGTAAACGAGAGCATAAAAAGCAGCCGGTTCGCCGAGCGCAGAAAAAAAAGCGCCTGTCCTCCCCGCCAATACTCCGAGTAAGCGCACCGCATTGCCCAAGTATCCGTACATATCGAAAGCTAGCTTCAAAGGCTAGCCTTTGAAGCTGAAATAGGTAGCACTATGAGCTTCCCCTTGCTCTTTTCTCCAGATCGTCGCCCCAGTCCTCATGGGTCAAAACAGCCACTCGCAACGACCAGGTTCATCCTGGTGAATTCTGCCCGTAAAATAGGCGTCTTCTTCGTGGCAAATGCACTGATCTGGTCGGGTGTGATCGTTACCTCCTTGCCCTTTTTCTTCCCTGCCCCGCTGTTGCTTGCGGCGCCTCCTGAAGCAGCGGCTGTTGCCGGAGACGGCGGCTGGCCGCCAACAGTGATGCTTCGGTCTTGGGAATTGCCTCCGGCCACTGAATCACTACCTCCGCCTGTAGCGTCACCGTGCAGATGTGTTGAAGCTGAGGCTGAACCAGCTGGCCCTCCCAGCAGGGCTGGTACCTTGTTAACATCCTTTGGCAAATTGATGTCCCAGAGACGAAGAGTGCCGTCCAGGCCACCAGACACGAGAACTGTCGACTCTGCGCTGAAGCTCAGAGACGAGATGCCGCCTTTGGCGTGGCCGCGGCATCGTTTGATGCGGGTGCCCTTGGCAATGTCCAGATGATGATGTTCCCTCCAATATCGGCACTTGCAAGGATCCTCCCATTCGGTGCACATTCCAGGGACGTAATGTAGTCTGGGTGGCCAGTGAACACCCGCACACAGTCGCCCTTGATGACCGACCACATGCGGATGGTCTTGTCTGTCTCATCAGAGGCAGAAAAGACATAAGTGCCGTTTGAATGCCAAGCGATAGCCGATATGCTTGTGTTGTGGCCAACAAGCAGCCGTTGTGCCGAAGCATGGTCTTGTGTGAAGATGCGCACTGTCTTATCCCAGCCGGCCGTCATGAAGTAGTGCCCCTGGGGGCTCCAGAGAACACGGAACACGGGCCCTGTGTGAGACTTTGTACACGCAAAGACAAGACCAGACATCCAAGCTCCAAAGCCGGACAGTACCGTCTGACGAGGATGATAGAAGAAGCTTCGAATCTGTCTCCAGTGGTGGCCGCTTTTCGTCGAAAGGATTGTACTTGAGCCCGGACACGGCATCGGAGAAAGACAGGCCATACACTGGGCCAGAATGGCCAATCAGTTTCCGGTTATTTGTCTTTTCGGTATCCCCTATCATCCTGCTTTTCAAAGCTTTCCCATCAATTGTCCACACACGAATATATGAATCCATGGAACCATATGGCAACGAGCTGGTGGTCCTTTGAAAAAGCCATCGAGGAGACACTGATACGAGGAAGAGTTAGCATATTGAGCTCATCAGGATGGCCATAAACCAAACAAGGAAATAGCAACAAGAGAAACCTCGGTATGCGGGCGGGGGGTTATAAGATAAAACCCTAGGATGGGAATGAAACCTACCTCCCGCTAGTGTTATGGAAAGTGAACATGCAGACTGAAATTGGGACGCCCGAACCACCAGTGCGATCCTGTATTTGGAAACGATCACGACTTTCGCGGATCTTCTGCATCTCCATGATGACGTCTCTGGCCCGAGACGGCGGGAGGGGAAGGTCGGTCCGTGAAGGGGCATCCGCGCCTTCTTCCTGCTTGATTTTCGCATCAAATTCCGAGACAAGGGACGGAACACCAGCTGCTGGCGGTTGACGCTGATCTTGCTCTTCGAGCTCAGCGCGCACGTCGTCTCGCAGTTCCAGTTCCATCGGAAGGGGACCGAGTTTCAAGGAGGCATGCGTGTCCAAGATGTCGCGGTTGCTGACCCCCGTAAAAACACCAGGAATGCCTTCTTGAACGTCGGCCTCGTCCAAATCAGCGTTTTGGGAACGACGAGCAATCGCTTCGAAGCTGAAAGGCTCAATGGGCCCGCGAGCAGTTGAGTCGATTTGGCAGTAGGTCTGCAGTAGAAGTGTGATGACGCTACCGCCCGCATCTTCCTGGCGCTCCAAGAAGCCGAAAAGCTGGCCGCTCACATGCCGGTTGAGCGGGATGCGATATTTGGTGCTCCGATAGATCTTTGTCGTGCGATTCTCGGTGACGTGGATGGAAGCTGAACTGTTTCGAATGTGCGTAGGTCATCGCCGTGCGTGTTCTCGAAGTCGGACCACATGTCTTTCAAAAATGCTCTTGCTTCTTGTGAAAAGTTCTGCTCGACCATGTCTAGAAACGAGTAGACAAAGACAGGCCACAGCAGCTTCCTGAGCTCGAACTAAAAAAAGAAGGAGAGGAAATGACTCTTAGATTTGGCAATTGACAATTGGCTGGTAAGTATGGACTGGCCATCAAGAGACGTACTTTGTACAGATCGAGCCCGTTCTCAATCCAGTCTTTCAAGAGGTGAAAGGCTTTGGGATAGCGCTCTGGGCCCATCTCATCAGCCTTCTTCCTAATTGGCCGACCATCGCTGTTGACGTGGGAAGACTCCTTCCTAAATGTGGCTTCCGTCTTGGTGAATCCTTTCTTGAGAAGATAATCTGTTACCTAGACGAGCGAACGCAATTAGATGGAGGGCCAGCAGAACAAAAATGACACGGGTGGGAATCATAGGCGCACAATCTTATTCAAGTCTGAGGGAGAGCTAGAAGAGGCCTGGCCCGCTCCTGCGCCTCCAGCAGTGGCCGCGCCCGATCCAGCACCATGCTGGTTGCCGTGTGTGTTTGATGCCGACATGTCTCTGGATGCGCCGCGCTCTGTGCAGCGCCTGCGGCTATGTCTGAAAACCGATTGAGTTTTATAGCATCAGTTTGGCCGGTTGCAAACAGGACGCGTTTCGAGGACGAGGCGGAGAGCTTGGATATGTAGCTAGCTGTGCGACACATCAGAGGGATTCGAGGCTCTGTGGGGTGGGATTTTTCGCGATCGTTCAGTCTCCGGTGAGCTTTCAAAGAAAAACAAAGACAAGATGGGGTGTTTGTGAAGCTGGCGTCCTGCAGTTAGTGATGTTGGATTGATGTAACTAATGAGAGATTATGGGACGTTTCCTGAACCGCATAAATGCATAATATTTATAGTAATACTTTTTGATTACATAATCATTTCTGAAAGCTGCCAGCAACGGTAGTTTATGCTCCAAACATACGCAACTTGTCTCAAGCTAGCACATTCGCCAGTCTTTTGCTTTGCAGGCCGCAATCGCCAATGGACAATTCAACGACCCAAGCCCAGCCAGACGGGGTGCCGCAGCCCCCTGGAGTCCACGACGCATTCACCCTGGCCGAGCGGTTTCAGCAACTGGCCGAGATCGACCATGTGAGGCCCATATCGCCCCTTCTGTCACGCTCCGGAGAGCGTCGAGGCTGTTCGCCAGCTTGCCGGTCCTAGATATCCATCTGACAGTCTGCATTCTTTCTTTGTTTCTAGGATATCATAAAACTTCTCGCTCTTGCGAAAGACACAATACAACCTCTATCGACACCGGCTCACCCGGCCGGTGCAAATAACGCTGGTCTCGACAATCCAGCAGGCAACGATGTCGAGACACAGACAGCTTCTTTCAGAGAGGCCATGGACAGTTTTTTAACCACGTTGCATACTGTGGATGTGAGGCTGAAGCGGCAGATCTGGGGCCTCGAAGAGGCTGGCATTATCTCGCTGAAAGAGTCCAAATCATCTGGTGTTTCTTTGGAACCGAACGGTGTTGGTGACATTGGCAGTTTGGATGTCGGGTGGCTGAACAGCCGAAGTAGCAAGGTCGATCGCGACATGGAGGCGGAGCTGTGGCTTACGATGAGGGCGACATTGGGGCGCCTGGGCCAGAGCGTGCCCATCAACGAAAACAACACGGGCCAAGGAAAGGCTGAATTTGAACAGTAAACGAGGCGATGCATTGGATTCCCGGCTCCACACAATGGGCGTTGTGGAGGATGGGTAGGCGTTACGGTTATAAACCTGGTTAGGCTCTTTTTTCCTTATCGATCTTTCCCCCCCGGTTGTTTTTTGAATCCCACTGTTTGAATTTATATCGGAATGCACACACATCAAGTCCTGTACTGAAAACGAACAGCTGGGAAAGAGAAACCTGTGAAATTATCCCTGGAGCCTGCCTCGACTGACGGGCTGCCCAGATAGCCGGGGCTGGTGAGGCCCTCGAGGTCAGGTCGGTGGTTTCTAAACTTTTCTCTTGGGAAATTGCTACCTCCCTTTTTTTCTCTGCAACTGTATGGAGTACGTTGTCCCCGGTACAAAAGTATGGAGTAGACGAAAAGAACCATTCGCCCCGCCCCAGCAAAGTATTTGTATATATTAATTGGAAAGATGCGAGACACTGTGCAAGTGTTTGGTTTATGTTTTTTAAGTACGCGACGCGAACATGCGCTAAGTTGAATGTCAGATAAGCCGGCCATGCTCTAGTGTTGCGAATTACCTGTGGGTGCAGTTCAAAGGGCTGATAAGCCTACCCGTGCCAACGCCTGGCCCAATGGTATCCGATGAAAGTTTGATACGAAGTAGATATGGCATGAACAAGGAAGCTGCTCGCGTGTTGTGTTTCCGAAGGCACTCGGATGTGAAGAGCCACCAGGATTTACTTCTCGTTAATTGTCCCGTCCGTAAATCATAGATCATAGATGTGCATGGCAGCATTGCACGAGACAAACCCTGTTGGTGCCACGTGGGACGAGCTCGCTCGCCCATTCCCTGATTTCGTCAAAAGCGCTGGTCAGCCAGGCGTGCAACGTGCGCAGTAATTCGTATGTAGGGTGGCTGCCCGAGAATGCGGTAATCTGAGTGTCTTACTGTGGCGTATGCCGGAGCTGGGCCTCCTGCGTCCAGAACTCATATCTTTAAGAAGTTATCTTTCTATACCTTATCTTCACCTCCACGCTGTTTCACAGCCAAGGCCCCCTTGCCGAATCCCCCTGCACGCCTTCTGCCTCGTATCTGTCAATCACAAGCCAGGGCTATGGGAGATATTTGGAACTATCGAGCACATTCAAAGACGCTATTTGCCGGAAGTGTGGCCAGAATCTCCTTCACACCTCAGAGGCGTCTCGATGTGACACGGTAATACTCGGCCTATCTTCCGGGACTGGTCTTCTGCTGCCTTCCCCAGCCCTCGCCGCCCACCCTCTGTCTACTTGTACGATACTCTATCTCTGCACCGTACATCGCTTTCCTCCGTGCATTGCGCCATACTATAGCAAATCCACGGTTTCCCCTTTAGTTATCTTTATGCCATTGTCCTTTTTCTTCATCCGTGTTTCTTTGGACTCGACATCTGCTTCTGCCTATCGAACTGTGTCTTCCTTCGGTGACAGAGGCGCAGCTACAGAGGGATGGATACCGCTGGCGTCTCTGCAAGCTTTGCAACATTGGTCACGACTGCCATTGTCACGACAGCAGTGCTTGCATTGCTGCAACGGGTGCTCTACCCTCCCACGACAAGGTTATCGCAGGCCCTCTTCGTTCAGTCCTAATACAGCTGTCTAGTGAGCAGCTGGCTCAACTAGACTACTCGCCCGATATCTTCCTGGGGCCGAGATGTTGCAAGTCCTGTAAGTCCTGTTGCCCTACCTCACCTTTCTGCGATTCTCTTTCTTACTTGGTTGTTGATAGTATGGCTCCATTCGTGTTTACGAGTTTGGTCCTGCCAGCGGTCGCAAGGTGCTGATGGTACACGGCATCTCGACCTCCTGCCAGACGCTCGGCCGCGTTGCTCGCCAACTTGTCGACTGCGCAGGTTGCCGCGTGATGCTTTTCGACCTGTTTGGCCGCGGCTTTTCTGACGGTGTCGGTGACCTGCCTCACGATGCACGGCTTTACTGCTCCCAGATGCTCTGTGCTCTTGCATCGTCTCCTATCTCCTGGACAGGCGACTCTGCGTTTGATCTCCTCGGCTACTCTATGGGCGGTGGCGTTGCTGTCCATTTTGCGAATGCCTTTCCCAACATGATACGGTCCCTTATTTTGCTCGCCCCAGCAGGGCTTGTCCGTCCACAGCGTTTTGGTGTTGCTGCCCGCCTTATTTTCACATCTGGCATAGTACCGGAACGACTCCTGGCATCTGTCACCCGCCGCCGTTTGCGCAGGCCGCTGGCAAGCGGGATAAAGGCAAAGCAGCAGCAGCTTCTGGCAGCAAAGAAGGGGCATCCGCCAGCGCAGCCGCCCAAGGGCAGTGAGACGCTGTCGCTTGACAAGGCTGTTGCGGAGGCCACGGATGCTAGCGGTGCTATAGCAGAAGCCCAGCCACCCGAACCACAGGGCGTGCTTTGGAGTATGCAGGTCGGACGCTATGTCCGGTGGATGTTGTCTCATCACAACGGCTTTGTTCCCGCCTTTATGGGTTGTATCAGGGACGCACCGCTGGTGGGACAAGAGGCATCGTGGACTGACTTAGCACGGCTTGTGTGCGATAGAAGCGAGGAGAAGGGCAAGGTCCAGTTTCCCTTGTGTATAGTACTCGGCCGCCAGGACGATGTTGTCGATGCCAACGACTACGAAAAAGATGCACTACCGCTATTTGGCGGACTCGGGTCCGGAAACGTCTTTTGGTCATTGGTGCCTGGCGGCCATGATTTCCCAATGACATATTCAAGGCACGTGCTGCGAGAGATATTTGATTTCTGGGGAGACAGCGATCATGCTCTAGCAAAACTGCAGGCCGAGGAGAGCCGAGAAAAGGCGATGGAAAAAGCTGGAGGCAAGGTACAATTTGGTGTCACAACGAGCAGAAAGGATATTGACAAGGGAGAAAGCCACATCTGTAAGCCAGTGGGTGTGGAGAGTATCCAATGACGGCGGACAGTACATGGACTGGTGGCATGGTCATGTCTTGACCTTGTGATTGTATTAAAATGCTTCTGATACAGATACAACAGCATCACACTTGGTGCTCACGATCAGAGGGAAAGGCAAGCATCTTGATACTTCATACTAGCAAAGTTTTTAAGCACCGGTCTGTGCAACTTGTCCTTATCGGGAAAAGGGATTTAGATTGAATAGATTAAGGGAGAAGAAGAAATTTGTACCAGTAGTGGTAAGAGAGTTGAGTGTTAAAATCCACACACGAAACACAAGAGAAGTGGCGTTGATCTATTTGTCGAGAGCCTGGCTTTGGCACTGGAATTGTTAGCAGAGAACAGAAAGACAAGCCTGGCCAAATCCAAGCGTGGGGAACGTGACAAACATACCATGCTCCAATAACGCCGCGCTCATTAAGAAGGCTGGAATGATTGCCCTTCTCAAGCACAGCTCCATCGCCAAGAACGTAGATGACATCGGCTTTTTGGATGGTGCTCAGTCGATGAGCCACAGCCACAGTCGTTCGTCCCTGAGCGATACGCTCAAAGGTAGCCTGTATCATCTTCTCCGTGTCTGAGTCGAGAGACGACGTAGCCTCGTCTAGCAATAGCACGCGTGGGTTACGTAAAAGTGCACGGGCAATTGCAAGACGCTGTTTCTGGCCGCCGGAAAGTGAGACTGCACGACTGCCGAGGTCGGTGTTGTAGCCGTCCGGAAGTGAAACGATGAAGTCATGAATAGAAGCATCACGGCAGGCTTGGGCAATGTCGTCCTCTGTGACCGTGCTGTCATCCATACCCAGAAGCACGTTCTCCCGAACCGTGCCTTGAAAATAGTGCTGGCTCCTGGGCAACCAGGGATAGAAGCTTCCGGTATGTATGGACATTGACTTCCCGTGATGTCGCGCCCATTGCAGTAAATTTGCCCCTTTCGGCTTCGTAAAACCGCTCTAGCAAGGCAATGATACTGGTCTTACCCGAACCAGATGCACCCACAATCGCCGTAAACTTGCCGCGTTCGATTGTCAGGCTGATGCCACGGAATATGGGCACGTTCCGCGTTGGGTAACGGAAGTGGACGTTGCGCAGCTCGATGCAGGCACCGCGATTGCCAATGCGGGCATCGTCCTCGGCGTCGGTGTCTGGAATCTTCTCTGTCAGAGGAAGCCGGTCAATGCTCTTGGTCTGACGAATGCTAAGGATCCGGTTGGCCGCTGACGTGACCTGGGCGGCGTTTGGCAGGAAGCTCAGGCCTTGGCCAGAGGACTCAGCACCCTGAATAGCCGCCATGTAGCAGACAAAAAACCCGGTCGCCGTGTATTCACTATCCGCCAGCATTTCTATTAGCAGTCACACCGTGGGCAATGAAAGGGGGACCGAGAGGTATTATATACCCAGACAAAATGAGTCGACCTCCGTACCAGAAAACAAGCGCCTGGCAGGCCAGAGAAATAGCTGAAGCATAAAGTCAGCATGTCTGGACAAAAAAAAAGTAAAAAAACGAAGACGCTTGAGGGAACATACAGTTGCTCAACGCGAAAATAAGGGTCGAGAAGCGCGCCTTCTTGAATGCATCATGGATATGCCCATCCAGCAGGATCTCATAGCGCTTGCAGATGACCTCCTCAAGAGTGAGCGCCGTGACGGTCCGGAAAGCATCAATGCTTTCGGCCGCCCACTTGGAGCTTTCGGCGAAGACGGCGGCGTTCATGCTCTCAAACTCAATCTCGTACCGCATGCGATAGAACCCAGAGACAAGCACCAGTGGCACAACAACGGCAAAAGCCAGCAGGGCTAGCTTCCAGCCAAACACGAACGAGATGATGAGCGCACCGACGATTGTAAAAACAGAGACTGCGGCCATGGACATATTGCTACCTAAGAGCTGCCGCAGCTGTTTTGGGTCGCCACCAACGTGGTTAGTCAGTGTGCCTGAGGCATTCTGCTCCTCGTCAAAAAAGGATATGCGCTGCTGGGCAATGGACACGAAGTACTGCTCACGGTAGGCAGCACAGATGAAATGTTCCACGTAGGTAGCCACAAGCCGAGGAGAAAGTATGAGAGGCCAGTCCCGATAGCCATCACAAAGAACATGAGCGCGTAAAAGTTGCCGTTGTGCACAACTTGGCCGATGGTGAGGCCGATGTTGATTCCGTCGGAAACTGACGTAAGCTCGCCAAATATGGTAACCAGCTTCGCAAAGAGAAATGCTTGTAAGGGAGCGGCCGATGCCGCACCCATGGCGAACAAGGCCATAGCAGTGTAATAAGAGAAGCGAGAGCGCTGTTCGTAAAGCAGTCGGCCAAAGCTGCCGAAGAAATTCTTTTTCTTCCATGTGGAGGCAGATACACCAGTGGCAGTGCCAGGGGGGGAAGAATCAGTGGTATCATCGAGGGCGTCATCTGTGGCATCGCTCGGGCGTTGTTGTCGTCACCCGCCAGTCCCGTTTTGCTTTTCTCTTCTTCACCCACAACTTTATCGTCACTGGCTGCATTAGCTTCTTTGGCCGAAATACTGTCGTCTCCGAGTGACAGTTGCTGCGCAGCGACCAAACGATGGTACACGCCATTTTCATTGGCCAGCAGGCTCTCATGTGTGCCTTCTTCGACACACTGGCCCTTTTGCATCACAATAATTTTGTCGGCCGACTTGATTGTCGATAGGCGGTGGGCAACGGTGATCGTGGTGCGGGTTGCGGGAGACCTTGTCAAGGGCGGCCTGGACGATGCGCTCGCTGCGCACATCGATGGCGGACGTGGCCTCGTCTAAGATGAGGATTTTGGGCTTCTTCACAATGCTGCGGGCAATGGCAATGCGTTGGCGTTGGCCGCCAGATAGCTTGGCGCCAGACTCGCCACGCGTGTCTGATATCGGTCGGGCAAGCGGTTGATGAACTCATCGGCAAAGGCCTCCTTGCAGGCCTCTTCAACCAGGGCCTGCTTCTCGTCGGCGGTCGCATTCTCGTGGGCGGAACCTACTAGACCAAAAGCGACATTGTTGAAGATGGAGTCATTGAACAGAAACGGCTCCTGCTGCACGAGACCAATCTGCGAGCGCCACCACTTGACGTTGATTTCATCAAGGTTGTGCCCGCACGTAGTGACGGCCCCTTTCAGCTCGATACGCGGCACGTCTGCCACCTCCCAGCGTCCGCACTTCCATCTGGTGCGTTGCTTTTCTCGATTGGCACACAGCCCTCAGATAGCCGTTGTAGTCCGATGGCTGCACATTTCTCTTCTTTTTCAGAGCTTCTTCGTCTTTTTTGCGCTGCTTTCCTGCTCCTTTTTCTCGGCATCTTCCTTTTTTGTCTTTCTGAATAACCTTTTCAATCAAATATTGGTCCTTCCGGAGGCTGTACACTGCTCCACGAGGCCAATAATGGTACTCTTTCCTGAGCCAGAAGGTCCCACAATGGCATTGACTTTGCCAGCGGCAATGCGAATATTTAGATTGTCGAGCACCTTGACGTGTGGCCGCCCCGGGTAGGCGAAATGTACACCTGAAAATACAATGTCCTCAGTGGCCGACACGTTGGGTTCGACGAGCTGTCCAGGCACGGGCCGCGGTGCGTCGATCACGGCGAAAAATTCACCTGCAGCCACCATGGCCTTGGATGCGGCTATTAGGGGTGTTGCCACACGCTCAATAGACACAACGGTAGTGATGACAGACATGATGACCACAATGACAGTGCCGACGTTGCTGATGTGGCCTGACTGGAACTGGCGCATACCGAACCAAAAGGCCAAAGAAAAACCGCCGTACAGCGCGAAAAGACGTTTCCAAACATGACTGAAAGGAAAGGAGCCATGTGTTGGCCATGCTGCCGGGCCTTTTGTACCCACGAGCTGTACTTGGCAGCCATCTTGTCTTCAGCGCCGCAGGCCATGAGCATGCGGATGTTGCCAAAGGACTCTGAGGCGATCGAGTTGGCCACGGTCTCTGCGCGAGTGAGGTTGGTCTCGGCCTTGATGAGATGCGGCAAAGCAATAGAGACAACCACGACAATGTATAGCAGAATAGACGAGATGACCAGTGTCAGCAGCCAACTGTAAGTGAAGGCAACGATGATGGACGCAAGGATACATGCGGAAAACTCGATAAAGGTGCCCAAATTCTCCGAAATGCCCAGCTGCAGCGTGTTGGCGGTGGTGGTTATCGTGTTGGCGGCAGAGCCTGAGGGCATGGAGTCAAGGACATGGATGGTCTGACCGAAGAGGCAGCGCAGGTAGTCCAGGCGGATGGCGGCCGACATGCGTGCGCTAATCATGCGGAACGCAAACTTGTTGATGTAGTTGAGGGTGAACCGGGCCAGGAAGAGTATAAAGATGTATAGCGACTGCTTGTTGAGGCTGCTTTTGAAAGAAGCAGAGTCTAAAGATACCGACCGGAGGCGTTCTGTCAGGTGCTGCTATTCCGGAGACAAATATAGAACGAGGGCCCACGGCGAGATGTATGTGAAGGAGGATAGGTCTTACTTACCAGAGGCGCCACTCGGAATGCACTAAAGTTCCCGACAAGCTTGCCAAAGATAACATTCATGAGAGGGAGCGTCTACAGCCAAGGTCAGCCATGAGCCATACAAGCAAGGCAAGCAAGAAGAGAGGCGAGGGGGGGATGCTAGATACGTACAATACCTGACCCGATAGACGACAGCAGAGCGGCCACCATAAGAAACCAGTCGACCTTTTTGGCGTAGGAGAAGACGCGCAGGAAGTCCTTGAAAGCCGGCTGCCGTTCCGGAGCCGTACCGGCCGACTTGGCAGGCGCCGGGGCTTTGTCGGAAGCCCCAGCTTCGCCAGCCTTCAGGTCAGCCTGTTCAACGCCGATGCTGGCCGCAGTGGCATCTTCGACAGCAGCCATCGCGTCGACGAGTGGGCTGTGTACGGATCAGTACCTGAGCAGTGGCAGTTGCTGTTAGGCGCAGATGACGAGGAAATGATGAGGAAATGATGAGGCGATAATGGTGGCACGTGGCCGTGTCTGTTATGGGAAGAAGTGTGTGGATACAGCAGCTACCATATTTGGACCGAGGTGGCTGATATGACAGGAGAAGCGCACGGGAGGTGGCAGATGGTCGAAAGAAGTAAGGGGCCAAGGGCGGTGGTTGCGACGACGGTGCTGACTTTGGCCATGATGGTGAGTATTACAATGATATATACAGACAAACAATCGCCGCAGAGAAAGTGACAGTATGACAGTAAGGGAGACAAAGAATAGGAGAAGCGAATGATCAGGTAGTCTCCAGTGACGGAGATCGAACTGAAACCGGCCAGAAAAGCTCAATGGAAGAGGTGTCCAGAGAGCTCGTCAGCGACATCAAAAATAAGAAATAAGACGCGGCAAGATGCACCGTGGCCGACAGCAAAGATCCCGGCCTACGCACAATGGCGAAGACGGGGTAAATAGGGTCCGACAAATAATACTACACTATGCCAGAAAGGTGGCCTAACAGGCGCTGGCTTGGGAACTCAGCGAGGCTGATTCGACCGCTAACCCACGCGGTGCAAGTATCGAGCGTGGGTGGCATTACCAGCAGGGTCTGATATTTGCACATATTCCAGCCCCTGAAGCAGCATTCGACCAATTCCCAGCTCATTAGACGGGGATGCTGGGCTCGTTTCTTATGAGCTTCGGCCTGTCAGGAACGCCGGGGCGCTGTAAGAGTCCGAAAAGCTCAATCGACTCACACCCGCACTGCCAGTTACCGTGCCGTCTTCACTGCACGCGTATGTACTCCGTATGCGGCACAGCCAGGCACCTATGTACCACCCAGCACACTCGGTGCCTTCAACTATTTGTTGCATACAAGGCAGGAGCGACGATAACGGGTTCATTTGATTGACCTGGAGGTCATTGGCTGTGCGGAGTATTACTCGTAAAGACGCCCTCGCGCCCCCTTTTAGAATACGTAGGCAGCAACATTAACTGTGCCGCAATTCGACACGGCATCTTCTGTTGATTGTGCCTTAATAGCTGCTCGCCATGATCTAGCCAAGTGATGGATCTTACAAAGTAATACGGAGTACTCCGTACATACCCAGTAAGACATCTTACTTTGTACGCCGTAGTCCAAAGCCCATTAAAGCCAGCACCCTGTGCTCTTAAAGTCCTAACTATTTGACCTCCAGAGGCAAAAGGCCGAAGTGGGCTTTTATGGAGGACGCCGAATCTCGATCGCTTTGCCACCACACTGCGTACAGAATCAGTTTGGACCAAAGCAGTGAAAGATGACAAATGGCCCTACTCCGTATTTCTTTGCGGTTTTCTACTTGTCTTTTCAGATATCTGGGCTTGTAAGATACATACTTGTATATGTGGGAGGGCTGCCCTCTCAACTTCCACGTTGCTCGAAGGGTGCTTGTTTCGAAAAGTAGTGTTTTGTTGCTCTCTATCTAGTCTTCCGGCTGTCCTCGTCCCTATTTGCAATCAAGAATGCGGTGTACTCAGGGAGTGGCATCTTAAGCAGCAGTGAAAAACAGCCATCTCCGTCTTTCATGGCTATCCTGGTGATCCTTGATCTAATGCTTGTTCTTCCGCCGACAGCCGGGGCAGCTACGGTTTTCGTCCGGCCTGCTAGGACAATGCATCTTATGTAAGACTCCGTGGTCCGTATTCCGTATTCGTAATAACGCGAAATTCCTGCGAGCTCCATAACGGGAGGTTCATGGACCTGTCGCTCAGTCCGACACTTAGCCCGTCCACTGACAAAGTGGTCCTGTGCGTTGTTCGGGAGGTGAAAGCACGTCCGGGCCTTTGTGCCTAATGTACTCGTATTTTAGATTGCTGCTCCACAGACGCCTTGAGCTTTCTTTTTTTACGATAAACCATCGATGCTTGACCTATTGCGCTGAAGCAAGGGCTATAAATATCCATTTCTCGATGCCTCCTTTTGGATATGGTCCTAGCGCCTGTCAATTTCCACAAGAAATCTCCACCGACCTACGATAAATACATACGGAGTATTACGCCACATTAGCCCATGTGTGTACTGTACTCGTACTTATTTTATATGCACTGTGCTTTCATAATAAAATCAGCTTTTCGAATGCGATTTCTCGTGGCCCGCGTCCCGTCTTATCTTATTTAATACGAAAAACATCTAATCCCTGTCCTCCCACGTCTTGGCGCCCTCTTTTTTGCCCCGTTTTCGCCAGAATTCGCACCTCTCATTCGCTCCTGGCCGCAAAAATACGCTAAAAGTCTCCACCGCAATCTTCTGTGGTTTTTGTGGCAGAAACAGGCCTCCTCATTCGCTACAGCCATTTCTGGCCTTTTTATTGGCTTATAATCCCTGAAAGACCCGGTTTTGTCTCCAGTCGAACGCGCATTTGATATGATTGGTTAGATTTTTCGACGTTTACACCGCCCACGGGGTGCGCAGCAATGACCACGTCCGCCACAGACGGCCGGAGATCGGCTGGCGGCCATTTTCAATGAAAATCAGTCAACGGGGCTAGTATTTTTTACTAACAGCGCATCTCGTGCATGTGGAGTAGCAAGATGTCTTGCAAGCCCGTATTGGAGACACTTCGCTTCATGTCAGCAGAGAGTGCGGGAACATGCTATGCTTGCACCTTTGTGTATAAGTGCAAGTATACAGAGTATATACATGCTATATCAATGCCCAGTTCTTCTTGCTAACAGTATCGCGCACTCTTCATTCAATGACTAGGTTTGGGCTTCAAAACATACCAATGATGAAAGTGGGTTAGACACTTAATGGAGTATATATGATCGCTGAGGGTACTTTTGGTCTTGCTAAGAATTTTACAGTCGGACGACAGATATGCACTTGAACTCGGATACCGTATGACTAGGCCGCCGCGCAAATAACGCTGCTATCACAAGGTACCGTGCAGGACCCGGATCCGTGCGCCTGGATATGGACAACCTGCACTGGCTGGTTATTGGTGAACTAAAGGCGATGGCTCGTGTGCGACCTCTGGCACCTCCTGAAGGCGTTGGACAAGCCCTTTCCAGCCTCTCATATCCGATCCAAGAATGTCTTTCTGCAACCTGAGATTAGTGCGAAGATTATTTTTTGTCTCATTACTCCGTACCACGCCAATTGTTGAAATCTGGCTAGAATTTAACCACGTCTCACCTGTTTTACTGGTCTCACCCAGCCTTTTGTTTTCAGCCAATCATTCTTTATGCAAAACACAAGCTCACAGTTCATACTCTGGTCTTTAGCATTTTTGTTTTCACAGTCTCGTTGTTATTTAGTACTTCTTACGCGCCTTTCTACAAAGTACTCCAGCGAGAAACTCCAAATGAACATTTAAATATACGAGAATAAATATACGAGAAGCCCCAATGCCTCTGAACTGTCCGCCATGAAGTGCTCTGAAGCAAGCTGGGATGAAACACGCAGACGATTTGCAGATGCGCTGTCTCCGCATATGCAAGTAGATCTCAAGGGGTGCACCAACTTGGGGCTGGGCTAAGGTAAAACTAGTTGCCAGTGAAGCAAGGAGGTGGTTGTTTGCACGTTGTCCCTGACGGCGACAGCTGATACCAAAAGCGTGTATTTGATTGTTTTAAAGTCTTGTGAGGGAGAGGTGTCTCAGCCTGCTACCACTCGGGGCACCCTTGCTTGATCTAGCCTGCAGCTAACACAAGGGACCGCCCTGGATATCGTAACGAAGCGTCATTGTCCGGACTGAAAGAAGGAGGGAAAGAGACAGGGAGAGAGAAAGGGGGTGTTAGATCCCATGTAAACAAAGAAAACCTAGATACTGCTTGAAGGCGGCTGTGAAAGACCTGCTATATTTGTAAAAAATCTTATTAAACAATCGTATCCTACAAAACTCAAAAACCATTCTGTAAGGTAAGTTAGTATCCATTACACCATTCTGTCCAACCATTTTGTCTCGTATTCTCTTCGTATCACCTCTGCTTCTTTTTGGGGCAAGCGAAGAGCACATGTCGCACGTTCTCCTTACTCTGTACCGGGTATGTACTCGTGTATATGAACTCCCTACTTCGTATGAAGTACTTGTATTGCTTCTGCCCTTGGTAGGCAAGGCCGCTAAACCTCCTATGCGGCAAGGTCCCAGCGTCCCGAGCGCACGCACCAGGTTAGTGAGCCACGCTAAGAAAGAAGGTCGCGATAGTGGTGAGTGGACCGCTTCTCTCCCTATTGTGTGCATGGACCTTGTAGGGCTTCCGTCGCTTGTTTCTGGGGGCTGGTCTGCCGCCAGTTCCATTTTCAACAAGTTTGCACTCGACGAGACGCGCGTGCCAAGTAATTTATCGACGACAGGTGCGCCCGCCTGCCCAATTCTATTTATGTCCCAGATCCCTGTTCTTTCTGTATTTGAAAACATATCTCGCTTGCTTCTCTCTTCCCACACTCGCTCTCTTCTCTCAAACTTGTTGCTTCATCGCGATCCGTCAGCAATATCCCACTGTGCATTTACACGGGCTGTCCGTCTACCAGGGTCACCTGTGACCTTTCGCTTTCGCCTCTGCCGAGTACGGATGATCGACGAGGTCCTTGACTTTTCCTGTTCCGTCATATCTCGACACCTCTGGCCTGATCTTCAACATCCTGCGAACTTCAGCTAGCCGGTTTTTGTTATTTCTTTCTACACACAAGATATCTGGTTTTCTGTGTTTCTTATACGGCATAAAACACTCCTACCCAGGTGCAGCCTTGTTGTGGGCTGAAGCATCCCCAGCCGGTTACTTTATCAGCCTGATTGCTTCTGTTGTTTCTGGTCATTTTGCTACCAAATCCTGCCGCTCGCTGTGTTTCTACTTGTGCCCGGCAAAAAGCGGTTTGTTTGGCGATTGCCGATCACGGGAAGCCGGCACCTTCTAGGACGACTGGACTGCTTCGAGAAGACGGGATAGAAAGCTTCTTACCAAGAAGATACAGGTGAAGACGACGGCACGCGCCCGTCCCGGGTTCTTCGTACTATCACGGGTTTCCAGACTGACGACCTCGGCTCTGTTGTCCTTTTATAACACCCTCTTCCTCCAACCCCAACCGCGCAATTGAAAGGAAACCAAATACCTTGCATCATATTCTTTTCTTCATCTTCATTTTCGACCTGTCCTGCCAGGGAACAATCCTTCTTTCTTTCGCCCACAATGCCGGGTCTTATCCCCTTGATGCTCAACCCCGTGGCGGCTGGGGACCGCTCCAGTGTCATCTTTTCACCCTCACAAAAAACCAAACGCCATTCCCGTGGCCAAAGTTTCAATCACTTGCCTGTGCCTATCATTTCGCCCCGGGCCACGTCTTTCTCGTCCAGCACCTTGCCGGCGACGCCGCGGCGGTCATCGCTGCCCCCGCCTGCAAGAGCGAGGCCGGAAAAGCGCCTTTCGCTCGCTTCGTCTGCCACCCCCTCGGTTCTCCCATACACGACGGAGGAATGGAGACGAACCATCACTGAAGTGAAGCGGCAACACTCGAACCGGAGGTACCGCGCTTGCTTTACACGTTGCAATGAGATACTAGACAACAGGAAGTATACCGTGAGTGTCTCCTCCGCTGGATTTATTCACAACCCTTCCACTGCTTGTGCATAGCGCCCCGTCGTATTTTAAAGCTCTCTGTTGTGCTAAACTTTCAAATCCATGACAGGCCGGCGTTTGCACCCGTATATCTGATTTACCTTCATTTTTATGCTGCCACGGCTATGGAAATGTGCGCGCGGCCATTGAGCACACCCTCAGCATACCGCGCCAGTCTTCTTCAGCAAGCGCGGGACCACTACGACCACGCATCCAGTCTGATCCGAGATGCCGAGGAGTCAGCTCAGTCGAGGACCTACTCAAGCTTTTCGCATCTGCCACTGTCAAGCGCACAGTCGCCATCAGGGTCGACCAGCTCTCGAGCATGGTCATTAGACACTGGTCTTTCGTCCCCCACACCTTCTGTGTGCTCTTCGGAGGACCTCAACGCAAGGTTGCTTCGATCGCATTCTCCAACACAACCATCTACTTTGATGGATGTTCCCAGGCTAGCCCGAAAGAAGGTTTCTTTCGAATTGCTGAAAGAGGACCTGGCGAGGCCTGAGCTATATATCCGTCCCGATTCACCCACTCTTGGGTTTGACGACGAGTACTTTGTCACCGGGCTGTCTCGGCAAGGTCTGCCAGAGATTCCCAGTCGCCCAAAATCACCTCTCGTCACTTCCTCCAAAATCCGTGTCGAGGGCGACGAGGTAACATCTGGGACCTCCAACGCGCTCTACGACTTGAAACACAGTGTTCTAGAGTCCGACTTGGATGTTGGTCGCCAGTCTCTACAGTTGGACAGCTTAGCAACCCGATACTACTCTCGTTTGTCTGATTTGAAATACCGGGTTGCGCAACATCGTGCCGATCTCGACATTGCCCTCGGCGTTCCCACTTGCAGCGACGACGAAGTCTTAGACCGCTGTCCGACACCCTTTGACGACGAAAATCACGCCTCGGAACGGAAAGCCCGTATCGAGCGTCTGCGCAGCACTGGCTGGCAACGCAAGCGTTTTTGATCCTAGTCGCTACGAGGCTCTCCGAAATGCTGCACTCGCCGAGCTGAACTAATGACCAGACGGCAAATGCAATTTCGTGTCATTTTCTCCATAATTGCTTTATCTTCCCTTTTCACACCCGCAGATTCCTTCCTGGTATAATGGTATAACATGTGGTGTGGCTGTATTATTCATGATCTATGAACCTCAAAATGGTGTATTTTCTACTGTACTACTATATACTATGAATATAAATATGATGCATTGCTTCTCTTTTGTATGACGCGGTGAGTATATCTTCTGGACCTTACTTGGACCGGAGCCATCTAGGCCACAGCTTAAAGTGTTTAATGATGGGCCACGCAGAAGAAAGCACCTGCTGCGAACCACAATATCATGCTTCTTAGGCGGGATATGAATAAATCATTTACAGAGGATGAAGGAGAGTCAAAAGCATTGAATTCACTATACGGACCATTCAATTTTCATTCATGTTGGACATACTTTGAATACCAAGTTGGAAGACGTGGGACATGCAGGCAAAAAAAAAATAAAAACCCCAGAATACCGAAAAATGAATAGACCAAGAGACAGGAAAGTAGGGGCAAAGAACTTCCAAACCGCCGACCTTTTCTGGCGTCGGCTTCATACGTCGCATTTAAGGCGAACCTTGTTTGTTGGCCCCTTCAACTTCCTTGCGCACTTCCTCTTGCTGGCGCATCTCACGAACCTTGGCCATGACAACTTCCCTGAAAATAGCACCCTTGACTTTTTGGATTTGTCTGCTTGGTTCTTTCGCTGGGGCCACTGCTGGAAGCGCCGTCGGACTGGCCTTCGGCCGGGACGGTAATCTTTTGGAGCGGGGTCGCAGTGTTCGTGTGCATGTCAGAGTTTTCAGGATCGTCTTCCTGCATCTTGAGGGCCTCGATACGATTGGCAAGCTTGACGAGCTCGATGCCCCTGCGAAGGCGCGCCTTTGCCATGTAGGCCTTGATCTCCGGCAACAAGTTGTGCTCGGTCGCGGTCTCGCCACTCAACCACTTGTGCTTGAGGGCGTCCCTGGGGTGAAATGTTAGCCTTAAAAAGCCTGTCAAAGTTACGTTTAACTGCCGGAATCAGGAGGGAGCATACACCACTGGTCCAGCGATCATCTGGGTTTTGGCTGCAGCAGGCCAATGATAAAGTCTTTCGCGTCGTCACTGACATCTTTCCAGTAGCGTTCGTGGAAACACGACCCGAGCAGAGGTGCACTCTTCAATCAGATCGGGGAGGTTCTCGGACCGGAATGGAGAGTAGCCACACAAAAGCGTATAGGTGATGACGCCCATTGACCACATGTCAACAGGCTTGCCATGGCCCTTCTTGAGCATGACTTCGGGAGCGGCATAGCCGAACGAGCCGGCCATCGTGGTCAAGACCTCATCCTTGCTGTCAAGCATTTTGGCAATGCCAAAGTCGGCCAGCACAAGGTCGGACTCGGCTCCTTTGTGAGATACAGCAGATTCTCCGGCTTCAGATCTGGGAGACGGAGCGTGTGTCAGCCATATGAGAAGCGCAAAAGTTGCCAACAGAAACAGAAAAAAAATGATACCGCAAATCGGCACATACCTCGATGAACGACATTGTTCGCGTGCAGGTAGTCGACAGCGCTGAGAACCTGCTTGATTGTCTGCGATGCATCTCTTTCGGTGAACTTGCCCTGCTCGCAGATGCGATCGAACAGCTCGCCTCCTGTGGCAAAGCTCCGTGACAATGTAGTATTTGTCCTGTTGGGTTCTCATTAACAACTGACCTAGTCTGGGCTCATTGCATGGGATGGGGGCTGGTATGTAGGCAGGGGCATACTCTTGACTCAAACCAGTCAACGAAGCGGACGATATGAGAGTGCTTCAGATTTTGTAGGAGTTGCAGCTCGTCGTAGACCATCTGTTCATTGCCTTTGACATTCTTCTTGAGGATGACCTTTGATCGCGACCTTGCCAGTTGGGCCATCGGCTTCGCGAACAATGCCGTACGTGCCCGCGCCGAGTGTGCGACCGAAGCGGTACTTCGACCTGAGTAGACACAGATTTTAGTTGGAGCAATCCTGGCTTAAGCAAATACAATGGCCAACGTGGTTCCAGCACAGAATGGGAAATGGCCATACTTTTTATCGTAGCTGTCAGGGCTGGCCATGGAGGCGGCTCAGCATTACCCGAAACTGCAGTGAACAGGGCGTTCGTCAGCTTTTGCCAAATGTAGAGAAAGCCCACCGGGCACAATATTTGGTGGCAAGAGAAGAGTGCACAAGATGGCACTTATGATGTCTGAAACTTGACTTACAGCTCATTCTGATGGACGATGTAGGCCTGTTCGAGAAAGACTGGGTGTCTTGGGCTATATAAAATCTGTCCTGGCGCAGATCCAGACAGACGACGCGCTTTAATCTTTATGGGCAGAGCAGAAGCGAGAAATGGACAAGCCAAGCTGGCTCAACCCGTCGAGAATGAACGGTGCGCCTAGAAGACTGAGGCCAAAAGCCGTTTCTTGTCAGGCGAGAGGCTGTGGCAGTGGCGACGGCTTGTCGTTGGGCTGTCGGGCAGCAGACTGGTGGTCAACCGCAAGAAAAGAAAAAGGGGACTCGTCTAGCTACCGCTGTCTGCGACTGGTCGAATATCGAGGATGTCTGAGGTCGCAGAGGGCCGTGGGAGGAGCGTGAAGAAGAAGGCAGAAAGGGGACACAAAGTCGGTCGCGTAACGCGACAAGGTGAAAGGGGTGACAGGATAGAGAAAAAAGAAAATTGCTGGAGGGACAGCTGAGAAGAGGGAAAGAGCTGGCGACAACAAAGATCGACTGGGAAACAAGCAGGGCTGGATCCAAGTAGGGCGGCCGCCGCTTCTTCCAAGGGTCTTGGCTTGCAGGACTAAACGCGGCAAGCAGCCAATGCGCCTGGTTCAAGTTTCTAAACGTATCGTGGCGTCGAGTGATAAACCCCCAGAAATGCAGCGGGAGATTATTTGGCAGCGCGGCTGGGTGAGCTTTCAGCCCTGAAGCGAGGAAGGTGCCTGTCGCCTGCTGGCTCTGTCTGGAGAAAGTCCTGGCAGCGTTGGTCGTAGTGCAAAGCTGCAAAGGAGGGGCTGCCGAGGGGCGACGACGAATGGCGACGCTTGACTACAAACGTGAAGAGTGGTTCACGCGGCAGGCTTGTGTTCTGGCGAACCTCGTTGGCGTGGCCAGCAGAGCCCCACCCAACCGCAAGCTGAGGGCGCCGTGAGGGGTGGGAGAAGGTCTGACGTACGGACGAGAATTAGAACGCCGCCGTGGGGCTGAAACAGGACACAGCCCCGCGCCACAGCCCTTTCGCTTTTTTGAAGCTCTTTACGGGTAGCATTACTTGTGGGACTGCTGTCAACGAACCAGGCGGCGAATGCCTTTGAAATACGTATCGCAAAATGCGCGCGATGCTTTCGCAAAGGGCTGTCGGTGCGCTGTCAACGAAACAGCCATGGAGGAGAGACAAAGGAACAGATAAATGCAAATGGGTTTTGCAGCGAAAACAAGTCACTAGGAGGAGAGATACAGAAGCTGCTTGTACATGTACAAGCCCCCTTCTTTTCCACAGAGGCTGAATAGAATCGTCCGTCTCAATTGGCCTTTACTACAAGGCTGGGCCTGGATATCACACAAACCTGGCCGCCTCTGGTGCAAACGTCCGAGGTGGACAAGGCAACATGCAGCTATCCGGCCCTCGGCCCGGCAAGGCACATGTTGTTTACGGTTCTCTTGCTTGTTCTTTTCGATCCTGCGGAGTGGTTCTGACTGAATACTGTCTGCGGCTCGTGGTGCAAACGTTCGTTCGTACGAAGTATGCGATGCATCCTGCTTGGTCTCTGGGATACAGACGTTGACCGAGTCTCGAAATACTCGATAAAATGCGCCGTTCTGGTGGGGCGCTACTATTACTCGACATAAGATAACTTTGTAGCTTAAGATACTGCAGACTAACCTTGCACAGTCATCACATCATGTCTGTGCTAGAGCCTAGAGCCTAGGAGCCACGTTGAAGCGAGGGATCCCCACCAAGCAACAGCTCGCCTCTTTCGCCGGACACACGTTTCTTTATTTTCACACGACAAATTGCATATTCATGTTTGTGTGTTTGACCTGACCAGGGCTGTAAGCAGGTCCATGGTAACCGGCTATTACCGACAGTCCTCCAGACGATTGTCGCGCTCTTTTCGCGGCTACGGAGCACGGAAACGGCCCTGCTGCCTACACCTTTGAGAACGGCCACAGAACAGTCACGAGGAAGCGTGGGCTGCAGAAGTCTACTGCCATTAAGGCCTCGGCGGAGCAAGTTGGCCTCCACCAGCGGGACTTATTGCAGAGGCTGCCTTCCAAATTAAGCATCATTACCTCTTCCTCCTCGAAATTAGCACCCAGCGCCTCGATATTTCATTCGGCTCCAGGCGCACGTGTGCGTGGCAACAAGAGAATAAGTCTGATAAACTCTGTCTTTTCGGCATTCCTTCTTGTGGCCGGCTTCTGCGCACCAAGACAACCCAAATCCGGCTCTGTGAGCTTCAAGAAGCATACCCCCCTCTGATTGAGGAGAGCGGGGCAAGGGCGAGAGTCCAATCGAGCACAGGAGACGGGCAGACGCACAATGCGAGCACGAGACGGCGGCCCAACGGCGAAGAAAAGCTGCCTGCGGCAATACACACACGAGATCTTGCTTTCAGCACATACCGCGCGGTCGTAGTTCACTGGGACGACATGATTTCTGCACAGAGACGGCTGCAAAAGGAGCTTTCTAAGGTGAGCAGGCGCCCTTCCCCTCCCCCTTTCCCTGCGCCACCCGAGTCTTGCCGCGTAATGCTGCTGGCTGACACTGGCCCTCTATGGCACTGGCGTTTTTTGAGCAGATTGGTAAACACCGGCCTGCCCCGGGGATCGCACTCGTCTCGTACGAAACCTCGAGGAATGGATCGTGGACATCCAGGTCCTTGACAAAACCCGATTTATCAGGGCCAGACCTTCCGCTTGGTGTTTAAGTTCCCCTCGACGTAACCCCATAGGTGAGTGCGGCCAGCTCGACTGCTAATGGTCGGCTGCCCAGTCAACAGACCACCTATTAACTGCGGCACAGAACCCCCGGAGGTCGTTTTCCAGCAGCTTCCCGACCGAACCGATCCCCATGCACCCTCACATCTACTCCAATGGCATTATCTGCCTTGACCTGCTAGGTGCCCAAAGGCTGGAGCCCCGTACAAAAACGTCGAAAGTGTTTGCATGAGTCTCCAAGCATGCTGACCGGCAACACGAAGAATGAGCGCCACCAGGGGATGCCGAGTTTGTTCGGACTAATCGTCAACGGCCTCGCGAACATTGACTTCTACTATCATGACAACAAGGGTGTGAAACAACAAAACTGCAAGGACGCATTGGCAAGGCGGCGTCTTCTGGGTGCAGAGCTTCTCTCTACCTTTCTTTGGTTGTATCTTAAGACGGGAAAGGGTGTGGGCAAGAGGCAGTCTTTTCGGGCTATCATCTTTAGTTGTTGACGACATGCTTGTATTTATTCCGTGTTGAAATGCATGTTCCCTTTCCCAATCGGATCATGTGCTTCGATCAGAGATTGACGTTTGTTGGTGGCACGAGGCACTCTCGGCAAGTGGTTGTGCACTGCTGTGCTGCTGTGCTGTGCTGCTGTGTGTGCTGCTGTGCTGCTGTGACTATCAGGCATTGATTGATTAAAGTAGCGCTAGCATACCCCTGAGCGCTACGCTATGACAGATGGGGCACTGACCAACAACGCCACCAATGCCTGCTTGCTTGGACTGGATCGCTCCCTTTGCGCCACAGGCAAGCTCAGGTAAGTAAGAATACTCATGTTGTTGAGCTTCCTTTGTGCGATCCACAACCACACACGCCACCCCATCAACAGTCAACATACCAACGCGCGCCAAGGTTTTCAACTGAAGCCGCTTAAGCCAACTGTCTTCTTCTTGTCTTCAACCCGCCAAAGCAAAGCTCTCTACGATCTTGTTTTCGCACCGGAATTGGGGGCAAGGAATCGGCTCGCCATGGCTCCTCATGCCCGACTTCGAATTCGACCCGAAGTGAGAGACAGGCCGCGGCGTGACTTGCTCGCATCTTCTCGAGACTGTTGGGTTTCCAATTCGTGAACCTGCCGCACCTCCCTCCTTTCCCAGCTTATCACTCTCTATGCCTGCATGCTGATCGCACACCAGGTCCGTGGCAAGGAAAAACCTGCGTCATCGAAAAAGAGGCAATAGCGCCGGCCCCATTGCACCATTGGCCAAAAGTCTCCTACGCTCCAAAGACTACGGCGTCGACAAGTTTTTTTTTTCCTCGAAAAAACGGCAACACCGACACGAGCCGCGTAATATCGTCTTTGTTGCCCGTGGGGAGTGTGGCCGCCACGCCGCAAACCATAGCAGGTACCCGCCTGTGCACCCTTCTTGATATCCACGCTCCCGCACGCATCCCTTGCTAATATAAGCCTCTCTTGGCCCCTTCTATCAATAAAAAAAGAAAGATCAAATTCCGGTCGGTTGCAACGCGAAAGCCAAACGGGGCCACGACTTCTAAACATACTCTGGGTACGCAGCCCGGACGCTTGTATTTCAGACGGCAATTCTCGAAGGAACGCCGGCGTGTTCGGCGAGTGAGCATTCAATGAGCTGCCGTTGTACTTTTTTTCCTCGTGGAGGACGACGTGCTGTTCTGGAGTTGGACGATACTTTCAAGGACCTTTACCTTGACAAAGGAACCCACGCATGTTTCTGCTCGGCAAAGCTCTCATGGAAGTTAACAGCTAACGTCACGGCCCCTCTTCCACGCATCATTGGGAGAGGCGACAATGCAAAAGAGGGTTGCAGAGCTATTGGCCCGTTTCCGCCAGGAACTGCTTGCAGGTGAAGATGCTAGCGAGTTAACAGAATTGACCTTATCCCTAGTACAAACCCACGGAGAGCGTTTCATCATCATTGACCGGTGAAGTCGATCCCGTCACGCCACTCCTTACCCAAACTGACATAATGAGGGCTTAATCGACGAGATATACGGTATTCAAAACAGCCAGAACCGACGTTGACTCAACCATCGTTGGAGCATCCGCCCAGCTACGGCCGGGGAAGTGTTCGTCCACCTCCACCCCCGTTACTCGGCGTGTCGGGAGCGCGGAAAACGCAAAATCAGCTGGACTCGTCCGACAAGCTCTAACGAAGAGCTTCGAGATGCCAAATTTTGCCGGTAGTCGGCCGGCTTACTCCGGAAGAGAAGAGCTCAAAGGCGATTACGAAGGGAGACACAGCACGAGAACGACAGCCGACTCCGTGATTTTGTCAAACAAGCTGCCCCGGGTACCAGCTGAACAGGCAAGCTTAAAGGTGCACGCGGGCCTGGTGGAAGAGAATCTACAACTAACACAAGAGCACAAGTTCAGCAGCCTGCTCGAGGTGCAGCAGAACACTTGCCGCAGGTGGCCGACCCGATTTGCCCAATTCGATGCTATCGAGGAAGCTCATGCCCGGGACACATCTTTGAACGCAGATCCTCCCGGCCTGCCTTTGCATGCTACTCTTGCATCTCTGCGGCATCAAGCCAAGGAGTAACCAGTTTCGGCGCCTAGATCTTAGAAGGCTACGGAATACCAGCATCTTCTGACACATGAAAATTTGGAACCCTGCAAATGTTTCTGCCCCGATCTTCGCCGCTGGCCGGTATGATTCGCCATGGCAGGCTCCGCAGGTGGCCACGGGCACTAAAACCAACTATACTTTTCTCCGGAAGCAGTACAGCTTCAATTGTCGATGAAGGTCAGCGAGCTACGATCCCATGACATCGCCTACGTATACAGTGGATATGCGCCCGCTCTCGTGCGGTTGGTCCAATGCATTTTGCAGAAAGCATACCTTTTGAAATTTCACAGACAATGAAGGCAAATGGACGTCACCAGCAGGCTCTTCAAGGCTGCGGGTTTTGGACGAGGCAGTTAACACGTACGCGGACAGTACTTCGATGTACTTCAGATGGGCGAGGACAAGGCAGTTAAGGCAAGGGCGGGTTATTGTCAGGCAGGTGGAGGTAGGAAGACGGTGTTTGTCGAGTCTTTGTTGGGCGCGGATCCTCTGACCTTTCAGCAACGCTGAGACTCGCAAGACCCGGCTCTACGGTTACTCTTGTGCGAGCGAAGAGGAAGAAGGTCAGTTCCTCTTAGGAGGGTGGTTGATCGCCCGCTAGACTTAGATAGGCCGACTCTAATTTCAGACTACTAAAAAAAAAAAAAAAAAAAAACAGGCCGGCGGAATAATTGTGATCTGCAACAGTCCCATTTGTCAAGCGGGGTGGAAACGAAGAATGATGGCGGCCGCTGTCGGGAAGCTGGATCTTTCAAACGGGATGCTGGGCTTGACGTGGCTGCTAGTTTGATGGTGACTTGGATGGTCGTCGTCTCATATGAAGGCGAAAGCAATTATCTTATAGCACGTGGTTGTGGGTGTCGAACACAAACAAGCCACTGATCAGACGCGTGTTACATTATGTTTATCACCTAGTTTTGAACTTGCACGGCGTTATCAGTGTGCAGTTTCTGTGAAACAAGACACACAAGAGAACAGACAATTTAATAGTGAAAGACGAAACAAGGGCCCACATAGATTTTCGTGGCTAAGCACGTGACTTCATTATTGTCTAGCCATCGTCCACATCTTTGTTCTCATTCACCACTCGCTAATAATGAGTCGCATTTTAGGGCAAGAGGAAATGGTTCGACACAGCCTTCTAACCCCCATGCCGACACTACACATCGAACGGCCGACGAGCACATTTCTATTCGCACAGCAGCATCATTAGCATCGGTAACGTCAAGATACCACGGCCCCGCTGCCGTTTCGGCCATACACCCCCTTCCGGCCGCTACTTGATTCCCGGACGAGTATCGCTGACGAAGTCGGATACCTACTGCATGCGCTCAGCAATATCGAAACACACATTCCCCGCAAATTATCGGCACCGAATAGGACGACGAGCTACACTGGTTCGCACTGCCTACGGAACACAGACGGAGTTGCCTCTGTAGCTCCGTGTTTTGCCTCGTTGTCTCAGACAACTGGTCGCACTCTGGTGAGTTTCCGTGCTTACGCTTGCGCTTCATCTTACAATTGCTGCTTCTCCCTCCGCATCGATAGCCATTACACGGCCTCGATCGATACCTTAAAGCTTGTGTGCTTCAAACAAAGCTTCAAATAAACTGTTGTCCTGACTTTTCATTTGCAGTCGTCTTCTCGTCTTGTAAAAGAGAGTCACGGCGGATACAAACGAAACATTACAACACGGAACACATTTTTTTGGGGTATACTCCCCGATTCATCGAGATTACATGCTGGCTTGCACTCATCTCTTCGCCTTCAGCTAATCCCTGACTTGGAAACACCACGGCTCCTGATGATGGGGTTGTCTGTCCGGGAACACCGCCCTATTTTCTCATCGTCCATGCAACCGCATCTTCTCCCGGCCGGTGACACAAATACTCTGGGAAATCTTTCGCGAACAGCCAGCATTACGCAATTGGAACGGGAGCTATTACTGGGTCGAGAACAGTAATAAGGCTAAGATCTCCAAACTATTTCATTCGCTGACTGGACTCGGTTCAACGCCCGACCTTTCTGATAAGTCCCGAGAGTTCATGTCTAAGCTGCCTGGCAACAGTGACGACGCAGCCCTCATGATTCCTACAGCATTCGACCAAACTTTGACCGTGATGCATTTCACAAAGCAGCAGATTGGTCATCGGATCTACTTGTTGAGGGTAACCGACCGCAAGAGTCCGCATCGAGTCCTGGGCGCCTATTAGAGACGTCTGTTTCTGACAATATCCCTGGGTCTTCGGCTCATCTTTCATCAACGTAAGGCGTAAAAACACATATTTTCCTGTTATTCATACCAAACCGATCTTTGTGATACTGATAATTCCATTACCTGTTTAGCTTCAGAGAAATTCCGGAAAATGTCGGTTTGCGACAATCTATCTCACAAGACGAACTGCCGACCACCGCTTCATCGACCTTGTCCACAGTCTCTCACATATCAGAGCCTACCACGGCCCCTTCAGAAGCGTCTAGCCAGCGGCAGACCCCTTTTAGACACCAAGCGGGCGGCTTCTTGGCCCCTGAGCCCTTCTTGACCTGTGTTCAAAGTCACAGGCGTCAACGCAGACGAACAGCTGCCTCGGAGACACAGTCAAGTGCGGTTCCAGATGACACAACGATACGGAGCCCACCACAAAATTTGGGCATATTCCTGCGAAATTGAGGACGAGAAGCATAGAAAATGCGGAAGACATTGACGGCTTCACTCTTATGCACGCCTTGTCAGCCTCCCCAAAGAAGACCACTCTCATGCAAAACGAAGCCCCCACAGAGTTCGAAACCAAAAATCAACTCCATTCCATCTTTGATTTGACGCCCAGCCGACAGTATGCTAGTCAATGTATTTGCTGCGGCGAATCATCCAGACTCAACCCACACGCGTTACATGAAAGAGGAAATATGCACTGCTTCGCGACCCATATCAGCCATGCCCAAGTTACCACGTATCTCAAATTATACGGAACGGAATTCTTAGGCTCTGGTTACGGAAGCCCTCAATCACGATCACAAGGGACGAGGCCATTGGTTGCGCGAAGGAAACACGCTGGTTTGCTGCAACTGGCGTGTGCTTTGACTGGCTTGTACGCCGAGGGTAATATTCAATTATGGCTGTGTCGAAATAAAAAACTCGTACACAAGTACAAGTGCTTTGAAGTCCCACACAAAAGCTGAAAAGCATACCCGACCACCCTTCAACCAAAGAAAAAAAGACTATTGCAGTCATTGGCGCCGGCATGGCTGGTCTGGGTTGTGCCCGTCAGTTACACAACCTGTTCAAAGCAATTCGGAGACCGTCTTGCCGAGCTTTGGTCTGGAAGAACCCGAAGTTGTCGTGCTGGAGGGACGCAGCCGAATCGGTGGTCGGTGTACTCTCGGCCCCTTCAGTGCAACCCCGTCATAGACATCCCGAATTCTATCAAAGTCGCTGTACTGCCGAAATGGGGGGCATGATTGTCACAGGATTCGATCGAGGCAACCCATTAAACACCCTTATCCGTGGCCAACTGGGTCTTGGATATCACGCCCTATTGTCTGCAACAACGATCTACGATATAAACGGGAAACCAGTTTGATGCGACGCGGGACCGCATGATTGAGGACTTATTCAATGAGTGTCTCGATGCGTGTAAGTGAGTACAAATTCAAGGTGCCTTCGCCCCTAGTCATCGAAGGGAATCGTGACTACATGGACGAAGGACGCGACTGTCCCTCAGAAGGGCACCGAACCATTGCCTCTATAGAGGAGAATGCGGCTGCTCATCCGTCTCTAGTCATCGCACATGCTACAGCGATCAAAGACAGACAGACACCAGAGCAATCACAGACAGAAGCTGAGACTCCAAAGCCCTTGGACCAGCATGAAGGCGCTTCATGAGCCTTAACAAATCACCCAATCCAGAGGAGCACTCGCTGGCTGGTTCAATAACAACCTACTCAGAAACACCTGCGACCAATGATAGCAGGCCTGAAGCTCAAGATACTTGGCTGGGCTCTAAAGCCGGGCGTTCCTGAAACAAAGAGATATCGATCTTGATCCTACCGCCAACACACCAGGCGCAACACTGGGCTGCGTTGTTGAAAGATGCCTATGAAGCAATTCGGGGAACTCGTCGACCTGAATGCGCAAGACTTTCGGCTTCTCAACTGGCATATTGCGAACCTGGAGTACAGCAATGCTATCAACCATAACTGTCTTAGTCTTTTTGGATGGGACATCGATGCCGGCAACGAGTGGAGGGCAAGCAACAGCATGATCAATCGTGGCTACCAAAGTGTACCCGCGGGCTCATGCTTTGCCCGACTCCTCTAGATGTCCGGAGACAGATGGCAGTGAAAAAAAATCAAGCTACATCGGGACCGACGACAAATGCCAAACCGCGGCATTGTGAACCGCACAGGTCACCCGTGACAATTGAGTTTACGGAAGGAGGCACTTTGACGCAGACCTTTGTCGTGACAACATACCCCTTGGGGTATTGATGAGCACGGCGATTATCGAGTTTAGCCCGCCGCTTGCAAGTGGAAGGGCAGGCACGCCTTGAGCATTGGGTGCTAAACGAAAGTGTACTACGCCCCACCTTTCTGAGGGAAACCGAAAAGGACATATTTGGCTGTTTTGCGGACCCACCCCAAACCCGCTTCAGCCTCGATCAAAAACACACCGAAACACGAGGGGCCGGATGTTCCCAAATGGGTTTCAATGTACAAAAAACAACCGGCATCCCCTGCTTTATTTAAAGCGCTGATGCCCGGGTGATGCTGCGTTTGATACGGAAAATTCGAGCAATGATGAGCTCATTGCAGGGCCCACGTCTTTTGCCCGAGTGCGTTTTCGGCGCACGAGTGTCCCCAGAGCCAAATCGAGGAGCTGTAGTGACGGCTGGGGCTTCCCGACAAAGTTTTCTCGTGGAATGCTTCATCAGCAGGGCCCCTGCCCATCAGCTTGATGATACGATCCATGGCCCCGTCTGTCTGGGAAAAGCATCTTCCTTTAGCCGGAGAGCACACCATTGAGCACCTGCCAGTCCGCGCATACTTATGCCGGGTCTACGGAGCGGCCATCCCGAAATTTTCGAGGAGGGTGGGCCAATAAGGTTCCCGGTGCCTTTGTACCGCCAAAGGATCTTTGATCTCTACTATGAAACGAAAGCTACCCTGGACGAAGATGAGGAAAGGCTGGTGATGAGAGCAGTGGCAGCATTAGTGCAAGCGGCAGCGGAAACGCTCACAAGAGGCAAAAAAAGCACCGCAGGCGTCTGAACCCGAGAAATGCGCATCCAGGAGCAAATCTTGAAGCAGGTTGGCGATCGACCGCAGCAAGCCTCCACGCACCGGCGATAACCCCTATCAGCTCTTCAGCAAAGGAATTAGAGCGAGCACGCAGAAATGGAAGAAGCGTCGTCCTGGCAAGGGCGCCCACGCCGAACGAAGTGCGAGCCCCACTTAAAGATGTGGCGCAGTGCAGTTCGAAGAAAGACTACATACGCGGAGGAGGCAGCTACGAAGAAACAAGAGTATGATGCGGGCCTTGAGGCGCATATGAGAGAGTTGCTGAGTGGGATCGCCGTTCAGCAGAAAGTGCGTGAGCAATACGAGAAGGAGCACCCCAAGGATGGTGAGCAGGAACGGTGAAAACACCCGATCTATGTCCCCTTGCTGCCACAAATAACTACCTAATACGCCAGACCGCGCCGGGCTCTAGCGGTAGTCGTCGTCTTCTAAAAAGAATCATTGTCGACAACAGTGACATGGACATAGTAGATAGATGTCGGAGCTCTTGGGTCGAATATGATACAGGCAACCTGTATTGTTGCCCGTAATGTATTTCTTGCATACTTTTTTTTCCGCTCTATTTTTTGGCCTGCCGGTTCTACTGTTTTGCTGTGACATATAATACAATAATTTCACCAATTGCCTGCTTCATATTATAGCTTCAGCTTCAAGAGTGCACCTGCATTTTCGGTTTTTGGCTATTTCGTTATATACGTTATTCTCGTCAGCAACATCGCCATGATGGCAGTGAGTGCAAGTCCGCGTTGCTAATCAATCCTTAATAAAGGTCAGGCTAATCATTGTGAAGCCGAGGATCGTACGGCTTCATCGTAACAACTCAACCCGTTCACAAAGAATGTGATGTACTTTGCATCCTACGTAATAGGTCGTTTTGCTATACATTTATTTTTTGATAATACACAATTCTTTTATTATCCCAAGGCTGACACGGCTTCTAGATGTGTGTAGCCTATCGGGTGAAGTTTGGGAATGAAAGCGTGTCCAGTTCCCGCTCCTTATACAAAGAAAATAAGATGAACTATGGCAAACAGTGAAAAGAAGAAAACAATATGCAGGTTCTTTTTTCTTCAAGTTCAGAGAGTTTGGACAATAGAAGAAGCCCAATAGATAGAACGTACTCGTTCCATCTGTACGGCTTTCTCCCATCCCTGCAAATGCACTCTTCTCCCACACCTTCCTGCGAATTTTTGTTCAAGTTTTACATGTCCTCCGAGGCAGTAGCACCAGTAATAATCTCGACCAGCTCGCCGTAATCACGGCTGGCGGTACGGTTGAAAAGATCTGGTACTTGCTGATCATGTCGCCGGCGTTCTTGGAGGCGTTCTATTGGAAGCAGATTAGTATGTGACATGGACGAAGAGTATATGGAGACTGGGGCCGCAATGGAAGCATGTAAACTTACGTCCATGGCGTTGCGGCGGGCAGACTGCTCGCAAGCATGGCCCATCGGCAGAAGCCCAGTAGATAGAGTTGGCCAGAGTGTACTCGCGGAGGTTGGGCAGCAGGGCCTCATCGACTCGAAAGCGGAGAAGTTGGCTGCGTCTTGTTAGTTACGTTCTGCGAGTGGAATGCTCTCCTCATGTGTCGATCAGAAAAAAACATACGAGAAGCGGCAATAGCCTCCTCAAGAGAAGCCTCGATCGTGGTGGGCTCGTAGGCCTGTGCATTCAGGAAGCGGTTGTACATGATCTGGATCGAAGTGTACTCGCCGGGAAGCTGAACGATCTGGTCGGCAATGGCCTGGGCCTCGGCAAAGGTAGGGATGTCGCGGCCACACCGGCGAACGACAGAGCAATGTCCTTGCCGTTGGTGCGCTGCAGCTGCGCCTTGCACTTCTCACCGAGGAATTACCAGGTCGTACGGCTGGCTGACACCAGCAGTGGCCTGCTCGTTGAACATCTTGCGGATGGTGCGGGACAGGCCCGAGTGGATACCGCCACAGAGGCCCTTGTCGGAGCTGCAGACGACGAGCAGAGTCTTGCCCTTTTCCTCGCAGCCTCAAGGGGCTTTGGTCTCGGCCGCGGAGAAGACCTCGTTGGATGTCTCGCCGTACTTGCGGCTGTCGAACATGGCGCGCTGCGCACGGTTGAGTTTTAGTCGAGGCGACAATCTTCATGGTCTTGGGTGATCTTCTCGATGTTGCGGATGGATTTGAGACGGTCCTCGATCTCGCGAAGAGTGGCATACGAAGCCGCGGGAAGTCGCGGTGACGAGGCTGAGAATGCTGTTAGTCTTTGGCCTCGTCTGTTTCCTTCCTGTTGTCTTTCCTTCCTCTCTGACGCATCCTGTTGAAGTTCCGTCAATGCGCGCATCAATCATCGCACGAAACGACCCGCTAGCCTTTCGAGCACCCTTCCATGAGCAGTGTCTGCCTGTCTCAACAAATGCTGTGTCGATATGCGCCGTTTGCCGTTCGATGTTCCACGCTTCGCGATAGCAATTCCGAGGATCCCTAGCTATGTATGCATGCACCTACCGAGAAGCTGAAACTCCAGCCCGCAGAGCTGGCCGTGCCGCTTCTGGACAGCATTTTTCGACAAGGTGAGGAAAGGGGGCGGGGAATCAAATGGTCCTCTAGAGGATGGCGAGATCAATTGGTCGCTGGTGGATGGCGGCCAAAGATTCAATGGATACGGCGTGAGGTCGATGCAGGTGGAGAGTGAAAAGAGCAGTGTTGAGGTTTTTTCATTTGGCCGCCTACTTGTTTCCGCTTCTTCTCGCGCTTTTTCCGGAAAGTCTTGCCCGCCTGTCCGTTTTTGCCGGCTAGAAACCGCGCAAGCCACCACAGCCACAGCCCTGGTGCCTGTCCTGGATTGGCGGTTCAGACTTGGCAAAGTTCACACGTGCAAGACCCATTGTTAATTTTAAAATGTGCCCCACGTGACATATCCGACTTAGATTAGTCAGTGTGTCTGGTGGCGAGTTCATTCTTTTGGTTGGCTGGGCCGCGCTGGAATCCCTAGCCTCTTGGCTGTTCTCTTGAGTTTCCAGCACAGGAAAGACTCAGTAAGAGTCCAAGCCTGGTGTGTTCTGGAGGTAAACTGCAGGTAATCCATCCGTACTCCGTAGCAGGTAAGAATTACCGCGAAAGCGTATTTGCCGTCTCCCACAATGTACCAAGTATTACACTGGCTCGGTGCTACACAGAGTTCTGCTAATGTTGCCTCAGAACTCCTTGCTGGTTCTGCCTGCAGATTGCTCTCCGTGTCTCTTTTCTCTCCATAAGATATCTTAACATAGATACAGTGCTCTGGTCTCCTTGTCATCCTTTTGTATTGCCCCCACCACCCTCGAGCTGGCCATTATTATTGACGACGACTTCACTACCACTTTTCTCCCACCATCCGCACGCACTGGGCGTTGGTGCTGCTGTTTGGTTGCTGTTGCTTGAGCAAGCATTGATTGCCCTTTCAGCCTCTAAAATTTGGCCTCTTTCCAGACAAGACCCAGACTTCTTTCAGTTCCCTTCCGCTATTTTCCCCCGACCATCAATCTTTGGTGGCCATTCCAACCCTTCACGCCTCTCTTCAGTCTCTTTTTTTTTCCCCTCCTTTTCTTCTTCTCTCCCCCCATCGTCCTCGTACTTTCACCTTGTATTTTCCTTCACTGCAGCGGGTGCCCTGCATCAACACACATCCGATCTCGATCTCAGGCTTTCTGCAATCTCCTTCTCCTCGATCTGTTCGCCCTTGCTCGACCGGCTCAAGCTGTTTTGGTCGGTCGCCTCAAGTCTGCCGTTTGCTGGGCTAATCCGATACTCTTTGTCCTGAACACACCCTCGACCTGGCCTTGCGCGTATCGCCATCCGAGCCTGAAATCAATCTTCAGATCCTCCGCTCCCGACGCACCCAATCTAACCGTCGTCAAAGATGTCGGACAGCTCAGACGACGACCGGCCGCTTGCTGCCTCGAATGGATACGGTATGTTTACGCAGTTCTTTTGGTGCCTCTCTTGCGCCTAACCCATAGGCCAAAATACTCTCAACTGGGCCTTTGGACGCGCTTTTTGACGCTCTTTGCAAATTCTTCACACCCCAGCCTCTACTTGGCTCCAGGTGCTAATCAACTTTTGCTGCCAGGTTCTTTCTCCGCCAACCATGGCCTCTCTATCCGAAACGGCACGAACGGCACGAACGGCACGAATGGTCTCGCCAAAAGAAAGTCAAGAACGTCAATCGACCAGTCCGTCAGCTATAAGGACGAAATCGGACAAGCGATGACGATGCGCCGATGGTAGGTGGAGTCCCGTACCTTGTTGTAGAGGTTCAATGGCCATGTTGGCGTTGAAGGCCAGATCTGAGCGGCGCGACAAAGTCGCGTGCTCACCCGAGACAACGCCGTCTCGGGCAGCATCGTCTTGGGCAGCATCGTCTTGTACGAGAAACATCATAGCTAACATCCCAACAGGCCAAACGCCAAAAGGTACTTCCTAACGGATCGAGCAAGGCCAGCCGCCAATCGAATGGCACGTCCTCTATCAAACCCCCCCACCTGATGATTCGGAGGACGAAGTGCTTGCGCTGCCTAAGAAGCGACAGTCAAATGGCGCGACACCTGCATCATCGAGAAAATCGAAACGGCATCAAAGTGAAGGATGAGTCGGACTCGGATGTGCCATGGCCAAGAAAAAGACACCGACTTCCGGAAGTCCGCTGCAAGGCATCCGCTAAGCCAGTAGCCAAGCCTTCTGCAATGGCAAGAAAGCGATTGCTTCTACTCCAAAGAAAGCGGCTACTTCTAAGGCTGTGAAGAAGGCTGAGAGTGCCGAGCCTGCTGATGAGGAAGATGAAGGGGAGGAAGAATACGGTTGGTGGGATGCGCCAAAGAAAGAGGACGACTCGATCAAGTGGACGACGCTGGAACACGCCCGGGCGTTGTCTTCCCCGCCGCGTACCAACCTCTGCCGAAGCACGTTTGCTTGTACTACGACGGCATCAAGCTAGACATCCACCCGACGCAGAAGAGGTTGCGACCTTTTTCGGTTCTATGCTCCATTTGACCGTCAACACCGAAAACCCTACTTTCCGCAAGAACTTCTTCCGCCGACTTCCAGGACATCCTCAAGCAGACGGGCGGTGCGAAAGGTCCGGACGGCCAGAAAGTGCCGATCAAGGATTTCGCCAAGCTTGACTTCAAGCCATGTTCGAATACTACAAGGCTCAGACCGAAGCGAGGAAGAATCGTTCCAAGGAAGAGAAGAAGATTGAGAAGGAAGAGAAGGCCAAGCTTGAGGCCCCCTACCTCTACTGCAAGTGGGATGGGCGGAAAGAGAAGGTTGGCAACTTCCGTGTTGAGCCACCTGGTCTGTTCCGTGGCCGTGGCGAGCACCACCCAAGACGGGCAGAGTCAAGAAGCGCGTACTTCCCGAGCAGGTCACAATCAACATTGGCAAAGATGCTGTTGTTCCCCAGCCGCCTCCAGGCCACAAGTGGAAGGGCGTCCAGCACGACAACAAGGCGACTGGCTCGCCATGTGGCAAGAGAACATCAACGGGTGTTACAAGTATGTCATGCTCGCCGCAAACAGCGCTATCAAAGGCCAGGCCGATTACAAAAGTTTGAGAAAGCTCGCACCCTCAAGAAGTACATTAGTCGCATCCGGGCCGACTACACGCGAGAGCTCAAAAGCGAGGTCATGGCTGACCGCCAACGCGCCACCGCCATGTATCTGATCGACCGATTCGCTCTGCGTGCTGGTAACGAGAAAGATACCGACAATGAAGCCGACACGGTTGGCTGCTGCTCCCTCAAATACGAGCACATCACTTTACGGGAGCCGAACACGGTCATTTTTGACTTTCTCGGCAAGGACAGTATCCCCTACTACGATGAGGTGACAGTTGATCGCCAGGTGTTCAAGAACCTGAAAATGTTCAAGAAGGCGCCCAAGGAAGACGGTGACGATATCTTTGACCGTCTGAACGTAAGAAGACAACATCATCTATATATACCCTGTCATTGTATTTGCATAGGATACTAACAAAACCCTTCTGCTAGACGTCTCAACTGAACAAGCATTTGTCTAGCTACATGCAAGGCTTGACGGCGAAGGTCTTCCGTACCTACAATGCATCATACACAATGTCGAAGCTGCTGCAGGAGCTGCCGGTCACCAAACCTTTTCCATCGCTGAGAAGGTGAAGCTGTACAATGACTGCAACCGCAAGGTTGCCATTCTTTGTAACCACAAGCGCACCGTCGGAGCCAGCCACGAGGCACAGATGGAGAAGATCGGCGATCGCATTAAGGGCATGAAGTACCAAAAGTGGCGGACGCGAATGATGATGCTGGATGTCGACCCAAAGTTGAAGAAGAAGAAGGGAGCCGAGTACTTTGAGCGCGACCCCGAACTGACCGACGAATGGGTGTTGGCGCATCAGGCGTTCCTTGCTGAGGAGCAGCGTACAAAGATCACAAAGAAGTTTGAAAAGGACAACGAGAAGCGTGAGATGGACGGCGAGAAGCCGCTGCCGGAGAAGGAGCTCAAAGAGCGCCTCAAGGCGGTGGGCGAGCTGGAGGCAAAGTTCAAGAAGGAAGAACCGTTCGAAGAAGGTTGAGGCCGAAGGAAAGGCTCCCTCCGTGGAAAAGCTCGAAGCGGCCGCTAAGAAGATCGACGACCGTATCCACAACATGGAGCTTCAAGGCGGCTGACAAGGACGGAAACAAAGAAGTTGCGCTGAGCACTTCGAAAATTGTGAGCTCTACTTTCGAGATGCTGCTGTTTCTGTTTCTGTTGTGCTTGTGTTTGAACATGACTGACCACCTTATTCACCCACAGAACTACATTGACCCCCGCCTCACCGTGGTCTTCTCCGAGAAGTTTGATGTTCCCATTGAGAAGTTTTTCTCCAAGACGCTCCGCGAGAAGTTCAACTGGGCCATTCAGTCCGTTGGCGACGACTCCACGTGGGAGTTTTAGGTTGCCTGACTTTGGGTTGCCTGGCTTGTTTTCTTGTCTTCCGTCGTTTTTATGGGTGGTTTATTTTTTCCTGGTCAATTTTCCGTTGCTTGTCAGTCCTCCGTTAAGGGAATGCTTTATTTATGCCTTGTGATTGTTTGGTTCTTCCAGTTTCACATCTTTCTGCCCGCGTGTTCCTGGTTTATTTGTTTTCCTCTTCTTGATTATTGTTTTCTTATTTTGATTTGCTTTCTTTTGCTGTTGGGATCGCGCTCTTTGGCGGGCCGGTTTCTCATAAGCCGTGGGCAACATCTATTCTATAGATTGGGCGTTGGAGGCTAGAACTCAACATCACAGCGATGATTTTCGAAGGCTGCGAAGGGTGCATCATACACGGGTTCCATTGCTGGAGATAAGAAGCGGCAAATAGACGGAGAGCGGAACACCGAAGGGTGAAGGGGAGACAGGGAAAGGCACGTGTGCTCCAAAAAAAAAGAAAAGAAAAGAAAGAAAAAAAAAAGGAAAAAAGGGGGAAAAAATGTGATACAGCTTGCGATATGTATTTCAAAATTCAATCTAGTTTAGATAAAATCAATAATTGTTCACCAATCCGTACCAAACGGTCTGTCTATATTGAATGAAATGAATTATTGTATTACTGTGCGCTGCTAGGCCAATGAGGCAGACGCATGTGCATGTGCATATGCAAAAGGCCATTCTATAAGAAGGGTCATGCTCCGAAAACAACGCCTGTCTAAAGAAGAAACAAAGCAAAAAGAAAAGAGCAAGAAAAAAATAATTACCAAAAATATCAACTTTTCATGTCCGCGAGGTTGGCACCGCCTCGATCTATGTTGCCCTCTAGGATGTAACTGCCGTATGTACGCCGATATGCATATGGTATCAAAATAAAGCAAAAGAATGGGCTCGGTGGAGAGCTGGTCGCAAAATAAAGTTGCCGGGGCTTGCGGGCATGCCGGGGCTGCCAGGATAGCTGCTTTACCGCCGGAACAGAGAAGTCCCGAGCAGCAAAGAGCCGCAGAGCTGCATCGCAATAATCACACAAACAGGGAGGTCCTATGGGAGGAGTAAATGTTAGTCAGGCGCCCTCTACGAAAAGGCAGAGGCGGCGTAAGGAAGAAAGTCACAACTTACTTGTCATATTGGAGCTGGCGGGGACAATCTTGCCGCTTGATGTCATGACCCAGCCGCTAGGAATTGTGCTGATGGCAGTGGATGTGGATGTAGAGACCCAGGGCCAACCGGTCTCCGTGGAGGTGGCGCCGGCGCCAATGCCTCCAGCCGGCACGGTGGGGGATAGCGATGTGACAGCGGCAGCTGTGGCTGTGGCTGTCTCGGTCGCCACATCAGCGCCCACATTGACTCCAACCTGGCCATCGACCGCCTCGATGGACTGCCAGTCACCCGATGTGTTGGAGTAGACGTACTCCTTGCCAGTGGAGTAGTCCGTGACTAGGATCGACTGGACAACCATGGAGAAGGGACCATCCGAGTAGTTGGTTGGGCCACGCGCCCACTCAAACAGTGCCCTCCGCGTTGGTCGAGGGGTCGCCGCCTGACCAGGCACCGAACTTGACTTGCATCGGCGTCTGCGGGTATTGGCCGGTAGCTGCGTCGGCATAGGTGAGCGTACGCACCACGGTACTGGCAACAGACCACACGATGCGGTCGGCGGTCCAGTCGACAGTGTACGTGATGAAATCGGCCTGGTTGTTGGCTGCAGGGTTGAACTGGCCGCGGTTGTAGGTGGTTGTCTCGCCCTTGCCAAAGTAGTTGGTCTGGACCTCGGTGCTGTCGGCGCCGAGCCACTCCATGTCGATCTCATCAAGGTCGTCGGACTGCATGACAAGCGAGCTGACAATGCCGGCACCAGGGGCGCTCTTCATGGTGAATTCGACGCGGCCAAACATGATGTAAAAGATGCTGCTGAGCTGTGGCGCGTCGCCGGACTCGGCCACGGTGAAGGTGACGCCGTCGGAGCCGTAGGACACCGTTCCGCCACCGCTGGCCGTGAACGAGTTGACGCTGCCCTTTGTTGAAGTCGACATCGATAGCCATGCCGAGAGCGGTGTCGGCGGGGCAGTCGGCTGAGCACGGTCAGCGACGAGATCGTTTTCCGAGATCCGAGATCCGAGATGGGGAAAATAAAGTACGAAAAACTCACTGCTTGTTAATGGGTTGCATGACGTCGAGGTCTGTGCTGCTACCGAGCCCACGAGGGCAGCCATGACGGCAGCGACAGCCGCCGACACAGTCTTTTCTGGCCGGAAGAAACGCATTGTGAATAGGATATGAACGGAGGAGGTATCTTGTGTCGTCAAAGTCAATCTGGGTGGAGAGCCAGCCAGCTAGGCTAGGTTGGAATGCGGTGCGGCAACGGGAAGGGCGCAAGTCCGGGTGAGACAAAACGGGCTGGTCGGTGTTGTGCGACGACGAGAAAGGGTGTTGGGTGAGGTCGTGTGCTGGATCTGGCTGGCTAAGGAAACAGAGAAAACATAACAGAACCAGAAAACGAAGAGCAAGAAGCAGGAATGCAGATGTTCTGTCTCAGGTATATGAAGGATGGACCATTTGCGCCCGACGGCTGGCAATGCAGTGCGGAGCATCTAGCACTGCGTAGTCCACGCGTGCTGCACATTACGTTTGTATAAAAACACTGGGTGTCGCACGCGTAGTCGATCTGCCAGCCTCTCGTGTTGTTTGGCCACGCATTTTGTTTTTATCGCGAGGTTGGGCTTGTGGCAACTTTAGCGGCAGATGTGCCCATCAGTGACGCTATTGTGCAACCAAGCCCCTGACACGGGGTGCTACAGCGCTCGAGTCTACCTGTCAACCTGTCTTTCCTTGTTGCTAGAACAATTGGAGGCACCGAATTGTGGGTCCAAGTAATGGCGTGGCTGGCAAGAGTGACATATTCGGTGGTGGGCGGCAGGCCCAGTTGAGCCACCCACTAGCTCAAAAAAGGTAGGTGGGGACAACTGTAGCATGTTTGGTGGCTGGACAGATAAAGAGGACAACCATCGAGTGCGTTGTCAGGGGAAGTGGAGTGCGCTCGCTTACAAGCGTAATACCCTTATGGATATTAACTGTGTGATGCGGCTCTCGACTTCAACAATTGAGCAGCCTTTTATTTGTTAGGTAGTAGAATTCTGCCGGATAACAATGGCTGTTTTCTTCGTCTGTGAATGTAAATTTATGTATCCGAAATATTTAAATCAAGTTTTATATTCTGTGCTTTTTTTTAGCCCCCTTTTGAAAAGAAAAAGAAAAAAAAAATTTCAGGTTCATTTCAACGAATAAACACCAAACTGCACAGCATAATCGGATAGTCAACGTCAAGGCTGATCTTACCACAAAGTAAACATATTTAAAGAGATTTCGACAAAAAACTCGAGCAGTTTAATATTTTATTTATTCTATTTTCTATTTTCTATTTTCTATTTTCTATTTTCTATGTTCTTATTCTTTTCTCCTTTCCCTGCCCTGATTGCTTCGCATACTCCGTACACTGGACCATCTCGCCTGGCCAAATATTGTCTGCGGAGACGTTTGTAAGCAGCTTCGAAGTCTTATCCAGGTACGCGTCGGAGTCGAGTGCCGGTTTGTCTGCCCGATACCTGGCAGTCTCATGTCTCCCAAGAGACCAAAGAGCTGCTGGCCACGCCGATACACGGCGTGGTGGATGCTGCAGACGTCCTTTCGTGCATTACAGATGGCTCGACCGGGCGATGACCGGCGCTGGGTATCTGATTGTCCGTTTCTGGGGTGCTTGGTGCCCGACAGCAGCCCGATATATTCTCAGACGGGCGGACTGGTCATTTGACCGCCATATCTAAAAGGTATTTCACGTATCTTGGAGACGGTATCTGCACCTTCCTCAAAGGGTGGGTATATGCGGCTAGATACGGGCGGCGCTGCCCCGCACGCGCCAGGAACCCCAACGCCCAACGACAAGTTGCACGCTGTGACCCCTGTGACGCTTTGCGATTGCCGCTTCCAGCCATAGATAGCTTTATCGCTCGGTATCTGCCCTCCCCACCACTTACACCACCAGAGAGGAAGGCGTGTTGATTGCTCCTGCCGCAGAACCAAAGTTATATTTCTCCGACTGGGCATTACAGTGACTTCCGTACAACCCCCCTTTCGGCCTTTATGATCATTTCCATTGCAACTTCCGCTCAAGCAACCCTGACTACGGCGTCCTTTTGCTACAGAAGAACTGCAACGCCGACCTTGAAAGCCGCTCTGCAATCATGAGCCACAAGGTGACAACATCGTTTATTGCTTGGCGGTCCTTGTCAAGCCCGGCCATCACTGCATCGACGGGAGTATCGACCTGGGCAGGTCTTGGGCCCCTGCAAAAGCACTTCGCATCACCGCCAACCCAGGTCCAGGAACTGCCTGGCAAGGCTCCGGGCAGGCACACCGCGCTGCTTTTTCCGCAGCGGCACATTTGCGGTCCGTCTGCATCCCCCGTGGCTGCCGCGGAAGCGTATTCAGAGGAGCCCGCTGTAGACAGGCAGTATAGCATCACGATCGGAGACATCGAGGCACGGCGAAAGCGTGACGGCAGACTGGTTGCCGGCACTGCCGCTGCAGCTGACATCGACTCCTTCAAGACATTCCCAGCATGGCGTCAGCTGCCCAAGGCACGGCGGTGGGACCACCTTCTAAGCACAGAGAGTGCTGCACGAGAGCCGTGCGTGCTCAAGCAGGCGGCCGTGCATTTGAAAAAGCCGGGCCTCATTTCCCTGGGCGGTGGTCTGCCATCGCCGGAGAACTTTCCCATACTCTCCATGAGCCTCCGTGTCCCAACCGGACGGACGGAGTTCACAGAGGCAGCAGCAGCATCCGAGGACGGCGGAGCTACGATCAGCATGGGAAAATACGATGCATCGCAGACACTGGGCGCCACAAGTGGTGGCAGCAGTCCGGCGGAGTACGACCTGTCTATTGCACTCAACTACGGCCAATCCGCAGGTTCCGCGCAGATGCTTCGATGGGTCACGGAGCACACCGAGCTCGTGTGCCGGCCGCCATACTCTGACTGGAGCACCTGCCTCACAGTGGGCAGTACTGGTGCCCTCGAGCAAGCCCTGCGCATATTCTGCGACCGCGAGCGTGGCGATGCCATGTTGACGGAAACTTATAGTTTCTCGACAGCCCTGGAGACGGCTGCACCACTGGGCATCCGCGTTCTTGGTGTGGAAATGGACGACCAAGGAATGCTCCCCGAGAGCCTGGATGACTTGCTGTCTGGATGGGACGTACAGGCTCGCGGTGGTACTCCCAAGCCCCATCTGCTATACACTGTTCCCAGTGGACAGAACCCGACCGGTGCGACCCAGGGTGCTGCACGCCGGCGTGCCATCTACGATGTCTGCAGTCTCCACGACGTTTACATTCTCGAGGACGAGCCGTACTACTTCCTGCAGATGCCTCCCTACCAAAGGGACCGGCCGGTCGCCTTGTCGCAACCCACGCCGGCGCAGACGTCAGACGACTTTCTGGACTCTCTAATCCCGACCTTTGTGAGCATGGATGTCGACGGCCGTGTGATGCGAATGGACTCTTTCTCCAAGGTCCTGGTGCCCGGCTCGCGCATGGGCTGGTTGACGGCGTCGGAGCAGATTGTGGAGCGTTTTGTGCGCCATGGCGAGGCTTGCAACCAAGGCCCCTCGGGCTTCTCCCAGGCAGCCTTGTACGAGCTCATCGAAAAGACCTGGGGGCACGAGGGCTATTTGAAGTGGCTTGCTCACATTCGCGAGTCGTACACGCAACGCCGCAATATCCTCTTGGACGCCTGTGTGGACCATCTGCCGGCTGGTATCGTGTCCTGGAACCCGCCCGCTGCAGGAATGTTTGTAAGTGGACCCCTTAAATATCGCTTCTCGCCATTGTCGTCATGCCAAGGTGCATATTCTAACTTATCCCCCCTGCTGCCTTCTCCTTTCTAGCACTGGCTCCAAGTTGATCATACCAAACACCCAGACCATGGCAAGCGTGGCATTCTCGAACTAGAAGAAGAAATCTTTGACCTTTGTATCAAAAAGGGGGTCCTGGTTGGGCGCGGATCTTGGTTTGCGGCAGAACCCGACCAGCCGGCTGCAGGTCTCTTCTTCCGTGCGACCTACGCAGCCGCTTCCGCCTCGGCAATGACCGAAGCTATTCGTCGGTTTGGAGACGCTGTGCGGGAGAGTTTCCGTTTGTAAGCCTGCTGACATGGGTATAGATGGGCTAGGAAAAGGGTGGGTTGTAAGACGGATCTTAGCGGTTGGATTTGAGATGGAGGTTGGGTGTGATCTTGGTGAAGGTTGTCTGACAAATGGTATGGTAGCGGCCTGGGAGAATTCAGGTACGACACAATGCTCACCTGCTGAGCCCCCAAAAAAGAAAAAAAAAACTAGACCAGATGAGCATTTATGTAGTGCTTATCTCTGGTTGCGTGGAAATGGAAATGGAAATGAATTAACGTGTGAACATGAAAACATAAAACGTTGATATAACCCGGCTCCCTCTTTCCCCAAGCCTCGATAGAGGTTCGAATCGATAGCTCCTAAATCCACTGATACTGTTAGACGTTCAGGACAACTACGCCCTTGTTAACTGTGGCCATAAACAGAAAACGAATAAACGAATCACTCTGGCCGGGCCAGACATACGACAACAACAAGTATATCAGCTAGGGTTCTCCCGTCCGGAGCTTAACTAAACAGTCTCTTTGCAATCGCCCCTTCCATCCTCCCGATTTGCGCCCTTGGCTACTACTTCTTGGACATCGGCCTCTCAGGGGCTCTTACTGTGCCTTGCTGGGCTCAAAGAAAGCAACCTTGACACCATCCACGGGTTGCAGCACAATGTCGGCCTTGAGCCTGGCAGTTCCGCCATCGATTGCGTCCATGTGGCTGACGACACGCTCAAACTTCTGGAACAAGCGCACCAGCACGTAGCCCATTTCGGTGAGGGCAAACTGCTGGCCGATGCAGATGCGTGGGCCGCCATTGAAGGGGATGAACTGCCACGGCTTTGGCTGCCAGTGATCCCAGCGCTCAGGGCTGAACTCATCGGGGTGGGGCAGGTTGGACGGGTACAAGTCGGCGCGGCGGTGCAGAAGCAGCGTCGAGTAGCCGATGGGCGTGTCCTTGAGGACGGCAACAGGCTCGGAGCCGTCGGGGCCACCGCCGCGCGGCAGCGTGGTATCGTGCAGGGCCAGGCGCACATTGAAGGGCACAGCCGGGTACATGCGCAAGGTCTCGTTGAGGACGTGCTGCAGGTACTTCATGGCCTTGAGATCGGCATATGTAGGGTTGCGGTACTCGGCGTGGCCCTCGAGGCCGACATACTGGGCAATCTCGGCGCGCAGGCGCTTGACACAACTCGGGCTTTCTGCTGAGCTCGTAAATGGCCCACGATAGGGTGGCAGCCGTCGTGTCGCGGCCGGCTATCAGCACCGCCATAAGCTGGTCGCGCAGAACCTTGCGGTCGCGGGTGAACTGGGCCAGGGCGTGCAAGAACGTGTAGCGGCCATCGCCTTCGTCGCTGTCGTGGATGTTCTTCTCCAGCTCATCGGGCGGCAGGAGAAGGGCACGGTCAATGAAGGGGTTGATAAACTCGTCGATCACACGGAGGCCGCGGTTGTACGAGCCACGTGGGATGAACGAGTTGGCGGGCCGGTGCGGCTGATGAGGCTCTGGATGCGCTGGACTTCGTTGAAGGCCTCGGCGAACTCCTGACGCGGGATAGTCAACGACTGCGTGTCCTTGCCAAGCAGGAAGTCGGTTGCCACGTCCAGGGTGTAGCGGAAGAAGAGATCGCAGATGTCAATGACACGGCCGTTGGCCGACACGTTGACCGGCGAAGAACCTTCGGCACGGGCGGCAATCGCCGCGGCCGTAGCACCAGCATCGCCGCCCACGGACATGGCAACGAATAGAGTCTGCAGATGGTTCTCAAAGGTGTGCAGGTCCGACACGCGGTCCTTGATGAACTGCGGGCGAAGCAGCTGGCGGCTGGCGTGCCAGCGACTGCCATCGGTGGTGAAAATGCTGTCGCCAAGGAAGGGCTCGAACTCGCGATGGAAGGGCTCGCCCTTGCCGTAGTCCTGGAACTGCGTGGCCAAGATGGCCTTGATGTTGTCGTGGTCCTCGGTGAAAATGATGCGGCGGGTCAAGACACGGAACTCGGCCGTGTGGCTGTTGACGGACTTGAAGATGGAGTTCCAGTTCTCGCGGTTCTTGTGCTCGGCAGCGGCCTTAAGCGTACGGTATATAAGATCAAGACTGTATGGCAGCTTGCCGGGATAGTACGCTGCCATCAGGCCCCCCGTCCGGCGGAGGCGGATCCGCTCATCAATGCGGCAGTACACCGCGTAGATGGCGTAGCACACTGCTGCGACGAGCAGCACCGGCTTCCACGACAGGCTGCTGAAGCTGTCTTCGATGAGGCCCATGGTGGCAAGTGGATGGCTGGTTGACGAGGTTGACGAGGTTGACGAGGTTGACGATGCGGTGGCAAGGGGAGCTGTTGTGAGCACTGCACACGGGAACAAGCTTCCAAGAGGACTGTGGGGAACGATGCAACTTCTGTAGTTATGGGCAAGGAAGGAGGAAGGTGCGGGTCTCTTCTAGCGAGGAAGTCGCTACTGACATAAAGGAAACGAAGCGAAAAGGAAAGAGATCGAGGGCGGTCCGAGAAGAACGGAAGGAGCGATGGGATGGGCTCTGCCGTATCTATATATGGGTTTGTTCAGGCTCGCGCTGGCCGTGTTACACATGTCCCTGTGCCAAAACGAGAGACTACGAGTATGATGGGAGGGAAGTGTGCGAGTACGAAGTACGCCGTCGAAACAACACCATCGCTGTCTCTAAGCGGAGCGGGGAGCGAGAAGGTTGTGGTACATATACAGAGGGCCCTGTAGGGGCCAGCTACAGAGGGTGGAAAGACGAAGTTTTTCTGCTAAAAGCGGGCATGCAGGGTGCGTCCATCTGGTGGCACCTGGGGTCGATGGCTGGTTTCGGTTTGGGGCGGCTCCGGGAGCCGCAACGCGGGCGATCGTATGGGGAACAATGGTCGTTTTGCGGAGGACAGCGGGAAAAGCATTGCTTGTACCGCTACACGCTGCCCAGAGGAGGCCAGACCACCAACAACGTCCAGGATACCTGCACTAATTTTTTGGAGCGCGAGCCGGACAAAAGCTTCACAGACGGTTGGGTTTGGCTGCTGCCTAGTCGACTTCTTCGACTTCCGGCTTGTTCATCTGTGTCTGGGCCGCTGAATATGTCCATCATGCCCGTCCTGTCCGCCGTGTCGAGCGGCTGGCTGCAGTTGGCTGCATGTGCACCGCTGCGGCATGTTGTGTGCATTGCCACAGACACGAGGCCTCTCATTTCACTCGACGGAGTACGATGTTGAACGGATGGCGGCGTCTTGCTGTGAAGGCAAGCCGGCAACGGCTACATGTTGGAGCAAACTCGAAACGACGTCACTCCAGAGACGGAGAGACGAGACTGGCGCAAAGTACCCGGGGGCATTGGCTGCAAATCGAGGTACTCCCAAGTAACCAACTACACTGACGCCGAGTCAGCATTGGCAATCAATTACAAGCAAGATACAAGTGGCTGTTTAATGGGCGGGAGTCAATGATGTTCGCATGTCAGGCTTGGCTTCTGTGGAAAGCGAACACGATTGTGCTGCGTTTTCCCCGCCAAACCCGGTGCCGTGGCTTGGTTTTGGTGTACAACCATTGGCCAGTAAGCAGGGCAGAGGGAGAGAGACAATCTTCACCTGCCAAACCAAAGCGCACGAAATACGAAATGGCACAAGCCGAGGCAGTCGTTGCCCTTTTTTTGCGGGAAGTCAAGATCTCCTCGCGTTTGACTTGGCAAAGGGCCAAGACCGGGGGGGGGTAATGGCGCAACATCGTGCCTTAAAGTATGCATCTGCACGCCAATCTGCAAAATCCGCGCCACACACTCTGGGTATCTGGAGAACACAAGCTCGAGTCCAAATCCAAACATCCTACACCCCAAGCAAACCCCGCAGATGAACGTTGATATATGCAAAGACGACATGTAGATCGACAGGCGCGCTGTCGGCTCGTGGACGCAGAAGGGGCATGTGAACCCCGGAAGGGCGGGAGAGGCAAAGAAAGGGAGGGGAACCCGAAACGGAGAGCGTCACCAGTACAATGAAGATACAGTGTACCACGGGAAACAGGAACAGTACAAGTACAAATACTTGGGTTGCAATAAATGCCAGCAGAGAGAAACAGAATACTCGGTAAACCAAGACCTAGAAGTTAGTGGTGGCTTCTGCCGCGCGATTAGATAACGACGGGAGAGGCGTCAAGATACTTTTCATATTAAGTATGCCTGTGTATAGATAGTATTTTGCGTTATGGGTCTCAAAGTACGGAGTACGACGTACGGAGTAAGAGGACATAAATATCCACATACGAGTACGGAGTACAGTACGCAGTTGCAATGCTTTTCCTAACTTGCTGGCTTGGCGATTGGTGGAGGTCATCCGAAGAACAGTGCTATTTTTTCTTCTGTTCTCCTCCTGTTTCCCCAGACCCGCCTTCTGGGGCGTCCTAGTAGATGTTGCAACAGCCTGATCGAAGTGCCGGCGGATTAAAAAAGTCCTCTTAATAAGCGACTGCCAGCGCCAGCAACTTGCCCCTGTGTAAATGCAGTTAGCACGTTTTCAATACATTTTTGATATCTCACAAATTGTCATTGGCCGCGAATCATAAAGGTCATGCCGTGTCATTCAATGCCTATTCGGCCCATCCCAATGTCGAGTAATAGCAAGCGGTAATAACTAGTAAAGTACGGAGTATGGCAGCTCATAACTTGTCAAAGCTAGCTGACCATGTACATCCTCTTTCGTCTTTGATCCTCCCTGCATTCTTTGCCTAATGGCTGTGCTGTACCGAGCCGAGTGCTCTTTATTGCCCGGTCCTTACCACCTTCTCAGAATCCTGGGCCAGCCGGTGCCGAGCACTCGGTCGAGTTGTCGGCCTGTGTGCACCACACCATCTGGACCGGCGCCGCCATTACACCACGACGCAGCATGCGCTCCCGCCATTCGTTGAGACGCGGTGACACCTCCAGCTGGCTGCGGTTCTGGCCCGTCGCCGGGTTCCTTGTTGTCCGACCACAGCACCTCACCCGCCGCGCTGCCGCGCGGCCACAGCAGTGTATCGAGGTTCGTTCCATCTGCCGTCTCACTCCACAGGGCCACCTCACCACCGAGCACCAGCTTGGCCTCCTCGTCTGTCAGGTTGTTATGCCGGGTCGTGCGAGTACACCAGGCGCCAGTTCTTGGCAGGATCGCACCAGTCGCTGAAGGGGTAGTATGTCGAGTATGCCTCGCCGTTTGGCAAAGTTGAGCCACTGGCGCGGCCGCAGTCGAGATACCAGTAGTTGTAATTGCTGTCAATAATCTTGATGCCCTGGTCCGCCAGCGTCTTGACCGAGCTCTCGCCTAGCCACGTCTGAACAACAGTGTTGTTGTTGAGCGTCACATTCCACGTCAGCGGGATCTCTTCCCACACAAACGCCGAGAGGTTGTGCGCCGCCAAACGTTCGAGGTTGGCAGACACAAACTTTTGCAGCAGCGGCTGCAGGACATCGGATGCGTTGGTGCCGACGCCAGGATCCAGGCGCGAGTCGTTGGCGTTCAGCTCGTCGCCGCCCATGTGGAAGTAGGCGGAGTAGGGTGCCACGCGTGGCATCAAAATCGGCAAACAGCTTGTCCAGGAAGTCCTCGACGTCCTGCTGTTGAGCTTAAAGGCGCCAAATGGAGTTCGGCGCACCACCAAAAGTACGGAACGCGTCGTACGCAACAATCAGCTCGGGGTGCGACCACGACAGCGAGCCAATGTGGCCCGGCATGTCAATCTCGACAATGAGCTCAACGCCGCGTGCGACGGCATACTTTTGCAGCGCCTCCAGGTCATCAGCTCCGTAGGTGAGATTCGGACCGGTAGGCGCCCTTGGTGGCAACTTCGGGCATGCTCGGGATCTCCAGTGGCCACGACTGCGAGCTTCGTCGCGTGAAGGTGCAGCCGGTTCATCTTGTTCCACGCAATGGCATCGATTGTGCGGTAGATGTGCTTCACATCGTACCAGTTGCGTGCGACGATCCATCAACACACCACGGTGCGGGTAACTTGGGTTTGTCCTGGATCGACAACCACGGCGCAGTATGCGGGCGGTGTATACCCACGGCGTTGCCATCGGTGTGTTCGTAGAACAGCTGCACAAACGTCTCAAGGCCGCGAAGAACTCCCGTCGACGAAGCGGCCGTCAGCGTGGCAGCACCAGCCGTGGTCCAGGGTCAAGTTATACGACTTCGTCGACCTCGCCGGCTTTGGGCCGAAAGGTCGCGGCAGTGTCCTTGGTAGTCTGCTTGATGGTGAGCGAAGTCACCCACTTCGGCCCAGAGTAAAGATCAGGCTCGAAGCTGTCGAGAGAATTTTTAGGGTGCAGTTTCCATGGCACCAAGCCGTTTTTGAAAAATGGCCGAAAGTGCGCGCGACACGCCGCCCTCCACAATCTGGCACTACTTTGGACATTGCTGGGCTCGTAGCCGTAGGTGTAGACAACCTGTTTTTGCACAAGAAGACGTCAGGATTTGAGCACTGAAGATGATATCCGAGCAAGAAGAAGAAGTAGAAGAAGATAGAGAAAGATCGTACAGGTGCGCCATTGTATGTGATTGCAATATTCTGGCTGATAAGCAACCGACGTATTGCCCGTCGTCATGGGACGTCGGAAATGGGCCAGACGGCCACGGCGGGCGAGCCACGGCCAGGAGAATTTGTCGCGACGACCTCCCGTGACAACAACATGGTCGGCGATGGGTTTGGAGAGAAAGGGGAGGGGCTTTGTCACAGCACACTGACTGGCGTGAAGGAGACTGGAAGCGGGCAAAAAGAAGAAGAGAAGAGGAACGAGAGAAATACAGGCGACTGAGAAAGGAAAGAAAAGAAGACCAGAGCTACTTTTTTTCCGCGTAAAAAGGGGTCTTTCGTGCCGTACTGCCCCTCGCGCTGGCTTATGTCGATCCGGCCCAGATTTCGTGGCCGGAATATTAATATATACACATATACTATCAAAGAAGGCTGGCTGGGGGCCCGACTCTGCAATCTGCCCGCAGGTCTGGGAAGGTGGCAGGAACAGAGAGACGGGACGAGGCAAAGGCAGGGCGAAGAGGAAACATGCAAACAGAAAACTAGAAACAAGGAAGCGAAACAAGTCACTCGCGGATTGGAGGAGAACAAGGGTGTTGTGAAATTGAGCTCTGTTTAGAGCTGTAACCAGAAAGCAGATGTGAGCCAAGAGCCGACGATGCACAACAAACACCTGCAAAAAGTCGGTGCCCGCCACCACGCGTGTGTGACGTTGTCTCACGCAGGAAAGTCGGGGCCCAGGCTTAGCAGGGCTGGTGCAAAAGAACACCAAGCTGGTCTGCGACTCGTTGTGGGCAGCCTCGCGGGCTTCAAAGGTGGTGTATGCACGACAGGACAATCTTGTCGGGGCCGATGATCGACACGCCCAACCTGTCCTGGCCGTTGCTAGCGTTGTATTCTCAATTGCAGAGGGCCAGCCACCGAGCAGCAAGCCGTCCAGAACTTTAATCGTGTGAGAGTCGTGGTCCCCGCCTGCATGAAGTGAGGCCGGTGACGCACGATAGACTGCGAGCCTTGCTCGTAGAGGCTGGTGCAAGTTGTTGCAAGCACAGGGTGGTCGTGAGAGCTGGTAGTTTGCTTGGCGCAACGTTACGTTGGGAGGCCGGATCGTCACGATTGGGGATGGCCTATTCGAAAGGGCGCGAGCTGTGTGAGATAGATGGTGGGAAACAAGAAGGTCTGGCGGGGGGCGACGGTGAGGGGGGGAAATACCCCGAGTCATGAGAGCGAAAGATGGAAGTGATGGAGGAAGAGCAGGCTCGATGGGGTATGAGGTTGAGCGAAGGGTAGAAAAAGTGATGTGAAATGCAAGTACGGGAAGGTACGCGGTAGCAAAGTTTTGAAGGAACGATCGACAGTATTTGGGTAGGTGCTTCAAATCATGAAGAGCTGTGAATAAGGCAAAAATATGCATTACATGTATGTGCTCTGTACAATGTAAAGGCAATGAGAAACTTTCTCGTCTTCTTCACACTTTCTTCTTCGTTTCCCGCCTATTGGCTCACGGATCCAAATTTCGATGTTCGAAAACTGGTGGTCTGCACAACAGCAGACGCGGCTGAGATTGGGATCGCCACGCTTCTTGGATGCTGCCTCGCCCCGAAAGTCTGCCTCAATTACCCATGTCAGCGGACTTTTCCCTTGCATTCTCTGGTCTGTGGTGGTCTTTGTGTCCGTCTATTCTCTGCGGCACTCCACTGGCTCTGCGCGGCTCACCTCACACAGCAGACGAGTGTGGTTGCAGGCAGGCTGTGCTGAAGCCTCAAACCTGCTGTTGGATCGGCTCTGGCAAACAATGTATTGCTTCTTGATTTGACCAGGCAGCTGTAGCGTCTGTTGTGAAACCTGGCAAAGTGAAGCCTTGACGAGCGCGTCCTCAGTCAAGTTGGCTGAGTCCACTCATTATGCAAAGCCGCTTCACTCTCACTCGGCAGCTGGCAGGCCGATGATGCCTGACTGGTTACCAACGCAAACGTAAATAAAACAAAAGACAGGCTGGTAAGACACTTGCCGTCGGACCAAACTGCAAGGGAACGCCCCAAAATAACTTCACCATATGGCGGGTGTGTAATGTCAATGGAAGAAAGTATGGGTGGCTGGAGTGGGCAACGAGGAAGGATGCGGCTGTGTCCAATCAATATGCAGCCCGCCACCAATATCGCTATCGGAGCTTAGCAGACAAGCTTTAAGCTTCAATGCTCCTGGCTCTTTTCCACGGAGAGGCTTACTGTCACTTTGAGCGTCTGGAAGTGTATGTGCCTTGGTCAGTATCTACTCTGAAGAGCCATGGCGGACAGCGGGCCTCCGTCTATGCATTTCATACGATTCCGACGCTTATTCGAGACGAAGAAGAGGTCGGAACGGTTGTAAAAAACACTCGGGGCGGCACGGTGTGGTGGAGCTGCGCCTATTCAGGGCGTTTTTTCGCCACTGTGTGTAGGTCGGATTTGACTAAGCAGAAGTGCTGCCTCAGGACAAAAATAGTTCCAGTGCCTGCCATTTGTTTCCAAGGGCAATGCCCGATTACTAATGACTAACTGACTTCTTATAACACGTGACCATATCCACCTTTGCGGCCAATGAAAGCGCGTCATTTGTGGCGCTAGCAGCACGCTCACTGCAAGTAAGACCAGCAAATTTCCTTATGGAAAGTCGCATCACAAATGCTTTTTTCTGCAGGAGCTATCAAACCGCGATCTATCCTACAACTACACTCCCATCGCCACCACTAGCATCAGCCACACGAACTTCCAGACACTTTGATATCCTGCCATAACAGAATTCAGTGTTCTCGTTGCTATCGAAAGAAAAGCCCATCACGTGTTTGTGCACCTCGACCGACCTACTCCGCCAAGGTCGTCAGCTTTGTTCCGTCAACCTCTGTCGCGATTGCCTCTCCGACGAAAACCGACGAAAAGGACTGCAAGCGAATAGCCAGCCATCCACCGCCTCTACCTTTCCTGCCGGCTTCTGCCAGCACCACTTCATAACGAATGCCTGTCGAGATTGCGATGCAAACGCCCCTCGCGGAGGCGCTGCAGCGCGAGGTGCAGAAGAAGCTCGTCGAGAACGGCTGGGCGCCCAGCGACGACAGCGACAACACGATGGCAGAATACATCATCCTCATGCTCGTGAACGGAAGAGTCGAGGACGAAATTGCCGGCGAACTGGCACGAGACCTGCTCAACCTGGATCCCGAAGATAACAGTCGCACGCGAGTTCTCAAAATGGCTGTTTGAGACTGTCGATACACAGAATGCGATCCTCAACGGCCCACCTGCTGCACAAGCTCCACCAACCCAGGACAACGCGACCATGACATGGACATGGATCTCTCGGTTGCTTGACCCTGCCGTACGACATCAATGCGTATGTACCCCACTATTTACCTTCCAAAACATATCTCACAAAGATGTTCATGTTACTAACATCGTGGATGCAGACCCACAGGACCAAAGGCTAATGCGCAGCGGGAGCGGAGCCGGCGGCTTCCGGGGGGGCGTGTGATGGGCCAGGTTAACCGTGCCATGGACCGCTCGCACGACTCGGTTCTGCATCGCGTTCGTGGCCAGGGCGGCGCTATCAACACACATGCTCGCGGTGGGCCAAATGGCCGGGGCGGTATGGGCGGTTTCGGGGCGGGGTCCGCCAACAACGACACGATGGAACGGCCGCGCCGCCGCTAGCTTCAACCATGCTCTCGCCAACTCGGGAATGGGCGGTGGTCGAGTGGGCCGGGCAGCCTGGACGCACGGGCCAGCCGAGCCAGCAGGGCCTCCGGGACAAGCCCCATGCAGCCTGGTCCTATGGACGTGTACGCTTAGTTGCTCTGAGCAGGTCAGTCCGGCGGATGGATGAATGCATACAGCATGCGAGCAGCAGATATAATGGCAGATTACGAGAGCATGATCAATACCGCCGTTGCAGGTAAAATGACCGCGGCCGGCCGCTCGCTGATCGCATCCAGCGCCCGCACCCGAACAATAAGGGCTTCCGGAACGGACAGCAGGATATCTCACTGAGGCGATGCGGGTAGCGACTCACAGCAGAAGAACGGTGCTCAGTCCACGGATGGCGACCTCACCCTGGACGATTTTGACGTGGGCAGCGAAACCACACGGCCCGAGGCCTCGAACAGGAGCCGAGACGATGTGCAAATTCAACTCAACTGTGCCAACGAAAGCTGCCCATTTGCCCACCAGTCACCTGCGGCGCCCCCCGGTGTTACTGTTAACGTGCACGAGGTGTGCAGCTTCGGCGCCGCCTGCAAAAACAAGAAGTGCACGGGTCGACACCCGTCACCGGCCGCGCGTGCGGCCACCCAGAGCGAACAGGACTGCAAGTTTTTTCCCCAACTGCACGAACCCGCACTGTCAAGTTCCGCCACCCAGCACTGCCTCTGTGCCGCAACGGTGCCGACTGCTCAGTTCGCGGCTGCAAATTTACGCATGTTCTCAACCATGTGCAAGTTCCACCCATGCACGAACCGCTACTGTACCTTTAAGCACGAGGAGGCCAGCGTGGCAACGTTCCCGCGACAAGGTGTGGACGGCGGACGGCAGCAACGGCGATAAGAGCAAGGACCAGGCTCATATCAGCGAGCGCAAAGTTTGTCGACGAATCGGCGCCCGAGGAAACCATCTTACCGAGCGTCGATAGAGATATGAATCTCCGAAGAGGCCTGTGATCTCCTAGAGGAGCAGATCATTGCGGAGCCCTTTGAAGCGGAGATATGCTAAGCACGTGTACTATGAAGGATACCAGGCAGAGGTGTTGAGGGAAGCGGTGGATACCACGGGAGAGGTCTTGCAGCTGCCGGCCACACCCGGCCAAAAGCATAGAGGCCCGGGCGGTTTTTGTGTATATTGAGTGCATGGTGGCGTGTCTTTGGGCGTTCCAGAAAGGGTCAGAAAAGGGACTCACCGACGGCGTTTGCGTTGTGCTTTAGAATGGATTGGGCCTGGCAAATACGATGTATTTTTTTATTCTCGATCATGTCCTTTTTGGTCTTCTCTACGGAGTATTTCTGTAATCTATTATCATCATATCGGCGGTGCTTTTCAATGCAGTTAAAAGGCACGTATGCGTTGCCTTACTCTCTCGCAATGCCGTGGGTTCTCTCATCCGCCCTTCATCTCGGGTTTGTGCATCAAATAGGTATGTAATACAGAGTGTCTGCATATGTAATCAACGGCTTTAGCTGTGGCCGAGGTCTCTCCTACCTTTGTCGTTTTCCCCAGCTGCTTTGCTCCTCTGCAATCCCCCATCAAAAGCTTCCTGCTTCGGCTCCATGTCTTTTCGCTGTCCCGCGGTAGTCACATTGCAGTTTCCCATGTGCCAACGCCTTGTGTCGTCCCAACAATTCAAAACCTTACTCCGTATTCCAGCATTCATACTTCAGGCGTTAGTCTCCACTCGTCCGTCCTCCGCATCCCCCTCACTGGGGTCCGACTCCAGCCGGGCTCTTTCTCGCCCTGAAGCTTGTCGATTGGCAACTAAACGGGCGCTGCTAGATCCTCGTTTCCCATTTGCACAAGCTTCCTCCTCACCCGAACCTCCAAGTGTACATCCTCCCCAAGAGAATTGTTGAAGTGCGTTGATAGGTCTTTTCAGGGAATGGTTCTTGTGCGTACAAACAGGCTCAGTTTTTTTTTTTTTTTTTTTTTTTGTTTTTTTTTTTGCCCTTTCCACTTGCCGTTTGAACCTCCACCATGAGCAGCGCTGGCCGCCTCGCAGTCGCAGAAGACCAAGCTTCAGAAGACTCCAACTCTGCACACAACATTGTTGAAATCGATGCTATCCCAAGCAAGGCCGCATCTGACCTGCCATTGACGTCAGCCGAAGTCGACAAACTCGCGGCAAGCATCCACGCAGCCAACGGCGAGCCCTTGGAAGCCCCCGGCCCCGACGCCGACGCTGATAGCAACGCAGACCTCGACGACGACCCAGACGTTCCCCGTGCCAGCATCGGCGACGATTCATACTACTGGGACCCCTCCACCATGGCGCCACTCAATGCTCGGTCGGCAGCGGCTATTGCCCGTCTACGCGCGTTCCGCCCACCTCCCTTTCCGCTCTGGGACCGCCTTCCCGTCAGTCGGCGCGCTGCGGTGCTTGTGCTACTGTACGCGGACCGGCGAGGCGACTTGCGTGTCGTATTGACAATGCGTGCCGCTAGCTTGCGCAACTACTCGGGCCATGCGGCGTTCCCTGGCGGCAAGGCCGACTCTGTTGACGAGACGGCCGAGCAGATTGCGCGGCGTGAGGCATGGGAGGAGATTGGGCCTGCCGCTAGACGACTCCAAGCTGCCGCGCCCATTTCGGATTGAGCACCTGTGCGACCTGCCGTATAATCTGGCCAAGACAGAGCTTGTGGTGCGGCCGTGCGTTGCGCTGCTGCACGCTGGCGAGGGCGATGCGGACGCGGCTGACAAACAAAACGGCGGTGCTGCTGCAGGTGACGACGGCCATGGTAACGACGTGACGCCGGACGAAGCACTTATACCCAAGCTTGATGCGAAAGAGGTCGCCGCCGTGTTCAGCGCACCCTTCCATAACTTCTTGCTGCCGGTCGATGAGGTGTCCAAGGACGACAGCATGCCATTGGCTCTGTCGCAGATCAAGCCAAGACCAGCAAGACACAGCGCCGCCCAAGACTGCCGCCAGGCCCCTGGTACGAAGGGTCGTGGATTCACTGGCACGAGGAGCCATGGCGGATGCACTTTTTTTATGTACCGGTCGTGGGCCAGCGGGTGGCTAAGCCGCGAAAGCGTTTACGAGGGGATGGCGATAGCGATAGCACCGACACCGGCGCCGGCGCCGGCACCGACGCCAAGAAGAGGCCGACGGCTGCCGTTGTTGCCGCCGACCAGGCGGTAGGCACACCGCCTGCTATGATCACTGAGAAGGAGGACGAGCAAAAAGATGAAGACGAGGCTGCCGTTGACGAGGTTGAAGACTCGCCCGGACGCTACAAGGTGTGGGGTATGACGGCACGCATCATTGTCGATGCGGCCAAATTGGCTTACGGGGAGACGCCTGCCTTTGAGCACAACTCGCACTTTGGTGACGAGCGCATCATCGAGGGCCTCGAGAAGATGGGCCGGCTCGGTGAGAAAAAGAAGGCCGGAAGCGAGCTGACCCACGAAGATCTGAAGGAGGCGAGCAAAATGTAGAATTTGTGATATTGGCCACGTAGAATCAGATGAGTCTAGAACCCTATACTAGAATAACGAGAAGGACACATTGCCCGATTAAAGACAAGTCGCGCGCCGGCAAGATAGATGACCTGAAATGAAAAATAAAAATGACAAGTAAGGGAAATGAACCTTTGCTTTGTGTAGCGAAAGGTGAAGGATCGTTCTCGGCACCGTGTTAAAAGATCGCTGCAATACAACTGCCCATGCTAATTCCCGAGCAGTTCTTCGTCTGCACCATCCGCACGTATCCTTCAGGACAGACGTCGAGCGTTTTTCGGGAGCAAATTAATGGCATGCCGTCTCCTTTACGACCGGCGTAGCACCGCCGAAAAGAAGGTAGCCGACAAACGCACCAAACGACACCGAAAGCATGACCCAGCCGTTGTACGTCATAAAAACAAGCCTATGAGAATGTCAGTGCTGAAGGGGGTATGCGGAGAGCAGAGAGCAGCAGAGCAGCAGAGCGGGAGAGCTTAGACCAACATAATCATAAAGGCGTAAAAGTTCTGGACGCCGTAAAGAGCGGCCTTGATCAGGTGTGCGCGTTTGTTCACTTCGGCCTGGGCTTGTCCTGTGCGGAGGAAGGGCGTTGTCTCAGTATCATTGTCATCTCGGCCTCCATGGGTTTCACGGTCTTCTTTTGGTTTCGGTAAAATGGCAACTTAGCTGTTTGCTCTCACGGCAGCAGGGGGAGTCGACAGGACACGAAGAGAGAAGAAAGTAGGAAAAGGAACGCAGGAACAGCAGCAAGAGGGGAAAGAAAAGCTTACGCGGCACGGCGTCAGCCCGTTTTGCGAGCTGCAGTTCGTAGCGGCGGATGCCCTCGCGCAGGGCCTCGTATCCAGCGCCGAGTGCGACAACGGCAAGGAGCGACAGGAACAAGCCCGGCGTAGAGCGGATATGCCACCAACGGAAGACGATGCAGAGGTTGCGCGTGTCCCAAGTGAAGAGCATCTGAAAAAGGAGCAAGCAGGCATGTTAGCTAGGGCGTTTGTTGCAGTCGCTGTCTTTCATGGACGGGCGTCGGAAGGACCCACGTTCATGCTGCACATGTCCATGGGCATCTCAGCAGCCTCGGCGTGGTGGTGGTGTGAGTGGTCCATGACGGGCGACGAGGCGGTCGAGGTTGAAGCTCGCGGGAAGAAGCTCGCAGGAAGTGTTGACGGTAATCGAGGTACAGCGTGGTTAGGATACTGACTATATCACCTGGTGTGAGCTTGAAATGTCATAGATGTCTGCGGAAGCCCAGGCCGAAGGGATGTGGAGGTCGCCCATACATATACTCGTATGTAGCTGTCCACGTTCCTGTGGTCACTGCGGTGGTGGAGCTGAGGCAGTTTTAATTGGTGGCGGGAGACAGAGTTGACAGGGCTGAAAGGTCGAGGCAAATGGTCGAGAAGAAAAAAGCAAAGGCTCGCTGCAAAAGGGCGCTGTGCTTGTTGTCTTGGTATTTTGAACTGGCGCAAACGTGGCAAGAGCAGTATGTAAAGGAAAGTTGAGATTTTCTATAAAAAAGAGGAAAGAAGGAAAAAGAGACGCTGCACAAAAATAGCGACTGAAAGGACGACGTAATAATACTCGTACGTCGTACTCTGCGACTCAGTGTGATCTAAGGGGCCGGGACGTGCGTCAGTTTGGAGGCGTTGCGTGTTTCAGGGCACTTCGCGTTCGTGTGCAACTGCAATGGCGCTGGAGCTGTAATACGTACAAGTAGAAGAGCTGCCTGGCTTAGTCATTGGCACAGAACGACAGAACCTCCGCTTTAGTCAGGTAAGCACTGAAGCTGCCAACCGATAGGCCTTTACGATAGGGTTGTCACCAGAAACGGCTTAACAAAACCGAGACCGGAGTTTGCGGGAGAGAGGAAGAACGAGTTCTGGGCACACGAGTCACAAAGACAACCAAGCAAGGACGCGAAAGAGCGACCTTAAAGTGGCACCACATCTCACAGTCACTCAAAAAATTGCACAATAGTCAAACACAAAAAACATCTCAAATACAACTGTCAAAATGCTTGGACCACCGGTGAATCTGCCCAAGTGGTGAGTGCGGAATCATTAACGTGCATCTAGCGATGAGATTCGAGACAGAAATCACGTATCTTAACCTTGGAGGCGTCTCAACTGACGAAAGCCAGGCTCGAGCAGAACTCACACCTTTTGAAGCCCCCAATCAACAACTACTGTGTCTACAATGAGGACTTTACGGTCATGGTATGAGCTCCCTGGTGTCGCAGATTTCGGGTGCAAGACGGCCTCATCTTTACCTTTGTTTTTTGAGTATACTTGTGACATTTCTGTTGCTCAGCGGCTAACCGTCTGTGCACAGATCGTTGGTGGCCCAACGCCCGCACCGATTACCATATCAACGAGACGCCCGAGTGGTTCTTCCAGCACAAGGGCGCCATGATGCTCAAGGTCGTCGACGATGGCAACTTCCGCGACATTATTATCCGCGAGGGTGACATGTTCTTGCTGCCGCCCAACACGCCTCACAACCCCGTGCGGTTTGCTGACACTGTGGGTGTCGTGCTGGAGCAGCGCCGGCCGCCGGCATCGATTGACCGTATGCGCTGGTACTGCGCCAAGCCAGACTGCCGCGCCATCGTTCACGAAGCGGCGTTCCACTGCACAAACCTTGGCACGCAGATCAAGGCAGCCGTTGAGGCTTTCCGCGGCAGTGAGTCGGACCGCACATGCGACAAGTGTGGCACACTCGCCGACTGGGCTCCGCCGCCGGGATCGATCCAAGATCCGAACCTGGTATGAAGAGGGGATGAACAAAGTATGGATAGAGCAGTACAAAAACAGAATTTGAGCGAGTCATGACAAGAAGTAAAAATCGGGTGTATCTCACATGACGCAGGACCGTAGGTGCAAATCCGTGTTTATACTATGTTCTGTCTGTGTGACTATTTACATCTCAACCCCTCTTGTCTTTAAGTCTCGGAAAAGGCATAGTCGCCGGTCGAGTCAACCACCGGCACCTCAAGCTTGGCCTCCTCGATCTCCTTGCCGTTGACACGGATGCCGCCCTTCATGACGTCGCCGGCAACAACCAGGCCAACACCCTTGGGCGTGCCCGTCAGGACCAGGTCACCGGGCTCCAGGGGCATGACACGCGAGATGTCGCTGAGAATGCGTGGGATGCGGAACAGCAGCAGCTCCGTCGAGTCCTGCTGGCGGACCTCGTCGTTGACCGTCAGGTAAATCTCAATGTTGTGCGGGTCCGGGATGGCCGATTTGGGGATGATCTGGCTAATGGGCAGGAACGTGTCGAAGCCCTTGGCAATGTCCCACGGCAGACCCTTCTTCTTGGCCTCGTTCTGGACGTTGCGGGCCGTCATGTCAAGTGCCAGGGCGTAGCCTACGAACAGTCAGCAACAGGCACACGGGGAGAAGAAGGCCCATCACAAGATACAGGAAAGAGGGTCTCACTGTCAATGGCATCCAGAGCACCCTGCTCGTCATCCGGCTTCAGGTCACGGACCTGCTTGCCAATGATGAGTGCCAGCTCAATCTCATAGTGCAGATCGACGCCCTTGGGCCGCACACAGGGGCCGGCGCCGGGCAGGACAATCGACGAGGGCGGCTTGAGGAAGAAGAACGGCTGCTTGGGCCGGACATTGTTGAGCTCCGTCACATGATCGCTAAGACTTGTCAGCAATATGCACTCTGCACGACACCACTCATAAACGGAAAAAGAGAGACAACGCACGCATAGTTCCGGCCAATGCAGACGATCTTGTTGGACTTCTGGAGCGAGGACAGAGAGGAGGCCATGGTGGACAGGCCGCGGCGGAAGGTGAACATGGTGGGCAGGAGGTCTCCTTTTTTTTCTGGCGCTCTACGCGGTGATGCCGTCTAGAGTGCTTCCTTTTATTTAATTTCCTGGGTGTCGGTTTCTACCCTCCTTCGGCAGAGCGTTCTTGTAGCAATGGAACTGACGGCACAAAGTCGACCTCGTTAGCGAAGAGCAAACGAGACGATCGGATAGCTCAACCAATGGCAGCCGTGCGGGATAATCCAATGGAGCCGATCCAGGAAGCACCCAACCACTCGCAGGCAATAAGAGCGCAAATAAGAAGAAACAGCGTCGTGTGCAAGACTCCAGAAGAGGACGGGCTGCTTGGGGCTGCTGGTGCAAGATTGGAGGGCTGTCCCGTCATCAAGCGGCCAGGAGGAGCAGCACCGGCTGGAGGAAAGAGGGGCAGGGCGCTGCGGCATCGCACTTGTCAGTTTGTGTAGCGCGGGATGTGGGACTCGGCGGTGGAAGCACGCTTCCTAATTACAGTATCTTATCAGTCTCATACTCGTAGGCCCCAAAATAAGACACATGTCGATAACATCGTTCGGAATGATGCCAGGCATTCATTGCAAGTCAAGACAGCCCATGACGACGACTTTCACATCGCGAGCACGGAGAACAGACTTCTGGGTTGCGTTCGTCTGGGGCTTGCATTCTCTTCTCCACTTTCTGGAGCGTCCAACCGGCAAAAGCTGATGCTGGGGTGAACGGACGGGCTATGGTCGACGGGACGCGGGGAAAGTCAAAGGTGACGAGCTGGCGTACACACGTGTGATATTGCTACGGTACTAGGGTACGAAGCATCTTATAATGTATTGCGTCGCGGCGCAAAAGGCAGCTCTGCCACATCTCACCAAGGTCCTTGCATTAGTGACTCAACTCGAATGCTCAGCGGCTCTTCGGCCCCGCAACCACGCGCTGTAGTATGCAAAGCCAGCCAGCTACAGTGGCTGGGTGGCTTGTTCTGCGCAGCACGGAGTACGCTGGGCAGCCTGGTCGCCTGGCGCGTTACTGGACTTATGCTTCGAGACGGGCGCTATTTTGCCGGGCATCTCTTCCCCGCACAACGCCGATGCTCCCCAAAAGCGTCTCTGTTTCCCACGCACCAACCACGTCGATCTGCCCATCCAACAAAGGAGCGAAGGCGAACCGGGCGCGCGTGAGCAAGCAACCAGCACTCCCTGTTTGGCGAGATCTGTTCCGCTCGTCCCCGGCCGCATTCACGGCTCTTGTTTCGTCGTTTTGGACTCGCAGCCATCACTCTCCAGTCTCCACACAGAACCACATCACGACACCGCCGACGAGCTTATCGCCAGTCGCACGACACCATCCCACGCCGCCTGCTTCTAGCTATTGCCATCATCATAACGTACGGTAGCTTGTTTCTGGCTTTTTTTTTTGCCGCCCGCCACGCCGCCGAGACCCGTACCTCACCGCCTCAACCTCACCTGGACGTCGTTCCGTCCTTCGACATGGAGACCTTGCAGCTGGCCCAGATGCTAGCAGATCTTAGTGATCTAGATGCTGCTGTATGTTTTCGTACCCGCGGCAAGGGCAGTAAACTACGGCATTGCTTTGATATCTAACTATTGCCCCCAGGAACCTCGTGCTGCGCATGCCATCGTCAGTGCCAATGCAACCATCACGACCACCACCTCCACGGCCTCGTGTACAACGGTGGCTACCCAGAGCACCACTGCAATCACCTCCCCTTCCGCGCAAACTTTGGCCCAGTCTCGGCAGCACCGCCGGGTCTCGTCGTCGTCTGCCCTCTCTACTGGTGCCTCCGGTTCCCGCAACGGCGGACCTCCACGCCCTTCGACTCCTACCTCAGCCGCCGTTTGCTCACGCCGCCCATTTCACGTTCCAGCTCCTCCCACGGCTCTATGCCGGGCACACCGCGCGGGACTGAGGTCAGTCCCCTGCTTTCTTTTTGTGAATTGTCGCAGTATTCACCTGCTAAACCAAGTTCTTATTGTATTTAGACCGATGCCGACGTGGACCGCGCGTCTTCTCTGATGGCTCTTTACGATCTTCGGGCTAAGCTCAAGCAATACAATGACAGCAATAGCCTCCGCCAGGCTCGCGAGAAGGTTGCTGCTCTATCTGGACGCCAGCAACCGTCATCACAGCCGTCTACGACAATCTGCCTAGCAGTTCGTCCCCGTCTCAGCCGCCGCCCATGGCCCGCCGCAACTCACAGTACACATTTCCACGGTCATAATACCAGACTGGCTCTGTTCTGCTTCTATACGACGAATGAATCAAACTCCAAATGACTCCAGCACAGGCTCTCTCTTTTTTTTCCTCTTCTTTTGATCGAGTACCGTTCCTCGTTGCCCACTGCGCGTTGCTTTAAACAAAAGTGAGCTTGATACTGGCTTCACAGGTGTACTAGGCGCAACTAGGTTTCCATTTCTTTCTCTTTGGGTTTTCCGGTTATTGCTATGTAATGGAACGACGAACGCACTGATGGGTTTTTGGTGGCCGTTCATCTACTTTTTTGACCCTACGTGGTTCCCTAACGCTTACGGTTAGTTGATACGAGACATGAATATTTTTAGTCTTTTACTTTAATATCCCATATTTTTTTCCCTGACAAGCAGTATTTCCCTGACTAGAAGTTGGAAAGGGTTAGACGGGTTTACATACTCCTCCTATAAGATCGTATTAGAATCTCCAACATTTTAAACCTCTTCTTATGTCCTGGCTGATATAAAAGCATATTCATATCTCAATAGTATCAAGGTCCGCTATAAATTAATATTTGGCAAAAATGGTATCTATACAATTGTATTTGTCACCTGCTGGCCGGGATGCGAATGTTTCTTGACATTGAAGTTGCGTACTGTCTTTAACATACATCGGTAAACCAAGGAACGGCATACACGTGACCCACTCCCACAGACGCGATAAAGCCCACAGTAGCTCTTTGTTACTTGGCCAAGATCTTTCGGCACTGGTTAGGCCACAGCCAGGGCCCCAAAAAATCACGTCCTTCCAACCTCATGTTCGCAAAACGCTCATGCCCTGCCGGTCATTTCCATCATAACCACGCCGATACCACCACATCTACGCGGCACGCACAGCCTGTTTTCGCCTTCTATACTTCTGCCGCCTTTTCACCCTGCTTTTTCTCCTGCCCGCCATGGCAACCGGCGTGGACGCGAAGCTCCTCAAGAGCACCAAGTTTCCGCCCAGTTTCAACCAGAAGGTGGACATGCAGAAGGTTAATCTGCAGGTCATGAAGAAGTACTGGAGTGCACCCTGTCCCCTGAGACTCAAAATGGTTCTGTATATATACTGACTGCTTCGCCAGATGGATTGCCAGCCGAATTTCTGACATTCTGGCAACGACGATGACGTTGTCATCGAGCTCTGTTACAACCTCATCGAAAGCGCCCGAAACGTGCGTACCATCCAAGATGCCTTGTAATTTTGGCACCTCGCCACAACGAAAACTGCTGACAGTGTATGCCATCTTTTAGCCCGACATCAAATCCCTTCAGATCCAGCTCACCGGCTTCCTCGAATCCCAGACCCCCGAGTTTTTGCAAAGAGCTCTGGAGCCTGCTACTCAGTGCCCAAACGAGCCCGCAAGGCATTCCAAGAGAGCTCTTGGAAGCCAAGAAGATGGAGTTGATCCAAGAAAAGGTAGGCAAGAACACGGAACGTTCATCAGACATGCCGAGGCCCAGCTAACCCTGATTTCTCTTTGCCTAGATCGAGGCTGAAAAGGCTGCTGAGGAAGCCCGGCGGAAGCGCACCGATTTTGGCCGGTTCGACCGTGATCGGCCTCCACGGGGCGGCGATCGGGGTGACTCTTGGCGAGGCGGTGCTGGTGGAGGACGCCGTGGTAACGACAGCCGCCGCGGAGGCGGGTCATTTAAAGGCAGTGACGGTCCTGGTGCCATTGGTGGGCGGGGAGATCGCAGGACGGATCGTTCGCGCTCGCCTCCAGGCCGAGGCCGGACTTCCGTGGGGAACGCGGTGGTGGGTTTCGTGCACCTCAGCACGATCTTTATGTCCCCAACGACCGCCGTGGACGTGGCGGCAACCGTCGTGATAGTCCACAGCGCCGGCGCTCTCCGTCACGGTCCTTGTCTTATTCCCGCTTCACGCTCCCGGTCGTCGACAGGGCGGTCCGACTCTTCACAGTCTCGTTCTCGATCCCGGTCACGATCTGAGTCTCGCTCGCGATCACCTCCTAGGGGAGACAAACGGGCACGCTCCCCGCAGCGCGGTGGTCGCAAGGACGGCGAGCGCTCTCGGCGGCGATCGCTGTCTGCCAGCCGCTCCCCTGTTGCAAAACGCCGCAGGTACTCGCCTTCGCGGAGCCGTTCGCGTGACCGTGGTCGGCGTTCTGCCCGTTCCATATCGTCCAGCGGCTCGTCTAGGTATTCGCGCAGTGATGACAGTAGAAGCCCACCGCGGCGGCGGCGAGGTGGACGAGACCGTGGCCGAAAGCGACAGCCGGAGTCGAAGCCGGAGCCGCAGCAGAAGCAAGAGTCTCTCATCCGACGGCAATGCCACGGGAAGGTTACGGCGACGAGGTGGCAGCCGGGGAAGAGGCCGTGGTAATACCCGCAATGGTGCAGGTGCAAAGAGCGGGGCTGTAGGACACCGAAGACGGCGTGATTCGTCTGTTTCCTCGCGCTCACGTTCACGCTCGCGCTCCCGCTCACCTTTGAGATCGCGAAACAAGTCTGCTGATGTTTCCAGCAAAGAAGACAGGCCCGCAAACAAGGCACCTACGAATGTATCGGGTGTCACCACGGTCAAGCCAAAAACAGACGATGCGCCTTTGCAGGCCAAGGATATCACAGGTTTGTTCCACCAAGCTTTCTTAAAAATTTCTTTTTTTTCTATGCAACTCTAACCCGACGTGTAACGGACACTAAAGTCTCCTTCTCACTAGATCAAAACAGCTGAACGACTTTCCAACGAGAAGCGCGAAAAAGAACTGAAGGAGCGGATCAAACAAATGAGAGCCCTGAAAAACAGTTCGTGAAGAAGACTAACGACTTTTTTTCTATTCCAAAAGATCCCGGCCTACCCAGAAGTACCCGGACAACAGCCAACGCCATGGTTCTCCTCTTGATTACCCCATGCATCTCTCACCCTTGTCACCCTTCTCCTATCCTCGGCCTGCACAGTCGCACTCTGTGGTCAAGATGACGACAGCTTTCCCGCCTAAAAAAAGACCGTGGGCGGGGATATGCAGGAGGGTGAAGGTGATGGGAGTCTCATTCTCTTCGGTGACAAGGGATGGTTTGTTACATAAGACGAAGCGTGCTATCTTACTACATACATGATCTCTTCAAAACTTGAAGCTGGGGGGAGGGGGACGAATAGTTAAAAAAATAATCAAAATATATCATACCATTAATGTCAAATACAGAGCTTTCTGAGCTTTGTAACAAACACTAGCCTTCTAACCCGGAGCCCGAATTAGAAAGAGCCCTTTCCCCATTCTTGCGTGCGAAAAGATGTCACGTTGTATCAAAGTGAGAATATGCACAAAGTAGCCGTCAAGCTGGCAAACCTGGCAAACGATTTTGGGTGATTCTTACCTGCATGGTGCATGGTCGCTGCACTATAACTTAACGCCCAGGGTCTTTACAGCAGCTTGCACACCAGACCTGGCGCTGTGGGTAGATGACTAACATGGATCCACACAACACACCAATCAGCGCGTAAGCATGTGTTCCACGTCCTGTTCAGTTTCGTGATCGCCTTGTCGTTCTGCGGTTTATCGACTGCCAACTTCACTGTCTACGGTTAGCTTCGTCTCTGTTCATCCACAAAACCCCTTCCATCACACGACTCCCCGCGTACACATCCCGTCTACACATTACATACAACTGCACACCATGGCCGACAAATCACAAGGCGGCGCTGCCGTCGGCGCCGACAACTCCGGGCATGCCATACTATGAGAAATCGCGGCAACACTTGAAGGAAACTGCTCCAGAATCGTTAAGACGCTGGAGCGGCAATTGGTTAGTAGCAAGAAGAGACTTTTGTTTCCTGGCCGGGACGGGGTTGAGGGATAGGTTGGGTGGCCGAGACAAAAAACCGGACCCTGGATGGAAAACCATCGCTGACCCAACATAGCACACGCGCGAGGAAACCATTGGCAGAAGGAATCCGATACCTCGAGAACACGGCCAGCGGAAACATCATTACGGGCTTCGACAACTACATCAAGGGTATCACGGGTGCAGCCGCCCAACGGCGCAAACGGGCATCACGAAGCCAACCGCCTTTTCACAACGCAGCAGATATCCTACAATGTAGCCACGCCAGCTTCTGTCTTCTTTTATTCTATCCATTCTCTAACGGATACAGGCCGCCAACGCATCCAATACACCGACACCTTTGCAAACATCATTACGGGACGGAAGTGGCCCCGGCAGCGGTCCCGGCTCCGGACAAGCGACACCCACCTCCACCACGGCCGGCAAGGCGGCCCCCTCCAAGAAGAAAAAGTCTGCAGCTGCGGCGGCGGCGGCGGCAGCCAGCGGAGTCGATGATAGCGAGACCGATACCACGCGCGAGACAAAGAAAGTACGGACGAGTTTCGGCACGGTGCGCAAGTAGGGGGATAGCTATGCGCTCACGGAGAGGCATGGCGAGAGGCTAGCAAGCGAGCGACTGGGCTATGATTTGGGTCTTTGGAGCTTGATGGCGTTCTTGGTATACCACTGCATTATTATGCCCAGGCATGGGCAAACAAAAGGCATGGGCAGGCTTTTTCCAGGGGCATTGCTCTAGATCTACCTTTCATAGCCGTTGATGTTTACGAGCGCAACATAGTGGGGCTTTTTTGCATTGCTCTGCCCTTGCCAGAAGCTACCTAATAGACGGTACACTATGGGATTGATCTCTGTTATATGATGAAAATCTGCATGCGTCTTTCTGCATGTTTCTTTCTACCAGTATATCTTCTCAGCGTTTCTGTGAGGTGCACGTGATCTTAACGCTTTGGATCGGCGGGGTTAGCTCAGCCTGGGACGGCAGGTGCTTTGCCGCCATGCTGCAGATGTCGTTGGACGATACGATTACCTGGCCAGCCAACTCGTATTCCGTTCCGCAAAGGAGGGTGCCGGTCGTTCAATGACCAATGTGCGAATTTTCTTTCGCGCCACAAAGTCTCCGTTGCGAATTGCTACCCTTCACACATTGGCTCTCCCAGCTCGGCAAGCTCCAGAACAATTGCTGTTTCTCGTGTAAGAGCAGTCATTCATTCAGCGCACCGGTTCATCACGACTGCATCGGCGAATACAGCACCGACTCAGACAACAGGGCAGTCCCTGGCTGGCAGGATGACTCTCAAGGCAAACAAATTCACGCCGGAGGTGCTGCTGTCGGCACCTCGCCGCTCGGCCGGCGCTCCCAATGCTAACGGCACCAAAATTATTTACACTGTGAGCTCAAACCTCTGCCGTTTCTTCTAGGAAGGATCAGTCGACGTTGCTGATCTAACATGGATAGGTCTCGACGTATTCTTTTTGCAGAGCACAGCAAGACGTCCCAGATTCGGGTGCTGGACATTGATACGGGCGCGTCTACGCTGCTCTTCGAGGACGCCTCCTACAGCGAACCTGTGTGGATTGGCGAGGACTCGTTCCTGTTTCTCAAGAGCGGTGACAAGGGCTCGACTTCAATTCTTCTGGGCCGAGCGTCCCGTCCAGGCTCTGTACCCACCGAGGTTGCGGCCTTTGACCACGGTCTCTCCAACTTCAAGATCCTGAGGCTCAAGGATGGCAGCATCGCCTTTGCGCTGACTGGCCAGGTCACTCCATCCGGTGACCCGGTCACTGCCGAATACACTGAAAGCAAGGCCAAGGAGTCACACAGCTCCGCACGCGTTATACCAAGCTTTATGTCCGCCATTGGGACGCCTACGTCACCGAGAACAAGTCGACCATCTTCTACGGCCTTCTAGAAAACCATGGAAATGCCACCTCTGGTTTTGAGGAATTCGCGCTTTCTGGCAACCAACTCGTCAATCTCCTCAGAGACACAGGCTTGGAATCGCCTGTCCCGCCATTCGGGGGAACTGGGGACTTTGCCCTCGGTCCCAACGGCATCGCCTTTGTCGCCCGTGACCCAGACCACAATGATGCCCTGACGACCATAACCAACGTCTACTATGTTCCGCTTCGGTCATATGGTGAAGAGTCAGCCTCTTCCAAAGGACCGCTTCTCGTGAAGACCGGTCACTTGCAAGGCTACAGTGCCAGCCCGGTCTTCTCGCCTGACGGAAGCAAGCTTGCCTTCACCCGCATGGAAAGTACCCAGTACGAAAGCGACAAGACACGGCTCTTGCTGCTACCGGACATCAGTGCATTCACCTCTGCGTACGGCAGCGCCAACAGTTCCAGCGATGTGGTCGAATACTACGCCACCGATGACGGCAAAGGCGGCTGGGATGCTCGGCCTGACAGCATTTTGTGGAATGGGGACGGTTCGGAGCTTTTTGTAACGGCCGAACTGAACGGCCGGAATGCCCTCTTCCGCTTGCCTTCGTCGCCCAAGGCCGCGTCCAGCTTCGGCCTCCCGCATATCGTTATTGGTGGGCGTGAATTTGTGTCGGCCGAAGCAAGCGAGCTCCAGTTACGCATTCGCAAAGGCGACCCTCGCGCTGACGCTTTCAAGCCGCTGCAGGGCCACGGCAGTGTCGTGGATGCCCGCCTCCTTGGACAGCGCCGTTCCAAGCTTCTTGTGACCATGACATCGCAAGTTGACAATTCTCTTTATACCATCGTCGACCCGGGCATGTTGCCCAATCTGCCATTCCCGTCCGAAGCGAGGCGCTTCACCTTGGATGTTGTTTCATCGCAATCTCGTCACGGATCGACATTTGGCCTGTCTCGTAACCAACTCGGCGAGATTTGGTTCCAGGGTGCTGGCGACTACAAGGTACACGCTCTCGTTGTCCGTCCATCAAACTTTTACTCCGAGGAGAACAAGGGAAAGAAGTGGCCGCTGGCCCTTCTTATTCATGGCGGGCCCCAGGGCGCGTGGATCGACAGCTGGAGCACACGGTGGAACCCAGCTGTGTTCGCGGAGCAGGGCTACATTGTCGTCACCCCCAACCCAACGGGCAGTACGGGCTACGGTATGGCCTTGCAAGATGGCATTCAACAGCAATGGGGTGGCCGCCCATACGATGACATTGTCAAGTGCGTGGACTATGTCGAACAGAACCTGCCGTACGTCGATATGTCAAGAGCTGTTGCACTCGGTGCCTCGTACGGTGGCTATATGATCAGTACGTACCGTAAATTGTTTTTGTCATTTTCTGTATCTTTTATTGCTTATTAAACTAATACTGTGTCAGACTGGATTCAGGGACAGCCTCTCGGTAGACGCTTCAAGGCGCTTGTCTGTCACGATGGCGTCTTTAGCACGCTCAACCAGTACTCGTCCGAGGAGCTGTTCTTCCCGTTGCACGACTTCGGCGGCACACTGTGGGAGAACCGGTCCGGATACGAGAAGTGGATCCAGCCAAGCATACGGGAGAGTGGGCGACACCGATGCTGGTTATACACAATGAATTGGACTATCGTCTGCCTGTCACAGAAGGCCTGTCTATGTTCAATGTGTTGCAAAGCCGCAAGGTCCCCAGCAGACTGCTTTCGTTCCCTGACGAGAACCACGTAAGTTGCCATCTTTTTTCTTTCCGGGAAAGATGTCGTCTACTCTTCTGTTCAGGTTAAATACTTGCAGTTGCTTGTACTAACATGAATCAAGTGGGTTTTGAAGCCCGAAAATTCTCTTGTGTGGCACAGGGAGGTGCTTGGATGGATCAATAAATACACACAGCCGGAGGACGATGAAGTGATCCAGCTGGCGGACGTGACTGCACGGGCCCAGATCTAGCTACATACGTGGCTTGCGAAGCCGTTTTCTTTTTTGTCTTTTCTTTTTCGTCTTGTTTTATGTCTCTTGGTGTGGTATTGGTATTGTGATCTATTTCACACATATATATTAGTCTTGTTTATGGTACTGCCATTTCTAAACTAAGTTCTATCTGCTATTTCAGCATTTAATGCTACGGTAACTTCCCCTTGACGATGAAAATATTACGGCCTTTGAATTAAGCTAGCAACATCATAAACTCCCGAGGAATATTTAATACTTCACACAGCGAGACCACCGACCTGTCCATGTGTCTAGTGTCTAGCAGAATACAATATGACTGTCACTGATAACCGAATGATTGCACCCCTGTCCAAGCTCCTCACTTTGAGTTGGAGGCGCTTGGCTTCTGTTGGAGTCTTCGGACGGTCTCAAGAACATGCCGCCATGTCAAGCCCGAGTCGAAGTTGATGGAGTTTTTTGCTCGTATTCCGAGGCTTGGCCTCACGGATTCCGGGTGCTCCTCTAGGAGCTTCTTCTGTATGAACTCCGCCCACGCAGCGTCAGGAATGGCCTCCAAGAAACTCCAGATATACTGGCGCTCTGACCGTGGTGGCGATATGATAAAGTCTCGAGCAAACGCCTGGACATGCTTCATGAAAGCCACGGTTGCTTCTCTCCTGTTTGGCGAAATTCTGCTGAATGGGCGTTGCCTCTATCCGTCTTCCCTCCAGGAGAAGAAAGACTTCCGTTGGTTTGTCCTACTTTCCCTCTACTCCTTGCTGATATCGGTTTCTGGACTGGTTGGACATGAAGTGTTGATGCCTCTTCTTGGACCTTTTGTTCCTGATTTTGCTTTTTCGTTTGCGTTGAACTCATCTTTCCCCGCGGCGACAAATATTGCTGTGTCCGCAATGCGGTCTCAGGCTTGCTGGGCGATTCCCCGAACTCGTCGAGCTTTCTCTTCAACGAGACGGGCCCTGTCTTCGTACTGCTATTGGCCGTTTGCGGTGGCACAATCTGGGGAACTCATTGTTTCCTTGCTTTTTCTTTGGGGCAGACCTCGGTTTTGGGCAGGAGATTTTGCTGTCCGTTTGCTGGAGTCTCGGCGCGCGTTCTGCATTCTGTTTTGTGATAGGCTGGACTTCTTTGGTGCCATCCACCACTTTCGCCGCATTTGTCTTTCTTGAACATCTCCCAGCAGGCTTCTTTCATGCGTTGGCTGTCCTCTGCTAGCATGGGCCCGTTTCGGAGACGGTTTCCGAATCCTCGTCATCCGTTTGCGCGTGTGCTGATGGTGGCGAAGTTTTCCCTTGAGCTCTGGATCGTTTTCGTTTGATGCCGAGAATCCATTTGTGCCGATTTGTGCATTCTTCAAGTCTTTTGGCTGGCTGCCCGAAAACCATGCTGGTGTATGCTTTGGGTGTTGCCGAGACCTGAAGCTTTTCTTGCGTATTCAACACCATGTATGGGGAAAGAAGGGATTAGAGCAGCTCGTGGCTGAAGCGGCGTCGGTTTTGACAAGGCTGGAAGTCGAGATACTGTAGCTGTGTGCAATGATATTAGTAAATTTTCTCATCTGGCAATTGTATTTTCTTTCCCACGCCCTGAACTTACACCTTGCTCTCGAGTTACTTTCGCGTTGTTGTTCCTGATGTCAAGAGCCAACTTGGTGATTTCGTCGTTTTGAGTAGAAATCATGTTCATCACTGCAACTTGTGCTTTTCCTGGCCCAGCCCAATCTGAGACAGAGTGCGTAGTTCTGTCTCCAGGCGGTCAATCTTCTCGGACTGACCGGCCAGCTCCTCGGACTGCCGCATGACGGTCAGCTCTAGGCTATCGACCTTGCCCTGGAGCCTCTTGTTTGCCTCTTGGAACATCGGGTGAGTTTGTCTTTCTCGATAGCCGCTTCGGTCTTGGACGAGTCAAACATAGTCTCGAGTCTCGAAAGCTTGGATCGCACCTCGCTCTCGCAGCGCCGCAGATTCTCGGCCCAGACTTCGTTCCCGGAGCTTATATTTCTCCTGGTATCGTCGAGGGACGCTTTAAGGGCCACATTGTTGATAGCCACGTTCGTCGATAGGTCGGACAGTTGGTCGCGAGATTTTCACTTCATCGTCCACCCGGTGCTCGAGCCGTGAAAGAGCTAGCTCCCCTTTTCGCTGCGGCGGGCACCCAGTGTATCCAGCTGGGCCGAGAATTTGTCAAGAAAAAGGCTGGCCGCTTTTGTCGCGGAATGACTGTGCCTCGGACTGCATTTCGGCCTGCATTTCGGTGCGTAGCTTCGCCGTTGGCGCGTGTTTGCTCCTCGAGCATTTTTCTCGATTGCCTCGAACTTGAGCTGCGTTGTGCATTGCAGCGTTGTGAGCTCACTCTCCTGTTTAGTTTCCTGGAACTTGCTAAGAAAGAAAGTGGCCAATCTATCAACGGCCCCCTGGCCTGAGCCGGTGGTCGACGGTGGCGGGTGTCATGGAGGGCGGTCCCTTGATCTGGAGAAAGCCCATAGTTGAGGAAGATGTCGGCTTGTGGTGCGTCGGCAAGACCTGCTGCGAAAACACATCGAGGCAATACTAACAAGAAGAAACAAGAGAATTGTAGGCACGCTTCTCGAGACGAAAACACATCCAATCCTTCCTTCCTGTTCAGATTACCCCTTTTCTCTTCCTTCCCCACTCCCTATCGCTCCTTCTGTCTTTCGTATTCAACGAGATGCCCATGCCAAACAAGCCGGGAAGGTGTGCGATAGTTCGGACCCACTCTATGACTTGCACGGGCAGGAGCTATGATGGTGAGGCAAAAGATGGAAAGAACGCAGTGCCTGCACCTGCCGCAAAGGTGATCAGGGGCAAACACAAGGCTTAGCAGTTCCAGAAGAAGCCGTAAAGGTTCCAGAAGAAGCCGTAAAGGATAGTAGAAGATCAAGGATGACCGCGAATACGCACTAGCTGAATACCTCTTTGCAAAGAAAAAGGTGTCGATGTTGCCGCCCATAACAAACACAGCTGTTATTCTAATCACACCATAGGCAACGATAATCGATCAATAACTTTATTTAAAGTAAAACATCGGCCTCTGTATCTACTGTACTGGCTGCATACATACCGCCAGGTTAAGAGTACTTGTACATTTGTTGGCTTATGCATCTCTGTTGGGATCTTCGGATCAACATCCGGCGATGTCATCTCAGAAAAATAAGCATCCTCGACATCTAAGGAATCAGTCGTAGAATTTTGCTTGCCTATTAAGCAAGATTGTGTACAGTTAATCAAGAGCAAAACTCTCATTGATTTGTCTGTATAAGAGTCTCTTCTTCCCGATGGGTTTCTTACCTCTTTCTTCTTTTCTTTTTTCTCTTTGCCCGCGATGGGCACTTACACACAGGGACACACGAGCACACGATTTGTGGACTGCCGCGCTCGATACACGCAAAATGCGCACCGAATGGCAGTGGTTGATCCCAACCAAGTCATCGATCGACCTTTCCCTCCCCCAAGTGTACCGTCGCGGGCTGTCTTCGGCTCGACATAAAATAGTCCATACACATCAAAGCCTAGTGGGGGACTCAGCTACCATTCCACCTGGCAACACTTGATGTTCGAAAGTCCAGCGTGATTATATCTGCCTCGCTGGAACTTTCTGCCATGTTCTTTTCGCCCGACTCTAAAGGAACATGACGCTTTCGGGACATGCTTTGTGCTGCTGATGCGATGGTACGGATAGCCATTAAGCCCATGCAAAAGCAACGCTCTTGTGCTCCAGCACATGGGGCTACGTTTTCCTTTACATTCTGTTGCTGCTATTTCACCAACAGAAGGGATGACACGGCCACAGCCAAGAGCCAAGAGCATCCAGCACCGACCTCTTCACGATAGCGCAGTTACATCGATGTTAAATCGTGCACCGCCGAAAAGAGGCCCTCTGGCCACCACAAATAAAAAGGCCACGCCTATGTTAAAAACATAGAGGTTTCACGAGCGGCAAATGATCATCCATTGCCAGAGAGGCTCACGGTGCAAGGTGGCAGCTACGGGTTATTGCGGCTGTCCCGGCCCTGTGGAGAGTTATCTCCCCCTTCCCCTATGGATGTCATCTCAAAATTGAGACGTGGTCAGTCGTCCGTGTGCAGAGCAGGTTTACTTTGTCTGCTTATCAGTGAGGATTGGGTTTCGGGGCATCTACGGACAAAGGTTGAAACTGCAAGAATAATATGACCGGTGCTGGACTGGGCAACTTGGAAAATACCTCCAGGAATATCAGAGGGATAGCTATAACTCCTTTGGTAGCAAAAATAGTTGGCAAGGCCAGTGTCTAGATGGGAGCAAATTCATGCCGCCATTCACCAAAAAAGAGACTATGCAGAGATGCTACGCCGCGTGGAGCGCAAATGACACTGACATGATGAGGAAGGCACGAGTGAGGAAGTATCTATCATCGGTTGGCCAGGATATACATTCAAGGCAGCTGCGATGGTGTCCACGGCATGATTGTTGTTTTGGCCTATTACACCATGAAGCGTTATGCTGGAACAACTGTCATCAACAAAACAGGACAGCAAACAATAACACCGGCTGCAAAATAAAGAAACAGATATCACAGCATACCCAAACACTTGCAGCATCAACAATCACAAATTAACCTGCACGGCTATCTGACACGAACACACACCATGGAGTTTTTGACCAATAAGGAGGACGGCATCGCCGAGTTCGCCGTGTTCAAGTCGCCCCTCCAAGGCACCATCACGATTCGCGCAGACTCTGCCGACAGGGTCAACGGCCTCCTCGTGCAGTTTATTGGCCGCAAGATTGAGAACAAGAACGAGGTCGTTCACCTAACGCGTATGTTGACATGTGTATGTGGCGAGGTTTTCGAGCCACCCGTTGCGCTGACACCCACCTCTCATCACAGTCTGGAGCAACATCAACAGAAGAAAGAAGTTTAAACGCTTCGCGGCCTGCCGACTGGCAGACTTCACTACACAAAAACCAACGACACAAAGCTATTCGCTTTTGACGCAAATGATTTCGACAGGGTGTTGGGTGTCTTCCTCGCGCCGTTGACCGAGATCTACACTGGCCAGGCCAAAGTTGCATCCTACGCTGCCAATGTGCGCCAACACTGCCACCAACTCCGACTTGGCGGTGCCAAAGCGGCCCTCGGATATCGCGAGAGTGTTGTGCTCGAGGCAGTCGATGACGATGTGCCTGACGATAACGACGCCAACGACGCAGGCGCGAGCCCCACGCCGGAGCCACCGGCCGTCCCGGCCGTGATGCTCTTGGTTGGCTGGGAGGGTTGTGAGGAATGTCTCGCAGCCCAGCACAGTCCAGGTTGTGAGTTGCAAAGCACCCTCCCCCTTTCCTCCTCCCTCCTTGGGCCTCTCCCTGTCCGTGAACGTCTACTAACAGTAACTCTCTAATATTGTAGCAGTCCAAGACAGCCGTAAAGTTCTACGAAAGGGCTGCTCAAGTGCCACGACACACCATATCCAGTTCTCAGAGTGGTACCTGCACTGGACCCAGAAGAGTCTTTCAACGAGGAGGACGAGCATGAAAGCATTTCGCCAAAAACAAGAAGACGAGCCCGAAATGAAGTCTGAGATCAAAACCTAATAGCCGAGTGTCCAATTTACTTGAGCATCCATCTGCCCAAGCAAAGCTGTCTCACCAGACCTGTGAGGAACAAGATACCGCGACATTGCCATGCTACTCGTCGTTCTTGGCCGTGTATTCTGGAACGTGTCTGTCAATATCATTGTTAGTTTGTGGTCCATGGGCGGATTCAAAGACCATGCTACCGTACGACAGACACCGGACGGAGCCTCCCGGATCGGGGAAAAAAAGAGTTGCACATGTACATGTACATGTAGTTAGTACTTAGGCGATTGATTTGGAATGACGGGTTTCTTGAAGGGTCACGGGCTACTGAGTACTATTCCACGCAACCGCAGGAGATTTGCTTTTGCTCTTTTTTCAGTATCACTATTCCTTGCTTTGCAGATATCATTAGCCAGAACAAGCGGTCAGAGGACCCGATGCAAATGAACATCATTTCTTTGAGTGCTATTCTTGCCTTCGTCAAGCTTGGGCCAACCTGCGAATCAAGGCGCAACAGGCAAGCAAAGACCCAAAACAGGTATTAACGGCCTGGGTCTTGAAGGATCTGGACGCGTTAGTATCTGAGCTTTGCTCCATTTTCAGTGGAAGGCACGGCCAGGACAACGGAACGGAGCACAGGGTGAGAGAGCAAGGATTTAAGGGTATTACACGGAATACAACTCGTGAGGAGCACTCCGGTATGTACGGAGTAATACATGTACTGTGACAAGTACCAGAAGTGTCGGGTTGGTCTAAAGCCTGTCTTTTTTTTTTTTTTTTTTTTTTTTTTTTTTTTTTTTTTACTTAAAAAGATATGCGTGCAAAGTATTCGTAATACTGACCCGTTGAGTTTCTGGAAGTTGTTTGGAGTGGACATTATTTCGAATTTCCTTTGCAGGGATTCGAGCTTGACGACAACCGAAGCCGAGTCTTACTTTCTCCACTCTCCAGGTTTCCTCTTCATCTCTCCAAACCCATTTTGCAGCGCCGATCAGAAGCGACAATAACAACTCTTATTGAGACCGAGACAGATGCGGCTTAGCCCGCCGCCGGCATTTGCTTCTGGGCAGGGAATTGCGGTGCCAATGCTGGCCCAAATCTCTTGCTCCCTCTCTCCCTTTTTCAGCCTCTATTGTCGAGGCCTTCTTGTCTGAGCTTTTCATCCTCTCAAGAATGTGGGTACACAGTCCTTCCCCTTCATCTGCCCTGTTTTCTTTTATTGGTTTCTTTTATTTCCCTTTCCGAATTCTCTGGACCCTTTTCTTCTGATAGTGTATCCTACTAAGTACAACATGTCAGACAGCACATTGTCCTGCGTGGCAGTGAGACCTCGAAGTCAATAGTGCCTCCCCATACCCGCCAACGCCAGGCATGTTGGCGGACGACTCGGCTTCTTGGCGAGTGAGACCTTGGCTTGGCTCAGTAGATGCAAATGCGAAACGTAAAGGAGAAGAGAGTCAACATCTCACACTGAGGTCTCGTCCGTCGCGAGGCAATATCCAGACGAGGTAGAGCAAGTATTTCAGAGATTGTTAGCAAAAAAAAGAAAGAAAGAAAGCACGGTTTTGGCAAGTTGTTTCTTTTCGGCCCACTCGAAAAATGGAGAAATAGAAGAATGTAAGACTCCATACTTCCAGAGTTAAAAATAAAATCAACTACGAGCCTAGGCCTTTGGAGGGAAAAACTTAATTCTGGAGCAACACCCGTAGGGAACAGGACAGCCGCCAAATTGGCAAGTATTACATGTACTTATGTATGAGCTGATGAGCAAAGAAAGAACACCATCGTAAATACTGGGGGGGAAAACGCAGTCCGTTTCTCACAATACAGAATCTCAGGGCATTGCGGCTGGTACTTTTCTCCGACGGCTGACAACTGTCAAAACTGAAAGAGACACAGCCGTTGGCAAGAAGGACGCCATTATGTGACGTGGCGCTTTTGTGCTTCCGCTGGATATGTGTGTGCATTCCCATGGCACAGTCGAGACACAAAGCCGCAAGTCACAAGTCGAAAACATGCCCCAATGTCCCGATGAGCCCCTTCGTTCGCTCCTTCCCTCCCCTCTTGTTTTCCTTCCCTTTCTCCACCGACCTGCCCACTGGAGCGTTCGCTCCTGCCCATTGCTGGTCCTGCCTGCTTCGGTTGTGGCTGAGCCATTCCCGCCCTATGCGAAAGTTCAAGTGATGAGGAAAATGTGAGTTAGGATAGGGGTCCTGGACGGCAACCTTGGCCTTTGCCAGGCCAGATGAGTTAGCGCGACAAGAAAGAATGCACGCGAAACTTTAAACCAGGAGGTGGGCGTGGCTCGTTGGCTGGCTGGGCCGCTGCATTTCAGGGACGGGCTGGGCGGCTTCAGGCACCAAGAGCGCTAAAGTTCTGTGCCCAATGAGACGAGTAGAAAAATCCAGCGGGGCGCGCCAAACAGGGCAGAAAATGGAAAGGATATCCTGTTCCTGCAGTTCATACTGGCACAAAAAACAACAGAAAACACCACTAACAGTACCCACTCACACTTGACCCCTCCACCAGCCCTGGTCGGCTTTCCCCTGTCTAATCTTACGGAGAAGCGCCCCAGACGAGAAAAGGCCCTCAGTAGACAGAATGGGAAAGCAGAGCGACAAGCAGGCACCGGTGCAGCATGCATTAAAACCTGTAATAACCGCACTGCAGAAAACAACGGACCGCTGCAAGGTCCCACTGAAGAAATGAACAGTTCCGTCTCCACAACAGGGTCGAACAGACAAGACAAGACACTGCATCGTCCGAAGAGCCCCTGGAAGGAACGGTCTGGCGTGGGTCTGGACCACTGGGCTCGACAAGCCATGCCCTAGCGCCTGCCCAAGCGGCCTGGATGGCCCGGCGCCGTTTGCTGGCTTGTTGCCATTCTATCGTGGAGGCGCACAAAGGGGCGAAACTGCCTTCCTTGCAAGCCGTTTTGGCCCGGTGCTGACGTTGGGGTTGCAGCGAGAGGATTGCAAACTGAGGCACGTTCGGTCACCTTGTGAGTTGGCTTTTCGCTCTTTTATCCCATCACAACCGCCCTCATGCTGCCCGCGTTCATTTTCTTCCCTTTTCTCTTCTTCTCCCTCCCTTCGGATCTTCAGCCTCTCTCTGGAACACGCTCTTTATATTCCCACATTCCTTTATCACCTTCCGGCCTGGCCATTTTTGTTCTTCAACGTCACTCATTTACACCATTTTAAATATCACATTCACGACATCTTTGTCACCTTCCGCTCTTTTGCACTCCAACTATTGCACGCTCATTTACAAATACACGGCTCATATCGACAATCTGCTCGAACAGCTTCACTTGCCCAACTATATACAGCCACCTTCCACACAAACAAACAAAACAACTCAAAATGCGTTTCACTGCCGCTACCCTCGTCGCTTTCGCCAGCGCTGTCCTAGCTCAGACTGCCAACTTCGATGTCATCAGCCAGCCCACCGAGGGCTCCGTCGTCCCTGCCGGCGAGACCTACACCATCGTTTGGGCTCCCACTGCCGACTACAACAACGAACACCATCACCCTGACTCTGCTTGGTGGCGCACGTCCAAGACCCTGCAGCAGGTGTCTGTCATCAAGGGTGAGTTCTGCACAGAGCCGAATGTAATAAGGACGGCACATGCGTATACGTGTGTACCGTGGTGCAGTCTTGATCGATAGATTGTGTTGCTAACATACTTGCAGCTGGTGTCGAGAACTCTGCCGGCAAGTACGAGTGGGCTGTCTCCTCGTCCCTGGGCGCGGATGCCACGTACGGCATTGAGATCACTCTGGACTCGGACCCCAGCATCCTCGAGTACTCGTTCCCCTTCACCATCACGGCTAGCTCCTCCAGCTCGGGCTCGTCCTCCGGCAGCAGCTCCTCCGACTCGGTCTCGTCCTCGGCTGCCAGCTCCGCCGCTGCCTCCTCCACCAGCACCAAGACCAGCTCTTCGTCTTCATCTGCTAGGGTCTCTACCACCTCCACCACCTCCCAGTCTTCGTCGTCTTCTTCGTTTGCCCCGACGACCCTGGCGACCCTGACCTCCACCACTGCCGCTGGCAACTCGACTGTCACCAAGGGCACCGCGACCGTTGTCACCCAGACTGCCACCAAGAACGGCACGTCCGCCACGGCCACTGCTTCCACTGTCTCCACCAGCGGTGCCATGGCTCTGGGCGCCGGTTCTTTCGTCACCCTCGTCGGTGTCTAGCTATCGCTTTCTTCGCTTTGTAGAGGAGTTGGAAAAAGTGAACTGTTTTTGCTTTTCTCAAAAGACCGATGCAAGCATCAGTGGATGACCCGTGTGTGCGGACAACGGGTGAGTGGTGTGGTGTGGTTGAAGGAGAGTTACGACGATGAAAAATGGCTTATAGACGTTAAATTACCTGTGTGGCTTTCTATGGCTGCCACACCTCTTCACCCTTGTCCGACCTCGCACATACCCCTTCATCTCTTCTTTTGCATTTTTTCTTCTTATTTTCAGCGACGTTGGCATACAGCTTTTCAATTCTACGAGGTACTTCCGTTAGACGGGCAGCTCCCTTTTTTATTTGACTTTTACTTCTACCATCTCGTGTTTTTGTTTCTTAATATTGGTCATTGCACTCATTTGGTCATGGGATTCTTTGGGCTCTTAATACCTTACTTGCATGCTGCGGACTGGAATCCCTTGTCACCTTTTTTTCAATACGAGAATATGATTTAAACTCTTCACAAAATGAACCCCTCCTTTTCTTGCTACTTAATGCTTAAATCTGATTTCTCGTATTCATCGCCCTCGGTACATGTACTCTATGTCGACCGCGACGATCTGCACTGGGTGGGTGAGGTACTGTTGGCCTGGCATGGCTGTGCTCTTGGCGTTAAGTGACGGTTCTGGGCTCGGGCTGGCCAGTAATATACCTTGTCCTGCATGATCGACGAAAAGAGAAGTTCTGGGTTTCGCGGCTTCTCACGCAGTCTTGCTACTATTGTAACTCACCAGTTCAGTCTTCACCTGGTCACACGTCTAAAGTTGTGTTTTGTTCTTCATATAAAAAGAAGCGGATTGCATTTTCTGCAGTTCGATCAGATTTTGGTCTTGTCTTAAACGATGCTCTCTTTTGTTTCTCGGAAACCCCATTTTTGGTTTTCTAATGTTGGGATACCCAACTTCTTATGAATAACCTTGGCAATGCGACAACAGATTCAGATTTGTACGACAAAATACCACGCAGGAACACGATTGTCTGACATTGCGTGAGTATGCCACCGCCTGTCCTCTACTTCGCCTCTTTGGTCCTTGGCTGTGTTACCACGTCATCCGAAGAGAGGCGACGTAGTTGCTCAGCCGGCTGATACGATGGTGTCGAACATGAGCGCACATGCACGATTCCTGTGTATCCCCCCTTTTGCTCGGCCCGGAAGCGGGTTTCAATAAGGAAACAAAAGACAATTGATAGGAAAGCGAGAGATCTGATTCGTAGACCGCCAGGTGTGTTCGCATATGTACGACGTCTTGCCCCAAACAGACAGCTTGCCGACAATCTCGAGGGAGGAGCCAGCTTGGCCTCTACTTTCAGTTCTACTCCATATGACTGTGTCAAAGTGAACACTCTGCGAGCACTTATTCTTGTGCTCATAGCCGTGCCCGCGTATTTGCGCAGAAGAGCACAGCAAACAAAAAACGTGGTCCGAATCATCTGTCGGAGCTGCGCTTTTGGCCCCAGACACGGACCAATATTCCTGTCATGTTGCGCAAAGAAAAAAGACGTGGGCGATGTCTTAAAAAATGTCAGCTTAAACCGGAACAAAGCCGTATTTATTGTCCATCGTAGCTTCCCTCGTGGTACACAGCGTGCCTTTTGTGCAAAGAAGTTTAAAGAAGCGAAAGGGAAGGAGGGAAGGTGAGTAGAATAGGGGTAGAGAGTCATGTGTCCAAGAGCACACTGCTGATAGCAAAACCTATATATGACCAAACGCTGCATCTTGAAGCTGAGTGAACATTTCTTTACCATTCGAGTAACTTTGCACTTCGAACATAGCCATTGGCCAGCGCACCAGAGACGTCACATCCGAAATTGCATTTATACCTCGCTACAATGTCGCCGTCTTCTCCATCCGGTGGTTGTCTTTTGAGCCTCTCACCTTTGCGCCAGACAGTCACCAATGCACTTGTCACGCTCGCTGTTGCTTTGGCCACGATTCCACGACCGGTGGCCGGCCAGCTCGCCTTTGCCGAATCGTGCAATGTCCAGACAGCCCAGCTAAACGGCAGCTATCTAGGCATGTACTGCAAACAAACGACAACGCGGCGTCTTTTGGCTACAACTGACCTGGTATGAAAGTCCCATCAAGCGAAATAGGCCACCCCACAAGCAAATGCTATTTTATTGCTAACAATGAATAAAAGGATCGATCTCGACTTGTGTGTTGCAAACAGCAATGGCAAGCTCGTTGGCAAGAAAAAGTACGGATTTCTTCTCGTTATCATTTTTTTTTCCTTTATCTTGGCCCGACAGCATGCTGACATTTGGTTTTCTCTATTTCTCAGTGGAAACTTCCAGGCTTCCTGCTCCCAATGCAGCACCTCCTTTGCTCGCCTTCCAGCCAGCCCTCAAGCGGCTGGCCGTAACCGGTTCCGAAGCCTATAAGACCGGACTGACGCTCGGGCTGAAGTGCAACTGCCTTGGTAGCCGAGAACGCCTTCCTACAAGCAGCACATTGGATCTCAGTGAGTTTGATTGTGCTCGTATATTACATGGATGTGGCAAAGCTCTTTGTCACTGACAATTTGGACAGACACTGTTCTTGTCGATGTCGATGGGGCCATGGGCTGCTACGGCCGTTTGGGCAACAAAACGCTTCGTGGACCGCTGCCGAAGCCCTAAATTGCAAAGGAGACACAGTTGTTCCATTTTTATTTGTGATAGATGTCCAGTCTTGGGGGCGTATAGTGGTTTTCGATGGCCGTCACGGATTGAGAAGGTTCAAAAGATAAAGAGCAAAGGCTTTCATTTCATCACAGTTGTTGTATTATGTAGATGGGCCGAGGTATGCAAAGTCAAGCCAGGAAAGTCTTGATCTTCTCAGATTTATTAGAGTACAATTTGTTGCTACCACTTCTCTGTGAATCGAGATTCGGGCGTTCGTGTTATTTGAGCAAAATTATATTTTGCAATAATATATATATGCATATGAACAAAAAATTTGGCGCTAACTACTGTTAAATGAGCTGAAATACACATGAAAACTTAAGCTGTAACTGATTGCAAAACCCAAAACACTGGACTGAAGGTGTCATCGTCATCGATGATCACGGCTTTGGACTTGGCCCTGAGATTGGACCGTGTGCTCATGATCGCCTCGGAAAGTGATGTTTTCGCGACTCGCATCGGTGGCTATTGAACTCATCGTGGCACCCCGAGGCAGATCAGGCAATCCTGGGGATCAAGGCGTTTGCGGGCAGGGAGGGAATAGTGGAGGCCGCCTTTGGCAAGGCCTCAAAGTTGATCATTGTGCTCTTCTTGACCAGGATATGACATGGAGAAGGGGACATCGGGGTAGGCAGGGGCTGCGAAGTTGGTTCCAGCGGGGACGACTGAGGTGTTTGCGCCAGGAACGGCGAAGACTGGCTTTTCCCTTGCGGGTCAATCCATTGGGACAGGCGGTTGATCTGCTGTTGAGGCCGAAAGGGCGTGGCCAAGGACGAGAGCGAGGAGAAGCGGACTGAGTGGCCGGAGTTCACAGATGCATTTGATGCAATTCGAATGCCGGTGTCTGTCACGCCCGCAGTGCGGTCTCCAAAAAGTGGTTCGTCATCTCGCTTGGTCACTATCCTTATGCCTGCTCATTCTCTTCTCAACGCCCCATCTGAATCATATGGCGCGTCTGAAAACAAGCTCCTGCCCTTCTCCATGTTGATCATGAGTTCATAGTCGTTGGGCACCTCGTTCTTCGCGGCCATTGATGATGACCGCAGAAGACCGTGGGTACGCCACGATATGCTGGAGAATGCATTATGGCTATTCAGAAGAACAGGGCCTAGAGGATTGCCGATGCTGCGACTGTTCTTGCTTCTACTTGGGTTTGGAGCGGGTTTGTCGATAGCGGGCGGGTGTTCGGCGGGAACTTCTCGTCCCACTCGTCCAAGCCACAATACCTGAAATCGTGAAAGCAAGTTCGCAGAGTTCCAGGCAACCGGCAATATACGATACTTGGCTCGAGGATGACCCAGTGGCACGATTGCTTGACAGCGTGTTAATATTTAAGTTAATAAAAAAAGAACAAAAAACATTTCAGCTGGAGAGTGCCATACATACAGCGTCTCGAGAGAAATTAAATGCGACAACGCTCAAACGGTGCGGCGAACGTAAGCGACTCTGAACAATAGGGCTATAGCAGCGCTGAAAATTTCTTTGTCAGTTTTGGAGAAAGATAAACGAGGGAAAGCGACAGGCACTACCAAGATGCCCTAATGTCAGGAGTATGAAAGAGCCGTGAGCTTATTTCACGTGAGCCGGACCTTCCACAAGCATGAAACGGCAGGATAGCCCAGCGTCCAGTCAAAGCAAGCCACTGGTGGCAGAGTGCCACGATAAGAAACCAATAAAGACATGAACGTGGTCCGTCCATGGCATGGTACCCGAGGGACTTCGGAAATGGCTGCATCAGAAGTAGACATTCGGACGACATTGGAACACGGCCACAAACAAGAGCGGAATTGTCGTTGTCCAGAAAAGCACAATGACCACGCAATGAGCGCGTTGGTGGATCGCTGAACGGCAAATTTTTGAGGAGGAACGGAGGTGGAACAGACGTGCGGACAGAGGCCACGGAGCCGCGACAGCATCTACGCAGACTCCACCAGGTCACCTTACCGCATTCGAAGCTTTCGTCGATGTCATTGCCCTCACCCTGTGTTCCGTACATGCCGTCCACGCCACAGAGTTGCAGAAGCACCGAACTAACCTAGTGAGAAGATCTGGAAGTAGAAGAGCTCAGTTTGCCTGTCCCCGACGGCTTAGTGTTCCCACAGTCTTCAAAGGACACGATCGCCGCAAAGCATAAGCGTAGTGTCCTATTGTTTGAATTTGAGAGTTGACTCCCATAGCTTCTACCCCTGCCCGCGTCCGACAGGAGAGCAGGCATACCTAAGCACGGTCGATGAAAATTTGACAGAATAGCTCTTCCCATACCATAGTTCCCGGGACCCCTGGCCTCCCGCGGTTAGGCCCGGCTCTGCCGACCCAGAGTTCCTGCTCCCACCCCAGCTGTCCTCAGACCTTCGCCCAGAAACTATAGTCTCTGACCGCGAGTCTCCCTCGACCCTCTCCGCTGGGCCCAGAGTAGTAAAGGGGGGAGAGAATAACCCTAATTGTCGAGGAGCGAGAGGCAAAGGAAAAACGAACACGTACTCTGGGAATGGCCAATGGGCAAGTCCAATAACCCCGATGGAGACATGGCGTCCCGCGGAGTTTCTTCCAAAAGAACGAAGAAGAGGGAGAAGAAAGAATGGAAATAGAAGAAAAGGAAACAAAATAGAGACGAAACAAAGAACGAGACAACGGACTTCTGTGTCGTGTAGCCACAATAAAATAGGCTCTGGGGCTTTTGTACGCTCGGCGACGTGGTGTTGCACCTGGCGTCGAGGCAAAAACGCCACGATTTCCAGAATCAAAGCACAAAACTGTAACAAAAAGGCCCTCGTGCTGGATGCAATAATAGCTTCTGTGGCTCGGTGCCGGCATTTCTCCGGACGCTTGGGCAGCCCTCGGCTTCCTCACGATGCTGGTAGCTCCTTCCTCAACTTTCTATTGTCCTTCCTATAGCTCTTTCCTATTCAGTACTTGCATACCTACTCACGTGGTCTCAACAACGAGACAAGGTTAACGGCACAGTACAGCAGATCAGACCAAGTACGATACCACCGGAAAACTTAGCCCCTGAGGCGCACGTTATGCTCACAAGAAGCAATTGGACATTCAAAATAGCGGTGCCACAGCCCCTTGCTGGTGGCAGGTCTGAGATTGCCGCTTTCGACCTGCACCTTGAGGGACCATAGTCGCTGTTCTTCATCATGCTAAGTATTTACCTTCGCACGAGAAACAACGAGAAACACTTGAGAGGCAAGCCTTCAACTAGGTCAAGACGGGGACCGCCATAGCTTGTTGACATCCTCGTGATTGTAGCCTCGATTGCGGTTTTCAATGCCAGCGACAGGGTCAATGTTCGCAAGACATGCATAGGCACCGGCCACATGCCCAATTACCCTTCACTTTGGATATCCTCGACAACCCTCCCGACTCTCGAAAGTCGAACCGATTACTCCTTCACTGGCTTTACTGCGTGGCCTTTCGTTTTTAGTGCTCCGTTTCCGTTCCATCCCACGATGATCGTCTTGTCCATTTCCGCGATATCGGATACTGCAGGACGCGGCAGGAAGTGGAAACGCGGGACCAGAAACGAGAGACGGGAAACGAGGAGAAGAAGCCGAGAAAAAAGAGGGGAAAGTGCCATATCATTCGCCGCACAACTCTGCACAGGATTCTGCCAAAATGGGGAGTAAGACGAAGCCCTCCGGTATGTCCAAAGGACGCTGCGGCAAGCCCGCAGTGCTGCATGCCGTCGTCCAGAAAGAGCTGCGCAAAGGCTGCTGCCTGAGACTCTGCATATTCGATGTCACACTGGACATGATGTGGTGGCTGCGGCCTTCAACAAAGATAGCCGCCTTTCCAGGGTTCCAAGGGGGCCCGTCTATTATTATGTATCTTGCTGAACTCTGCCAACGTCAACAGGACTCTGGTTCGCAAGGGCTCAGTCTGTCTAGCCCCGGCTTCTGCCAAGCTCCCGACTACTCCTCCGGGTCGTATCACCTAATCACTGTGCGTTTCTTCTGCATATGCGCCGGCCTGCCGCAATGGATGGCATCCATCTCCAGTCCTCCGTCCTCCGTAGATGAGTTGACCAGCGCGGTGATGGCTGGTCGGAGGTGCTTGGATCGCCTTGTCGCGTCGACAAGAAGACATCCGAGCAGATGCAGGCAGGCAGATTGTCGAGTCGTTTACGAAGAGCCGGTACTTATGGCAGCTGGACTACCACCCGCAAGCACTGGTCATAAAAAAATGCATTATGGTGGTCATCGCCGACGATATGCCGGAGTTCATAAAAGTCCGTTGGTTGAGGGGTGCAGCGCTGCCGTTCTGCGCCTTTCGAGTCCCGCTTTTTCGGCAGGTGCGCATGCGGAGTTCAGGCGAGCTCAGGCGAGCTCCAGCGTTGCAGCCAGCGTCCCCCTGTCCCGTCGTTCCTTCCTCACCTTCTGTTGATGCTGTGTGGCAGGAAAGGTCTTCGCGCTGCTCTTTCCCGTCCCGCGTTAGTCTTGCCCCTTTTTCTCGACCTTTCACAAGATTACTGTTTGGTTTCTCAAACCCCTCTGCACTCGATAGATATACATTATGCTGATTATATATCTCTATATGTTGCACTCCTTGTGTTGAATTGCTCTTCTCCACACCGTCAACGATTCCAAAGGACACTGCCCTCGGCGGCCAGCAACGTCATACCCTTTGTCCTCGACCACAGCATTGCCTTTTGTTTCATCCCATATGTCTTGGACTGAGTCCCTCGTTCACGAGATCGTCCTTACGCGTTGTGCTCGCCAGCCTCCGCTGTTCCAGCTCGAGTTCGAGGCCGGAGCTCTTTATTTACCTTTTTTGTCTGCCCTTGGCCGTCAAACGGATTCCGATCGCCCCGTTCCACAGCTAGGTGGGCGCCCAAGGTTTATGCTTCTGTAAGCCTTCTCGCCTTCTGCCGCTTACGCTTGGTTTGGTGTTTTAGCCTGAGCCTCTAGCCCTTCCTGTCAGCCAGGCACCCCTCGCATACGCGCGCCGCCTCACGCGAGCTGTTTAGATCGACCCGAGCATCGAGTATTTCTCGAGCAGGCTTTCGCCACCATCGGCACAAGAGCCCTCTTCTCCTTGCTTCCCAAAACACCCACAATCACCAACCGAGCAAAACAACGGCATACCTTTTACTGTGGCCTTGTGAGTCGGCAGGCAAAGGTCGTTCAACGGTGATGGAAATGGACGACAAAGGCTGGGCGTTGCTGCACCCAGCTGTGGGTGCCGGCAGCCTCGGCCTCGTGCTGCTCCTGTCCCTCCCAAACCTTCCGCATGTGTGGACCAAGGCCCAATTTGCGCGACGCAATCGCGGCGCCCAGGGCGATGGCGCGTACGAAGCTGTCCCGCAGCTCTTTGAGAGTGCTGACGGCAAAGGCTACCGAGGAGTCGGTTGCTGCATTCTCCGATCGACAGCCTCGCTTGGCGCGTACCTCAGCCTGATTCTCGGCCTGGCAAACATCCATTGCAGCCGCTATCCTACTCACGCTTCGCGTCTCACCACCAACGCCGTCCGACCGGCCATGGCTAACTGGATTTGATAACTGGGCTGACGTCCCAGCTTGGGCGCTCGTTGGCCTCCAGTGCGCCAGCATGCCTTTCAAGGAGCAGTATGACCGCCGGTTCTACCTCTCCATTGCTGCGTTCCTGTCCAGCGTCGTACTGCTTGGCTCGGTCACGTATCGATATGGCTACGGCATTTTCCATGTACTGGCGGCAGAGATGTCTCCCCCAGAAATGGCTTTGCCATCGCAACGGCAGTGTGCTGGCTGGTGCAGGTCCTTGCTGCACTGGCCGCTTCCCTTTGCTTCGCCTCTTTCCCCATCGCCCAGACGTCTACTACCGAGGTAGCTTGGTCGACGCAGCAGCATGCTGTCTCTATCCTTTTCTCGCTTCAGCTTCAACTGGAACAAAGTCGTTTCGACATTGCCAATGCGCGGAAACTGGAGCTGGAAGATCTTCCCAGTCTAGACGGCAACAACTCGCTCCGCCTGCGTGAACGAGCGGTACCGGTCTCTCGCGGAGGCAGTGCGGGTGGCCCAAAGGGCCGTCTTTGGTGGCAGCTGATCATGGCTTACAAATGGCCTTTGCTCCTGCAGTGGGCGCTGACGTTTTGTGCGCTCCGTGCTGGCGTTGTTCCCCCAATTTGTCATTTACCAGTTCCTCGAAGGTCTGGATAACCACCAAGGCGGCAACAAGGCTGCAAATCCAAAGCTCTGGGCTGGGTGATTGGTATCGGTATCAGTTTGGTTCTCCAAATCTGGATTGGCAGCGCGCAGCGTTGGCTTACGTCCAGCCGCCTGGAAGCGCCACTGAACTCGCTCGTCCAAACCCTCATTTTCCAAAAAGCGCTTCGACTCGATGAAGCTGCTGACCCTGGCACAAAGTCCTCAGACGAGGACAAAAAAGGTGGCGACAAAGGCAAGAAGACAGCCAAGAAAGCAGAGGGTGATGTTCGTCAGTCTGTTGTGAACCACATGAAGCTCGACAGGTAAGCAGCTTTCTCTCTGTTTCTCGCCTTTCTTTCTCTTCTTTTTTTTTAAAAAAAAAGGAATTGTTAAAAAAGCTGGATGCTAATAATGTGTACAGTGGCCGAATGATGATCTTTTGTACATACAACTACTGGTTCCCCCTCGCCATTTTCAAGTTGATCCTGGCAGGTACCGTTCTTGCCAAGTTGTTGGGCTGGAAGGCTTTTTTGTCTGGTTTTTCGTGTGCCCTGCTGGTCTACCCTGTTAGCCATGCCATGTCCAAAAAATATGCCGAGATCCAGTTTGGTCTCATGAAGTACCGCGACGCCAAGGCACATGTCCTGACAGAGGCACTGCAGGGGATGCGGCAGATCAAGTACTCGGCCCTCGAACAGCTGTACGAGAAAAAGATTATTCAAAGCCGCAACGAAGAGCTGGCGGCAGTTTTGGCGGGTCGCCAAGTGGATGTGTTCCCTCAGTTTTGTCATCAACACGGGCCCATCATGCTCTCTTGCATTTCCTTGGCAGTTTATACGTTTACCACGCCGACACATGTTCGTGCGTCGGTCATCTTCGCCTCCCTCGGCCTCTTTGATCAGCTGATGAGGCCATTGGATACCTGCGCTGATCCAGGTATACCTCATGGAGGCCTGGACAAGCTGTGTCCGTGTCGAAAAGTACCTCAACCAACCCGACAAGGCGCCTGTTGCCGACGCAGGCGACAGCATTGTCTTCAAGAATGCCACTGTGCGCTGGCCCCGCGTCGAGGACTCCGACGTCCCAGCTAGCAGAGAAGCACCTGCACCACAAGCCGCACAAGCCGCACAAGCCGCACCCGAACTATCGTCAAACGCAGCTGAGACTGGTGGTATTGTTGCACCCGAAGAGACACGTTCTATCCTGCGCAATATTGATGTTGCGTTTCCTCCCGGAGAACTGAGCCTGATTACTGGCAAGACTGGTGCTGGCAAGAGCCTCCTTCTAGCCGCCATTCTCGGCGAAGTGAAGCTATTGTCTGGCGATGTCACAGTCCCGCAGGCGCCCTGGTTTCCGTTATTGAAAGTGAGGATGTTAATGAAAACAGCTGGGTTCTGCCATCCCTGACAGCCTTTGTCTCACAGACCCGTGGGTTGAGAGTGGAACGCTCAAGGACAACATTCTGTTTGGTATGCCGTTCAGGGAATCCCGGTATCAGAAGGTGCTCCAAGCCTGTGCGCTAGCAAAGGATATTGAACTTTTTGGCCGACGGAGACATGACCGAAGTCGGCCCAAGGGTGTCACGCTCTCCGGCGGCCAGCGGTGGCGTGTCGCTCTCGCCCGAGCTCTCTACTCCCGCGCCGGTATCCTCATTCTTGACGATGTCCTGAGCGCTGTCGATACCCATGTCGGTCGAATCATTGTGAACGAGGCGTTGACTGGCGATCTTGCTCGAGCCGCACAAGAATTCTTGCTACCCACCACCCGGAAATGTGCCTGGCTCATGCTTCCTATCTTGTGCGCCTAGACAGCGAAGAGTCGAAGGCGTGGAGTCCATGAAGCCCGACCAAGAAGCCGAGAGCCTGTCTGCGGCGAATGTTGCTGGTGCTGGAAGCTCGGCGTCTATTGAAGAGGAGAAGAATCAGCAGACGAAGATGGCAACGGCACAGCTTCAGGGCAGAACAGACAGCAAAACTGCCAGCGACAAGAAGGCGGATGGTGAGGAGCGCGAAACTGGCCGTGTCAAGACCCGAGTGTACCGCGAATACATCAGGGCTAGCAACTCGCTTTTCCTTTGGATTCTTATTCTCGGTCTTCTCATCACGAGCCGTCTCCTTGGTGTAGCCACCACTTGGTCTCTCAAGGAACTCTCGGGCAGTTATGAGAACGACGCCAACGCCAGCATCGCCAGCCACAGCTTCTTCACCCAGACCAGTGAACCGGAGTGGGATTGGCACGCTCGTGCTCTGAAACTTACCCAGCTGCCGACGACATCAACATTGAAACCGTCGACGACGACTTGACATACCGTAAAAACGTCATTTTCTGGATCACCGCATATGTCATCTTCGGCTACTCAACACTTATTGTCAGTATTGGTCAGCAGCTTCTTATTATGTTCACTGGCCTGCGTGCATCGAGAGTCCTGTTTGAAAAGATGACGCACTCCATCTTACGTGCACTCTCAGCTGGATCGACAAGACCCCGACAGGTCGCGTTCTGAACCGCTTCACGTCCGACACATTCACCGTGGATAGGCGTTTGGCCAACGACTTGAGCTCGTTTCTTCAGAGTGCCATTGGGCTTGTTGTAATAATCGCAGCAAGGTTAGTTGCTGTTTGTTCTTTTCTCGATTTTGTTTTATTCCGTTATTTTGTTTTTCAGACTTTCAGCTAACCTGCTTGCAGCGTGTCTGTCTCGCCGTTCATTGTCATTTTTGGCTTTGGCCTGCTGATTTTGTACGCGCGGATTGCCAATGTATACATTGCAGCCGCCGCGAGGCAAAGCGCATCAACTCTGTGGCACACTCGCCTGTGTATGATCAGTTTAGCTCCGTTCTCACGGGTCTTTCGACAATTCGCGCTTTCCAACAGAACTGATTTCTATATGGACGCGTTTTCGGGCTTATCGACAACTCGGCCAAAGCCAGCTGGGCGATGCAGCTTCTGGCACGCTGGATGAACTTCCGAATGGGCATGTTCGGCGCCGTTTTTGTGACTGCTGTTGCTAGTTGCATCGTTTTTGGTAATGTCGAGGCATCTCTAGCAGGCTTCGGCCTGGTCTTTGCTCTGCGTTATACGAGCTCTCTCTCCCGACTCCTTGCAAACGTTACTAGCATCGAGCTCGGATTCAACGCGGCGGAGCGGATCCTCGAATACATCGACATTGACACTGAGTCGGAAGGTGGGCAGGATGTGCCTGCAGCGTGGCCGACTAAGGGTCACATTGAGGTTGAGAACCTGACAGTCAGCTACGGCCCAACTCTGCCCCCAGTCTTGAAGGAACTCAACTTTGAGGTGCAGCCTGGTGAACGCATTGGTGTTGTTGGCCGAACTGGCGCTGGAAAATCAACCCTTGCTGCGGTATTCTTCCGCCTACTGGAGGCACGGGAGGGAACTGTCCGGATCGACAACATTGACATCTCGACTCTTCAGCTGGATCAGCTTCGCAGCCGGCTCGCCATCATCCCTCAAGACCCGTTCCTCTTCTCGGGCACGCTGCGGTCTAATCTCGATCTAGAAGACTCCATCGACGATTATGACCTGCACCATGTCCTCGAGAGAGTCCACCTTGTTGAGCCGAACGCCGATGCGGTGCCTCTTCCTTTGGAGGTTGACAGCGGCAATGTTCCTGATTCCGTCACGAGCGCCGGCCTCGTCGAGGATCACACTACTGAAGAAGTGGCCCGGCTACTTGACTCAAGTGGTCAGGAGCCTGTCCCAGAAGAAGATATAGCCAACCCGACAGATGCAGCGGTCGTTTGCCTCGGACTCTGTCACAGAAGTAGGTTCCACAGGGCCGGAGGCGGAGAGTAGCGGAAGCACGACAGGCAACGACCACGCTGGCAACACCACCAGCGTCAGCGATGGCGACAGTGTCATCAAGAGCACCAAGGACGACGAAGTCAACAGCTTCACCAACCTGGCTATGCCCATCTCCACTGGCGGAGGCAATCTCTCTCAGGGCCAGCGGCAGCTTGTTTGCCTGGCGCGGGCATTGTTGACGCGTCCCAAGATCGTTGTCTTGGACGAGGCCACGTCGGCCGTGGACCGCGGCACGGATGGTGCGATCCAAGAGTCTCTTCGCCGCGAGTTTGCATCTGGCGGCTGCACCGTTCTCGTTATTGCCCATCGTCTGAGCACTGTTGTTGATTTCGACCGGCTGCTGGTTCTAAAGGAAGGCCGGGTCGCGGAGATGGGCACACCTCGGGAGCTAATGGAGCGTGGCATGGCTCTCGATGCGAAGAGGGCGGCGAGCGTGGCTGTCGAGGGCGATAGCGAGGGCGAGAGCGAGAGCAGCGACGGTACTGGGCATTTTGGGAGCTGGCGAAGAAGAGTGCCGAGAAGGACAAGCTTTTGGAAATGGTTTTTGGGAGAACGTGCCTACCTTTTGATTCTGGACGACGAGAGGTGGCTGGTCGAGGAGATAGAAAAGGAGGGCCTGCAGGCTGAACAAAGATACATCGCGGCGTGAAGTTAACATGCTAGAAAAATAAAACAGAAATAGTCATTAACGAAGCAATTGGTTGCGTATCACATTACTGGGCAGCAAAGGCCACTATTAGGGTTTGCCTAGCTATATATAGTGCGAGGTCCAGCGAATGTCTTTGAAGACCGGATTAGGAAGGAAGAGGAAGGAAGACTACAGTGGCACCTGCCACGTCCCACGTGCCCAACCACTTCCACTCCGTGATGCTTCCCAGGCCTTGTTTCTGCTTTCTCTGTTTTCTTCCTCCCCCCCCCTAAGTCTGAAATCCCGACGGTCTCCCCTCTACGTGATCATGCTGTTGTTACGGCTTGGGCGCTTTCTGCTAGCGAGGCCATTTGACCCTGAACAACTTCAAACTGCTATCTCCTCAGCAAATTGATGCATCGCAAACGGTATAGTCGACAAAACACCGGCTTCCAGACGCTACAAAGTACGCATGGAGGCGATACGTTAACTTGCAACTTTTGTTCTAGATTCTATTTGATTTCTTGCTGCTTTCTTTGTTAGTCTCGTTACTTTTCTGACACTCTCTCGCGGCCTATAGATAGAAAACAGTCGATGGACGGCTAACCTTTGTGTCTAGCGGTACCCTCGAGTTCTCGAGTTCTCGCCGAAGGACCTCGACAACTCCCTCTTTTTCTTCTTCCTGTTTGATTCCTGTTTCTTCTATTTGACATTCTTCTATCCAGGTCTGCTGGAGTTTCGGAACGCAACAACATCTGTCCAACTGGACAGACCCCTTTATTCAGTCCGCCTTTGCTATCGAAAGTATAGCTTCACTCTCCTTTTTCACATTTTACGCTCTAGAATCATCATAATGCCCCCCTTTGGCTTAGATTCAATTTCCAATTTAAGTAAAAGCTGACGATACTTCTGAACAGAAAGCTACAGATTCAATTGCCTCCTTTTCCTCGACATCCTACATACGGCTCACACGTTCTGCCACCCACATACGATCAATGGTCTCGACATTGCTCCTCCTCTTTCTCACCCCTATGTAGCACTGGTCCTTTTCTAAATGTTGCCAGCACTCCGCTCCTTATGCTAGCAACAAGTATCGTACATGCTCCCCCGAAAGGCCATCGTTTCCCTCTTCCAGTCGCAACGAAGGGATTCCTTAAGTCGACCAAGTACTGGTATCTGCTTTCGTCCTACACTTTCAGCTTGACATTCCTCCTTGCTCTACACCGTCCGTCGAAGAAAAGCAGAAATCCATCTAGCTTTCCCGATTCCTACCGTACTATAATGGCACTCTTTTTTGGTGATCTCTTGGGCGAGGGAGAGGAGAGTCGTTTGGAAAGCTGCAGAGCCATTGGTCACGTCGGCATGCCTGAAACAATTGGTTACAGCAATAGAAGAGCTCGGGATACTGAAAAGGTGTGATATTCTGCCACTGTTCTGTCTTGCAAGCCTCGACAAGCCTTCCACTCCAAAGGTGCTTGTCTGACCAGCCGTCGATGGTCTTTTCTTGAGAGCGGGCTTATCTCGACCGAGTAGCTCCTATTGACGAGGCTCTTTTCTTCCTTCGCTCCCTGTTTACCCTCTTCTTTTCTCGCACACCATTCAAGCAAGCTTCTGGAAAGTCGAAATTGGCTGGTCGGCCTCTCACCGGATCACGGTCGCGTAAACTCTCGTAGGCGAGATCTTCTCTCTGGATTCTCTCACCACCAACACCTGACACTCGTCAGGTGACGCTTTGCCTTAAGAAGCCAGATTTGACTATCTCGCTGTCGAAATGTTCCAACGTGTTGAAAGCTATCTACATGCTTTGGCCATCTTCTAGACCTCGTCTGTGGGCCCGCCCCGGCGAAGAAGGACAGTGACGTGGTCGCTGTTGTGTTCTTGAAGTATCAACTAGTCTACATTTCGATTACCGTCGTCGACATAGCTCACTGCTAGGAGCAGGCATCTTTCAAGTTGCTCTTCCCCAAGTATTACTGAAGCATCATCTGCCGCTTAAACTATCTCGATGCTGCGGGCGTCAACAGAATACCCGGCATATCTTGCTGGAGAACGATATAATGCGAGCTTCTTCGATCACCACCGGGTAGGCTTCAATATTTTCATTGCTCGATCTCGCTTCTCTTTTGCTTCTTCATCTTCGTCCACATTGCCATACCGAGGCCTGTGGCGTTTGCCTCTCTGCCCTCGATCAATGCATGGCCACTTCCTATTGCTTTTGCCAAGTCATGACGCGCCGTCACGCAACCTGTTCAGCCCGTCACTTTCGCGTCCCATTGTTTGTTTATTTTTCCCCCGTGACAAGGTGCCTTGGTGACGCAGTGGGCTCAATGGCCTGCCACGTGCGTCCTGCTCATGACGCAGAATGACAAACATGAATCGAGGGCTATCCGACCGATGCCCTGATGGTGACTGCCTCCTTCCTCGTCATTACATTACCCACTTTTCGTTCCTTCCTCGTGAAGAACGCACAGCATCTAGCCTGCTATTTTTGCACATAATTTTTGATCGTTGCCGCTCCAGCTCGATGCCCCCAAAAGATATAAAACCTCACTTTCCCTCCTTCTTCCCCTTCTCCTCTTTCCTTCTCTCCTCTCTTTCTTCTTCACTCATAACCAACACCACCAATACCACCACCAAGATCACCATAAAAAGTCAGTACTACGCAGTTCATCTTTGTATAGCACTCTGCTCTTTGTGTTTTGTTCTTTGAACTCTATATGCTGACACTATATCAAATTAGAAGACATCCAATAAAGAGATGGTGCGACTCTCTAGGCCAAGACCACTGCGTCCCTTCAACATCGTCTATTGATACTAACTCTCGCCTAGGTGTGTGCAACTCTTCGTCGCCGGAGGGCGACTTGGTCTCTCTCGGGCTGAAGGTATGCCGCCGCCGCCCTCCTAACGTACTCATCTATATATCCTCCGGCTATTTACTGACATTGGTGCACCAGACCATTTCGGGTGGATGCCAGATATGGGTGGTCAGGGCTGTCTTCCCTTCGGGAGGCGGCTCCACCGCTGCAGTCCGGTCTCTAGACTGGACTGCACTCCACATCCTCACGGATGTCGCTGTTGCTCGCTAGAAGCAAGAGCAGGACATCTGTGGGGAACGAAGTAAGTCCCTATCACCTTCCCTCTTCTATGCCAAGCGCAATACAGGGTCTGATGCCGTGTTTGATACAGATGATCTTGGTCCTGGAGAGACCACGACATCGGGCGCCTCCCAGGCAGCATATGGCAATGATCCTGGCCCGGTCACCCGCGGCGTTGTCGATGGCATTTACAGTAGCCATCTCCTCTCATGAGCTGCCCACCAGCCAGGCGGGTAATGTGAATGATGAGACTCACTCTCAGTGGACGAGCATATTCGTGCGCACAGCGATGTGCGATGGCTGCGAGACTCGGGGGCATGCTGTTCTGCAGCGTTGCTCCTCTCGTGGCTGCGCGCTTCAGGTGTGCCACGGATGTCGCTCGTTGGCGATCGTTATGACACCGGCACGGCATCGCCATTAGGTGGCCAGGTCAGCTGGGAGCCACCCCGTCGTGTGCCACGGCGCCGTCGCGGCGTTGTTCACCGCCGGGGGGTTGAGACTCATGCCTCTGCACACCGAGGGTCTCACTGCCGACTGCCCATAGAGGGCGTCGTCGGTGAGGCTTGGAGTCGGGAGGCTCTCAACCCATGTGCAGCTTGGGGAGGCTGCCCCGGTGTTGGGCTCGCCGGGGTTTTGCTCAGTCGGTTTTGACCGACTGCAGCTTTTCCGCGCGGCCCACGCCCCATCTTGAGAGAAGGGCGTGTTGTAGCCCGTGAGTAGTTCTTGACTTTACTGTCCGTGTTTGCTGCTCTTATTTGTCGCTTTTTCTAACGTATTGAACAGCAAGGCCAAAGCATCGCGTCTGTGTTGGTCTTTTTCGAGACCACCGTTTATCTCTGTGCTTTTCTTCGGCCACCCGCCTTCCTCTGACTCCTCCTTGGCATCATTTCTGTCCGGCTGGCCCTCGCCCTTCCTCCACTTGCCAGAGACCTAGCACGCATGCAGCTGCCCTCGTTGCCGACGAAGCAGAGGCTTTGCCCGCCGTGCCACTCCTTTACCGGACGTTGTGCATCGGTGGTCGGCCTCTGTTATGGATACGAAAAACTCAGAGCCACGAATAGCCCCAGCCAACACTCACGCGCTCATACATAAGGCGTTGTCGATTTGAGGCTGCTACCGAGGCTTGCTCAACAAACTCGACGCACAGAACACAGAACAAGAGGAAGCTTTCAGCGCCCGCGACATGTGTCGAATATAACCATGATTTCGAAAACGTCGAGATGGGATATTTGGAAGGGGGCGCAGGGCCAGGATACATGTTGGATGAGATTATTTCGTCCCGTTGAAACATCTAGCTGGCTGTTGGCCGGTGCTATGGACTTAAAGGCTCTTTGCTGCTTATCTTCATTTTTTTTTGGCTTTCCTTAATTCTTGCTTTCAATGCAGCATCGGAGTACCGGTCTCGTCTTTGCGCTTTTCATTTTTCAAATTCCAGATCTTGTCAAGTTTCTCTCAGATGCCGCTCAATACTGATTGGGTTGATAGGGGTTGTAGCCTGCCACCCTGAGCAGAGAAGATTCGAAAAGAATGAGGGAAAAGAGTACCCCAAAGGATAAGGAATCAAACCAAAAGAAGGTTTGCTTCACCGCTTACAGATGGAAGCCTTCCCCCCTGGACTAATTCATACTTCTTACTACGGAAGCAAGTTCATGTCATGTGCGACGACAAAGATTAGTAGCCCATGCACACACCGCTTACAATCAACAAAAGGATTCTGGATATCCTTGTCACCCTGCCGACTGCACCATCCCACTTATTCTTGTATCTTACCCTTAATAGTATTTGGCCGACGGATGCCACCGCCACTTGCAAGCCTTTTTTATTCTTTTCTTTCTTGACAGAAGCGACGCTGACAACAGGAAATGGCAACGGCACAGTGGGCCACGGGTTTGCGACTGCCACCATCCCAATTGGACAGCCATGAAATCGTCCGAGACGAGAGGCTCTCTAGTGCTTTCCCCTCTGACTGCCTCTTCCCCGGACGTTTTTTCTTTCCGTCGCGTTCTCCCGGCTGACGATCCCGAGTTTGTATTCAACCACCCATTGTGTCCCTAATGCGGCCAGTGGCGAACACAAGGTAAATCATACAATTACAAGAGTGAAATACCTGTTCCACATCATTATCCTTCCCCTGGGCTGAATCTCTTGTTTAACCAGGCTTCCGCCCCTGTTTCCCGTTTCTTGTTTCCACATTGACCAGTGCACACGATCTTCTTACCAAGCCCCTGCCCTGTCTTCTCTTTCGCAACAGGACTATCTCTGCACCACAACGATCCCCGTCCGCTTGCAGCACCAGGCATCTGTTGCAGAGAGTTGAGTCTACGTACATGTACATGCACGAGTTATGTCAGATGATCCCCGGTACATTCGCTAAGTTATCGGGATGGTCAGCCTTGACATCGAAACAGGGGGGGAGGGGCGATGTTTCCCGCCGATCTTTACCTTGCCCTCTTCCCATGCTCGCCCTATCCCCCCATGGCTCGCCATTGTGCAATCATCGTCCTCCGCACTCCGTTATGCCAATAGCTATCTTTTATCTTTCTACGCCATATTCTAGCCTCGAACCCCTCCGTCTCCCCTGGTCTTCCCCACCAAGGCCCCCGTACCACTCTGCGTCCTCCTGTGATTACTTTCTGTTACATGTCCATGTAACCGCGTCCAGCCCCGTCCATGTCTCGTTGCCGTCGACTCCGTGGACGCAATGCGTGTTATGTGATTTGGCCTTTGATGAAGGGGAAAGTGGGTGTGGTTGGATCCCATGCCATTTAATTTAAACGTCTTATTGTGGGCGTTGGTAGGGGCTTTTACCGCGTTTTTTTTCGTGTTTTTCGCGTTCTTTCCCTCTTCTGGCTTCTCTGTCCTCCATCTTTTTTGGTGGCCTTCTTGCTATTTCCTCTGCTTCGGGACTCTCTGTTCCTCTCATCTTTTTTTTTGCGCTTTTGCTATGTTTCCTCATTCTTCGGACGGTTCTCTGTTCGAGTATATTTCATATTTTCCTGGCGGATGCGGCGGCGGTAATGCGATTTATTCTAGTTGGCGTTACGGCGTGTAAGAGGAAATGCGCCTTGCCCTTGGTCGATATTACTACATACTCGTAACAATCACTGATTACTTCTATTAACATTCATTTTGCGCTTCTGTATGAAACCTGAGAAGCTCACTCTTGGCCGTCTCAGAAGGCCTCGATTTCTTCAGCCTTGGAAATTATGAAGGTATGAGCACTGTTCAATCATAAGACGGTTTTAAAGTTGATATATGGCTCAGATTCCTATAGGAAACAAGTCTTTTCCTTCTCAATTTCTTCCCATTTTGTCCCGAACCTTCCTTAGTCATCGAATAACGTGCTGCCTTTCAAGTAGTAGTAAGACGTTTTCCCTTGCCAACAACGAGATCGAACGCCCGGGTTAGCTCAATCGGTGTAGAGCGTGAGAACTCTTAATCTCATAAGCTGTTGCGGGTTCGACCCCGCATCGTCGGCTCAAATTCCTGATGCGCTCTTTCACAGAAGCAAACATTCGTATATTCTCAATATTTTTTTGTCTTTTTTATTTTTTTTTTTTTTTTTTTTGTTTTTTAATTATGTACTGCACAGTAGACAGTTCACAAAAGAACAGAAGAAAAGCACAGCAAAATTCCAACACACCCGGATAAGCCATGGAACGCCGTTCTTCACCACAAAGAAGGGGCCTGCGCTCGTAGTAGGCACATGACACAAGAAATTCAGTGCGGGTGGAAGAGTAGGTGCCGGGCAAGTCCTTCTTAACCGTGGTAATTTGAACTTTGACTTTGTCTTTTCCCGGGAAAACGTCGAACATTATCTCGTTATTATTGCGTCCGCTGTAAGAGTTAGTAGATCGACACTCTGCCGCCATGCCGCCGTACGAACACGAACCAAGCCGATATTAGATTGTCTTCCTCGCCCCTTGATTGCCCGGTTTTCCTAGACGAACACCACAGGTGCAAGGGGAGAATAGGGCTCACAAAGACCGCAGATCCTTTGCACGGCGTGATTTTTTTCCGGGAAGTACGCTCTAGCATCCCTTCTCCCTCCCTCTTTGATCCCTACTATGAAGCAGCAGCACATGCAAAGGGAAGATCACCTAGTGACTGTATGGTCGAGGCAGGGAGATGGCTGGAATGCTGCTAGGAATGCCAAAAAAAATCGCGGAGGTTGATGAGCCTTTCTTAGCTCAGTAGGTGCAGGTCGTATGTTGAAAAGCCCATAGTGGAAGCCCGTAGTGGCGAGGGAGGGATGTAGGAATGCAAAAACCACTTTACGAAGAATAGCACTATCATTCATCATGGAGCAAAAAAGAGGAGCTAAAATTAAAGAGAACTAAAATAAAGAGTCGGTGTGCAGAGCAGGCGCATATGCGTGTCATGTGTTTGTTGAGTGAAGACAAACCCATGTCCCCTTGCATGCTAGTGGCCCAAAAGGAAATCAGACAAGATCGAGATGGATGTGCACAGGGACGGATGAGAGTCACTGTAGAAACGAGGCATCGACGTTCACGCAGAAGCCTGAGTGGACAACAGACGATCGATGACGAACGATGGGGCAGGAGGGGCAAGGCAAATAGGGTAAAAAGACAGACAGAAAAAGAAGAAAAAAAAGCGACGGGAGGGCATATGCGACACGCTGTGCGCGAAAAGAGCACAGGGCGATCCAAATCGGTCGAATTGAGGGCGGGATGGCGAATCAAGGGATGGCATGTCTCGGAGCGGACGGTAGAATATAAAGATTGTTGTAAAAAAGGGCGTGATGGGGGAGGTGGAGGATACGAAAAACGCGAGGCCCAGCAAGGCGAGTCCCAATTGCCTAGGAGACGAGCATCTGGAGGTTTGGCCGATACGAAGCAAGCTGAAGTATGATAATGAGGGACGCAGCTGGTGAGACTGGTGAGGCTTTTGGGCGGCCTTTTCGGTGGGCTCTTTTCTTGGGCCATTTCTGGCCAACCTTTTTAGAACAAAGCAGCACTAGGCTTTGGCGACGGACGCCACCGGCCCAGACCGTAGTACACGGCTAACAACCAGGGGTACGAGATAATACTCCGTATCAGACGGCGCAAAGGGAAAGAAAGACAATGACAAAATGGCTGGCTTTCTCTATGTCGACTCAGCTGGCAAGGAACGTTAAGCGATTCACGATCCGCGATGAACGAAACAACGATGCGCAGGCGGGAACAAGGCCAGTCGTTGCCAAACCGCGCGCTGCAGCTACTTGAAGAATAAAGAATGCCTTGCCGTATTGCATGCAGGTCAGGCCCGCTCATGCAAGTGATTGATTGTTGGCCTATTTCTGCAGCCGTTCGTTGTCCATGCGGGTGCATTGCAAGTGGTGCAAGGCCCCGAAAAGGACCGTGCTCCTTCGTCTCCCTCACTCTCTTTCCTGCCCTTTTGCTCTCGAACATGTCGTCGTTTCGTCTCATGCGGACGTCTCAATGGGGCATTGCCTTATCGACAATTGATATCCGTGGCCTGGCCTGTGCTGTAAAAGCCATGCGGGTCATAGCGAGCAAATGTCTTGCACACAGCAGGCCAGAGGCTCGAGGAGAGCCCAGAAAAAAAAAAAGAAAAAAAAGAGGCCAACGACACTGGGCGAGATGAAATGACGAGATGGCCCAGTGGTTGATGGCCCGCTCGATCGCTCGATCGACGGCCACAGCGGCCTGAACTTCGCTGCGATCAGATTGGAACTCCAATGGAGTAATCTGCCGACGCGTGGAAGTACTGAGCGATGCTCGTCACAGTGGAGAGGGAGCGCAGCAAGCCCTTGGAGAGGGGGAGGGGAATGCACGGGGATGATGCAAGAGGGAGGAAAGAGGGACGAAGGCTGCGAAAAGGGATGCGCCAGTGCATCTCAATGATCGCAGCGGGAAGAAGGGGTGGAGGGTGAAGAATGGCCGCACAGGGCAGTCTCAGCAGGGCAAGCCGTGAAGAAAAGGGAATGCGCCCCTCGCCGAAATTGGCGGCCATCATGGGCGATCGAGGGACACTGTCGCGACGACGCGATGGCTCTCCACGGGAAGGAAGGTGCGTACGGGCGATGAGGGGAGGCAGGAAACGGAAACAGCAAGGTCGATAGTACCTGACATAGAGGTAGTGGTCCTGGCGTCTGGGTGTGGGTTGCAGCAGACAACTCTGCCTGCAGTACTAGTGTTGCAGGTCTGAGGTACGGCGCTCCTGCGCTCTTGCCCTCATTCGCCGAGTCCACAGCGGGCCCACTTTCTGCTGCTGCTGCTGTGCTGCCGCGCATTCAGTGGGTGCACGCGCTACAGGGCACTTTCAGTCCACTGTCAGCGTGCTCTCAGTTCGTTTTCACTTCAACTTCATCCCCTCTCACCACACACACCATCATCCCTGTCCGCCCGTCACATCCCTGTCGCATTCGCGCGGTGGGTCCTCCCTTGCCCCCTGTCGCGAGAAAGCGCCCTTGTTCAAGACGGGCGGTGTACGGAGCACTCTCTCTCACCAGCAGTTCGCGACTACACCCACCCAGGCCAAGCTCGCCCGTTGTCGAGCCCGGCAAACCCACACGCCCACTCTGCTGCCCTTGCCCAGTGCTGTCACCTTCGCTCGCTACCCGTTTTTCTATTTCCCACTTCCCTCCGCCGAAAGGCCTTTCCCTGGCCCTCTCTTTTATTATTTCCTCCTCCCCCCTTCTCCCCTGATCTCGAATCCCTTCATTCTTTGTCGCAGTCCAAACCTGTCCATTCTCATTCCTCTTCTCTCGCAAGCCTTTCGATCCCGTCCTTTCGAGCTCCCTCTTCTCGCCCTCGCCCAAGCATCTGCCTCGACCTTCCTCGACTGTCCTTCGACGTTCGCAGTCACTTGCTCTCCTGCATCTCTCACCGCAATATCCGCGCGCATTCCATACCTCGCCGTCGCAAAAGACGCTGCACATCGAACCCCCTCCATTCCAGCTTGCGCTTTGCCATGCTGCTTCAGGGCTTCGCCTGCGAGCAGTCGCAGACCTCTCTGGCTCCTTTTGCGCCGCTTGCGCGCATGCCGCCCAACTCCCGCCGTCGCCGCCGCTCTGGCTTTGGCCTCACCGCCCGCCAGTCCGCCCCAGATGGCTGCGCCCAACGCCCTCGGCAATCTCTTCGACTCCTGCCGCAGCCTGCAGGCCCTCCTCGCGGCGCCCCCCGCACCCACCTCGTTCCCGATCACACCGCCGCAGCAGCACCACGCGCTGCTGGCCTCGCCAACCTCGGGCCATGCGCCGTCTCCCATGAAGCTGCGCCTGCGGTCCACGCCGCGCCGCGCCAGCTCCAGCGGCAGCAATGACTTTGACACCACACTCGCAAGCAATGCGCCCGCCAGCGCCCCCGTTGCGCGCAAGCGCATCGTGAAGCGCACACCGACGCCGCGCGGCCTGAACAAGCGCCGGCGTGACGCGGACGACGACATGGGCCGCGAAGACACTGCCGACGACGTGGTGGACGATGCCGAGGCCAGCGACTGTGGCGAGGCAGAAGACCCCCTGTCCCTCACCAGCAACAGCGAGCCCTTTACCATCTCTCTCCTGGCACCATCACCGCTCCGCCGCTACCCTTCTTCCTCCCCCTTTGCTGCTACCTCCACAAGAAGAGCGCGAGCTGCAACGATAGCCAATCCGTTCATGCCTGCGCCTGCCTTTAGCAGCACAGAGCCCCAGCACTCAGCTCCTCTGCCCTCTCTGCCGCGCCCTCCACACCACCACGCCCACAGACACCCAAGCGTGCACGCATTGCGCCCGAGGCTTTGCCTCTGGTCTGGAGCGCAGTGACTTCCATGCGCTACACGCCAATGGAATCCCGATGACAGCAGCCGTACAGGCACGCTTGTCGAGATGGAGGCAGACGGCGAGGCCTGGAGCACCGAGGACGACCGCATGCTGGTCGAGCTGGTTCTCGAGAAGCTCAAGCTGAGCAAAGAGGAGTGGCAGGACTGTGCACGCAGCCTGGGCAAGGACCGCCACAGCCTGGGTCGCCGGTGGAAGAGCCTGATGCTGCACGGCGACATTGGCCTGAAGCCAAGCTCACGTACCCGGCGGAGCAAGATCCACGGCACATGGCGGTAAACTTTTCTCTTTTCTTCTCATTTTCTCTTCATTTTTCTTCCCATTTCTCTGTATACTATACCATACCATTTATTACTGTATTTTTATTCAACTTTTCGGGGCTGCATATAGGACCCATTAGGAGGGAATGGAGGTCTACCAACGGTGGGATAGGAACATCGCCAGGGGACGACGGGCTGGCATTTGCATACATATCGGAAAGGAGCATTACATTGTCGGTTTTTTAATGTTTTCTCACTTTTACCCGTTCCCTGATGAGCATCGTTCTCTCTCGGAAACAGTTTCTTATTTTTTTCTCATACTGTAATATTAGTCTACGATATCCAAACCAAAGCTTTCTGCAGCCAGGAGCGAATTCTTTATTAACCGCATTAAAACCAGCGTTCTTCCTCGCCTGATGTGCTTTTTTTTCACACGTCTTTTCACGATCTAGATGAGCCCTTCAACAGAGAATCCCATTTTTACCAGCCACTGCCGGCGATGGACTATCGACATTTTACTGCCTCCTTCGCCACTCACGACTATGTCTTTTTTCATACCTAATCTTGCATTGGTAATGCGGCCCCCCTTCTTGACAGCCTTTTGGCCCCTCCCCTTGCGTGTCTCAGTCGGACGAACCGTCGCTCTGCACGTCGATTAAAGTAGTAGTGGCCAGGCCCATTAAACACACTTGTGTTCCTCGAAGAGAATCCAAAAAACAGGACGAATAGACCCAGAAAAGAACGGCGGGGCCAAATTGAAGAATAGCAAAGTGTCAAAAAGAAAAGGAGCTCGGCGTACATATGGCTATGGGGTGTTCTTCTGCACAAGCAACGCCCCTCTTTTGGCAGTAAATCGACGCAAGGGAGGATGCCCGGCCCTTGCAGTGACCAGGGAAGCTAAAAGAAAAAGAAAAAGAAAGAAAAGAAAAGAAAAGGAAAAAGGGAAAAAGCCTCGCTCTGCCCGCATAAGCCGCCTTCTTCTAGACAACTACATGGCTAGTTTTGTCGGCGTTCCTGGCACTTGTACCTGAGAATGTCCCAAAAGAGACAAGATACGAACGAAAGGAACAGACGTAATAAGACTAAACAGGAAAGAAAGGGAGAGTAGACCTCCCTTTTCCGGGGTTGGAGGGCTGTCGCTCGTCTACACCTTTACACCCCGTGCACCACTGGTCCGGCCAATAATCTTGTACAGATTATTCCGTCTTTTTCGTGTTCTGTCCCTTTTTGTCTGTGTCTGCCTGTACATGTATGTGTTTAGTTGTGAGTGAGAGAGAGTGTGTGTGTATGCTTACCGAAACCCGACCTCATAATCAAAATCAAAATCCCCAAGACGATCCGTTTCTTTCTTTTCATACTCTGTATTTACAACGAGGTAGGGCGGATGGCCTAACGCGGATTTTTTAATTTATCAATAGTCACAGCGATATTCAGGTTCAGAGAGGACCTGTTCCTGGCTCTCATTGATGGTAGAAAATCAAAAGGGCTGAAATGAACGAAAATGCAAGCACTAATTGCTGCAAACGCACAGTCTCTCTGATTCTCCGCACATCTCTTTATTTGAAGATCAGCTATTTCCCATTGCCGTTTCAGTATTGCAACCCTGCCTGCCTGCCCGCCCGGTAATAAGATACTTGCCTCTACTCGTAATATCGCAGGCAATATCAAACGACGGGAGAGGGCGGCCAAGAAGGTCAAAGAGCCTCTTTCTTGCTTCCCTATTCCCCCACCCAGACCGTGCGGCTCCCTCTGCACGGTGGGTATTTCTTGTTTCATCTTGTCTCTTCTTTGACCTCGCCTACGGAGGACTTGTTGGGGCTCGTGCGCTTGCACCTCTGGCCATTGAGAAATTCTCATTATGGGTTTTGCTGAGGGTATAAACCAGGCAAAAATTTCACATTGCACACAGCTTTGCCGTGTCAAGGCGGAATACTTGGAGTGTATGCACGAGCCGTCTTGCTGCGTGTTTGTTATTCAAATCGAGGACATGTTGATTCAGTATCGTAAGATCAATAGACTAAACAACCAAAAAAAATATCTCTTATTCGTACAGATCTCTCCCAGTGAATTTAAGCTTTGTTATGTGCACACAAGATGATTTTGACGCAGCTCCTCCCCTCACCAGCCATCGAGCGGTGTTGCGTACACGTGCATGCCATGCTTTGGCCGTGACGACACGTTGCCCTGTATCTCAAGCAAGTCCTCGTCGAGGTCGGCCAGGTTCTGCAACCGGAACTGGAAGCGGCCAACCCACGCCGCCAACAAGCATGCAAACTCGGCACGCGCAAACTGCATACCGATGCAACTGCGCGGGCCGTGCAGGAACGTCAAAAAGGAGTAGTTGGATGGCGATGGGGGAGCGGTAGCAGAGGAGCCAAACGGGCCAGACGAGCCATTGCTAGAACGCAGCCACCGCTCCGGGTCAAATTTGAGCGCGTCGGGGCCCCAAAGTTCCTCGCTTTTGTTGATGGCCCAGGGCACCAGCATGATGCGCGTGCCACGGGGCACAAACTGGCCCTGGATGCTGGTATCAACGGCAGCCTCACGCAGCGTTGCGGGCACGGGCGCAAAATAGCGAAGCACCTCGCTGCAGACGGCACTGAGGTAGGGCAGGTGGTCAATGTCAACAGACGCCACATCACGGTGGGCGGCACGGGCCTGGTCGCCCACAGCGCCGTCCAGACCGATATCGAGGTCCAGGTCATCGCCCAGGCCGGGCAGATTCGCGCGAATCTCAGCGCGCAGGCGGTCCTGCACCTCCGGGTGTGTGCAGAGCAAGTAGATGGCCCAGGTCATGGCCGACGAGGTGGTCTCATGGCCAGCCGCCAAGAACGTCATCAGCTGATCGGCCAGCTTCTCGTCGGTGAAGCCGCCAGACTCGAGAGCAACAGACAAGATGTCGACGTCGGCCACACGCGGGGTGTTGGAATCGGCCTCGGCCTTCTTGCCAGCCTGCATCTTGGCCGCTTCTCCTGCACGAGGTCGGCACACGTCTGGCGCAGGAACTTGCTAGCGTGCACAATGTCCGTATTACGGCGGAAGGGCAGGATACGAACGAACCAGCGCGGGAAGATCAGTCCGAGGATGGCGAGTGTACGCGCGGCACCGGTGGGGTTGAGCATGGAGCGGTAGGTGGCCGTCAGCTCATTGTCGGGGTTGTCGAGCGCGCCAAAGTCGCGGCCAAGGCCGGCTTCGCCAATGATGTCGAGTGTGACCCGCGATGCCAGCCATTGATTTCGAGATGCGTGCTCTCCTCGGCCGGCGCCCCTGGCAATGCGGCTGCACGCTGGCTGTTGATCTGGCGGCGCATGCCAACGACGCTCTCGCGGCCTTTGCGCCAAAAGATGGGGTACAGGTCCTTCACGTGGCGGAAAGCAAAGGCCGGTGCCAGCATCTTGCGCTGAAAACGATGCTCGTCGCCCTCGGCCAGCAGAACCCCGACACCCAAGATACGCGAGAGGCATGGCGCACCTGGCCCGGCTTGACAAAGTCATAGTTCTTGGACACAAGAACCTCGGCAAGTGCCTTGGGCTTGTGATGAGCAAGCGCTCCTGGTTAAAAAGGCCCAGGTAGCGGATGAGTCCGTCATTTGGAATGCTGTTGATCCTGCGGCAGGTCAGCACCAGTAGCTGCGGGAATCGGAAAGGCCATGAAGAAGACAAGTCTCACCAATCCAGGGCTGGCTTGCCCGTTGCCTCACGGTTGATGCGTGGGAACTGGCCGAGCAGAAAGACGTTGCCCGACCTGGGCTGAGGAAGATGGCGCAGAGGCGAGAGACAGAACGGGTACAAGAGGAGGCTGTAGATGCCAAAGCGATGCACTGGAACAGATACGCCCCAACAAAGGCCAGGCAAGAAGAGATGCCGAGCTCAATATAGATGGGCCGGGGAGACGGAGACGCAAGGACGCCAAGGGCCCAGCGCGGCGCGACCAGGCCGTTACACCGTACGCGCGACGAGCGAGAGCACGAGAATGGCCGTTGAGGAAATCCATGGTGATGGGCCTATGCTCTAGAAAATTTGCAAACATGGACGACGTTGTGTGCGAGCAGGCTGTTGAGTTCAAAGGTCGAGGTCTTTCATTAAGGAAGGAGCGGGGTGCGCGCTTCTTTATGGACGAGTAAAGAGCGACCATGGTGAAAACGGCCACAGTGGCAGGAGCTAAACGTTGCCAGACGTTTGGGGCAGGACCCAGCCGGCGCGGAAGTTCCCAAATGTCCGATGGGGGAAGGTGGGAAGGACGTGCGGACAGGTTGTTGCTCGTTTAGACACGGTCCTTTCATTGGCCTAGTATCAAATCATGTTCGAGGGCGTATTGCGTTCCCTGTCAACGGATGCGGGGTTTGGCATTCTATCCGAGACGGAGCATCTCCAAGTTCATGGCCAACGGCCAACGAAAGATCAAGTCGCAAAAAAGTGGCCGTATCTTAGCAATACGGTCTTGGGACAGGCACCGCGGTGGCCCGTCTTTCTACACAGTCTAGCAAAATATTTCGTTAAAGCGCACATTCGACGAAACGGGCACGATGGCCGACGTTGTTTTTCAGCAGCTGGAATCGTCAGAAGCACGGAGTCATCCTTAATGCTAAATGCGAGAAAGCCAATTGGTGTTTTGTCTCCAGGTCTGCGTGGCCTGAATCCACTGTCGCCGCTGTAAGATACATGTACTCCGTACTCGTACTTAGCTCAGCCTCCGCCGTGGAGCCGCTATCTAATCGCCTTGCGTCATTTATTGGCTCTCAGTTTTGGATGCGCTTCCGCCTTTCTGCAAAAAAAGCGTGCGTCTATGGTTTTTCAATTGAGTTCAAGCAAAACCGAGCAGTCAAGTTGCCAATTTGATATGTATCAAGATATATTTCCCGAGATTACCGCTGAAACGACAAAATGCAAAAGAAATGCGAAATCAAAATGCAAATATGAAACGCTCCTCCGCGTGAACTCCGTTCCCAAACAACACAATCCAGCCCAAGAACCTCTATAGGTAAGCCCGCCTTTTGTCCAGATCCCAGGTCCATCCGCCATTGCATCTTTTACTACCACAGGCAGCTGGCCACCCATCGTATGCGCCACCATTGAGGCCATACAATGGCCAACGACTGCAACGCCCATCACGCGCAGCACCGTCGTGCGGATGCGGAAGGCCTCGTCGGACTCCATTTGAGCAGACTTGCGTTGCATGCTGTGGTAGTATGTGCCATTATTTGGGCAGACCGCGTCGAGGCGGCCGTCGTCGTTGTCGTCTTTGCCCTGCATGCTGAAGCGTCGCCCTTGGTATGATGGCAACGTAGTGGTATGGCTGGCGCCGGTAGACGATAGAGTGGCAGCCACCGGGCATGCGACGATGAGAACAGGCCGATGAGGGTTCGCTCCATCACCGGCGTGTTGCTTTGCGTCGTTTGGGCTGCCCTTGCTGCTGCTGCTCTTATAATCGGCAGGCTTGTCGTGGCTATGGCTGGCAGCATCGAGTACGAGACACTCGGACCCATGCGGAGCGAGAAGAAGAAAAGGAAACAAAGGAAGTATGGCGTCCATGAATACCTGGGACAACAGTGGCGTTAGGCACGTGCAACTGCGGGCTGCCAATGTGTTCGCGCAATTTGTCCGCAATCTGTCCGCAGGCCGAGTTCACGATGCGTCCTCGAGTTTGCTCAAGGCGTCAGAAACCTCCCTTTTCCATCGTAAATACACTCCACCCGATACGCTTCGACTGCCGGAGGCTGGAGGTGATGGCGCATGGTTTCGGGCTGTTTGTGTGCGATGCGATGTTGTACGACATGAGAAACTTTTTTTGACAGTGCAGCAAGATACGGATGCAATGGGCGGCTGTCGTGAGATGATTAAATAGCGCCGCCTGCCTGCATGTTTCTGCAAGACGTCAAACGGCCGACGCGGCGGCAGTTGAACCAAATGCGAAATCCCCGAGTGCTTCATATCCAGGAATACGGCGTATTTCACAGTGAAAGACAACAGCCGGGTCCTCGCGGCTAAGCCATACTGGTGACGATCGTCTTGATGGCCTGGCCAGGCCAGGTGCATGGGTCAAATGGATTGGATTTTCCAGTGCTGTAGTGCCAATACTACAGGGTGCGTTTGTGCACTGTTGTGAGCCACCATGGCTCTGGCCTGGCCTGAACACCTAATAGCTAGGGGAGGGCAGCAAAAAACCCCGCGGTGACATCAACAGTGATAGGGGTCTTAACCCAGGCCAATTGCGCCTAACCAATAAAGCATTTGGATCATTTGTTTCAAATCTCTGAAATGGATTGATTTTGCTTGTATTTTTTTGCTATCTATGCCCACGGCTCTTGCTAGTGGTCAATTGGTCTTGCTCCTTGTCTGGCCAGGGCCAATTGAGGCCTACGGCAGCCATTTACGCAGCGCAATGCACTCAATCTCAATGTCGACGTTCTTGGGCAGCGTCTTGACAGCAACACAGCTGCGGGCCGGCTTGTGCGTGAACCACTTGGCGTACTCGCCGTTCATGTCGGCAAAGAAGCCCATGTCGGACAGGAAGATGTTGACCTTGACAACCTTGGCCAGCTCCGAGTCGGCAGCCTTGAGCACAGCCTCGAGGTTCTTGATGCACTGCGCCGTCTTGTCCTGGATCGTGCCCTCGATGAGAGTGCCAGTCTTGTCCGAGGGGATCTGGCCCGAGCAGAAGATTGCAAAGGGCGTCTTGATGGCCTGGGACTGTACGAAGGGGTAGGTGTCGTTAGATGACTGCGAGTCAGGGTGAGAGGACAACGAGAGAGTGAGAACCTACGTAGGGGCCGGCGGCTGAGAGAAAAAGAAAGACAGTTAGCAGAAGCACGTTATGGTCTGGCAGCACAAGGCCGGGAGCTCGGAGAGAGAACTCACGGAAAGCCGCTTCCTCGGTGAAGATAACCTGCTGAGACATTTTGGCGGGAGTTGAAGAAAAGGGTCGGTAAGACAGGGCGGGGCCGGTTGGCGAGTCGAGGACGCGGGGATGCGAGTGCGAGTGTAGAGAGATCGAGAGACGGAGGGTGCGAGACGTGCCGTGGCTTGCTTGAACATTGGGGGATGGGGGCCGAGAAAGAACAGAGAAAAAAGAAGAAGCGAGGCGAAGGACGAACAGGATGAGTGGGCAGGTGCCCCCATATTTAGTTGACGGGCATTGGGCCGCGCCTACCCTCGATTTTCATGCTCTTGCCCGTTTCGGCGCTTCCTCGTTGGCGGGGATCCAGTCTGCCTCGCAGTGGCCCTCCACGCTCCGCACATTGGCTCAGAGCCGACCGTGAAACGGCGTGAAACGGGAGACCTCTGTTCCTGCCAGTGCTAGCCTTGTGTAGAAGGTGAATAAATGGCCGTCAAAAGGCCTAGACAGGTAGAGTTGTAGCGTCCCGCAGTGTGTCGCTGGTACTGCGTCTTTATCGCCAACCCCGTCGACGACATCACCGGACAGCAGGGATTCGCTTTCACGCTTTACGGGCGCTCTAACAGGGCTGTTGTTCCTACACTTGTCTTCTTCACCTTGCTTATTAGTCTTGGTTCCTACCAGCGCCATCTCCAGCTCTGCTCATTCCCGGGTTTTGTCCCTCCCCGGAAGCTGCATTTTGCTGGAGTCTGCCCCTCTTCGCGCCTGGTTTCCTTATCGTTATCGCCGTGGAGCTTGGACCAGCTTTGTCCGGCTCTGTGTGCCAGAAGCCAAGTGTCCTTCTAAGATAAAAAAAAACCACAACATAATACATGTACAAGGCGATAAAAGCGAGTCAATGCACACGCCGTTGGAAATCGATGCTGGCCTTGTCTCCGTGGCAGCTCCTGCACCCGGTTTGCTTGCCTGCACCCGCGGAACGCCATACTCTGTCATGACGTCGCAGAGGAAGCGCGAACTCGATTGTTTGCAGCTCTGCTCGACACGTAATATCCCTAGCTTGCGGGTAGTTGAGTGGCAGCTTCATATTCCGTAGATTGAGCCCGTCGTGCCTGCTGTGCCCTTTTTGGCGTCTGCCTCTGCATCGCACCTCCCTTGCGGCGGTATCTAAACTGAGTATGGGGTAAGATGCGACATGCTCGTTCGCGCCTTCCCCTTTACACCCGCAGCTTGCCTCCTGGGCTCTGTCGTAATGGAGTACTCGTACTCAGTACACGTAGCTTCTTCCCCTGGCCAGGCCCCAGCGCCACTAACACTCAGCTTGACGCCCTTTACGGCGACCTCTCCTGTTAGCCCGCCCACCAACGCGCCATACTGCGCCCTAACACGCTCAACAATGGGGGCCTCGAGAAACGCGCCGCCAGAGCACCATGCCACGCTCCCCTTTTTTCCCTTCCTAATCCAGCCCATTTCTTGCACAACCCCTTCGCTCCTTCCCTGCCTCTGTTTTATGACAAGCTATTATTAGGTGTCCTGCCGAAGGTTTTGAACTTTCTTGTCCATTCTTCTTCGTTCATCGCCACTTTGCCTTTTTGCTTGACTTCGGCTTCATCCCCCTTCCTCCTTTTCTCTTTCTCCTTTCTTTTTGGCCTGTTCGCCTTTCTCGTCTCTCCTTTACGGCTTTTTGCCCTTATTCTTATTAGCCCCCTTACCCACCATTTAACGACCCTTTGATACTGCCGACAAGCTCCTTTTCTCTTTTCTCCTCCTTTTGCCCAGCATGGCCGCTTCGTCCACGCCACAGGGCTCGCTGCGCCATCGCAACGTGGGCGGCGGCAGCAAGAAGAAGGATGGCGCGTCATCCGACTCCGACCTCGATTTCATCAAGGCCAAGACCTCGTCCGTCAAGGCCACAGGCTCCCAGCGCGAGTACCAGATCACCGCCGTGCTGATCACGGCGCTGGCCTTCTGACCCGGTTCTGGGGCATCAGCCATCCGGACGAGGTCGTCTTCGATGAGGTCCACTTTGGCAAGGTGCCTTTCCTGCTTCCGCTCGATCAATCGGGTTCTCTGTTGTCGTTTCGTGTCTCGCGCCCGGGCTAACAAGCTTGTGAACCCTAGTTTGCTTTCGTACTACATCCAACGCACCTACTTCTTCGACGTCCACCCTCCCTTTGGCAAGCTCCTCTTCGCTTTCGTCGGCTGGCTCGTCGGCTACGATGGCCACTTCCACTTTGACAACATTGGCGACTTCGTACATTGCCAACAAGGTGCCTTACCTGGCCTTCCGTGCTCTGCCCGCTCTCCTGGCTCGCTGACCGTGACCGTCACCTACTTGATCATGTGGGAGTCCGGCTACAGTCTGCCTGCTTGCGTCCTCGCCGCCGGCCTTGTTCTGCTGGACAATGCCCACATTGGCCAGACCCGCCTGATCCTGCTCGACGCCACCCTCGTCTTTGCCATGGCCTGCAGCATCCTCTGCTACATCGCTTCTACAAGCTTCGTCACGAGCCTTTCTCGCGCAAGTGGGTGGAAGTGGCTGATCTTGACCGGTTTCGCGCTGTCCTGCGACATGTCCACCAAGTACATTGGTCTCTTTGCCTTTGTGTCCATCGGCTCGGCCGTATGCATCGACCTCTGGGACCTGCTCGACATCAAGAGACCCGGCGGTGCCCTGTCGCTGCCCGACTTTGTCCGCCACTTTGCCGCGCGCGCTTTTGGCCTGATCCTCATGCCCTTCCTCTTCTACCTCTTCTGGTTCCAGGTGCACTTTGCGGTCCTCAACCGGTCCGGTCCCGGCGACGACTTCATGTCCCCCGAGTTCCAGGAGACCCTGAGCGACAACGTCATGCTTGCCAACGCCGTCACCATCAACTACTACGATACGCTGAGCATCATGCACAAGGAGACAAAGGCCTATCTTCACAGCCACCCCGACCACTACCCGCTCCGCTACGACGACGGCCGTGTCTCCAGCCAGGGCCAGCAGGTCACGGGCTACCCGTACAACGACACCAACAACCACTGGCAGATCCTCCCGCGGACGGTGATGAGAACAGCCGCCGCAGCGTCAAGAACCACGACCTGGTCCGCCTTCGCCACCTGGTGACCGACACCATCCTGATGTCGCACGATGTCGCCTCGCCCTATCTACCCGACCAACCAGGAGTTCACCACCGCTTCCATGAGGACGCCCTCGGCGATAGAGCCGCTGACACGCTTTTCGAGGTCCGCATCGAGAACGGTAAGCCCGGCCAGGAGTTTAAGAGCGTGTCCAGCCACTTCAAGTTCATCCACAACCCCAGCAAAGTCGCCATGTGGACGCACACGACTCCCCTTCCGGAATGGGGCCACAAGCAGCAGGAGATCAACGGCAACAAGCAGATCACGCCGAGCTCCAACATCTGGCTGGTGGAGGACATCCCCTCGCTGCCTCCGAGGATGCGCGCCGCGAAAAGGTCGAGCGCAGTGTCAAGACACTGCCTTTCCTGCAGAAGTGGTTTGAGCTCCAGCGGTCCATGTTCTGGCACAACAACCAGCTCACGAGCAGCCACCCGTACTCGTCGCTGCCGTACCAGTGGCCTTTCCTGCTCGCGGTGTCAGCTTCTGGACCCAGAACGACACGCGCCAGCAGATCTACTTCCTGGGCAACCCCATTGGCTGGTGGATTGCCAGCAGCTTGCTCGCCGTCTTTGCCGGCATCCTTGCTGCTGACCAGTTCTCGCTGCGCCGCGGCATGGATGCCCTAGACCACCGCACCCGCTCGCGCCTGTACAACTCGACGGGCTTCTTCTTCCTGGTCTGGGCCACGCACTACTTCCCGTTCTATGTCATGGGCCGTCAGCTGTTCCTGCACCACTACCTCCCCGCGCACCTAGCCTCGACCCTGGTTGCTGGAGCTCTGATCGAGTTCATCTTCACGACGGATGCGGCCGAGCCGGAGACGCCCACCTACCAGCAGGTCAAGTCTGGCAAGAAGGGCGGCCCCGAGCCCCAAGCGTCACATCCTTGCTGGTGAGCGCTTTGCGGGCCAGAGCCTCATGAGCGCGTGATTGCCACGCTGTCATTCTTGCCGTTGTGGCTGCCAGCTGGTACTTCTTCCTGCCGTTGACGTACGGCTACCCCGGCCTGACCGTCGACCAGGTCCTCAAGCGGAAGTGGCTCGGCTACGACCTGCACTTTGCCAAATAAGCGGTCTAATGACGACCATCGCCAGCTGCTCTGTTTTTTTTTTGTTTTTTTTTTGGTTTTGTTATTTGGCAAGCACCATCCCATCTCACCCTATCCCGGCCCTTTCCACTTTCCATTTTGCGTCGTGTGTATGATTATGGAGGGGAGGTGAATGAATTTTGGTGTTGTATAAATATGTTTTGGATGTTCATCGACTGGGCGGAAGAGATCATACGCAAGGAAGAAGACAGGAGACTCGGCAACATACCAGTATATTTATTGTTTTGCGTATATTTCGGTACGCGCGCGGCTTTCCTCGGGCTCACTTTGGCTCAAAGGAAAGGAGCACGCAAAGCAAGCAGCCCGAGCATCCTTGTTCAGAAAAGGATGTTTTGCATGCGACTGGACAAAAGTTTTGGTTTTTGTTTTTGCCCTGTCGCACGGCCTCTCGCCACTACATTTTCCATCGCCACACCCCAGCTCTTTCAGCATGGCATGGGCTGGGATTTATTTCTACAAGCACAGTTCACTGTGTGTTTTTTTTACTCATACGCAGTATTTCTTTTGTTACATTTTTGGCACATGTTTTTCTTAGAGGGCGGAAAATAGAAAAGAAAAAAAAATTAATGATTTGATCAAACTTACCTGTTAGCGGGGGAGGGGTTCTTTTTTACGCGCAGCGACTGTTTACAAAGGTCAAAGAAGCAGGGGTGGCTTCTTCTACATGGCTGCCAGCAGCCAACGCCTTCCAAGCTCGACTTTACCTGTGCGACCGACTTACTGACAGTTTGAAATGACGCATTCAACGTCGTCAAGAGCCGTGTTGCTTGACAGCGGGCTCGCACCCGCGCCAGACCAGAGCTGGTGGTACCGGCAGCGCCGGTTGAGCGCAATGTCGTAGAGCCCGGCGGTGGTTAAACGATCATCCTGTCGTCCTTTGAACTGGACGGCCAGCGCCCACCCTGCGCAGCAGCAGACTTTTCAGTGACGTCTGGCGCGTGAAGAGCGGCTTGCCCTTCTCCAGCCAGTTCGAAACAAGAACACTGTCTGACGCAGAAAAGTGCGTAAATGTCGCGAGAGGTGACGACGGCGACAATGATGACGACGGCGACGCAGGTGCCGCAGATACCACAGAAACCACTGAGAACGGGTGAGATGACAGCGACGTCGCGGCCGAGTGACCGGCTGGCATCAGCCGGGTACTGCGTCGGGACGTCAATCGACTGCAGGACGCCCTTCCAGTCAATGCAGTTGCATCGCAGGACATTCAGCAGGTCGCGGAAAGCAGACGGCGACAGCGACGACGACGGCTGGCCGCTCGGCAGGTTCAGACAGCGCAGCCTCGGGTGCTTCAGGACGAAACAGCAGGGTTTGCGCGGCAGACCACTCGGCAGGGATTACGAGCAGGCGGCGCAGCGCCTTGAGCATCGAGCGACCCCGTTCTGAGTCGTACGGGATGAGCAAACGAAAGCCAGCGCCGGACGGAAAGGGAGGCTTGCGAAAGGGCGTGTAGTTGTTCGAGAGGATGCGAGCCGGGGCCGGGGATGGCTGGTGGCACCGGGCCGGCCGGTTCGCAACGAGTGCGACAGCTGCAACGACACGGAGGAGGGGGTGGAGGAGGATGAAAAGAAAAAGTAGGCGCGCGCGGGGGCAGAGTAGAAGGCGATTCGAAAGGGCAAGGCTTCTGTGAAGGCGCCATGGGAATCTCGTCAAACGGCTTGCAAGTGCGAAGGAACGGCAGGGTCTGCTGCGTCGAGGGCGGGACGGCGACAGAGCGCGGCCGGGGCAGTGACTTTGATGAAGGAATATACCGGGGGCCGCAGGTGGTGGTCGCGCTGTCGATGCTGCTGTCCGAGTGGTGCGGTCTGTGGCCGGGGTTGCCGTGGCTGCTGCCGTTGCTGCTGCTATTCTCAAGCAACGTCTGGCGAGCAGCCATCCGGTTCCGGAAAGAAACAAGAGGAGGGCCATCGGAAAGATAGCCGAGAGGGATGCGAGCAGAGGGAGTGATGGGGGGCCGTGTGGAAAGAGAGGCGGGAGAAGGCGCAGAAGGAGACGAAGAAATCAAAGGCTCGCGGGAAGCGACAGTTGGGCTGTCTGGGAGCAGGAGATAATCACGCCGCGTCTGCGGCTGCACCGCCAGTGGCTGCACATAGACAGGAATCACAACGGGCAGCTCAGTGATGGGGGTGGGCGAGGCCGGCTCTCCCAGGGCAGCGTCAGCTGCGGGGGCATCGAGGAAACGCTGCTGCACTTGTCGGTCTGGAGACGGAGGTCAGTTTCGGCCGGGATCCGGTGGGCGGCAGAGCGGGAAGACGACGGCAGCGGCGGCGAGATCTGGCGCTTCTTGAGCACCCGGTGTCGCCGCCGCTCCTTATGCCGGTGCTCCCGGTGGTCCTGGGAGGATCCCGAGGTTGCCTTGCATTTTTTGCAGACGAGCCTGTGAAGGAAAGAGAAAAAGCCCATGTTGGCGGATGGGTGGGGGGGAGGGGGGGGGTCTTACCGTGCCAGCACGATCAAAACTGTAGATCTGTAGAGAGACGACACAAGAAAAATAAAATATAAAGAGACAGAGAAAGAGAGAGAGAAAGAGAGAGAGAAAGAGAAAGAAAGAAAAGAGTCAGATTAACGACAACCAGCAGACAGAACTATCCGGCTGCGAGCCACTTGGTCATCAAAGACAACGGGAACAGAAAAATGCAATGCAGGAGAGGATGCTCAAACAATGCAGACAGGAAAGGACGGGACAGTGGCCGAGAGGAAGGGGAGAGAAGAGAGGATAGCGGAAACGGCGTGCAGCGCTCGTCGTAATATACGGCCAGAACAGCGAGGATGCGCTCAGACGGGTAGTGTGGGCTTTGTTCAGGCAGTTGGCGAGGAAAGGTGTTCTCGTTTCTCGTGGGAGCTGTGCAACTGCAGACAAAGGGAATCAAAAGTGTGGCCGCAAGGCACAACAAGGGCACAACAAAGGCACAAGGGCAGTTTCTCTCTGAAAGAGCCGAAACAATGGCCCGTCAAAGACTCTGGTTCTCCAAGGACGGCTGGACAAAGGCTGCTGTTCATCCGCTTCGCTTTGATTCTTTGTTTCCTCTCGATCTTTTCATGCTGTTCCTCCAAAACGCATTGTTCACCACCGGCACTCGCATTTAGAACCACCTCTGAACGACGAGCCCCCTTGTTCACGGCCTTTGAGAGCCGTCTCCCGCCTGAGATCCCATATTTAAGTCTCTGCGCCCTGTTCACGATGAACGACCGGTCTCATCTCTTTCCTGAACAGCAACGCCCAGCCCATCCACCCGAACAGAATCTTGCATCTCCAAACAACACTCGCCACAGCCCTGAACAGCAGCAGGACCGGCAAGAACAGCTCCTTCACAAGCCCTCCCGCCAAATATCGTATAAAGATGTGTGAAATCACCTGCCATCTCTTCCGAGAATGCAGCCATCACTACCGCACTCTCGTCCTCTGCCCAGCCAAGGAAGCCAAACGCCTCAAGCCGTACTACAAGCTGCGTCGCCGCCTTGAGCATCCCGAAACGTCCTCGCCCCCGAATCGAAGCGTCTGGAACTGCTTCTGCTCGTCGTCGTCCGACTCCGATCACATCCCGCGCCCGCTTCTCCGCCCGGCCACGCGGTTCACCTACACCACCCTCAAGCCCGCAAGGGCCATCGCCAAGTACAGCTGCCGCGACAGCAGGATTGCACAAAAGACGTCCACTTACTGGAGTGCCTGTCCCGACTGCTCCCGCCGCCCCGTCGACACCCGCCGAGGAGACCGCTTCACGTCCAAAGCGCCGGTCGCCCGGACGCCCCGAACAGGTCCAAGCCTCTGCCCCAGATCCCCAAGCCTCTGCCGCCGCTCCCCCGGAGCCACCTCCCGCCCAATCGCTATCCCAGAAACCCGCCCAGAAACCCTCCCGGAATCCTCCCAGAAACCCTCCCCGAGTCCTCCCCGGAACCCTCAAGGTAGGTCATCACGCCGCTGACTCGCAATGGGGTTCTTTGGCTTTTCATCGCGGCGGTCTTCTCGGGACAAGACCTCGAAGCCGCCTTCATCCTCGTGGGGTGGGAACTACTACATCCCCCCCTCTGCCTCCGCCTCCGCCTCCGCCTCTTCCTCTGCTGCCCGGTACGTCCGTCCTGCCACCGCGTCACACGCCGCTAACCCGTCCCTTTCGTTTGCTAGCCGTGCTGCCACGATGGGCTTTGGCAACCAGGTAGGCCACCCAGCTGCGCCCCCTCTTCGTCCTCTGCCCGCCCCTCTACCTCTGCCCGGCCTCCGACGTCTTCCTCTCTCCGATGCACAAATGCCACGATTCAGGACTACTCTGCTGGCCACTACGCAAATAGAGTCCAGCAGACTCCTTACCTGCTCCAGCCGTCGTCTTCGTCCCGGTCTTCGTCGCGGTCGCAGAACCCTCCTCGTCTTCACCGCGAGACGGCCTGCCTCCAGGATCTCTCCTCCTACGACGATGGGAGCTTCCACGTGCAGGGCTACGGCCAGCTCTACTCGGCCCGTGCTCATGCTGCAGCCCCGTCTTCTTCGTCGTTTGTCCCGCCTCCCCCGCCGCCTGGCTTCACGTACGACCGGCCTATATCACTCCCGCTATGGCTGGCTACGTCGCTGCACCGATGGCGTCCTCGTCTTCTTCGTCCCGCTGCCCTCCTCGGCGTCCCGGTCCGCTTTTGTCCGCAACCGTCCCTCGACTGCCACTGCTTCGTCTTCGCGTCCGCCGTCTTCCCGCTCTCGTCCCCAACCTCTGGCTACCCCTACCCATGGTGTGCCGTCCTTGAGCCGCCACGCGTCCACCACTACTCGGCCGCCCGTACGAGGTCTTCATGTCTGCCCAGTATGCTCCCCAGGATGATTTCAACCAGATGTTCCCCGGCAGCAACAGCGCCTACAGCGCCTTCAGCGGCTACCCTTCAAGCAACATGGCGGCAACTTACTACCCCGCCTACGAGGAGGCGCGCCCGGTCTCGCGGGACTCCAACGGAGTCTCGCCTCTCTCGGACACGTTCCCTTTGTCCGTGCACCGCCAGGTGTCGTCGAACAGCTCCCGGGGCTACCACCAGCGCCGCCACTAGACGTGAGACGGTGACGGGGTTTCCCTCTTGGTTTGTACAAAATCACCTTTCATCACATTGGCCGTCCTCGTTTTTGACTTTTCTTTAACGGCGTTTTCTGTTTCTATTGTCATTGTGGGACGGTCAGCTGGTCTGACCTCGCCATTGGCATAAACACACAAATAACAACAAAAGGGTAAGAAAAACCACCAACATCCAGGTATGTGTCCTGCGCCACTCTTTCGAGTATTTCCTTTGTTACCAGTCATTCGTTGCATTTCTTCCCTTTGTCTTTTTTACATATGTTTTCAAAATACAAAAAAAAAAAAGGAAGACAAAAATAAATAAATTGATACCCGCCAAAACCTTTCCTCTCAAACTGCAGACGTGATCTGTAAATTATGTGCGCCACGACATCTTCCTGTAAACATTTCACTCTTGAATAAAACGTAATGTTTATCATTTCTGCGAAATTCAGCCCAACGATAACTGCAATGCTGTCTGTGGCTCGAATGTGCTTCCGTCCAAAAGGTAGCCTTGCCTCAGCGTGATGACTAATCTTGGCTGCAACTTACTGCTATATAACCGTAGCCAGTATTTGCGCTGAAGCCCAGCCCGAGTGCTTCGCTGGCCATTGATGCCCAGCAGCCAACCCATGAGCCATCATCAGGATTCGCAGACGGACGCGATACGTTTCTGTCGGCCGAGCATCTTTTTTCTTCAGACTTTGACTCCTCGTGACAAAGGACGGTTGTGTCGACCTGCCGCAGCCACACATGGCGTCGTCCACCGCCATGCCGTCGTCGTCGCTGCTCGAGCGGCTCCATCCAGAGCTCGTCGATCTCATCATCGGCGAGCTGGAGAATGTCGCCGACATCAGCGCACTGCGGCTCACCTGCCGCACGCTTGGCCGCCAAGATCGTGGAGAGCCCGGCCCTGCGTCCGCACCTCGCCCGCAAGACCGTTCAGCTGACAAACCACTCGCTCTCCGCCTTTGTGGCGATCACGCGCCCGGCAGCGTGCCCGGCCAGCTGCTCCAGCACTGCACGTTGAAAGGCATTGTCCGCAACAAGCTGGCGGTGTTCATGGGCAAGTACAACGACCTGCGCCGCCGCAGGACCGGACCAGGATCCGGAGCCGGACCAGGATACGGTGCTGCTCAACACTCCCGAAGAAGACCCGCAGGACCACATCCGGCTGCTCACCCAGGCCTTTTGTGAATCTCAAGCACAACGCGCGCCAGGGCTCGCTGTCTTCACTAATTCTCACGTTTGGGGCCAAACACGCACCCGATGCCCAAATATATTGTACCCCGGCACAAGCGAGGCGTGGGAAACTACTGGCATGGAAGTCGAGGCGGGGCACGGGCCGTGCCCGGTCCACCGTGAAGAAGACGGGCCCTGCCGGGGACAGTGACGAGGAGGACTACGTGTCCTCGTACGAGCTCCCTTACCAGCCCTCGTGGCGTACGGTCTGGGGCTCTGCCGAACGGACGTTTGATGTGGCAACGCAGGGCGCTGGCTGCCTCGCAAGCTGCAGCTGACGGACGAGCTCAACGTGTTTCGCAGCCTGGTTGGCTGTGCCATGCCCTTTGATGTGTTTTTGCGGTTTATACAAAGGACAGGCACAGCACCGAATGGGAGTGGGAGTTGGAGTGCGAATGGGAACAGAGAGGAGGCCAGGGTCGAGGCCGCGCGTACCTCCGTCTATGCTTCACTCAAACGCCTCAAGATGCGGCTGTCTTTGCGGCACCGGTCTGCTGCAAAGGAGTGGAATGAGGCCATCGTGGCCGAGCAACGCATGGCGTACGATGCCGAGACCAATGCCGTCGACGAGGTCTTCTCGGCAGCACGGCTGCAGGCCGAGTTGGACGCCTCACACCAGGCCCAGATGAGCGCTGAGCGTGCCGCGGCCGAGCGCATCATGCAGACTATCATTTCGCCCGACGAGCTGGCACGCATCATGCCGGCGCTCGAGGAGATTGACCTGGCTGGTACAGTCGTTGGGCGGAACATGGTGGCGCCCACGGAATGAAGAGCTGCGACCGCCCGCCTCGCTGCTCTCGGACAAGTTTCCCGCGGAGCAACGTTCACTCCCACGGCTGCGATCTCTTGGACTGCACGGGCTACGCGTCCAGGCCAGTAAGTTTCTGCACTTGCTCGATACCGCACGGCCGGAAGACCTCACTCTCTGTTATGCTCATTTTGCCCCGGCAACCTTTGAGCCTGTTTTGCGCTACTTGACCGACTCGGGCGCTGCAGATGCGTCCCCAAGGCGCAGAAAACTCGAAAGCCATAGAATCTCTTGCCGGGGTTGGGGCTATCCATCCGGCGCTTGGCCCCGCTCCGGCCCTCACCGGTACGGAGCTTTGAGCTCGACGATCTTGTGGACGGCCACACGCTCATCCACTACGATACGCCGGGCGGGCCCAAGTTCCGGTATCTCAACCTCCCGGGCTTGGGCCCAGTACCCTCACCCGAACAACATCGGCCACGCATTCTACTGGAGCTGCACCGGCACGACGTGTAATAGTGCCAGATATATTGATAGAAGATGCGGTAATGGCCGGCCGAAAGCAACCACAAGCCTTGGTTGAATGCCCACTTGGCGGCGTGAAGATGATCCTTCCGACGAGGCGGCCGAAGGGGTCCGGCCGCCGGTTGCAGTGGGTACGGGAAAATGTAGACATGTACGGGCCGCCACGGGCCCGCTACAACTTGTCATCCTTGAACAAGGACATGACCCCGTATCCGTTCGCTCGGTATGCGTATTTAGCAGCCATGAGGGGGGACGAATGAATCACTGGGCATAAACACAGTCCTTTCCGATACGAATATAGCACATATAAACCTTGGCCCATCGGTGCAAGCACTCCTCCGAATCGTGTGATATGTGTATCTGTCTTACCATGGAACATTCTGCCATCATCCATAACAGCCATGCAGGCTCTTTCAAGCTCTGGCCGGCGCTACTGATCCTGATCCTGGGAGAGGGGCTTTCTTCAAAGAAACTCGGCAGCCTTTTTCAGGCTCCGACATTCCCATTCAGCTCGACAGGCTCCCATATTCACGAACCAAGAGGCTAGAACCCGGCCATTGACAACACAAACCCAAGGACGGGCAGAGGAACGCCAAGGGGGGTGGGATTCGCGTCCGTTCGTGTTGCTCCTGTTCTTTGGTTCTCGGGCTCAAAGGACCAAGAACGAAACAGCAACGACAGCAACAAGAGCGAATCAACAGCAGCAGTGCCGAAAAGGCGGATGCAAGCGTGTGGAGCTGTTTGAGATGAAGCAAAAGGGACCCAGAAATTGAGGCTCTTTTGCACATTTTGGTGCTAGCTCGGGAAGCAAAAACGAGGTTTACTGCCTTGAGCGTAAAAAAAAAAAGAAAAAACTCATCTGCTCCATGATCTATCCGGGTAAACAGGACCTCTGTAATGGCCTGGGCGCTGGCCGGTGGGCTAAAGCATGTTTCTCTGCCGTTTTTGGTCGTATTTTATTTTTAGGGGCAATACGAAGTAAGACACGACGCTGGGTCTGGCCCTTTTGTTGGCCTGTTGGCCCTGTTGAGATAATAAGACACGATGTCTATTCTTGTACGGGAGTACTGGATATGATGAAGTATACGAGCTTCCTTTTTATTTTTATTTTTATTTTCCCCCCTTATTCCTGCCTTTCATTTACTCTCTGAATCCAAAATGTTCATCTAAACCTGTGCTATTCTTGAATACACCTTTTTCTTTCTTACTCTCTTTTTAGATACACAAAAGAAAAGAACAGCGAGAGAGACATGTCCAATCGCGAGCCAATGTCATACCCAGAAAGCAAAGTCACAAAGTCAAAGCCTAACAAATTCAACTCGGCAAGCCATCCACCCTCATGCACATCCCGTTTCATTCCATTTCTTTTTGGGTCAGTCCCGTCCTCGTGTGGTCCGCCATTCCTGCGGCAAAACTCGACCTCTCACGGTCCCAAAAAGGCGGACATTGCACTCAAAAGCAATGCGTTTGCCTTGCATGATACAGGTGGTCTCTGACGGGACTTGGGGGGGCGCTGCTGGCCTGTCAGAGCACGACATCGGGCCCAGCTCTCCACAATTTGTCTCGGATCTGCAGGCGTGTCCCCCCTTTTGCTGAAAGGCACTCGGTGTTAGCGACACCACCCATCCAGTCACCACTTTAGCAGAAGAGAGAAGAGGACGTAACAAACTCGTTGTTTGTAAGATACGGAGTACAGAGAGCCCCGAAAAATGCCTTTCCCCTTCTGAAAGACATTAGGACTGTACTTTTTAGAGGGGACGGATAACGGGCTGGATTCCCCTAGGCTGCCGGATTTCCTGGCTCTTGATTTGACGTTCGTTTTGTGATCCTGTATATTAATCGGCAGTTTTTTTCCTAATTTTTTTGTTTACTGTCGACGGAGCTCGAGAGAGGAAGAAGAAGAAGAAGAAGAAGAAGAAGAAGAAGAAGAAACTTCTACATCGTGCATGATACTTCTGTAAAAGAGATGAAATCGGAACCCATGAAGAACAGAGTTTCAAGAATCAGAAATAGCGAGGCCAACTGCAAGGCCAGTTAGTGGCGTGACCGGCCGGTCTCGATAGGGCTGGCATTTGAGCCACACTCGCCGTGTTTGTGGGCTAGGTGAAGGCAGATGCGGCGACATTCGGTCGTCAATGATTTGGGGAACAGGATATGCGGAAGATGGAAGAACGTCGTAGATGCCCTCGAGATGGACAGCAGAGGAGAACAGCACGGCTGATTTGGTGGTTGTGTGCATTGGTCACGTGACAATCTCCAACGTGTGATTGCAGGCGCTGTGGTCTGCTCGTTTTCGGTATGCCCCTTTGTTCTTCTCGGTGTCCAATATGTCGATCGGACCTTTTCGAGGCCCCGCCCTTGCGTCTCGATATTACCCTTTTCTTTTGTCGTCTTCATTTACAGTACGAGTACTTCAGAGTACAAATACATATGTACTCTATAAGATACATGTAGATGTCCTTGACAGTGTTCGTGACTGCTTGTACAGGACAGCTTGTGCAGGTAATAGTCACCATCTTGCCACACTTTCGATGCAAGTGCATCCACAAGACAGCTTCTCTTTGACACCGAGAACCATGCCGAGCCGTGTGTCTCGTGGGATCTTTTGGCCTTCGAGGTAGGGCTGCACCAGCCTGAAAGATATGATGGCAAGGCCGGTGTCTCAGGACTAGGCCGGCTCTTTCATGGCCGACAGACAGGTTTATTTCTGGCATCTGGGGGCCTGCCCATCGGCTGTGATTGGAATGCCAGGATGAACAGGGCCGTTTTGATGCGTTGTGTGGAGAGGAGTGTATGTTCTTTTCGGCCTCGTTCGTCCACCATCCGCATCTCAACGCGTGCATGAGAAAAAAGGGATCTTTGACATTCTCTCTTGTTCTTCTCTGCTGTCGGACTATGGCATTCTTTCTTCACAGTTGTACGAGTACTCGTTTTGGAGAAACACCTGCCAGCACGCCGAGTGGCTAATGCAGGGTTCTGAGTGCATGCAGCTTTGCGGGATGCGATGCGACGCGACAGGTCTGTTTGTTTCTGTGTTGATAAAGGCGCGTTGGCTGGATAGCACTCGATGCTGCAAAGGCACACAAAAAGGCAGTAGGATGCTGACAACCGTGTTCCCAGTGTTTGCCGGGTTCAAGATGGAGGAGGATAAAAGGATTTGGGTCGCTGCCAGGCAAAAGGTTAAATCAATATTCAATGCTACTTCGTATGGCCCCTTTCCTAATTTGGAAAGCTGTGCGAAAGCAGGCAACAAATCAACAGTCACATAGCCTGGAATCAAATCAGTCAGCTCAAGTTGCAAGCACTGTTGTGTCCGGACTGGACACGCTTTAAGGCTGTGAGCAAGACACGCAATAGGACAACCAGGATTCATTCTCTAAAAGAACAAGGTAAAAGAGCCGAGTGTGTTGAATAATAATCCACATTGTCTGGAGTAGATGAGAAGACAGACAAACGGATAGACAAACGGATAGACAAACGGACAGACAAACGGACAGACAAACGGACAGACAAACAAACAAACAAACAAACACAGCTTGTCTGCCCCCACGGCCATCGGCCAGTCAGGTCGTCAGTTGAAATCTCGCAAAGTGCCCGCCCCATTCTGCCGTTGACTCAATGGCTCATGGGCCGGTTTGAACCGTGCCAAAACAGTGCTGGGCATTGGAAGAGACAAGCGCGAATGAGCGCCAAACACACATCTTCTGCAGTAATTAGTCATATGGACAGGATTGCATGCCGTGGATGGACAGGGACAGATAACGAGGCCACGAAGCCGATTTGCCGGTGAGAAAGACAAACCGGACACGTGTGAATATATGTCGCACATTTGTTGACTGGGTATCTGGACCAAACGACAGAACGCCTTACGACGATCAGAGACCAGAGAGGTGTACATGTGCGGTGTACGAGTAGACAAGATACAATTGTGGATGTGATGGCTGAGCTCGTATTAGGGCGTCAGCGCGTTTTTGGAGCGAGGAAACGGGGCGCGAACAGCGCACTGTGCCTTTTCGTACCTGCACCAGGATCTGGCAGGTGGTGGTCAGGCAGAGAGCAAAACAGAGAGCGGCAGAAAGCAGCAGAGAGCACAGAGAACAACAGAGAGAAGCCAGCGGAAGGGCAGGGAATCAACGGCAGGAAAGCAAAAGAAGCATAAGCGTAAGAGCAGAAATAGGGGCCTTTTAGCGCCCTTGCCTGGCACGCGCCCTGAAAAGAAAAGAAAATCGAGGCAAAAGGGGAAAGAGAGGAAAATACGGCTGCCTCCGGCCACTTTACGGGTAAGGGTGAGACACAGTGCACACCTACTTAATGCACTGTATGTATTCGTGCCACTCTCACTGTGGCCAAGCATTCGCGTGCAGTCAGCCTGGCAATTGACAGTCGGTCCAGAAGCGCCAACGGGGACGGGGCCCGCCCGAATTCCGCAGTTGTTTTGTGTCTGCCTGTCTCGTCCTCTCTTGTTTCTCAGGTCTTTGTTTTGTCCGAGCCGGCGGTTGAGAATCGCTTCTGCTCTGCTGCACTGTGGATTCTTCGCGTTTTCCTCGCGCCAAAGTTGCCAGTCTGCCTCCCATTCCACATTTCCTTGACTTTTGATCCAGCCGGCTTTTTTTTCTTCTTCTTCTTCTCTTTTCTTCTCTGCCTTGTCTCCTTATCTCCTTGTCCTGCCCACGGCCCCCGTATGTACTTGTACTCCGTGCTTGACTAAACAAGCGAACGAGTATTCGTAAGCACTGTAGTTGTAGCGCACTGCTCACACTGTACCACACTGTCCGCTTAAAAGTGGCCTGTCCTTCTTCACCAAACGCGCAGCGTCAGAGAAAGGACACAGGACCCACTCATGCCCAGTCAAGGATTCCGCCCAGAGGCGTAGTCGCTTGGCGCTAGTCCTCTTCAGGAACAATTCTAGGCAACAACCATCAAACGCCCCCCATATGTCGACCGCCGTCCGCTCGATTTTCCCAACGTCGCCGGCCTCGTTTCTTCCTCTCCTTTCCCACTTTCAACCAACGTCCTCCCAACGTCTCAGGAGCCCACTGTAACAGCGAGGCCAACAACCCATATCGAAGACCAACGCTCGTCTGTTCGTCTGTCCGCTCAACATAGACTCGCTGGTCTTGTTTCCATTCGTCTCCGGCCCCCTTTCTGCCTCATTTCTGCCTCAATTCCTGTCTTTTCTGCCATCTCTTCCATCTCTTCCATCATTCTCCATCTGCTTGTGCATCGGCTCTACATCGTCGTCATCGCCCGTCTCGCCGCCATCGCTCGCTTGACAAGCCTGACAGTGTGCTCGTTCGTGCATTGCCGCATTGCACCGCCCACTGCTCGTCTCCATCGACACGCACCGCGTTTGTCCATCGAGCCCGTCCGCCCTCGATCTCGAAGCCTGCTTTTGGTCTGCGAACCAACCAGTGCGAACCCATCGCCGCCTTCTCGCGTGCCATCTTCTCCGGACCCCAACGAGTCTGCAGAGCCACGACCAGCGCGAGGGAGAAAGTCCTTGAGAGACTGCCGAGTCGAAAAAGTAAGAACCAGATCTTGTCCTGTTTGTCCAGAGAACATTCCCTCTTCCCATCTCTCCCCGTCACTCGTCACTTGCCTCTCACTTCCCTGTGCCTTCTTCGTCTTTCCATTCCCTCTTCCACCATCCGCCTTGTATGCTCGCCGTCACCACGCCCTAGCGTGCATCCAGACCGCACCGCCGCCGCCTTGTGACTCACTGGCTTTTGGCTTGGTCTTGTCTCGCTCTCTTTCTATTCGTCTTGGGATGTTTTGTGCGCCCCATTGACTCTAAAACAACCGTCATTGCACGACTTTACGGCCCAAGCAGGACGATCTGCTTGCGTCTTTCTCCCTCCCCTTTCCCCCCATCTCCTTCACTTTTGTCTCCCCGCGTCTCTGGTTGTTCGTTTTCTCCTTATCTTGCCGGTTCCAACCAGCTTTGCTGATCTCTCACAGTCTTCTCGTTCTCCAGTCTCCCATCCGTCCTTCTTTATCCCCTTGACCCAACACCGGCCAAGGACAAAGAGCAGTCAATCCACAAGGAACTAGGACTCAGAACCCAGGACTCTCAGCCTTCTCTGAACATTTCTTCTTTCTGACCCCCTTCCCCCATCACACTCCCCCTTCCATTTATTATCCCATTTATAAACCGGCGCTCTCCCGCCTCTTTCCCCCACCTCATTCATATTCATCATGCCGTCTTCAACATCTCCACCATCTCTGCCAACCCCCGTCGTGTCCCGGTGACTCGTCTCGGCGCATCTGGCTCTGGTGGTCATGGGCCTGAGCCTTAAGACCAACATGCTCCACAAAGGCGCAACTTTTCACTTCGCCTACAAGCCCTGTCTCGGACATCGACTCTCCCTTCTGCCCACCGCAGCTCGCTCGTTCTCAGTCCAACCTCGACGACGTCGTCGACGCCCACCGCCGCCGCGTCGCCCTGACTCTCGACTCCATCGCAAGACTCTCGCAGCCACTCGCATCAGCTCGCCCAAGAAGAACAGCATCGACGCCGTCTTCCTGGACGACGACAGCCGACTGTTGTCCCAAAGGGTCTCCTCGATCACGCCATTGGCGGATCGTCCTGCGCATGCTGACCAGCGCCGCGTTCTGCAGCCGCGCACTGTGAACACGCCAGGTTGTCCAACCACCACCACGCATCGGACAGCGGCCTTGGCTCGTCCGTCGCCTCCTCCTCTGGTAAGAAACAGCAGCAGCAGCAACAGACCGCCAGACGCTCTGCCCCTGTGCAGGCCAAGGCCGTCACCCGCTCTGTCGCAGCCCGCCTCGGCCAACGCTGAGAAGCCCGCCGGTCTGAGTGCCCGCGCCACCAACCGCATCTACGAGCACACCGTCAAGCCTCTGCTGGCCAAGCCCGCCTACAAGCATTCCACCCCATTCTGCTTGAGTGCACCACCAAGATCAACAAGCGCGACATTGTCTGTCTGCGTGATCTCGAAAAGACAATTCTGTTTTTGGCTCCGGTAAGTGACCTCCGTAACGATACGGGCGTCTGGGGGAATACTTATCGGTATTTGTGTATAAAGGAGAGGACCAAGGTCGCCAAGCTCTACCTCGATTTCTGTCTCGAGTCTGTTCGTTGCCTCCAGACCACCGTCGAGTACCTGCCCCGAGCGCGACCAGACCCGCCCTACCGATCCGCCTTACACCGCCGGTTACTTTATCGACCTCGTCGACCAGATCCCCACTACGCCCAGCAACTTGCTGACGCCAAGGCCAACGAAAAGGCCGGTTCCGTCAACATGATTTCCACAGGTACAACCTCCGATCCACCACCATCACCACTACTCTTCTCGCCAATCACCGTGACGGCTTCCTGCCTGCCACGGTGAACCCTTCTGTCTTACCCTTGCTAACACCGATACCATCGTCCAGCACTGATGAGATCAAGCTGGCACGGCGGCATTGCCGTCAACGGCCGCCCTGCCGAGCTCGTCCGCATTTAGCCGTGAGGCCGTGCCGTGTCCATTGCACCGGCCTGCCTGTCGAGCTTGAGGAAGACGTCAAGGACACACCAAATCCGCATAAGCGGTCGCCGCTCAAGAGCTGGAGGGACGAGGAAAGAGATCATGCGCTCCATGGCGCGGCGGAAGAAGAACGCACCGCCCGAGGAGTACGCCCCAAGATGTGCACGTTCCCGGCTGCACTAAGGAGTTCAAGCGCCCCTTGCGACTTGACCAGCATGAAAAGACCACTGCGCCCCTGGAAGTGCCCCCTGAGTCATGCAAGTACCACGAGTACGGCTTGGCCCCGGAGAAGGAGCGTGCCGTCACATGATGACAAGCATTCGGACAACCCACCATGTACGAGTGTCTGTTCAAGCCCGCACATAAAGTCCAAGCGCGACTCGAACCGGAAGCAGCACATGGAAAGACCATGGCTGGAAGTACGTCCGTACCTAAAGACCAACGGCAGCAGCAAGACGGCTCAGGCTGAGCCACAACCTCTGCCTATCAAGGACACACAGCGCCACTGTGGGCCCAGCGTGGATGCCCTCGAGCACCACGCTGCCACACCGCAGCTTGTTCAACGCTGGCCCACCCTCAGACGCGCCTCAGAGCGCTGCAAGCCGGCTGTTGCCCACGCCGCTTCTGGACGAGTTCTCGGCGCTCTTCTTCATCGGCACGCACCCTGGCGAACCTGGAGTTTCCGACCTGCGCCCCTGGCGATATTCTTTTTGCCGACGGACATGAGTCCTTATCCGCGCAGACATGAATGAACATGGACTTCCCATTGATGGACTTTAACAACGACCCGTCCGCCCCTACGCGTCGCCGTCCACGGTCTCGAGCCTCGACAACAACTCGCGGGTACCCCAGGACGTTGGCCAGGACGAATGACCATGTTTTGGGAGGACATCTACAGCGCCCCAATGACAAGCTGCCGACGCCCGAGCCTATCTTTCCCTGGGCCAACTACGCCACTCTGAGTCTAACAAAGGCCCCTTCCCCTGGACGCAGTTCAATGGCCATCGGTGCGCCCGACCTTGGCCCTCGCGTCCATAAGATTACGCGCTGACCAGCAGCAAGCAGTTGGACGCGCCGTCCAGGAGATGTAGCCGGCCGGAACGCCAAGGAGCAAGGAGCCGCCAGAAACCAGCTGGCCAGCTTCGTTCCCGCAACTTCTCGCCGCTTGGCGAGGCCAACACCATGCTTTTTCACACCTGATCTTCGATGCTCGATGACGAGGCATTTGTTGACTACGCAAGACCGATGCGTCCAAGAGGGCACGGCACCTTTATTCTGTACCCGAACGCAGACATTGCGTTTTGCTGCGCCTGCGCTTGTCCCGCCTACGCCTGCCACCGCATTCAAGACTGACCCTGTCTTTGACACTACTGTTCGAGGGAGATGACGCCCAGCTGGCCGCTGGCTTACTCCCAGCCTAACGTCCCGAAATCTACAGCTGACGACGATTGCTCCAGAGTGGAACTAAGTTGCCGCCTGTCGTTGAGGCTACAACTACTATATGTATCATTTGCAACCTTTTTCTCTCCTCCTTTTCCCCTCATCCCCATGTTTCTCAAATTCCACTTTTATTGTATTTTCTGTTGTGTTTTTTTATCACGGCCGGGTTTATTACAGCGAAGCGACCAAGGCCACAAAGAATCCTAGAATGGGCAGGTCTTTTTATTGTCACTGCTATTTTATGTCATCATGTTTCCATCCTCAATAGTTCTCGACTCTGTCTTTACTTTAGTGAAGTATTGGCCTTGTTTTTACGACACTTATGATTTATCAGAGGAGGAAAGAACTCTTTTTCAAAAGACAAGATTCTTTTACTTTTTTTGCGTGTCTATTTTTTCCTTTGGGGTGATAACCTTACGAAAAAGATGGGGCAAAAAAACCTGCAAAACGAAAAGCACAGACTCGCAAAAAAAGGGAATGACACGGGTACTGGGTACCTCGAGTGGGAACCAAAAGACTTTCATGTTTTTTTCACTGTTTTCTGTTTTGTTTTTGTGTATCTGCTGCTTGTTTGCCGTCGGTCAATCCTTTTCTTTCCTCTTAATGCATCTCGGTCTCGCCTGTGTCAGATCTCTTGTACTACAACCAAACCATCTCTGTTTCTATAAACCAATCTATGGCTCTACACAAAGGCATTCTGATTTATTCTTCTGAAAAATCACACATGTTTACAAGATCAGCAGTGATGGTAACGTGGCAAGCGAGGCGGTAAAAAGCCATGAAGCATTCTCGCACAGCATTTACTATCACGGGAAACCAGCCAAGACAAAGCAAAGGGGAGGACTACGGCAAACACAATGCATCTCCCCAAATCCGCAACGACAGCACTTCTTTTAAAAACACATTACGTAGATAGCTGTAAAGCAAGACAAAACCACAAAAAAATTATAAGAAGATAGCGCCAGTCATGCTCACGCCCAAGAATCTTAAAAAGTGTTTCTTTGGTCCACCGAACTACAAATGTACTATACTGTAAACGGGAGGAAAATGAGAGAACTTCCTTTGTTTCCTCGCACCATGGCCTATTTTAAAAGCGGGCCCTTGTAGGTTAAATCATGGTCACGTGTTATAATTCAACGCTTAACCAAAACGGGGAACTGCCAATTTTTTTTCGCCCAGTAGGCCCACCATTCTCGCCTTGCAACCAAATTTTTTTCCTTTTTTTACACGAAGTAGAGTTCATCCTCTCCCCTTTGTCTTCCCACGCCACTACAAAACCTCCTGTGCACAACCAAAAAGAAAGTCTTTTCCGTTTCTCGCTGCGCAATCCCACGGTCCCGTCGGCGCTGCCTTGGTTTTTGGGGGTGAGTATCGCGTCGTACGATATTCCTCGTCCCACGGCTGCCTTTCGCGTGCTCGACAATCTCTTTCTTCCTCCGGCTCGACGACCAGAACCCTGATTTCGTTGCGTCCTCCTCGGTGGGAAGGGGAGACAGTCGCTGTTTTCCAGGGAAAAGGCATCAACGAAACTCCTTTTCCAAAATGCGCTGCATGTCGCCGAGGTCGGTCTTGCAAACCTTCGGAAATTCATTCCATCCGCCAGACAGGGCCTCAAAGAATCGCCAGGTAGATGGGCCCGTCTCTTTCCGGATGCCTTTCTGGCCCCTTTTGACGTGTCGTATAGATAATTGGAACACCTTTGGTCTTGCTCTGCAGAAATGCACCGCCGTCCTTATCTTATTTTTCTCCCTCCCGGTTGTCGTTCACATGATGAGGTGCACACGTTTATTACCACAAAGTGCACATACCCCTTCAAAATATCTATAGGAAGAGCCGTCCTGAGACTGTCCCTGCAGTTTTCAAGGAGAGGGATCTGAACTTTGTTTCTCGTCCTTTTTTCTTCTTGTTCTGCCTTTGGCCAACATGTCTGTCGGGTTTTCTCTTCTCTTTCTCCTTTTCGTCTCCCTCGATCTCTGCTTGTTTTTTTTGCCTCCTGTGTCTCCTTGGGATCGATACGGAGGACGGGCGGGCGGATCGAGCGAGGATGGCGGCTGGAGCGAGGTCGAGGCATGGCCTGGCAGGCGGTAGGGAGGGTAGTGCTTTAAATTGGGGTTTCTGACAATGAAACAAACGACTCGGGATTTTTTTCGCGTTTTTTTTTTCGCGTGTTTCTGTTTTCAGTCTTCTTTTTTGCATGCAAACAACTCGCTGACAACAAAAGATTTCATTTTCTAGAGAAAGGCCACCCCGAAATGTTGCTGCGCCGACATGGACAGCATATCCATCCACATATCGTAGAGCACAGTTGTGCCGCTCAACAGTGTTTGTTGGACAGACATAATTAGCCCAAAATTCTATTACGGTAAGTACGGGGGCCGAGATACGCCCCGGCATGCTCCCAACACCTGGGCATTCTGTGCCTGCGTGTCATATTAAACGACATTCCTCCTTTTTGCATGAAAAACGCACGTGTTGGGAAGCTCTGTAAATCACCATAGAATATTATACTATATGAATGCATCGACATTTTATTTCGTTACACCATGATAATTGGTCGAGTCGTAATTCCCCCGCTTCTGCCATCTTCATTCTTGTCCTGCCCGTGTTTATTCGCTGTCGCTGTCAAACACCAGCCGGCGACCTCGCTGTGCCGCGGGCCGTTTCGTGAAAGCATCCTCGTCGGCAGCATCGTCGTTGTCGTTTGTCGCCGCCGTTGCCGCCTGCATCGCTTGAATCGTCTTCCGCCGCTCAAAATATAAACTCGGCACTCTTGGGCGGTGCCCCGTAGCTTTTGCAGGGGCCCGTTTCTTTGTAGTCGTAGTCGCAGCCGCAGCCTTCTTCTTCGTCTTCCCGTGGCCGCAGACGGTGCTTGCTGGTTGGCTCTCCCTCTTCGCTCGCTGAAGATGAACGGCTCTTCCCATCATCATCGTCGCTGTCGTCACGCGTCTGAGACAGGCGAATGGGCATGTCAAACGAGCCGTTGCTCTCCGGTTGCTGCTTCTACCAGCAGCAGACCGGGCAGACCGGCTGCTTTGGGCCGTCGTTGGCTTTGACTTGCTCTTGCGAGCTGCAGCCGCTGGTGCTGGAGGAGAGCTCGCGACGGGCGACGACGTGAAAACGACAGTCGACCTTTTGCTCTTGCTCTTGGGCACAAGCCGCCGGCCAGTTGCCTTTTGGCCCGTCTTCCTGGCTGCCCTTACGACTGCGGACCCGGGCTCATCGCTCGTCACTGTCGCTGTCATCAAAATCGTCCAGACGGTCCAGACGTTGGTGCTCAGCAAAACTTGATGTCGGTGCCTCCTGGTCCACGTCTTCGTCGTCAGCAACAATGAAATCAACGAGGTCACTGCCACAGTCGGACCCGTCGCTCTCATAGTTTGTCACTGGTCCGCATGCAGTCATCGCCTCGTTCTTCCAGCCGGCCATAGCTGACAGCAGCACCCGCACCGGCCACCCGACCACCCCGGCCACCCCGACACGGCCTCCGCGGCCACGGCCCGGCCCCCGGCCGCGACCACCACCACCCCAGAATGCTATACTCGCCCATACTCTCGGGTTCACCTTCCTCGGCTTTCTTCAGCAATGGCATCAAAGCGCGGGCCCCGCCACGTGCTCCTCTGCCCTGGCAACCGGCCCTGTGCACCAGCACCGCGAGCTCCACGAGCTCCAACGGCCGCGTCCACGCCGGATGCCTCGAAGGCTGGCCACCATTGCCCGCTGGGCTGAGAAAAGCGGAAAATGTGCTCCGTGTCACTCTCGGGGAGGGCGTCAGGCTTGTTTCTCGTGGCGGGCGATACGCGAGGCGGTGGTTTCACGGCGTGTTGGCGGATGGAATGCCGGCTCTTGGGGAGGTGACTCGATGGGCGTCGACTGTCGAGGTAGAGGCTCCCTTGGTGTGGGCTCGCGGGGAACAGGTTCGCGAGCCCTGGGAAAGTCTGGCAGCTCGGGAATGTCAATGAGATCGGACATATCCGAACATGCCTGGAAGATCTGAAATATCGGGGAAACTCGGGTTCTCGTGGTGGTTTAGGAACCGGCGACACCTCCCGGGCCTTCGGGGCAGCCTTGGTGGCGACTGTGCCATAGGGCTGACTGAGCATTGGCAGCAGCAGCGTTTGGTATCTCTGGAAGTTCAGGAGCTTCCTCAACCATCTCTTCAGCAAAGTCCTCACCACCCAGGTCCTCCATCATAGTTTCCACCTCTCTCTCCATGATCTTTCAAGATCTTGTTCGACTTCCTCTTCGATCGCATCAATCATCTCGAGATCCACATCCAGGGTCAGTTCACCGTCCAGGCCGTCATCCAGGTCATCGTCCAAAATGTCAAACGTTTTCTTGCGAGCTGCACTAGAGCTCAGCCCAAGTTTGCTGCCTCGGACCGGCGGCTCTTCTTCCAAGTCGTCGTTTGCCGTCGGAAAAGTCCATCGAGGAAGTCGCTGCGCAGTGGCCTTGACTGGAGGTAAGCGGCCGTATTGGGGAAGCGGTGCTCGGGCTGCTGGCAGACGCTTCTCTCCGGCCCGGCTGGAAGTGAACGCCCGGCTAGTAAGAGGAGCGTCTTCTTCTTCCTCTAGCGACGATTCGCGTTTCACGGACGCGCCGCCAAAACTGTATGACTGGAACTGGGAACTTCTTGCGCGAGTCATGCCTTTCATTGTAGGCTTGAAGCCGCTAGCCTTTCTTCTTTGCCCATTTGGACGAGCCCCTCTCATCTTCGTCCTCGTCGCTTGTAATTCTTTCTTGACAGCTGTGTGGCTCGTAACGTATCCTACAGGCGTAAGTCTCGCCCGCTCCGTTAACGTCGATGCCGAGCTGACAACACGGCGGCGCTTGGACAAGGGCTCGTTAGACGATGGCAATGCAGTTGTAGTCGTTCTGGACCGTGGTTGTGGTAAATGTCTTCGCTCTAGACGATGCTGGAGGCTCAGGCACTTGTTCGACCTCGGATGCCTCGGACTCGTCCGAGTGTGGTGCATAATGCCGGCACCCTTTGGTGCATATATGCTTGGCCCTGGGATTCGGGGCCGATCGTAAGCACCCTCTGCGAGTCGGCTCATCAACCGGACGTTGCGTCGAGTATATGTGCCGTGGCGAAGGTACTTGGAGGGCCGTAGCTTTTGCAGAAACTCGGGATGTGCGGTATCAATCACCGGCGCGTTGTCTTGGGGGCCAAAAGTTGACGAGAAGGAAGTGTTGTAGCCGCCACTGTTACGAGCGGGCTCGTTAGAGCAGTCGCAAGGTCCGGTATATCGACCAGCGAATCCGTCTCGGCTGGTTCAGGGGGCTGTCCTTCTCGGGGTGGCTGTTTTCGCTTTCGACTTTAAAAAGCCCAGCTTCGTCTGGCCTTCTTCGCCGACAGTCGATGCCGTCACAAATCCCGTCTCCACATCATCGGGCATATGAAAACTTCTTTTTCGATGCCTTGGGCAGTTTCCCGCGCGCCTTTTTGGGCTCTGGTAGAGACATGTCTTTGCGTGTTTTCGATAGGAATCTCGACATGGCGCTTATCGACTTCTGGCTTGATATCTCGGGGTACAATCCTCTCGGAGAGATCAAAGCGAAAGTTGAACCGAGAGCCTCACTGACAAGCTTCTGCATGTTGGAGTACTTGTCTTGCGCCTCGGCAAACTTGTCATCTTCCTTCCCCTTCATCAGGAGAAGCAGCACGCGGCCAGCACGTTTCCGTCTGTCCGGCCCATGCGCTGCAACATGCGGATTGGCGACGACGAAGCGTCGTAGCAGATAATCAGGTCGACCTGACCAATGTCCAGACCTTCTTCTCCGATGGATGTCGCCACAAGAACATTGAACTCGCCCGATTTGAATTCTCTTAATCGCTTTCAATCTGGGCTTTCTGTTTCATGCCGGCGCTGCGCTTCGAATCAGCCTGGCCAACAAAGATGGACGCCTTGACGTTGGGATACCGCGGTTGAGGGTCCGCACAATATCTTCGGCGCTGTCGCGAACTCGTTGAAGACAATGGCTCGTGTGTTTGGATCCTGGTGGCTGGTCTTTGAAGTGGTCGTGCGCTGTTCCTTTAGGAAAGTGAGCTTGGGGTGGCTCTCGAACCCGTCTTCCCTCATCCACCGCTCAATGGTCATCATCCATCTCCTGGAAATCAGGGTCGCGGAAGAACTGCTTTCGATACTTGGAGCCCTTCTCGTCTTTTTCTGCTTCGGCGCGGAGCCCTGCCAGGTTATCATAGCGCACGCTTTGATTGCCGTGGAAATTGAGGAGCTTGATCGAGTGAGCCAGGGTTTTGAGCAGGGCGAGCGTAGCCATGATCATAAACTTGGTTCCTTGGTTCACGTGTCGGCCAGGGCCGGCCATCCAGTCTCTCTGTGCTTTCAAGAGCGAAAATGTGTTGAGAGACATGGGATCTCGGCCGAACCAGATGCCTTGCTGCGTGAGTTTGTTCGCAGAAAGGCTTCAGGGCCTTGGAGAAGAGCTCCTGCACGCATCTCATCTCGAACGAGGGCCTCCATCGTGAGCCGCTCAATGTCTCGGTTGTGGACATATTGGCGAATGTCGATGGAGTCCTCGGTTCGGATCTCCACATGCGACATGCCCAGATTGTCAATGATCTCCTGGACCGCCTCCACCGAAAGACCAGGGGTTGCCGTCAATGCCAGCACGCGGAAGCTGTTAGTGAATCTGCGCATGAAGCCAATGACCTTTACGTAGGCGTAGTCACCCGTCGAGCGGTGGCTTCGTCGATGACCAGCAGCGCAATAGACTGTGGGATCGGCGTAGCCCTTGGACAGGTCATTTTTGCAGCGTCTGGGGCGTCATGAAAAATAGGCGCTTGTTTGCCCACTCCGCCTCGCGCAGCTGCGGCGGTGTCTCGCCTGTGAGCAAGGTGGTGTCCGACCGTGGGGATCCCAGCAATGTTGAGACAGGCCTCAACCTGCTGCGAGACGAGTGGCTTGGTCCGGTGCCACGAAGATCATCTTGGCATCGGTCATCCAGCGATAGAAGTTGAGGATAACGGTGGCCGCAATAAACGTCTTGCCCAAGCCAGTGGGGAGAGCTACCAACGTGTTGTTTGAACAGGCTGCTCTTTACAATGTTGAATTGGTAGTCACGGATCACGCCCAGGTTCGTCGGGTAGACCCAGGTCTTCATGGCCTCCCTTGTCGATCTTGTGGTGCGTTGGCTTCTCAGGCGGCCGGTCAGATACAAAGGCATGGTTGGGCATATGTGTCACCTGAGTGGACTCTGCTTCGAGTGTATCGCCATATAGCGTGGTCTGCCGGAACGACTGCTGGCTGGGAATTCGCAGAGGATTCCTGACACCCGCAATGATCGACCGCTGCGAGTGTGATGCAGCGCCGGAATAGCTCGCAAATGAGCTGTCGAAGGCGTCTGACGGAAGGTCGTCCAGCTCAGCCGCAAGATCAATAGCCTGGTGGCCGGTCGCATTCCGCACAATACGCTGTTGGCAATGATGAGCTTTCCCCCTTCCTCATAGCATGCCGATACGACAATCTGCCTACCTGACTTTGAGGCCCGTTTCGGGAGGCATTGCTGCTCGATATAACTTGAGGTCGCGGAGGGGCTGTCATGTTGTTTGCGGTAGCATTCGGGGCGGGCAGCTGGCAATGCCGGTTTCCCCATGCCGGGTGCGGCACCCCATGATCCCGTAGATGTCCTCGGTGTCGTCCGTGCCGTAGATGTCGTCAGAGGTTGTTGTCGTCGCTGTCGTGACTATGACGAGGACGATAGACGAGTCGATGCCGACGTCTCATAGGCGAGCACCAGATCCTCATCTGCAACATCCCCTCCAAAAAAATCGTCGTCGTCGTCCATGATGCGTCAATTGGCGAAGCCTCGTGTCAGGGGCGGCTTGTCATTGACGTGGGCGGTTTTCTGGTATTCGCGGCAGTGCAGCCAAAATAGGCGTTCGAGTGACGCGCTATTTCGCGTTCAGGGCAGCTTGATACGGGAGACACGATTTTCCCCTCTGTCCGCCAAGTCACGTGGGTAATTCATGCGTCTTTGATCGTGTTTTGCATTGGACGGGGCAGGTGCAAGGCACCAATGCAGAATGACTAATAGTGCTCTGCGTGCCCGTAGTTTCAGTGGGTCTTTATCCAGCCAATCATGATGCCCCCAACCGCGCTCCCAGCCAAAATAGGCGTTCCTGCTTCCCGCATGCGGCGCCCATCGATATCTACAAAAGGACGAACCGGAGCACAAAAAAACAAAGAGGCCTTCGTTTCCTCCTTGTCCTCGCGTCCTTCTTCCGGCCAAGCGCAACGGTGCGTACATAACTGGCCGCCTCCTCGCTCCCTGCTTTCGTTCTTTCCATCATATCTTTTGTCACCTCCACCACCCGCCCCTTACACGCTCTTTTTTGGTACACGCGACACATTCTCGCCACTTTTTCTTCGCCTCGCCTCGCTCTGTTTCACGGAGCCCGCCATCCCACGACCGCCGAGACAACCCGGCATTCCCCCACAAGATAACACGCTCGGCTCGATCGACATTGCGCTTTTGCACTTTCTCTTTCCTACAGCTTGCTCCTTCGGCTCTCCAAAGCCTCCAACTTCCTTCCTCTCTTCCCGCCCGCCAAAGCACCCTCTACCAACATGGCTCCTCCCCAACGGTCCTCCGCGCGGACGGGCGCACCACGAGAAGCTCAAACGCGCGGCGGTGCCACCAGCGGTACAGCCGGTGGCGGTATCCGGAAGCGGGCGGCGGCGCCAAGGTTGACCGAAACGGCGATGTCATCATGGGCAACAATCCAGCGCCAAAGACCGAAGGCCGCAAGAACGGGTGTGTCACGCGCGGATGGCCGCGGAGGCGCGCGTGCCGCTGCCTCTGCCGAGCAGAAGATCAAGCGCCATTTGGGCGCATCGGGCGAGGCGAGTTTGTGGCAAAGCGCATCTCGGAGCTGCCACGCAAACACAAAGTTCAGCAACATGGCCAACGCAAGGTGTTCAAGATCGTTGGGCCTGCAGCAAAGCAAGGCTGCATCCAACGCCGACCGTGGCGAGCGTGGAGACTTCCTGGACTTTATAGAACGCAAAGTCGCGAATATGGGCCGCGAATCAAGATTATCAAGGTATGTGTATTTAAACATAGTTGGGCGCAACATTCACTTCAGTCTTCTTCGTTTGCCGGAGGCTCTTCTCCCCTTTTGCTGCCTAACGATCCGTGGAAAGGGGTTGCGGAGACAGCGAGGCGGGCTTCCACTGTTGCTTTTTCGTCTCTTGCAGAGCCGCATGCGACCAGTCCCCATGCAGCACCAACTATCACCCTTTTTGCAGTCTGCATCGCCAGCGATTCGGCCAGCCATCGAATCCTCGGGCCAACATGATGAAACCAACGCTTCAATTTAACCGGACCGAATCAAGCGTAAACACGACACTACCCCCAGTCACGGCTCGACAGTGATTTTCTGTTACTCAGCGTACATAGGTGGCCAAGACCGACGCAGAGGAGCTTTGAAGCTCAAACAATTATTCAGTCTTTGCCGGTGCCAAGTAACTCACCCGTTACCGAAGATCCCCAGCGGCTGCCCGCCAGCCCACACCAAAGCCAAAAGCTCCTCTCAAGAACCCATGTGGAAGGCGGAAAACCCAGCATTCCAGCAGGTGCTCGCCACCCGTGAGTCGATGCAGGAAGAGAGAGCCTGCCTCGACCTGTCTCGGCTCGTGGCGAAGTAACCCGGTCCTGAAATTAAGGCACCATGGGGCTACCTGGAAGACAAAGAACCCGCGCCGAAAAGACGTTCAAGGGTCCACCCATGGGCAAAATCTGCGACGAGACGTTTCCCACGGCCGTGCCAACGCGACGCAAGTTAGTCAGCGTGTCACTTTTGCCAAAACAACAAATTTGACTGGGTCGGTCAAGGGTTTTTGACCTTTTGCCGAAACGTTCCCAAAGACATTAAAACCCTCGACCTCAGCGGAAAACCCAGCTTCCAAGGCAGGTGCTCGCCACCGACCGCGCTACGGATGCAGGAAGACAAGGGCTTTTCCTCGAACCTGTCTCGGCGTCTGTTTTTGCGAAGTTTGGCACGTCCTGTGCGCAGACTCGAGGGACCCAAAAACTACCCAAAGACCGAGCTGATGCAGCCTCCGCTTCCCCAAACTGATGAAACCCTGAGCAACGTCCAAAGTTAGCACGCACACCCAGAGCAAGTTGCTGCGGACCGGAAGCTGCTCGCGGCTGCCGCACGCCCAATTCCCATTCCTCAGTTTGGCTCCGACCTTGCCGCGACACCAGCGCGTATTTCGGAAGGCCTTCTTGCCAACAGTTTATCCAAACTCTACGACAATCGGACAAGAGCTCAGGTGCGTTTTCCGTCTATCCATACGATGACGCCAAGCCAATTCTCCCGCTCTTCTGTCAAACCCACACAAACGCCTCGCGACCACAGCGATACGCCAGTTGCTCCCTTGGGCGGCGTATCTGCGCTACTCCCGAAACCTCACCAAGATTACTAGCCGGAGCGGCCGCGGGTCCAACGACTTGTCAAGGCGCGCCCATGATCAAGGAGCTGTGGAACACCTTGCCACAAACACGGCACCCCAGTCTGACGACGGATCTGCACAAGTACATTGTCGACTGCCACCCACTCCCGGGCATCATGGACCCCACAAACCAGAGCCGACTGGCGTTGACGGCCTGCTCTTAACCCTTCACGGCGAGTTTGAGGAGATTCGATCCGGCATCCAGCAAGGTGGGAAAACGGAGTTTTACGCGGACTTTTGTCCTTGGCCCTGCGGCGCCTGGTGGCCAGGCGAAATTCCGCGTGGTCAGTTGACATGCTCTCTTTGCGGGCACACCAGCCCATCCCGACCAGTCTTCCAACAACCCCGTCGGAGCAGGAGCAAAAGCAGGCCATGATTGGCGAGCTCTGCAGAGTGACAAATATGACCCCGCAGTACTCGGAAATGTGCCTGGCAGAAGCGTCGTGAAGTTTGACGACGCCTCGCAAAAATTCCAGGAGTTGAGAGTAAGCTTTGATCCCCCTCGTGACGAGTCTCATCCACTTTAATGTACAGATGTGCTAACAATTTTGACCTTTACAGCCCAGCCTTGGTCCCGAAGTTTTCATGAACGCCAGTCATAGTATTACGACGTCTGAGCTCGAGGGACTTCCGGTATGCCGGCCTCAGCTACTACATGCCCTAGTGGCATAAACGGCGGTTCGCCAAGCCCCGTTGTTGTTTGGTGAACCTCTCGGCTATCCGAGGAGCATGATTCAGCCCGACAAAACAACTGCACAAAGTAAAGGCGCCGGCAGCTTGGGGCAAGGTGGCCACAGAAGAATGTTTCTTGACGTTTACAGGGAGTTAACGGGAAGGGAAATTGTTACGGACTGGCCTTATTCTATTTGTTTGCATACTGTACTTTTATTTTCTTCATATTGTATTTGGGTTAAGGGAAGGTGGCCTCTCTTCATTTTTTTTTGTTGTTCTTTTTCTCCAGCGGGCATCATTCTGCATCATTGTTAAGCTTCTGCATTCGGGTGGGGTTCTCTTTGGCCGGCCAGCCTATTGTTCCAGGCTCTCTTGTCACTTTGCTATTTTATACGATACCAACCAACGTTTTCTTTTTCTTTCTCCGTCTTTCTTCCATCATGAACACCCGCCGGACTCGCAGGCAAAGCAAGGAGCGGCGTGCCATTCCGCAAGCGGGATTCACGGACAACACAAAGGAACAAAGAACAGCACATTGGGCGGGAAAGTCTAAGTGAATGGGTGCCCGAGCCTAGAGAACCTGATATGCAGAGTGATGCACGTGCGTCTTGTCGATGCCGCATCCTGCCGCCGACTGCAGCCTGCAGTGTGGCCGTTTTAGACCCCACATGACAGATGCTGAGCGCCCGTTGATATGCGCAATATCAATTTAGACTGGCATCCGATGACGCGGCGAGCAAGAAATGACGCCACGGCAGATATGGATTATTGGGGGCCATTGTTGTTTAATTTTTGTTTCCATAGAATGAGTATTCTTGCCATATTTGTCTCCAACCCTTTGTGCCAATGACTACCGTCTTTGTGCGTCGACTATCGTCGTCTGTCCATGTGTCCCTCGGGTGGAAGGGTTGTGAATAGGGAATCTTCTTGATGATGCCTGCTGCACTGTAGATACTCTCATGTAATTACCTATTATGTATATTTTTTTTTAAAAAAAAACAGTCAGATAATGTACTTTTTTAAAATACTGGGAAAACCAAAATCATAGAAAATAAAACCATAGAAAATAAAGTAAAATAAACAAAAGCGTAGCACGCCTCATGAATTTATGCCTAGAGTATGACATACTAGGCTCAACGAGAGGACGTAAGTCAAATCACAAAGCGCCGACCTTAGATATAGCGAGCATGTGATGTGATGTTGAAGAACGCGGCCGTCGAAAACACGATGCACATGCTATCGAAAGTGATCAATCAGGTGTTGCAAAGCCGTATTCGTGCCCTGGTTCGCTGCATCCGCACGCAAGCTGCTCAACGCAAAAGGACCAAAAAGCCGCGCGCGAAATTGCAGACCGTGAGCAGTATCGACGGCAAAATGACGTGCGGGCCTGCACAAGAGACCCGGGATCGACATTCTAGCTTTTTTGGTCCTCCACGGCATGTTTATGGCGGCTCTCGTGCCCCTTTAAACTCAAATGGAAATAACACCGTCCGCCGTTGAAGTAGTATACGGCATGCATAATGATAGCCAACAGAGAGCAGCGCTAATTTTGTATCATTTTGTATCGTAGATGCCGAGTGAGGGGCATTTGAAGTTGAGTCTCTGGCCTCTGCTATCGTCACGATCCAATTCTTGGTCTCGCGGGCACTGAAGTAAACGACGAGATGAGCCCTCGGACTGTTGTCTTTCTCCACCTAGGCCGTGGGGCATTCGCTCGACATTGGAGCTCTGGTTTGTATTCTAAGTAACCGTCCCTGAGCTCAAATCATCATCATCGGCATGCCAGATGGGAGTTTCCGAAGTTAGATTAGAGAGGGCGGCGGCTGGGCGGAGAACCGTGACGACACATGACTTCGCCCGTCTTCTAGTGTACATGTACTGGCCAAACCGTTCAGACGGCGGAGAACAAGTGGGAAAGGGAGGCCGCAAGTGATGTTGCTACCCCACGCCCACGACAAGAGGTTCCTTTAACGACTCAATGGGCCGAGCGCGTTGTTGCTGATCTCGTGATCATTTCTTGAGCGTTTATATGTACGGGGTATTACATGTACATGTATCTTACAGTGTATGAACATGAATGTATCCGATTGGAAATGGCAACTGAAGCGAGAATCATTGCAATGAATAGCAAACGCGTCAACAGCCAGAATACGACAGTGAGGTGGCACGACGAAGAAGACCAAAGTTTCCACGCGAGCCCTGTCTTCACCTCGCAGCCGTCCGGACGCTCGTCTGCCAACCACTGCACATCGCAATGTGACGAAACACATGCGGAGAACAGTAAAATTACCTGTGCCCAGCAGTGCCCAATGTCTTGGGAACGCTGAAGCAGATATCATATCTTGGCACATCGCAATTTTCGTTCTTGCTTTTGGACATGTCCACGAGGCCCTCAACCTGACACCACGAAAGCATGCTTCGCTTCTCAGAATGACTGAAAAAAAGGCACACGAAGCAGAGAAAAATCAGAAGCCTCTGCTGCAGGGGCCCTCGTCGCCTCCGTGTGCTCTCGTAAACAACGGCTGGGCTCCGCTTTGGATGTACATGTATTACAGGTGCCCTGAAGCTCTACTGGATAGTGTACATGTCTATCTCTGCAAAACCTGTATGGGAAGTACTTGTGCCCAATCTTGGCTGCCATTTTTGGTCCGCACTAGCTCAAGGGGCAGGCGTTGCGCAGGACGGCGCGTTTCAGCAAGAGTGGCCCCCCGGACAGGACCGCTCGCCCAGTGGAGTCGGGTGGCTTGTCGTTTTGCAGCGGCTGTCCAGTCTTTCACTCAACCACGACAAGCCTCTCAAGCCTCTCAAGCCTCTCGTAATTTTGTTCCTTGCGTGCGCGCCGGTGAGCTTGTTCTCTCTTCTACCCAGATGCTCAAACTTGTAACTGGGCGCTTCCCACAGTCACTGGCGACCGGGACAACCACAGCGAATCAAGTTGGACAGGCGTGTCCGAATGTCTGACTATTACCGCGACAAATAGGCTAGAAGTACATACAAGTAGAGCACTGGTATATGCACAGTGTCTCAAGAGGCAAGATGAAGTGCAGAGCCACTTTTGCTTTGCTCTTTTGTTTTGCTCTGTTTCTCGCACGCCGTTGTTTGGTTTCCTGGCAGCACAGGGGGCCTTGCCCCGGCTGGTCCCCATTTACCCGTGATGGAGGGCAATCAATAGCAAACACAGGATGCTGGTCCCTTTTTATTTGATCGCAAAGCCCAGTCGCTTTCGAGAGCCAAATGGTGGAGGCTGCCTGCTCCTGTGTATTTAATACGAGTACTTCGTAATACGTTTGCGCCCAGCCGTCCCAGAAGGGCAAACAAAAAAGGGGGAAAGAGCAATCGCCAGGGCACGAACCTCTTAGTGCAAGTACTTCAAAGAGTGTGGTACATTTTCTTGCGCCTGCTTTAGGTGGCTTTTGCTTGTAGCACAGGAAATGCACTACTTTGGGCCTCCCGCCCCCTGCGGGACCCACCACCAGTTGCGCGTTGCCATTGGTCCAAACGTCCATCGTTTGTGCAACGCCTCCTTCCTCACCCCTATCGTGTCCCTTTCGAGGCTCTGCCACAGGTCGCACCTTCCCTCCCAGCATGGCCGTGCCTTCCTCATATGTGAGCGCCCACCTCTCTTGGTGGAAGTTGACCGTGGCGACAGATTGAGGGCTTTCCATTCCCGTCCCCTTGAAGTTTTCTTTTTCGTCGAGCACACCAGCCACATCAGCAGATACGAGTACAAAATCCTTCCAGAAACAGCCACACTATTGCTGTATCGTGCCTGAGCAGCAAGCCAGACAGCGAGCTCCATTCTTTCGGTGGGAACCCCTTGCTCCGTACGAATCCACGAAAACAGGAATCCAGCACATACGAGTAGCTCTCTTACTTTGCAGATCCAGAGGCTAACGAAGCAAAGCAACAGTTTTTGGCTGCTGAAAGGCGGTGCATGCTGGCTACGTCCCCTTGTGCGTATCGTCCCTGCAAGCTATTAGCATTCGTATTGATATTAGCGGCTGGGGAGACAAGGGGCCTCTCCCCGAAGCAGCAGCAAAAAGAGACCGGATATCTTGAACGACAAAAGAAGGGAAGAACGGCAACAACAACACGGCGCCCACTGCGCCGCGCTTTTGATCCAAATTTGCAGACACGAGAGATATCTTACATCGTTTTCGCGCCCCTGTCGAGTCAGCCAGCCATCCCCCGTTCCTTGGCTGGCCCCCAGTCGACACCACCCCAGTCGTGCGACACGCAGGGACACGAGGAGCAAGACTACTCTGGCTCCCAGCGAGTGTGTGCAACCACAGAGAAGGATCCTTCGTTCCTGTTCCTGGCCCAGTGTTCCTCTCTCACTCGCCTCCTGTTCCTGGAGTGCTGCCCCTTCTCACCTGTCTCACCTCTCGCTGCCTCGTCTTTCGCTTCCCCTTTCCCTCGTTCCAAACATTCTTTCCATACACGATCCCGCTGGAAGAAACACTCTTCTTTTTGGAGCCTGGCCGCAAAGGAGATCCCTTTTTTGTTTTTCGTCGATCACCAAGGCTTTGCTTGAGGGGGCCGGCTCTCCTCCCTATCTCCTATTTTCTCGACACAGCCTACCGTCTACATCTCCAGGCCACAAACCTTTCTGCTTCACGTTCGACTTCTTTGTCGACCTTTCTCATTTCTCTCCTGACATTCAAGCAGTTTTGCTTCCTCTTCTCTTCCCCCCCTTTCCCTCTTGCTTTCCGCGTTTTTCGCTCGCTTTGCTCGAACCTCGCGTTGCCTTTTTGCATTCCCTCTTTGCCTTTGTGCCTCCCTTCGTTCGTGGCGCGAACCCGACCACGCTCTGCATTCCTAACGGGCCAACACGAACTCACCTTTCTCTCTTTCGACTGCTCCGCCTAGTTCAATTGCCAGCCGAAGCGCGGCGTGGCCTTCGCCGACGACTTTCGAGTTATTTCGCCTGTTTTTTTTACGTTTGTATTCCGGCTGTGACCACGATAACCCGACGAGGTTTTCATCTCGAACGGACGACCGGCGACACTTGTGCCCTGTTTGTGCATTTTTTACCTAGATTTGCTACAGCAAGCCTGCCGACCGGCCACTCGCAAGCCGCTTCTTTTTGCACAATTATTCTGATTTCATACCACGAAGACGCTATGCAGGGCTAGGAATAGGACGACGTTTGCCGGATTCAACAAGAGCTCCAACGCTTCAGCCGTTCTCGCTCGACGGGCCTCAAGCCGGACCGGATTTCGACAGGGCATCCATATTCGTGAACGATCTCACCGCCATCATTTCGCTTTCTCACAGTTTCTGTAAACATTCCCCTCAGTTTTCACGCCGCGTTCAGGGCGGGCCAACCGACACCATGTCGCTCCCTCAGCCGACCGTCGCCCTGAACAATATTTGTTCGGCCATTTTCAACAATACTCTGTACACATATTCCTCGTCTGCCTTCCAGTCTCTCGCCCTGACATCTGGCGCCGAATGGAAGACTCTGGCATACAGTGAGTCGGTCACCGGTGGCGTCTGTGTCGGCTCCACACCGGCCGATTCCAGCCAGGCAGGCTTCTTTGTTGTGGGCGGCAACGGCGTCTCCCCGACTACACGGGTTTGCAAAAGTACACTTACTCGACTGGTCAATGGTCCACTTTGACCGTTGTCACTCGTCACGCAGGACCGTTTGTACCACGGTGGCATCTACATCAACTCGACCGACAGTATCTTGGTTTATGCCGGCCAACAGACCGGTTCCAAGGCGGCATCGCAGGATACCTTTTACCGTCGGAAGCGTCGGCGCCGTACACGGTCCAAGCCATACCATCTACGCACCGCCAACCATCGACCCCATGCTTTTGCCATGGTCAGACTCCGAAAGCTCTCATGATTGGCGGCAGCGCCTCGAACACCGCCGTAATGCTTTTTGACGCTGCAGCGGGAGAGTGGGTCGACTCGGGTGCGACCTTGGCGAGTCCTTTTACTACCAACACGACCGGCCTCCAGACGGCTATCATGGTTTGGCGACGACGGCAGCAAGAGCTTGTATACTTTTGATGTCACTGTATCGCCAAACCAGGTTCAGCCGTATTGTCCTCGTGGGATGGCTCTGGTAATCCCGTGACGAGCGCAGGGCCATCAAAGCGGTCGTTTGAGGAGGAGGCACTCGCAGAAGAGTTTGTTCGCCCGGAGCTCACTTACACTGAGCGAGTGGCCTGCGTTACAATGCCACATTGGCTCCGACAACAATACGCTCTGACTTCTCCGTGTCGCAAGGCACCGGGGGCATGATTGTCCTCTCTGGTGGTGGTGGTAGCGACGTGCTTTGTGTCTTCAACGGGCGCACAAATGCAATGGCGCAATGCAACTCAGATGCTGTCTGTCCAGAAGACACTGGTGCAAACCAGCTCTGTTTCATCCTCGTCAATCGTCTGCGGCTTCCTCGACCGCGGCCCCGACTACACTCCTCGTCGCACCCTCGTCGTCAGCAGCATCTTCAGCCACTGCTACTCCCGCCACTTCTTCCGCAAGCAGCAGTCACGGATACGACCTCGCACACTATGCCTACCAATGCTGTGTTGGGCATTGTCCTCGGTAGCATTGCTTTCATGGGCATTATTCTTTGTCACCGTGTAAGCGCCGCCGCAAGCGTCGGAACTTCCTCGAGGCTGCTCACAATCGTCGTGCAAGCGGCACCTCTTCCTCCGAGAAGGACGCGTTCGCCATTGCCAGTGACAGCTTTTCCCCAGCGCCCGAACGGCGGCGGGAAAGGTACGTTTTCCGTGCTGGCACGCAGGCCCAAGGACTCGCAAGGCTCCTTCTCTTCCGTGGCCATTTTGATGGGCCGTGTCAACCAGCCACGCCAGCCCGAAACCAACGCAGAAGATGGCTAGCAGCAACTTGGCCCCCAAGCGCGGCTCCATTGGCAGTCTATACAACAAGGGCATGAAAGGCACCATCAGCAGGCCCCATCCCCAGCTACAGACCGACATTCCTGCCGCCAATGCTACTCCCGCGCCAGGCACAGTATGAGCCGTAGTGGACCTGGTATTGGAGCGGGTGCAGCAGCGGCGGCAGCTAACTGGCTCTTATGGCCGGAGCGTTATGGACTCCAAGCGAGCAGCAGCAGCAGCAGGCCAATGGCCAGAACGGCACTCGTCGCTCGTCTGGCTGGAACCGGTACTGGTCGGGAGGCAGTGCGCTGAACATGCTTGGCTTTGGCAGTGGCAACAACGGCCGCAGCTCGAAGCGCACAACGGTGCGAGCGATGCGAGCAGCAACTACTCGACTACAACAGAACCAACCGCATTACGCAAGACTCGGCACCGTTCCACCTCTGGACATCCCCGGCATGCCGGAAGCCAAGCCTCGTTTCCAGCGTGTCAACTCGGCTCGCCACAATATCCAACTACAACGACTACCTAAGGACGGCATGCATGGGCAAAATTGTGCGCTCCACCAGCCAGACATCGTCACACTCTGGATACTCCAGTGGCGATTCCGCGAGGTGGGTCCATGGGAGCATGCTGGGACCCCACGTCGTCGTCTTTCCGACAGACCCTGGGGCTCGGAGCGTGCGCCTAGCAATGCTTATGGCTCGCCCGCTCCACAGAGCACGTCGCTTGCGCCTGGTGGCAAGAAGTCGTATGTGCCTACGGGAATGAGCCGTCAACCACAGCTTGCCATGGCTGATACATCCTCGACATGAGCTGGCTGAACTTGGGTGACGTCAACTCCCGCGTATGAAGCGAATGCGGACGAGACCAGCGACGAAAAAAAAGGCCTTTTACGGACGATTGAACTTTTATTCTCGACACTCCTTACATCTCTAATGCATCCGAATCACTTTTTTGTGTGTTACTGACGGCTACACATCACGTCAAGCCAACCGGAGCAAAAAAACCCCAAACACTCTTGTAATCATTATGTCTCTCGCTTATACCCACCCTTCCTTTTTACAAAGCCCCGGGAACAGATAGGCCACTAGCTGTGTCAGGGAATCCCGCAACGAAAATCTTTTTTGCTCGCCGTAATCGGACCAAGTCGCACATGATACGGCTTACTAAGGCGAGAATGAGAGTTAGATGTGTTCTCCCACATCTACTTTCTCATTTCCCAAACCACCTGGCGTGTATTTGCATTGCTTTTCATCTTATTTTGTGTCGTTTGTTATTCTCCTTGGTGATTTCCTCGTTGTTCTTGCAATACCCGGCATATTCGGCGTGCTGTTTCCTCACCTCATTCATCTTTTGGCCTTTGAACTTTTTTAGCTTTTTGATTTGCAGCCTTTTCGTTTCTTACCACTTCCTTAAGCATATCATTTTTCCTGTACGATTAATTTTGTTTGATACGTTTTTTTGCTAATCTCTGCTTTTTGCCTCGCAACACATGCGAATTCTTCTTGGATTTCTCTCTGTCTCTCTTTTCTCGTCTTTCATTTTCTTTTTTCATCTCTCTGCGCTAGATACGACCTGGGCCTGGTCCCTCGAACTATTTCGTCCTTTCCTTTCGTCTTTGGCATTATACCTCAAAAAGCTGGCCCCGGGATGGAGTCCACGAAGTGGTAATATTTATTGTCATATTATCTTTCTTTTCAAAGACGGGGGAGGGAAGATAATAGGGGAAGAGATGAATGTCCGTCTCTTTCCATTTTCACCAATTTCACTGTAATCTACTACCCAAAGTCAAAGTCTTCCTTTCCACTTAGCTCTCGTTTGTTAATGTCCTGGGCAGTGGTTGCCTGGCACTCTCAACACCAAAGAACAAACGCAAGAAAAATCTGATTACAAGTCTGTTTCGTTTGAAAATGTTGAAGTCTGCATGCCATCATCTAACGTTCTAGTTACAGGAATTGTTGGCGGGACGAGTCACTGTCAAGCTCGTTGTGTTGGCCGGTTGGCCGCAGCGTATATGGAGGTTGCCTTTTGCAACAAGACCGCAGCAAGAGCAAATTTAATTTTGCAATAAAATAATCAACAAACAACACATTGATTCCCCGAAGATACTATCAAGCACTGTATGTCAGGGCGACTCTAAAAGGTGATGGCTTTTAGGTGTAAGGTTTCACCAGGGATCTATGGCGGCTATGCGCGTGATGACTTTAGCTCTTGCCTTCCATTTGCAATGTCTTTACACAGACTCGTCTAGGATGAGACAGATACGTTCGCCATCTTTTCACGGCTGGGCAATGTATCTCTGGCCGTGGGACTGGACACGCTCAGGGTCGCATTCGTTGAGCCCAGGGGCAGTCAACAAACATGGAAGATCGCAGCTCATCAGCAAGGATCGGGAGCACTGGATGGAATTCAGTAAAGTGATGCCTCGATCTCTTTATTTATCTAGGAGCTCACAGTAGGAAAGCCTAAGAAAGAGAAGAAGGCTAAAGTAACGAGTCAGAAACGAAGAAAGCTGTAGATACCAGCATCTAATCGCGCTCATCACCCACCTGCATTATTAGCATCTTTCTTGTACCGCCTTCTCAGCTATCTTCGGCTCTAATCCGGCAGGGACTGGAAGGGTTGTTCCACAGGCGCTTCCTGGTGCTGCTGGGGATGGGGCTGCTGCCGCTTTCCGGCTCTGGCGCAGCTGGCACGACGCTCTCGATCGACTTCGACTTGACTATGGCGGCTAGGTATTCTCCCGTATCTCCAAAGCCCGCATCTTGCCGAGTTTAGACTGAAAAAACTCAATGTCATGTAGCATGCTACGTCGGATTAGTTGTATCGGCAAATTTTGGCAGCTGTACACGTACCTGTCTCGTCCCTGCTCTGATTTTGGGATCCAAATTCGCGAAATGCTTTTGCTGAATTGATTCTTGTATCCAAGAATAGACTGTCCGTCATGAGCATGGTGCAGTACTTTCCGGCAGGGTTTTTGGTCAAGATGCGATGCAGTGAGGCTGTGCTCTGGAAACCGAGATCATATAAGGATGCGCAATTGCCTTGGCTTCTCGTTCCAGTCAAGACTCGCCATGGCCTTCACGTGTGAAGCAGCTAGGCGACTCATGATCTCAACAATCTTGTCATAAATGCTGTTCTGGTGCTCTTGGTAGAGGCGTTTGACCTTGTCGAATTCCCACGACACTCGCGCCAGCAGCACCGCCTCTAGCATAGCGTTCTAACATATTCGCGGATATGGCTGATCAGAGTCCGCGATGAATGCGAGGGCCCGTGATGCGAGCACCAGATGCTTTTAGAAGTGATGTTCTTGAGGCCTGCAGATTGTTGGCTCCTGCGCTCTAGATAAGCTGCGTGCAAAAAAAAAACCGGAGTGTTGAAGTACCGAAGATAGGAGACCAAAGAAGCCCCAATGTCGGCGGTCATGGATGGAATGCCAAACACACAATTGCAAGAAGTTTGATAGTCCATGCATGCAGAGAATGGCGGAGCTGGGCAGTACAAACGTTTTCTTCGTCAATGGAAGCGTTTCTGGTCTGGGTCTTTGACGGCGCTGCTAGGTTGTAGATCGACATATCCACCCAAAAGAAGCATCGTCGTCTGAGCAGGGGATCCCGATCTGGGCTTTGCAACCCATTCGGAAGGGTCCTTTTGTGCTGCAGGAATAGAATCCGGCCGAGGACGGCTGAGTCGCTTTCTGTAAACTCCATTGCTCCCATTGGCCGGCTTCCATGCCCAAGGCGAGCTTCTGCTTTTGCTCGTCGCCATGGATACTGTACAAAGTCTGTGATTTGCCCATTGACGACTGTCTTGAGGCTCGTACTGCTTCCGCCCCGGATATCGATTTCCACACTCGCTGGTAAAACAGAGGTTCAAATTGAAATAGCGAAGAAACCATGCAAGTGGTAAGCGCAGCACTTTGCTCTGAGCGTACCTCGAAGAAGCTTCACACAATTTTGTCTTGGGCGACATCGACCGCTTGACCCAGAAGATCTGGCAAGTCGATGGCCTTGTGAATCTCTTCCGCCTCTAATGCAACTGTGGGAGACCGCTTGGCGATGGAGTCGAGTTGTGGACATTTGGTTGCATCTATGGCTTCATGCGCCCAGCGTACTGGCTACGTCCAGTAGTAATCTGACTTGTGTTGTGAGCCTTCTGAGCGCCTCTGTGATGCCGATGTAAATTTGAAGCAGCAATTTTTCGGCGTCTTCGGGATCAAGCAATCGTAGATTGCGAACCAAAATGGAGGATTTTTGTTGTTGAGACAGGTGACCTTTCCCTGCCCTCGTTGATGAAGATGTCGTAGAATCGTTGTCATCGTCGTTAGAACTGGGAAGAGGTCGTCGAACAAGGCTGCGTATTTCCTTCAGAAAAGCCTCTCGATAGGCGACAATGGCAGCAGTGAGGTGTTTTCGCTCGGTGCAGGCCGGTTAATGGCTCCCGTAGTTCGGATCGAAGATCATCAATCGAGCTCATGTAGGATGGGAAAACCGACGGTTCCCGCCATTGGCCACCTCGAGATCGGGCCAAGGCACCGGTCCAACGTGGGTGAGTACCTCTTGTGTGGAGACGACTTCCGAGTGGCGCCGGAGATCGCCAATGAGGAAGCCGAGCAAACTTGTTTCGTGCAATGTTGCCGACCCGTGAACGCAAGGTATCCATATCATCAAAAACGCACCGTAAAGCTTTTCGTGCCGCAAAGATCACGGAGTTGGGAGGTTGCGCCCGTCGTTCCACATCTGCTTTGTTGAAAGATCAGGCTTGCCGGCCACGAGTTGTTCGAGAGCCTCAATGCTTTCAAGGGCTCTGGTGGCTTCTCCGTTATCGACAAAGACTCGCAGATAACAACACCATCCCACCACATGCTTCAGTTGCAAGACTGCATCATGCAGTTGCTGTATGTTCCGTCGCCGTTGTCGTTTTTGTACAATGTTCAAACCGCTAGTCACAAAACTCCTCGTCCAGAACCTGGAGCTCTTTCCTGAGAGCTTTGATTCTCTTTGCAGAGTCGGTGGCTTCTGCGTGGAGTTCCTTGTAGCGAGCCAAGTGCGGCGAAGAACATCGTAGATGCTGTCGACATTGAAGCCACCAGATGCATCTCAACCGTGTCCATGTACGAGGATAGCTTTTCCTGCAATATGGCATTTGTTGCCAGAGGCTTAAGTGGGCACTGCATTTCTGCTTGTCAATGTCTCCCCGTCCTGTGTGTCTGGTTGTTGTCGGGACGTACTTGAGATTCTCGCGCTGACCACAATCGAACGTTGCGTGGGTTCTACAAGTGAAAATTCTTCGTTGAAGTAAACAGTTTGGTTATTGTTGACAGCGGTGGCGGCCCTCGAGTGGATCTTCGTCCGAACCAGGCGGCTAGATCTTCGGGTCAGACTGGGTGACTCTGTGGCGTAGATTGAAGAAGCCGAGGAGACTGAAGCTTTTCCGCGCTTTCGATGTTGACGTCCGTTTGCCCGGCAGCAGGCGGTCGTCATCCAAGACTGCAGCAGGGTCGTCCAATCTATCGCTCCCTCTCTGATTGGTATCTGCCGCTTCTTCATCGGTTCCCTTCAATCTTCGCAGAATGTTCGTATAGTGCACCCAACTTGGATCGAATAGGCTTTAAAGGTAGCTGCATCGACGGGTGTTATGTTCGTCAGTGCGACTGGAGGGATGTCGCGTGAGGTCGGTGGCTTGTAGGCGCTTGCTGTTTGGGCGGTTGTGTGCGGGAGGAGCCCTGTTCGGACAAATGGGTGGTTTGCAGCCAATGTCGAGATTGCTTCTCAAATGTCAGCCTGCGTGTCGGAGTATGTTTTTGGAAGAAGCTGACCATACCATTCTGCCCTGTTTCCACCACAGCACTTGCCCAGCTAGTCGACGAGGTATCCAGCGACCCACCAATGGAATGGATTGCGTCGAATCCCGTCTCCGGTGAGCAGATACACTTGCTGAAGTTTGCCTTCAAAGGCAGTCAGTGTATGTACTTCAATGGAGGGAGCCAGGACGCAGTACCTGTGAAAATGGAGAGTCTGCAAAATGCGACAGAACAGGCGATAAGCTCTCGGCAGACTTATGCGTGTTATTGGATACATCTCTTTGGATGCAGATTATGAGGTTGGCGTGATAAGGTAGGGTGGAAGTCAACACAGTCGTTATGCGAAGAATGAATCGTCACCGACGGTCTGTTCACAGAAAGCCCGATGTCCAAAAAGACCGTTTATCACGTCGTTGCGTCGGAAGTAGCACGCGCGTACTTAACCAAAGTCAACGGGGGTACAACGCCTCAACTAGGTTGATGTGGCTCTTGTGTTGTTGGTTGATAGCGGCATAAATAAGATCGATGGAACACGTAGTTTTTGGTCCTGTTCTGCGCTTGTTGATGTTAAGTGGACGTTCCTGACGTTACGAGTACTGCCCGATACTCGTAGATAGAATCTATATTGCACAGCAACACACAAATTCCATGGCAAACATTCAATCCATTGTTTCCCGAATTCATCAATACATCCAGTGTGGGAAACACAGGATTAACAGAATGAAACAGAGAAACGAATATATTATAATGTCCGATGGTCAGGGAAAAGCGCGCTGTCGAAAAGTGAGGGCAGAAGTTGTGGTGTTTTGGTGTGTGTGTGTGTGTGTGGTGTTTTGGTGATGTTTTTGGTTAGTGGTGTAGGGGAGGCGCGTAGCGCCACAGCCAATCAGAAGAGGTTGAAATACATTACCAAGCTTTTGTCAGCATCGCCCCACCAGCTCCGACTGAAATTGAGGGGTGCGGCTCGCTAGAGGATGCCATTTAGCCGACTCCAATGAAATTTTTTTTTTCACTGTATTTTATCATAATCTACTGCAATTCTCCATGATAATTCGACTGCACGATATTTCCCACATCTTCTTCTTCACTGAGATACCAGCCCTACGGTCGCCCCGTTTAATTCCTTTACACCCCTCTTATCTACAACACTGATTATCGTCAGAGGGGTGCGCTCTACGCTTCAGTGTAACATGTCTTACAGAGCTGTAGGTGATATCCTTCCGAAAGGTTTTACATCTGGTAGAAACTAATCTCTCTCACATAGGTCGCCGCTGCCACCCCTTTGGCTCGATCGCTCATTCGTGCGAGCATCCGTCGAAGCCTTAGCGTTCCCAGCACAACGACCCGCGTTTCGCTATTCCTCAACAACTGTTTCTGCCTTGCAAACGAACCTCGAAGGGCCAGTGCTGCCTAACTTCGCTCCCGAAAAGAAGGTGACAACGCCCGCAAACACTGACGGAGAAGATCCTTTTCAACGCTATTCCGTCAATCTGCCGGAGGGAAGGTTGTCCGAAGCGGTGACTACGTCCAGATCCAGCCTCACAGATGCCTCACGCATGACAATACTTGGCCTGTGGCCATGAGTTCATGTCCACAGGTGCTACAAGATCAAGGATCCTGCTCAGCTTGTCTTTGCACTTGATCATGATGTACAGAACAAGAGCCCCAGTAACTTGAAGAAGTACGAGCAAATACAGGAGTTTGCGAAGAAGCATGGTGTCAACTTTTTTGGCGCAGGCCATGGGATCGGCCACCAAATTATGGTAAGCACCTCTGCGTCGGATCCATACCAGGGACCTTTTTGTTTGCTAAACGGCTGCGTAGGTGGAAGAGCTTTTCGTTTGGCCAGGAACTTGTGCGTTGGAATCGACAGCCACAGTAACATGTACGGAGCTTTGGAAGCTTGGGAGTGGCCTTCGGTCAGGACCGACGCGGCCGGAATTTTTGCTACTGGCAAGAGTTTGGTTTTCCAGTGTCCCCCAATCGTGCAGGTGAATCTTCTAGGCACACTACCCCGGGCGTTCGCGGGAAGGACGTTCATTATTGCGCTTTGTGGCTCTTCCCACTGAGTGTGCTGAAACCACAGCGTTGAGTTTGTGGGATCTCAGGAGGAAACCATGGCTAAAGTTATCCCCATGGACGACAGGACTGACAATCAGTAATATGTCGACTGAGTGGTCTGCAACATCCGCAATGGTAAGGCACATGCTTGCGCTACAGTCTGCATCTCCATGAGCCCGTCTAATTGGTCTTGCTATAGTTTCCGATCGACACGACACTAGAACGTTGGCTCCGATACAAGGCTACAGAGGCAGCAATGCTAGAGGACCGAACTACTCGACAACGAATTACGCACGAAATGGTTGACGAACTCTTTGCCAACCCTCTCCGAGCGGATCCCGGAGCGCACTATGCAAAGAAACTCTACCTCAACCTCTCTACTCTGTCGCCTTATATCTCTGGACCCAACTCTGTCAAAATCTCAACACCGCTGCATGAACCTCGCAGCAAAAAAGATCAAGGTACACAAGGGATACATTGTAAGCTGCACCAACTCGCGAAGCTTCAGATCTGAAGGCTGCAGCCGAGGTATTTCAAGCTGCCGCTGAGTCAAATGGTGGCAAGATCCCCAAGATTGCAGATGGTGTCAAGCTATACATTGCAGCAGCTTCAGCCAGAGAGCAGGCTATTGCTGAGGATGAAGGTAGCTGGCAGGTCTTGGTCGAGGCTGGAGCTACCGTTCTCCCGCCTTCATGTGGCCCATGTATCGGACTGGTAAGTAGCCATTGCTCCCCGTGTGGAATTTTATGTCGAATTTATACTTAAATTTTCATCCGTAGGGCACGGGCCTGCTTGAGGATGGCGAGACGGGCGTCTCTGCATCAAATCGCAACTTCAAGGGCCGACTCGGATCAAGACGTGGGTTCTCCTCTTCCTATTTCAATTGCGTTTGTAGCATTTCAGAGGACTAACAGCAAAAGTTGCTCATGCGTACCTGAGTAGCCCCGAGGTTGTGGCTGCGAGCGCCCTGAACGGCGTTCTTTCAGGTCCCGGCGTCTACGAGGTGCCAGAGAACTATACTGGCGTAGAGCACGGTTACGGCACCGGAAAACCTGCAACCACCGAAAAACAAGCTCGGCAATGCCCTTGAACAGCTCGAGTCACTCATCGACAGGGTTCAGACGACTGCTTCTGTCGGCGATGATGGTGCCCAAGCAGTCACAAATATCCTCCCAGGCTTCCCAACCAAGATAAGCGGTGAAATCGTCTTTGCTGATGCTGACAATCTGGACACCGACAATATCTATGCTGGCAAATACACCTATCAAGACGATATGACGACAGAAGACATGGCAAAAGTTTGCATGGAGAATTATGACCCGGAGTTCAGGTCAATCGCAAAGCCCAACGATATCCTCGTCTCGGGGTTTAATTTTGGGTGTGGCTCATCAAGAGAGCAAGCCGCAACAGCTCTTCTGGCTAGGAGCATCCAGCTTGTTGTGGCGGGCAGCTTCTCCAACATTTTTGTCCGGAACGGCATCAATAATGCACTGCCTTGTCTAGAACTGCCACGTTTAGTGGAGCGTCTACGTGCCACCTTCTCAGAAAACAAGGTACCTACCAAGCGTACAGGCTGGACCTGACATGGGATATTACCAGGAGCATTATTGAGGTACAAGAGGGGGAGAATGGTGAACGCTGGGAGGAGAAGGTTGGAGAGTTTCCTGAGAATCTGCAGGAGATTATAGCAAAGGGGGGCTTGGTAGGATGGGTCAAGCATGAGCTTGCAAAGGCTGGCCAATAGACCAGAAAAATAGTAAATGAAGCCGACATGAAGAGAGGCAATGAACTCAAACCGGACTGGTTGCTTAATCTCAATGGATGCTGTTGGACAATTTCTACTGCAGGCCTCAAGGCATCGAGGCCTCACCCGAAGAGCGTCGATGTCAGAGTCACAAGTCAAACACTGCCAAGTGGAGTAAGTTGTCCTTGCATCAGCAGCGGTTTCATAGCACCTATACAAGGTCACTTGTCAAGTCCAACGACGATGGGAAGGCTTCTGTATACGAGTATTATTATTATTATTCGCCTTTCTCAGCCTGGCTCTTGCCAAATGGTTGGAGAAGTGGTTGCTTAGCGAAAGTGGGGCCGGAAGGGAAGGCGCATTTTGGATCGTAGTATGAAAGAGCCCAAACGTTGGCGGGGCAAGGATTAGGATAGATTATTACCCCACTTCATCCTAGAAGGAAACATTCTAGATAGTTTGCCAACAACAACAACAATTTGTCTTCGCTTAATCAAGCCTCACTTTGTCTCGGCACCGGCAACCATAAAAAAACCATCGAAAAACATTTGCCTCATCTCAGCTCGCTGATTCTGCTTTCTTTGAGCTACTTTTCTCGATCAACTTCCGCCCGCGCAAACACGTTTTTCGTGCCTTTTCTATTTCCCACTATCCCCATTTTCCCCGTTTTCCCTTTTTCCTCCCCCAGAGAACAACCATTCCCCATTACCTTTCCATCAATTACCTGACCTCTCCATCATTGCCGGCAACCTCTTTATCGTCTCCTTGAGTTGTTTCCCCAGTTTCCCTGCCTCATTCCCTCCCTCATCTGCGTTACATCGTACCTCCCACCAAACTCCGACCTCCTCAGGGGGTAAACAGGGATTATCGATTCTGCACCAAAACGCGCCACGCGCCCCAGCCTAGCTCATTTTCCGTATTACGGAGTATTTTCAAACTTTTCAACATTTCGACTCCACCTTTCGATAACTTTCTCCATCGCCTCGATACCTACGTCGTACATTTCGAAGCACGTCCATGTTCAACCATTTCTCCAAACCCGTTTGCTCCCTCCCCGTTTCTTCCCCAATGGATGCCACTTCTGGTGGGCTCATGACGCGGCCACAAAAGGTGGCGTTAACACCAACGCCGCCTTTTTCTTCCTCTTCCACCACGCTGGTGCCTGACGAGGCAGCGTTGCAGAGCCTATCCCCAGATGCGCCATTCGATTCAGTGGACGCGGTGTTCGCCCTCATTGAGAGTGCGATCAGCACTGGAGACGACTGCGTTATCGTGGCGCCGACGAGCGTCAAGCAATACAACGCCTTGTGTCGGGATCGGGAGGCCCGCGGCCGCAAATTTCGACTTTTCTACCTCGGAACGCAGGCTCCCTTTTTGATTGTCACCGTTCCTACTGGAGCCCATGAGGTTATGCATAATCACATTTATACACAGCTGATGATCCAGACTGCCCAGATGGGTCTTGGAATGAGCGGGTTCTCAACTGCCGCTGAAACCTGCGCCGGTCCGTCCAGTTCCCACGGCGAGGCCGATGGAAATTTTCTGCCATTCCCAGCGCGTGCAGGTGGATGGCCGACCATTGTGTTTGAAGCTGGTTACTCCCAGTCTGAAGCATCACTACGCGCCAAAATGAACTGGTGGTTCTGGGCCTCAAACCATGATGTCAAAATTGTGGTGCTGGCGAAGGCATTTCCGCACACAAATGAGAAGCGGCTTAAAATCGAGCAATGGCAGGAGCGGCCTGTCGAAGCCGTGCGGCCCGGCGCGACAGCAACCCGCCACTCAACAGCAACAGTGGGAGCTGCCCTGCAGCCAACATGCCTACAGACCATCAATGTTTCGTGGGCGGGCGTCGTGCCATTTGACAAAACAACCGCAGCACAAGTCGCAGACCGTCAACAATACAACGTTGTTAGAGCCCCGCTGGTATTGGAGTTTGGACTTGCTTTTTTGCGGCAGGCAGTTGGCCCTCGCGAGCATGACTTTGTTTTTCCTGCCGAATTTTTTCAGTTTTATGCGGCTTTGGTGTGGAGCCGTACACGCCGACGGCGTCCTTTAATATAGCGAACAAAAGGCCAACTGCCTTTACTGGAGCATTGGTGCCAAATTCTGCACCAGGCCACCAAGACATTGTAATTGGTTGACGCCCGTCGCAGATGCTATAGAGTCTGGCAAAAGCAGGAGTGTGATCCGCTGGAGGCTCTCGGAATTAATGTTTACTGGCAGGCACACTCACGGGGGTCTGTAGGAGGTCTCATAAGCGCTATTCACCAATCAACAGAGCAAATAAAACATTATGGCCTCACTGAATCAAATACATATTCGGATGCCCTTGGCATACGCAGCCAAACGTTGGGGATGAGTCTTAGAGTCCAATAGTCTACAAAGTAGATCATTATGGGCCTGGCCTGCCGCAGTCTTAAAAGAAGTAATAGGCTCCATCCTCACATGCCGCGTTCCAAGGCAATGTAGGGTAACAATATCCAGCAAGCTTTGATCAAGACCCTCACAGAATCAAATAGAGTCATTGGCAATTTCCAAATCGGCCTGGCCAGGAACAAGATCCAGACGGACAAAAAGCCACGGCAAAGAAATGGTACACGAGATGCAACGGCTTCTGGGTGATCCCGCCGAGCAAGCCAGCCGGTCCGTCGATGCAGATGCCACCCTGTTTGAAGTACTCGAAACAACCATGTCGAAGGACCGCCAGGTGATAGTCGTCCGCGGCAAACAGGGAGTACAGCGCTTGTGCCAGGACGTTGATGACAAACGCATGCCTTTTCCGCCGCCAATGGAAGGCGTTGAGCCGCTGGAGGACCTGGCTGGTGTTCTCCAAGTTGGGTGTCCGCGATGGGTGAAGCAGTTCGCTCAGCAAGACCGCGTCATGCAGCGCGACTGTCATACCTCCGCCGGTCAGAGGGTGGCGCATGTTGAGGCGTCGCCAGCGACCACAACGCCGGGTGTCCGGTTCGAAGCTGCTGGCAGAAACGAATTCGGCATACAGCGAAGGCCGCCTTTTTCGAGGCTGGCGGTGAGGGCCGGCTGAACCGATGCAGGTAGTTTGGGCAGGACCTTGTGCCTGATGTAGTTCCGAACACCGCTGCTGCCGGATTTCGCATCCTCGAGGTCCTCCGGGACGTTGACCAGCACTCTCGTCTCTCGACTTCCGATTTGGTAGAGAAGGACAAGGGAGAAGTTGCCGAGAAAGACGTGGCCGAAGCTTGGCGATGGGAGCACGGCGTCTTGTAGCTCCAGCGCTTAGAATTTCGAGTGGGACTCGACGGCTCGCGAAGCCTCGGCACGGAATTTGCTGTTGTAGCCGTCGGCGACGATGGTGAGCGCCGCAAAAAGACAGCTTGGCCGTTGTAGTAGACTGCATAGCCTCGGGTGGGTATGCTGTCAATGCCATCGAGGCAGGTCCCGAGCCCCAGAGTCTCCAAAGCCTGAACGTCACCTGGCTGAAGCAGTTCGCCAACGATCCGATCTGGTTGCTTGAGTGAGCGCTCGAGGAGGAAGACGGAGCGATTCTGTCGCGCGAGGGCAGTTGCAATGGCAGCTTCGAAGATGCCTGCCCCAACAACGATCACATCTGCATGCTGGTGGTTTGTGCGTCGTGAACTGGCCGGTTCTGTTTGCGAGTCGCTCATGGTAAAAATTATTTGTCAGTTGACGAGGTCCTGTTGTTTGAAAAATTAGAAAGTGACACAAGCATGTGGCAGCAAAAAGGAGATGCCTACAAGTCTGTATGTGCACTACAAGTACACACGGCAGAGATACGTCGCACGGTGTAATACGGAGTATTGCTTGTCCATGGGGATTTTTATTCGTCCTCAACTCTGTCACATGTCCCTGCATTTTTGCTTCTGCCTGCCACCAGCCTCCAGAAACAGCAGGCCGCAAAGTCTACTTTTGAAACTCGTACGGAGGCTCCCTGACGACCGAAAGAACTTGGGATCCCAGCTTGTCAAATTTGGTGAACATTTTTGGCGGACGATTCTGCCTATGTTGCAGCCTGGGCACGTCTACATTCTTCGTCCCGTCATACTCGTATGCCATCCGGGGTCGATTCCCAGCGGACCCATAATTTTGTTCCTCAACTTTGATTTTGTCAAAGCTACTTTCCTGCCTGCTGCAAGCCAAGACATTTTTTTCTTGCAGCTCGGCCTCGATCGCGTGAGGCCTTTGGTTTTCATTGTTCATGTCTAGTTTAAAGCGCTTTTCTCGGGCAGGCCCGTCACGAAGGGCCCAGAGTTTCTCGGCCAGGGGCTGTTTTAGGCTTCGGTCAACGAGAACGGCGATGCACATACGGATACATATCGGAAAGAGGGGCTTCCGATGGGCGAGAGGCGATTGTGGCATACGAATGCATGTGCGGAGTAATATTTGTACTCAGTAAAGCACGAATTATGTGCAAGTTGCCCTCGCCTTTCAAGATCTGTGATTCTGCTTCTTTCGAGGGCATGGCCGCTTTGGCTACGCTCCCAGGCCGTGCTCTGCACCTGCTTTGCTCTCCTCACCATCGCAGAGTCATGCAGACCTTGCCCATTCTGCGCATTTGCCATGTCTCTGACCCCCACCCCCAGCCCGTCCCAGGGGAGCAGCGTGGGGTTTTCGTGGTGTCAGACGAATGGCAGCGTGGGACACGGGAACGGGGCTCTGTTGGATGGTTCTCGAGGTCAGGAACTGAACTCGCGAAGCAAATGGCAGAAAACGCCGTGGAAACGGTAAAAAACCGCGACCGCATAACCGTCTACAGCCTCTTTCCTGTCGGAAGGCGTTTTCAAACGGCTCTGATTTGTTCCTTTATTTCTTTTTGAGGGGAGAGCTCCCTGGTCACCCGACCCATTGAACAGCTTGTCCGGTCTTAAACGAGTAGGAGGCCGAGGAGGCCTGGGGAAGACAATGGTGGATGGTGTTGTTGGCTGGGGCTGCCACACCTTTTTATTCACATCAAACATCGCGCCGAGAGAAAGCCAGGACCAGGATGCAGACCGAGGAGCTCTACGCATCAGAGGGGATACGGTGGCCCGGGCAAATGTGGCCTTCCACACTCAAAGTAAGAAATGGACATGCAAGCTGGATATATCCTGCGCTGGAGTGGGCTTTTGTCGAGAGCTTGTTCTCCTGCAGGTTCTCTTGCAGGAAAGGGCCCAAGTGGGTAAGAACGGCATGCAGGAAACAGCGTCGGAGAGCTCGTAGTGTTGCAGCGGGGGAGTGGGGAGTGGAATCGCTGCAGGACACAGCTGACAACGGAGTACGGAGTACGTATCCGCATCGGTGTTTTTGGGGGGGGGGAGGCTAGAAAAAGGTGAGAGCGCTTTGGCCACGAATTGGTCGTGCCTGCCATGCAGGATAGTAAGCTTCGAGTACGAGTAGGGCTTCTGGCCAGACCTCGCGACAATCACTCGCACTTGGCAAAGAAGGCACGACTCACCGCCAAAGAAAAGCAAAGAAACGACGCTGACCCAATAAGCCAGCCGCAAAGCACTTCCTAGGTCCGTCTGACACGAGTCTGGCTGCGAGCCACCGTAGGTAGGACCGCACTGCAAATTTATTCGCTGTTTTCGACCGGGTATTTTGACGACTGGCCGCTGGCATCTGCCGGGTGTCGATTCACTGAAATTTAGGGGTCCCGCCCACGCGATGTCGACGGTGGCCATGTTTCTCTCCACATATTTATTCCCTCTCCTCTGTATCTTACTTTGTTACTTTGCATCTTACTCTGTATCTTGTTTTGTACTTGCTTTGTATCGTGTCAAGATGCCTATAGGCTTTGCCTTTTCCTTCTGATTTCCTACGCTCTTTGCTTCTTCTGCTCGTGCTTTCCCTCTGCTTCTTCTTTTTCGGACCCTTTGTCGATGCCGCGCTTCTCGCCCTCTTCCTCAGCTTGTCGTATCGGCCTCAGAATCCGTTGGGCCGGGAAGCAAGTCACCTGGCCAGGCCATATTTGGTCTGCTGAGGACCTTGACTGGAGATCACAATCCCACTTTTCGTGCTGGCTGCCCACTGCCACTGGCCATATCGCCCGGAGTTCACGCTGAATGGACAGCTGCTCCTTCCTAGGCCTGCCTCACCACTTGCTCCTTCCTTATCGATACCGGGCAATGCTCTCCGTACTTGGACCGTGTCTTTAGCACACCCAAGTAGTGGGAGAAAGATTTTTGCAATTGTACTCGTAGATAGCCTACGAGGCCCGATTCTATTACCGCGTTTTTTATTTTATTTTATATTTTTGTCCCACTGGCAAAGGGACGCAATTCTTTTGGGGCCCGTCTATTGGGTGCCCACCGTCTCTATCCACTGCTCGGCTCACAGTCTTTGTTTCGAGCTCTACGAGTACGACCGCCTTTTTGATACTAGCGCATGAAGCCGTCTTCGACCTAAGTTTCGTAGCGTGGAAAAACCACAGTTGAAAAGCGAGGAAAGAAGGGAACGACGGTGGCGGTGGACTGCTCGACTCCTGGTCGCTCTTTCCCCCCCACCCCACCTTTCCTTTTAATTTGTTACCGGCCCTGCGCTGCCCTCTTATATGTGGTTTTGGTATGCCTGGGTTGCGCTTGCCTGCCACACTCGGTGCCGGTTAGCGTTGCTTCAGCGATGTCTCCCACCGAAATTTCCCTTTCCTGACTTTCCCGCTCCTTCCTGGTGTAAACCTTACTTGCGGGAGGCACCTGCTGTTACGGGAACAAGAAAAAAAGGAACCGACAGCCATCGTAGAGTCCTTAGTCCTTTTCACTCATATTTTCTAATCTCGCTCTCTCTTGTGCTCACACTTCCACAAAGACCTTGTCGTGAGCCTCGACGACATTTCCCTGACGAATACACTATCTGAAACGACCCCCGACGACAAGCCGCGCCGAGGAAAACGCCTCTGAGAAACAACTGCATCTCACCTCAGCCCATTGCTCTCCGCCGCCCGACTCGACTCCAAATCTCGCCGCCAAAGCTCCAAAAAAAATCGATCCTGGCAGACGAGCAGGAGACGGCGCTCATACAGAAACCGACAGTCTTTTCACCCGTCTTCTATCCGTTATCGCATCCTATCGTCACCCGTTGCACCCAGGACGCTCGCCCACTCTCTTCCGACGCCGCGACCTCCGTCCTCCGAATCGCGGGTTCCGTATCTTGCCTCCCGGCTTCTCACATTCTATCTGCACTACCTCCGCACTCCGTCTTTCCCTCACTATCTCTGCGTGTGCGCGCGTGAGCCACTCCGACTACCTTGCCCTACCCTACCCGCCCCTCTCCCACCTCGTATTCCCCGCCATGGCCATGATGGGTCCTCCGCCTGGAACGGCCAGGACCAGGGCATGCACCCGGCTTCCGATGAGGAGTTCCAGCAGTTCTCGACATGAACGGCATGGGCAACCTGGCCGACAACATCCAGTTCGACTTTACCGACTTCCAGAACGCATCGCCGGGTGCCTCGCACTTAATACACACCTCGATGGCGCCCGCCAGCGACACTCTGGATACGCCCATGACCGGCGCGCACAATGCGCCCGGCCTTCTTTCTCAGGCCACCACGGGCCCCCTTCCCGACTCGAGTCTCACCGGCACCGCCGGCATTCACGGCGCTCAGCACACGCAACGCCATGCTCCCGGTTGCCACTACCAGCGCCGCTGCACATGCTGGCATCGCAACAACAATGATGCCGGCGGTGACACCGACAGATGCCATCTCGGAGATCGATGCCCAAATCCAGTACCTGCAACAGCAGCGCATGCAGCAGCAGCAGCGCCAGGTCGAGGAGCAGAACATTGCCTTCTTTCGCTCGGCAAAACCACATCGTGCCGCCAACGCCGCAAAGTCTGGAGCTGCAGGCCGGCAACCAGTTCTTCCACTCGCCAGACCCGCGCAACCAACATCAGGGCCAGCAAACTCAGCAGCAGGCCCTCTACTGAGCGGTATCAGCACTTTAAGGAGCAGCAGGAAGTATGTCCACTTTCCATTTCGTTTTTTTTTCCCTTTCTCTTTTCTCTCTTCTCTCATCTCCTCTCTTCTAACCAAACAAACTTGTAGATTGTCATTTACACCTCTTGTGTCGCCTGCAGTGACGCCTCTTGAGACACAGTTCTCTATTGATACCCAGTTTACCGTTCCTGGCGCCTATTTCAGCCCTCTGACATCACCTGCTCTGCATGCGCAGACAGATCCCAATTCCGTTTTTGACCCTCGCCTGACCCATTCCAGCACGCCGCCGCTCGACATGGACATGGAGATGCTTCCCTCGGCCGCTCCTGTTCCGCCAGGCGCATCCAACGTGACCGAGACCTTGGCCAAGAAGGCCCGGAAAAACAATGCATCCAAGGCCGGAAAGCCAAACGTGCGGCAGTCTCCTATCACGAAGCCGATGCGGAAGAAGTCGACCACCACGCCGGTGATGAACGCCCAAGTTCTTGATCAGCTCGCCGAATCTCTCGAGCACGAGGTTTGTCGTCTCCCGTCATCCGCACACAGTCCCAGCAGCAGGCCTTCCACCAGAGCCACGTGCGCCTTGCCTCGTCGCACATGCAGATCGGTGGTTCGTCCTCCTCTGCTGCCGGCACTACAGACTCGGAGAACGACTCTGTGTCACCCGAGACCCTCACGGATATGCCCCCCCCACCGGTTCCAAATCGCGGTCTGCGCGGCCCTCACCGTACTTGCACCCTCAGAACCACAGCGTCATTGCACCAAATCATACCATGGCCGCTCCTAGCGCGCCGATACCTGCGATTGCCAAATGTTTCGCTTCCTGGCGGTGGCTTCCCTTCACCTGCAACTCCTGCCTCGCTCATGAAGCTCGCATCGCCGAAGAACAAGGCTCACAAGTCGTCTCCGTCAGTCGCCGCTGCCAAGCGGGACGGAACGGCCAGCGGTAGCAATAGCGTTGGTGGCAGTGCGACAACCGCGGTGGGCGTGGCCAACGAGCACATTGAAAACTTTGAGCTGCCCGAGTCTCTGAGCATGGACTTCCAGAAAACCCACGTGAACACGTCGAGCGCACGCAACACACCGACCATCGAGACGACATCCTCGCCGTCTCTCGATCCTCTTTCGAATCGGCCCTTCCAACCCCTCCCTTCACCATCATTTACAAAGCCAGGTGGCGGTTCGATGTCCGGCGCACTCTCGGCCACGGCAAGCCCTCAGATTCTTCCTGGCGGCACTCATCATCAACGCCGATACTTGCGGCCAACTCAAATCGGAAGACGCCGCAAATGCTCCCGCGGGGCTCAGCCAAGAAGCGGCCTAGCATCAGCTCGGTACAGGTGTCGCCGGCGCTGCGGCCCAAGATCTCGCCCAGCATCAAGCCTCTGCTTCCCGGTGGTGTTTCCTCGGTCGAGGACCAAGCTTCGCGCCTGCTGGCCACCAAGTCCAATTACCAGAACATTCTAGAGGGCAACACCGTGCCGGGTGTTTCGTACCGAGCGAGCTGTCGACGAACCTGACTTCAAAGCGGACGTCGCACAAGATTGCCGAGCAGGGCCGGCGGAATCGCATCAACTCGGCCCTTCAAGAGATTGCTACCCTGCTGCCGACACCACCGCCCAAGGACACCAAGGCCGATGCCGCCGGAGATGACGAGGAGGGCGAGGGAAACGGCGACAAGAAGAAGGACGGAAAGGCTGGTGCGGCTGGCAGCAACAACAACAGCAACAATGCACCCAACAGCAAGGCCAGCACTGTTGAGATGGCCATTGAATACATCAAGCAGCTGAAGAAGGAGGTGGCTGAGATGACGAAACGGGCTGAAGATGCGGAAGCAAAGCTGAAGCTGAAGTCTGAAGAGGAGATGACGGCTTGATGTGGTTCTTTTTACTTTTTCTTTTTCTGTTTTCTTTTTATCTCGCTGGAGTATTGGATATGCAGTTGGAACGAGGAAGGAACCCACCACATAATACCAGACGAGCGACGTGATGGGTAGGCAAGCTGGGCGACTGATGAGCACGACTGGGACAAGAACATCGAAAACAAGAAACATACTACGGCGTTATTATGAACGGGTTTGGTTAGGACAGGCCCAGACAGCGAGATGCGGGGACGACTCTAGGGGTGTCTTTTTTTTTTATCCGCGGACATTATTTTGTTCTGATGTTTTCTCTTGGCTCAGGCTCTTGCCTTTCGGCAATGGCGGCTGACACGATCACATTGCTTCTTTTGCCAATGTTTTCTGTTTCTGATCTACGTCGTACTCGTGTGTTATATTACTGTTTTATACTACCAATTTGGCATCATTTTCTGCAATGGAAACCATCTTTATTTGCACCGCTTCACCGAGAGGATAACAAAGTCTGCTTGGATATACCAACGAGATGAGTGGTTACGATATGTTTATTAATTTACTAATTTATTAATTTATCAATTTCATTTTCTTCAAAATAACTGCTGCCTTGCTCAAGCTCTCTGCGCAATTTGTCTCATGCAGAGACCCTACTTAGGCGGCTTCTTTGGCTTACATGGAAACGCAGCATTACAAAGTCGAATACTACAGTACAGTACAAGCATGGCCAGATTACTCTCCGGGATTAAGCAGAACCAAGTCGACTGTGTCAGGGACGAGCTCGGCAGATACACCCCCTCATTATTGCTGTCTTGTTGCAGGCTGCAACCAATCGGCAACCAATCATGAAACCGCCAAACACAGTCTTGGGAGGCGGGGTGTTACGAATGTAAGCGAGGGAAGATAAAGGCCGGAGACGACACGGAAAACGCGGCAAGATTGAGGCACATGCTGGAGACCTGCAGGGTTGGCCTTTGCTAGAAGGGAGACAACAAAATCAAACCTTTACCAAGTGCTGTAATCTGCACACATGGGAACGTTCTCGTCGTTCTCTGCCGTACGATATACGAGTGCACAAGGAGTGATGTACTTACAGAGTAGCCTCATCCGTCTCTGCATGTGGCAAGTTTTCTTTGGGAGAGCAGCTCGCTCCTTCTCCACAGGGGAAAACTTTCTTTGCCACAATGACAAAAGAGTTGCATGCGAATCATCTCAGATGAGACCAGGGCAAACCTGACTAGCTGACCTTTCAAAGATCGGTTGCGTTTTCAACCGAGCATGCCTTTGCTGAAAGCAGCTCAGTCACCGCGTTCGAATTATGGTCGTTGGTACCGGACGTGTGCAGAATGAAACAGGCAAATCCTGAAGTCCGAGGGGAGCTAATAGAAGCGACTTTGCTATCGGTCTTGAGTCAGAAAGGACGTGCGGTGCGGAAAATAAAAAAAAAGAGATAAAAGAAGATCAAATGGACGGATGTCATGTCATGGCCAAGAAAACGAAACAGAAAGGGCAAGCGCGGGAGGCCAGCCGCTAAAAGTGGATCTAGCGTCGGATTTTCGGCGTTTTGGCCGGAAGTTGCAATGCCCGAGAAGAGAAGCGGGTCCTCCTCCCGTGTGTGTTTCGACGGGTTTTCACACGTTTTCGCTGCCTGTGCCTGCCTAATCTGCCCTTCTTCCTCTTTTCCGCCCACAGCCACCACCAACAGGCGCAGCTGTCGCTTTCTCTCATTGCCCCCTTGCTCGGGGTTAACTATCCGAGCCGCGTAGTTTTTCGCCACTTCGGCGTTGGCCAAACGCCTGGACCAAACAATCCTTCTTTTCTGACGAATTAGCCCAGGTTCCCTCCCCCATTGAGGCGTAGCAATGCATGCCCACTCCCCGCATTCCTTTCTCTTCTGCTCTGCGTGGACCATGATTGCATGCGTATATCCGACGATGACGACAGAACCCAACAAACTGAAGAATTGGGGCGGCGGCCTTGACAGAGGTTGTCTTCTGACGTATTCTTCGTCTGTCACAAGTCTGTCACAAGCAAAATAAGGGCAGCTGTATCTATGTGAGATAAGAAACGGGCAAACCAGAGAGAGCAGACGACATGAATTCGCGGCCAGAACAGGCTGCCCATTGACGTGGCCCTGGCCTCGATCGACGTATGGTTGTATGCAAAGCAGACACACTTTCTTTCTCTTCGTAGTGTTCTATTCGCCGTCTGCTAGAGCGTAAACTGGCTGCCTAGGCTAGTCATCGTCGTCTTACAGGTGTGTGTGGGAGGGGGGCAATAAGGCATGGGGTTTTGTTGTGTCCGAGGTGTGTACCAACGTACCTCTTTCTTTTTTTTCTCGTTTTCTTTTTCCTTTTTTTCTTTCACTTTCCCTCACCCGCCGTCGTGCAGGCCCAATCCTCGGACCAAGCAATTTACATGGCCACTGGCCCGACACTCTATCGCCTTTTCCTTGTGTCTTCCTTTATCTCCCTCCCACCTGGATCTGATCTATTTAACCGTGCTCTGTTCCCTCTTCTTGGATCGCTCTTGTTTCCCTTCTTTTTTCTTTCAACACTTCTTACAACCCCGTTTACCCAACCAACCCTTCTCTACCTTCCACCTCCTATTCATCACAGACAAAGCCTACTTTCTTTGTGAGTATTCAAACCCCCCTTTCAAACTTTCAACATTACCCAACAATCCAAGCACTTGTTTGCCAACCAGCAAAACAGAATGTCTGAGCCCAACTTCCCGCCCAACCCTTGGGGTCCCGGCGTCAACATGGCTTTCCGCCCTGGCCCTCCGGGCCCGCCGCCTCACCATGGCCGCTACCACCCGCACCATTTCCACCATGGCCCTCCTCTTCCCCCTCCGGCTCCTCCAGCTGCCACCGGCCCTGAGGTCGCTCTCCTTACCAATGGTTCGGAGGACAATGTGGCTACTGAGGTGAATGACCCCAACCCGGCAACTGAGAAGAGCGCCGACAACAACAACAACAACAACAACGACGACGACAACGACGACGAGGGTGGCCGCCGCCGCGGCGGTCGCCACGGTCGCCACCACCACTGGGGTGGCCGCCACGCCGACTGGGAGGCCTACGCCGCACGGGCATGCCCTGGGGTGGTCCTGGGCTGCTGGCCCTCACGGCTTCGGCGGCGGCCGTCATGGCCACCGCCATCATCACGGCCACGAGGAGGATGGCTTTGGCGAGTTTGGCTTTAGCCACGGCCAAGGCCGCCACGGTCACTTCCACGGTTACGGCCATGGCCATCATGGACACCACGGCCGCTGGGGTTATGGCGGCGAGGATGGCGCTGCCAACGTGACTGACGAAGAGCAGAATGGCCGCGCTGAGGGTCGCGGTTTCGGTGGCCGCCACGGCGGTCGTCACCATGGTTACGGTGGTCGCCGCGGTGGATTCGGCCGCTGGGGCTGGGACGACATCGACAATGCCACGGTCACTGGCTCGGAGGCTGTCGAGACTGCCGATGCCAAGTTTGGCTCGGAGGACGTCACCACCTCTACTTCCTCGAGCAGCGAGAGCGAAGAGGACATTACCATGATTGAGAAGGACGACTCGCCTTCTACCGCTCGCGGTGAGACTTCCGCCACCGGCGCTCCCGCCGGTGCTGCCCTGCTGCCGTTGCCAACAACGACCAGGAGGCTGGCCACTTCCAGGGCCGTGGTTTCGGCAGAGGCTGGGGCCATGGTCGCCACGGTCCCCGTGGCTGGGGCGCTCCCTCCGACTGCGAGACCTGCGAGGAGTACCGCAGCGCCCGCTGTGCTGCCCGAGCTGCCCGCCACGCCGCTCGTGCGGCTGCCCGCGCCTCGGCCACTGCCGATGCCAAGGAAGGCGAGGACGGCGGTGATGCTCCTCCTGTCGAGCCTGGTGTGCCTAGCGATGGCGAACGCCGTCGCGGCTACCACGGTCGCCGCCATGGCCGCCATGCTCGTGCCCACGATTTCCATGGCTACTTCGGTCCCCATGGCCCTGGTAACTTCTTCCCTGGCCACGGTCCCTGGGCCCGCGGTGACTTCTTTGATGCCAGCTTCGGCCCCGGCGGTCCGCACTTTAGCCACCACCGCTTCGGTCCCTACGGCCCCTTTGGCGGTCCTGCCGGTCCTCACGGTGGCCATCACCACGGCCGTCATGGCGGTCGCCGCGGCGGCCCTCCTGGTGCCTTTGGCCATGGCGGTGCCTTCGGCCCCGACGGTCCTTTTGGTCCCGGTGGCCCGTTCGGCCCTGACGGCCCCATTGGTCGCCACTTTGGCCCCAACGGCGTCGGTCGCCGCAGCTTCGGCCCCATGATGGCTGCTCTTGCCAACCACCCCGTGGCCCGTAACCTGCGCGCTTACTTTGGCGACGTTGCTGCTCCCGATGCCACCACCCGCGGCACTGCCGCCGACAACGTCGATGCTACCGCCACGGGCGATGATGCCGACCACTTCAGCCCGCCCGTCGACATCTTTGTCGATGACAATCGTGGCGGCTGGATCCTGCACGTGGCTCTGCCCGGCGCCAACAAGGAGGATATTGATGTCCAGTGGGATGCCGACCGCGGCCTGCTGACGATTGCCGGCGTCGTTGTGCGCCCTGGCGACGAGGCCTTCCTCGAGGGCCTGATCAACGCCGAGCGCCGCGTCGGCCTCTTCCAGCGCGAGGTGCGTCTGCCGCCCTTTGGGGCTGAGGCGGACAGCAACTCGGCCGCTGCCAAGCAGGAGGTGGATGCTGTGGGCATCACCGCGCGCATGGAGAACGGCGTGCTCATCGTGACCGTGCCGACAGTCGACAAGGAGTGGACCGAGGTGCGCCAGGTGGACATTGAGTAGAAGTGGGATGGACTGGACGATGGAGTGGTGAAGTGATGAATTCTTTCAGGGCCCCGATTTGTGATGGCTCAGGGTGAGCGCCGGGCACTTCCTGCCCCATCCGGATGTATCTCGTTCTTTCCCTTTTCATTTTTCATTTTCACTTTCCACTTTACTCTTTTCTCTTTTCAAATTGATCACAACTGTTTCCTAAACACGAAAACCAAACACACCTATCCCTGTAAAAACACGCGTTGCCCTTTCATTTCTCAATTGGCTCGTTTTGTCTTGTTTTGATTCTGTCCGTCGTTCTCGCCTCGTTGCTTGTCTTTACTTTTCGCCTCTTATGTAGTGTGGCTCATCAGAGCCAATCAACTAAAAAAAAAAAAAAAAACTACAAAAAATAGACCTTTTTTTCTTCGGAAATCTATTCGCCTCCCGTGTCTACCTTGTGAAATTTGTGAAAATAATGTCCTTGAAAAACCGTAAAAACCGTAAAAGCATCGTGGGAAAAGCCGACTGTGCCAACTTACACAAAATGATTGGCTGAGAGGTGCTCTCGCCCTTTCGCTATGTTGCCTGCCCTTTTCTGCTGAGTCATCCAAAGAGCTGCTGCGCCCCACTGCAGGCCCAAGCTCCCTCCCTCGCTCCATTCCCTGTTGCCGCTGACAACAGAGGACAGAAAACGAACCAGGTGTGGCAACAATGTAAGGGGGGCGAAAACGCAAAAAAGTGGAGACAATCCTGTCGCTCCTTCTGATCACAACAAGGAGAGGGCAATCCAAAACACCACGAAAATGACACCTATTTTTTTTTTCCTTTTGCGAAGACCTGCAGGAGGCAAAACGTTGTGCATCAGAGACCCCTTCTCCCTTTCAATAAAAAGGGACCGCTGGCATGCATTTCGCAGGAAACACGACATTGTGATTTGCGCCCGCGATCACGCAAAAAAAGACACCCTGGTGTTGCAACGCGACCGTCGTGCATCTGCCTTGTCGTTTTTTTGTCGTTTTTTTCATCTTTTTTTGAACATCATCGGCATCATCGCGACAGCAGTATCATCTCGGCCTCGATCTCTCTCACAGCATCTTTCCGCTGCTTCTTTCTCACGATGTCGGACTCTGAGAGCGTCGACTACCTGCAGCCGGGCTTCGACCCCGCCTCCCTCACGAACCCCCGCCTGCGGTCCATCCTCGTCACCTACAACGTCCACTACCCGTCGAACGCAAAGAAACCCGAGCTGGTTGAGCTGTTCAATGAGCATGTCGCGCCCCAGGCCAAGAAGATCCTGGCTCGCCGTGCGCGTGCCAAGCGCTCCAGCATGGGCATCGTCGACGCGCAGCCGTCCACGTCTTCCTACAGCCAGAGCACCACTGCCTACGGCGGGGACTCGTTTGACCAGCGGGACCACGAGGACCAGCAGCTGGTATCCCCCAAGAAGCGCCGGCCGGGCCGGCCATCGTCGTCGCATGCGGCTACGCCGCACATTGACGAGCTAGACAAGGACGAAGAGGACGCGCGGCGCCGGGAGCGCCGAAGCAGCCCGCGCAAGCGCTCATCGCGTGCTAGCAGCTTCCAGCCAGCGGACATTATGACTGCGTCGGACACAGACACCTCGGCAACTGTGCGGCCGCCCTCGCGGCGCGTGCGCACAAAGACGCCCCAGGTGAAGCTCGAACCTACCGAGGAGGAGCGGTACTTGGCGACGCCCGTTGCAGCGCAGTCTTCGCGTGATGCGCGTCCGAGCTCGGTTGGCGACGACAGCGACACGGTTTTCACCTACGACAACCCTTTTCAGAGTGGAAGCTCGCCCATGTCGGGCTCCTCCCCGGCGCAGCGCCGGCGCACTACGCACTACGACGAGCCCGCCTCACACAAGCGCTTGTCGACGAGCACGGCGTCTTCCCGGAAGCAGGCAGGTGGGTCCCGCGTCGTATCCTCGCCCGCTATGCAGGCATCGTACGACTCGCCGCCTATCCGCGGTGCTCTGCAGCGCCAGATGTCGCCGTTTATCCAGGCAGCCTCTCCATCGCCTGAGCCGGAGGTGGAAGAAGACGAAGAAGAAGAATACCAGGAGGACTACGACCCGCTCGAGCCTGGTGAAGAGTTCACGCCGGAGGAGCAGCTCGAGCTGACACAGGAGGAGGCCGTGCAGCGGCAGCAGCATTCTTCTTCTTCCGGCCGGCGCACGGCCAAGAACAACAAAGCCGTTGTCCGTCGAGGAGAAGTGTGGCGTCTGCTCTTGCGACGCCGCTGTGGGTGCTTCTTCTGACGCTGTTTGGCATCTATGCCGCCTGGTACCGCCAGGAGAAGCGGGCTGTGGGCTTCTGCGGCGTTGGCCGTCTGGCTGTGCCGCTGTTGTCTGAGCAGATCGAGAAGCTGGAGTGGCTGCCGGACTGGGTCCGCGACATTGAGATCCCCGCCAACCTGCAGGTGTTTGTTGAGCCGCAGTGTGAGCCCTGCCCGTCGCACGCCTTCTGCTACTCAGACTTTACTGTCCGCTGTGAGAATGGCTACATTGAGAAGCCGCATCCGCTGTCCCTTGGTGGCCTGGTGCCACTGCCGCCCACTTGCGAGCCTGACGGCGAGCGGGCCCGCCGTGTCAAGGCGGTTGCCGACAAGGCCATTGAAGAGCTGCGTGACCGCCGCGCCCAATGGGAGTGCGGCGACCTGACTGACGAGGATGGCCAGGTGCCGGACGACCCTGCCATTGATGTGCCTGTGCTCAAAGAAGTTATCAGCGAGAAGCGCAGCAAGAAGATGAGCAAGGAGGAGTTTGACGACCTGTGGACGGCCGCCATTGGCGACATTGAGAGCCGCGACGAAGTCGAGTCCGAGCCGGACTCTACTTACGCGTAAGTACACTACTCTGCTTCTCTGCTTCTCTGCTTCTGTTTCCCCTCCCTATTTTCACATCTTCCCGTGCCTTTATATACTACTTCATCGACCGTTCTGAATATCTGACATAAACTAATTAGCTATCCTATCGGGCCTGTAGCGCCACAGATCCCGGAACAGTTCCAAACACCCGCCTATCGTCCACCTCGCTCGCTCGCCTTCCACTCACCTGTGCCGTCCGCCGCTCCATCCGACTCGGACTCGCAAGATATCGACTCCCTCTTTCAGTTCTAATTCTGTCCTTCTTGGCTGTTATCTTCACCCGGTCTCGGTTCCGGGCGCACCGCGCCACATTGGCCCGCGTGCCGGCCCTGGTGGACTTGGTGCTGGAGCGGCTTGCAGCACAAAAGGAGCTGTGGCTGTATGACGACGAAGTGGAGGGCGGTGAGCAGGACGCAGACGACAGCAGCTTTCTGCCGGACCCTTTCCTGTTCCTGCCCCAGCTGCGCGACGATGTCTTGCGCGCCACACACTCGCTGGCTGCACGCGAGCGCATCTGGAAGCACGTGCGCGCCGTCGTCGAGCAGAACAGCAATGTGCGCACCGGTCAGCGCGAGGGCCGCAACGGCGAGGTGGGCCGTGCGTGGGAGTGGATTGGACCCGTCGGCAATGCATTGAACGTGATTGCCGGAGGCGGCAGTGGTGGTGGTGGTGGCAATAACCCGCTGGAGATGAGCGCAATGCGCCGTCGGCGGAGCGGCCGGGTGTCGCTGATGCCGACGGGCAGCGGTTCGGCGTCACGGGCGGGGTCGGCTGCGCCGAGAGAGAGCCTCGACAATGCCCGTGATGCAACGCCCGTTCATGAGCAGCAGGAAGGTGGTGGTGGTGCAGGAGAGAACCGGTCAGCGCTGCACAAGCGGTGGCAGGAGTCGCGGCCAATATACTGAGGCTTTTGTGTACATTCATTTTATTTCTTTTATATCTTGTCTTATTACTACATACGTACTGTTTTTTATAATAATTTCCTATGTCCTATACTGTTCCTTTATTGCATTGTGTCAACATTTGGTTTTATGATCTCTTTCTTTTCTAATGCCTTGGTCTTGTGGTTCTTTATTTTGATACATTTCTTACGAGCCTCTTTTGATGCAAGTCTTTCAATCACACGATTAAAAAAAACACTTTCTAAAAAAATACGTCTTTTCCCTGCGTGTTTTGGTTGCTTTGTGACAAATCTGATTGCTGCGAGAACAGCGTTGACTTGTTTCAATGATAACGTGCGATATCAAGAACGTCTATTGGTGAAATGGTTATGGACACAAACACGGGGTACATAGTTATTCATAGAAATTCATAGAAATTCATAAAAATCCAAAGATATTCATAGATAGTTTGATAGTGTTAATATAAAACTGAAATGCGCGACATCGTGATGCATGTCTTCGTCACAGTGCACATCTATGCCGCCATGCCTACTGCACAGCAGATGGTTCGCAGCCGCCGCATACTCACGCGCGATCCCGTTGCGCAGCATCCCCTATCGCACCTTCCCGCGTAGTTGCCACCGCCACTGCCACTGTCACCGCCCCCACTGGTCTGCTCCTGCACTATCGCCTGCAGCGCTGCCCGAAAGTCGTTGTTGATCAGGTTGGACAGCACAAAGTACCGGTACACATGGTTGTCGGTCTCGACGCCGGCCCAGAAGAGTGGCCACTGGAACCGGTCGAGCTCCACGGGGCCCACGGTGCGGATCGCCCGCTCGGCCAAGTGGACAATCTGTGCCGCGATCGCCTGTGGGTGCGGTGAAGAAGATGTAGTGCTGTTTGCAGCGCCGGGTTGGTAAGTGCCGTGGCTGCCATGACCGCTGTAGTTGCCGGTGTAGGTTCCATAGCCGCCGCCAAAAGCGTTTCCCATCATGGCGGCAGAGGACTCTTTGCTGGGCAATGTATTGTCTCCCTCGCCGTACAGGTCCGCGCATGATGCGCCCGCACGTAGCAGGTGCAGCTCCAGCGCCAAGTAATGACACACGGCCCAATCGGCCATGGCCAGAAGACGAGACCGGTGGCCGCCGCTGGTGGCGGCAAACGTCGACAACCGGAAAACGGTCGTGTAGCGTGTGCGCAGGACGCGAGTATCACGGGCAATGTCGGCGACCGTCTCGGCATGCGTTGGCGCGAGCGAAGGCGGGGAGGAGCGGCGGCGGGTTCGTTGTCCGTGTCTAGACTCCTCCGCTTGAAAGACGAGGTTGAGGCGGTGGACGGCCACCCACGTCTCGTTGATGAGCTGCAGGGCCGGCCAGTTTTGATTGTCGTCGGCAATTTCTTCGGGCGTGTAGTCGTCCCAGAAGTCGAGCAGCGTGGTGCGCGCCGTCTCGTAGAAGTTGAGCTGGCTGCGCGGCGGCTGGTGGAACTGCATGGCGAGCGAGCCACCTTTTCCAAAGAAAGAGGCCGCGCAGTCGTACCAGTAAAGCCAACTGAGAAGGCGCGACAAAAACGATCGGTACTTGGCGGGTGGCATCGGCCGGTTGGTTGTGATGCTGGCGTCGTTTGCGGTAGAAGTCGCGGTCGTGGCAATATCCATTTCTGGAGCTTGTGTCTGCACAGCATTCGTTTTGTTCGTTTTGTTCTTTGTATTGTTGCCTTTTGGAATCTCGTCGATTTTATCCTCTTCACCGCTGCTTGCTTCGTCTTCATCGTCGTCGTCGTTGTTGTCGTCGTCGTTGTTGTCGTCGTCGTTGTTGTCGTCGTCATCATCGTCGACAGGGCTGCACTTGGCAGGTGGCGCCGAAGGAGGTCTCATGGGCAACGACACAGAAGACAATGAACGGGTGAATAATGAGGAGGAGGGCGGTGCCTCTCTACCCATGAGGTTTCGACGCAGTCGGTATTTTCCGCATGTAGCCGCCCATTGCGCGACTAAACTCGTTCTGCGACGCCCATCGACCGTGCGAGGGGACGTGCCGCCGGTTGATGAGGTACTCTAGCCAGAAGCATGCGACGACGACAACGTGGTAGAGCCCCGCTTCGGCCGCTCTATGGGGGGCGTTGGCGAGCTCGTTCAATGCCGCTTGGCCGGCCTCGTAATGGCGCCGAGCCAGCTGACCGGGAGTGCTGATTGTGCTGATTGTGCTGTTGTTGCCCATGGGTGTAGGGAGGCTGGCGAGACCGCTGGTAGCAGAGCCGGGATACTGTTCTTGTCGGTCGATAGACGCCAGTCCAGCTCACCAAATGAGGCTGCTAGCAAAAGTGGAGGATGGCCGAGTGGCTGACCGCCAGTTTGATGAGGATGGCATGTGTGGACCAAACCGGCGATTTGGAGCCGATGCTGAAGCCAACGTGATGGTGGAACAACAACAGTGCCTCATAGTCGCGGTCCGTGAGGCGTACACGGCTGGGGAAGCTGGTGAGGACCATGGTGGTGGTGCCGAGAACCAAACTAGCCAGGGGCGACGGTGTCGAGGTAGACACGAGGTCGTAGGCGGAGGTGAAGGTTGTTTTATAGCTGCTGTCGGTCCACGGGGCAGAGTCTGGCGCCTCTGTTTCCATGATCATGGGCGTAGACGCTGCACAAGATGGTGAACCAAGAGCCATTGTCGAGGGGGGCAGGAGCGGTGAAAGCGGTGTCGATAAGTCATTGAGGAACATGTATGGGGCATCGTCCATGGCTGGCATAAAGGAGAACGGCGACGGTGTTCGCATCGACATTGCTGCGAGGAGATCGTCCTGCACAAACGTCGAGAAGTCAAGGCCAGCCGTGCTGGCGATATCTGGGCCCGATGCGATGGGAATGCATGCTGCCATGTTGTTTCCTCTTGTTCGCGGAAGTATCGCCTCTTCCGGCCGGAAGTCTGTGTACTCTGATGCCGGTGTTGGGAATGCAGGTAGAGAGTAGCTGCCGCTGCCGTTGCTGCCGTTGCTGCCGTTAACACTGGCGGCACTCGCCATATATGGCGGAGTGGCGGTGACTGATGGCGAGGAGAGCGATGACATGCTGGATGGCATGGATATGGATGACACGGACGGCCCGGGCGATGGCACGTTTGGCGAGATGGCTGCTGCCAGAGCTGCGGCTGTTGGCGGCGCCAGCGCTTTCTTGGCCTCAATGCGCTGCGGCCGCCAGCCCGTGAACTGCCGCTTTTTGATCGGCCCGGCGCCGAGGCGGCGGTCATGGAGACACACGGCCTCCCCGGAGGCATATTCGCAGCGGAGGCGCAGACGGGTGCACATGAGACAGCCGGGTTTTGCCTCATCGCATTTGACTTTCCGGCCACGGCATGTGAGACAGCCGGACTTGGAGCGGCTGCTGGCCGAAACGGTCTGTTTTGGTTGGACAGGCATTGCGAGGGTAGTAGAGGGAGGGTGCCGAGGCAGGTCGGTGGAGACGAGGGGAAGAGCAAGGAGATTGGCAGGTTTTTAAACCACAAGAGTCATGAAGATGGCTGGAAAAATAAAGACGTGCTGGGGGTGATGCTAAAGTCGTGAACTGGTTTAAAAAACTCAATTGGGCAAGCTGCTTGTACCAATGGAACTGGTGAGGATATGCCGTGTTAAAGACGGACCACGAGGGGATGGGGGCAGCTCCGCTCTCGCACGTGTCGTTTCTCTTCGACGTACGGGGGGAGACAAAAAAAGGGAATGTGACGGGCAAAGGCAAAGGCCCTGCGGGGGAGAAAGAGAGGGATTGGGACGACTGTAGCATTGTCGGGGTCGACGATAAGCAAACCTCACGAGGTTCAGGAAGCAGTGGCTCTCCATGTTGGAAAACAGGCTGCGAAAACAGGCTGCGAAAACAGGCTGCGAAAAGGGCCTAGGCTCTGCGAGCTTGCCAAACAGCATAAAATGCGCCTAGAAGGCCAGAGGCTGTGTCAATCGCCCATGCGCACACCGTCGGCAAATCGAGCCAATGAGAAGCGTGAAAATGCGCCTCGCGATCATTCGCTAGGGATAGACTGATGTAACAGGTCTGGAAAGAAGCGACGGCACCAGTCAAAAACAAAGATACAAGACGCAGCTTGAATATGCAGGCCAACGTAGCGGGCGGCGGTGGGTTGATAAGGCGCGGTGGTTGTGCGTTTTTTTTTTGGCCAGGAGATAGCTGAAAAGTCCTAGATGCAACTTGCGGATGGCGTGAGGCGGACCGGTGAATGTGCATGGGAAATGCTGGCAAAAAATGCTAAAATAATTATCGTAGGACAGGGTCTGTTATCAGTAAGAGGAGAAGAGGGACTCGACTTGGGGCGCAAGAATATCCTGCTGGTATGTTGTTATTATGCTTATGTGGAAATCAAACAACAAAAAAGCAAAAAAAAGCAAAAAAGGCATCAAACACCAAATCCTGAAACGCCTTCTTCCAAAAAGGGTACCGTAAAATAATACATGAAAACCAGAGATACCAAAAATGTATCCAAGTGAAAAAAAAACATTAACGATTATTGATAAATGCCAAGATAGAGTTTTTTGCCGGGAGCATGCCATCCCCTATGCCATCTGGCCTGGCGTCCTGCGCGGCCGTGGACGACGCTCCCCGGCCAAGTAATTGTTACGTGCTGGACACGCCGAGCGACCTCTGGATGAGGCTCTCGACCTCGTCGCAAATGTCGTGGATGTCGTTGACAATGTCAACGTCCTCTCTGCGCGCTGCTGACGAGGGCCCAGGCAGGCCTCCGCTGTAGGTGTTACCGCCACCACCACTGCCCATCTGTGAGGCTGGCGAGTTGGGTGAATAGGTGCGATCTTGGTAGTAGCCGTGAGGGTCGTGTGCAGGAGCAGGGTTTTGAGGGTACCGCTGGCCACTGCTGTTATGGCTGTAGCTGCCGCCGTGGCCTTGACTTTGACCATGGCCATGGCTCTGGCTCTCGCCCTGGCTGTGAGTGTAGCTGCGATCCTTGGGGCTGTTCTGCAGGTAATAGTGCGGCAATTCAGGAACGGCTGCAACAGCACCCGCCACAGATGAGGAGATTGACACCTTGACCTCGTTTCCTTGCACCTGGAGAAGGCGGTGGCGGAACACTACCTCGAGGCGCCGGAACAAAATGGCGCCCTTGCGTGCAAAGATCCACGAGGGCTGGAATGCATACAGCACGCTCTCACACTGGATGATCATGTCGAGCTGTTCGGCCAAAATAGTGGATAGCTGCGCCGGCGGCGCCGTGCTGTTGGACGGCCGAAGAAAGCCTCCTCTACCAAAGTCACCATAGCTGCCATCACCGCCCTGGCCACCGCATCGTTATAAGGCCGCAGCACAAATTGAAGTAGGTGTGCAGCAGAATGCGACATACGAGCAGCATTCGCTCATCGTCGTCCAGTTGAATGCCAGCTGGCGGTCGTTAAATTGGGCATGCACACTCTGAACGTACTTGCCAATGGTCCGGTGCAGATCCACCAAGTCTTGGGGCTCGCTGGGGCCCGAGTTGAAGAGCGACGGGCAGTACAGCAGCATCAACATTCCATGATAATTGGTGTTGAGCCAGGTGATGGTGTTGTGGAAATGTACGGCATGGGCTTCGCGGCGAGCGAGAAGCGTGCCCTGCGTGTACCAGTTGTCAGCCGCCCCACGTAGCTCCTCAATCATGGCGCGGCGCTCTCGCAGGCTGGGCAGCGTCGAGTACTGCTGATGCTGCTGTTGCTGGTAGAGCGCGGTCGAATGTGGCGAAGAGGGCCCGGCCTGGCCAAAGTGCACCAACGACAAGCAGCGGCCCTCAATGTCGCGAAGAGCAATGGCCTGGCGCGCAATCTGCAGCGTCGTGATGTGCTCGGCCTGCTCCGCGGCGGCAAACTCTTCTGTCGTGACTCCGGGCAAGGCGAGGTTGGAGTCGTAGTCCTGGATCGTCAGTGCCAGCCCATAGACACTGGCTACCAGGCGGTCAATGGAGAAAATAGACCAGAAAAGCCGGTGGCGGAACTCGCGCTCGTTCATGCGGCGGGGCTCGGAATCGTTGGACCGGCAGCGGTTGAGACCCAGCAGCACTGCTTCACGGCCCATGATGCCAAGAATAACCCAGGGCGACCAGCCGTCTGGATCAAACAGCGAGTAGATGGTCAGAAGAAGCAGCACTTCTGTCGCCGGTATGCACCGGTTCTGGAGACACGACTGGATAATGTCCAGGTAAGGCATGCGCACTTGAGATAGTGCTTCCGCCGCAATTGTGCGATCGTCTTCGTCAATGTCGACACTTGCACCTGTGCGGTGACCATGCATGGCCACAGTGGCATTCCGGTAGGCCTCGCCGCCGCTCCGCCGGCCGCCAAAGCGCGAAATGGCTTCCAGTCCCAATATCATCACGAGGTAAAGGCGGGAAGAGGTGAGATCGACAATGGGGCCCTCCTCAAACACCGCATGGCCAACTTGTGACTCGGCAGCGTCGATGATGGCGCTTTCGTAGAGGAAAGGATACGAGCGGTGCATGTGGCGGAAATAGGCGCGTACCAGGTGCATATGGCTGAACCTGGATGTGTATGTGCGTATCGGAATCAGCCTCGTCTTGGAGGTTATGATCTCCGAGGACATGTAACCCGGCTGCCGCCCGTTATGGAGAAAGGATAGTCCATATGCGCCGGGAGCGCATGAGGCCCGTATGACGGTGGCTCGATGATGTCTATGCTCGAAGGAGTTGGTTGCTGGTGGATGCTGCCGGCAGAAATTGGCCCAGGCGGAATACCATCCATGGGGTGATCCTCTTGTGCGGCCTGCGGCGCGTTCTGTCCATCTGCAGGTTCCGAACTCGAGCCCGTCACAGGCCCTGTCCACGGCCCTACTTCGGTAGCTGGACCTGGCGCGGGACCTGGTAGGGCAGCCGGTGCCGAGCTAGGAGCAGAACCCGGAACTGAACCCGGGACAGAATCTGGCGCGGAACTAGGCACAGAACCCGGCGTAGATACCGCATGAGGCACTGGTACAGAGGCTGGAACAGCGACTTGCATCGGGCCGGCCCCTGGCCCTGTGAAGGACCCCCTGGCCGCAACGCCGTCCATCAACCGTGCGAGATGGGGGATGGAGTGCAGGTCGAAGCCGGTGTCGTAGCAGGCGATGGCTGCGAGCCAACGGGCATCAGCGAGTCGACAAAGTTGGACAGCCAAGTCACACGGGCCCGCAACGACGATGCCTGGCTCGCGGTGCTGGCGACGGGTGACGGGAAGAAGCAGCGGGCGCCGAGACGCTTGCAGCCGGTGCACTCGGGCAGCAGCCGGTCGCATTTCTTCTTGGAGTTGCGGCAGCGCATGCAGGCGTACATGGCTATGGTGGTGCTGCCGGGGGCCATGAGGGCCGCACCGCTGCTGCCGGGCACAAAGGCGGCGTCTCCGCTGGTGCTGCGCCGCAGCCGCCATTGCCGTCCTTGCCGTCTTCCTCCTCGACGCCCTCCATGCTGTAGTCGGTCTTGATGCGCGGGCTGGGCTTGGAACCCGAATGTGAAGCCTGCCGGCCACCGGGGACAGGGCCAGGACGGGGCTTCTCGACGCGGAACCGGTGCCATAAGCCGCCGCCGCTGCCGCCACCCGAGCCGCCGGGGCTTGACTTGTCCATTATACTTGTACTCTGTCCTCTGTATTACCCAGTAAGTACAGAGTACCGGGTGGGGACCGGGGGGGGGGGTTGTTGGACGCGAAGCGAGGCGTAAATCACCAGTCGTTCAGCCGTTTCCAGCCGTGCCCCAGTAAAAAAGGGAATAAATATAAAGAGAAAATAAAGAATAAAAATAAAATGCTCAAGTAACTAGCTGCACGGGCTGCGCTGATCGGTCTGTGCAGCCCGATTGCTGGTCCCACCCCAGAAAAGGCGTGTACAAACCTTTGCTTGGCCCTTGTCGAAGGTGACTGCAACGACTCGATGACCATGCATAGGCCCGAGCCGTGGTCAAGACACAGCCGGGAAAGTAGAGGGCTCCCAGTGCTGCAGCGAGAGGGTCAGGGGCCCAGCCAGCGAAGCAGCAGAGCTCCTCCTCCTTCTAGTGGCGCGGAGACGAGGAGAGATACCACAAGCTGCTGCAGCACGGCCTAGCGGGAAAACAAAGAGGAGCAAAATGCAACAGGCGCCTGCGATTAAATGCAGCCGTCAGAGGATTGGTTGGCGGCAAGGCAAAGCGAGGTCAATCCATGAGACGGACGCAAGACCAGCAAAAAGCAAAGATTAAGGAAATAAACAGGGCTTTGTCGGGAGGAGACTCCGACCGTGCAAGCGGCTGGTGAAAGAGGAGAAGGGAAGGGGGCTGGATGGAGCTTTTAGGGATGGGACGGGGGAGAAGGGAAGGGTGGAAAAGAGCGAGCGTGAGCTGGTTTGGGGGGGGGGTTGAATTGAAAGAAAAGAAAGGAGAGCTAGTGCGGTGAACCATTCCTGTTGGGCGGGGCAAGTTTTTTTCGTGTTGTTTTTGTGGGCTACTGGGGAGCGAGAACGAGGGCAGGCACGACCGGCCGCTGCTACAGAAGTTAGGATATCGTTACTAAAACGGCACAAAAACGGCAGGGACGATAAGGCCAGTAGTGCACGTTGGCAGAGAAGGAGCGTGGCTGTCGGGGCGGTTGCCCGCGCGCACCTTCCCCTGATAATAACTGGCGATGGTTGAGGGCTTTGTTTTCAATGGGATGGGCGATCGTAGCCAGTGACGTTGGCACATGCGCGGCGGGCCTTTCCACGACTTTAAAGCGGCAGCGGCCCCCGGTTTATTGTTTTTTACCCCTTCTTTTTCTTTTCCCGCTGTGTCCTGTGGTTGCCTGCCCCGTTGTCGTCATCCGGCCAATCGATTGCGTGGTGGCTTGTTTCCTTCGCTCTTTGGAATGCCCCCAAGACCACTCGACCTCCAGCCAGCTCCACGGAGGATTTCTTTCTGACGTTAGTTGTCTTTTTTACGGCTTGGCTCAATTTTGTTTCAGTGTGGAAGGTAAGTCACAATACCCGAAACACTCACGCTGTACGAAGTGGTCGAACATGATTGTTGGTCTATTAATATCAAGGTCATCAAATCCAGTGGCCCAGCTAGCTGCTGTGGCCGGTGCTTTCATACTATCCAAGTTCAATCACAGAAATCCAGTACAGTCATTACCTAAAGAAGCGAAAGGCGAAAATGTGAAAAGGCATTACCCAAGCCAAAAAAAAAAAGAAAAAAGGTGAAAGGTAAAAAAAAAAAAAGAATGCCAGCAATGTCATCGATGAGCCTCGTCGCCGTCCTCCTCCTTCTCGTACTTCCCACGGCAAAGTACTTGCGCGCCACAGGCACCGCGACGATGGTCACAATCTGCATCGCCAAAAAAGCAGCCGTCAGCTTGTAGCCAATGCGGAAATACGGCGCTTCGCCCGTGTTGAACGAGAGCAGCGGCAGCCATGCCACCAAGACATAGGCGGCCGTGTCGGTGAGCGCAATGACGATGGCGCGGTGCAGGTAGTTTTGCCTCAGACCTCGTAATGTACGTCATGTACACGCCGGCCGTGCCCGTGGTCAGGTACGTCAGGAAGAAGCCGGCCAAGATGGCGGGCACGTTGGGGTCGTGCGCGTGCGCCTCTGTCACCGTCACCGACAGGATGATGGCGCCGATGAGCGACATGCTGGCGCCCCAGACGATAAGCCAGCGCGTCTGCAGGCCGTCGCTGGTCCAGGCAAAGACGAGCGTGAAGAAGACGAGGATGCCGAAGCCGGCCGTCGGGATCAAGTTCACCTGCTCGACCGAGTAGCGACCGCTGGCCTTGAGCCACACGTTAAAGTACGAGTAGACGCGCGTGGCTGGATATAGCACACAAACGAGAGCGTGAACAGGTAGACGGGCCACTCGCGGAACAGGTCGACGACGGTGCGCAGCGTCAGACGGCCCCGCGCGCGCCGGCCAACGCTCTGCATGCGCTCAATGGCGCGCTGCTTCTCGTGCGGCTTGAGCCAGCGTGCGCGTGTCGTCTGGGGACTGTTGGGGATGGCAAAGAAGCCGTACAGCGCAATGGGTATGCCGATGACGCCGTCAAAGATGAACAGCCAGCGCCAGGCGGCCAGGCCGTGCACGCCGTTCATGTTGGCGTAGAGGGCGGCCTGCAGGTAGCCGCTGAACATCTGGGCCACACTCGACGAAGGCCTGGTAGATGCAGGACCGCTTGCACTGCTCCCCGGGCAGGTACCAGTTGCCGAGTAGGGTCATGATGCCCGGGTAGGCCGAGGCTTCGAGCAGGCCGACAAAGAACCGCAGCACGTACATGGTGGTGAGGTTCTTGGCGCCAGCCATGCCCATGACCAGGACACTCCAGGTCAGCTCGAGCGTGGGCAGCCAGATGCTGGGCGGCACGTAGGACGCCATGATGATCTGCGACGGCACGTTGCCCAGGATGTAGCCAATCGGTCCAGTAGGTCGGTCAGGTAGTTGAGGTCGTTGCCGACCATGTGGAGGTCTCCTTCATGCCCGAGACGTAGGCGTTTGAAACGTTTGGTCTGGTCGAGGTACTTGACAAAGTAGGCAACGCAGACGTAGCTGAGGATGAACCAGTCGATTTTGGCAATGAGCCGGCGGTCTTCAGGCGACTTGTCGAGCGAGTCCCAGATGATGCCGACAAAGCGCCGTTTTTTGGAGCTGCCGGTAGGAGAAGAGGTGCCGTTGTTCTCTGTGTCAGGCGAATCCCCGCGGGAAGAGGAGGCGGCGTCGTCCGCCATGGCCTCGGAGGAGTTGAAGACAACGCTCTTTTCGGCCATTGCACGATGAAGGCGAGAGAGGGCGGGCGAGGGGAAAGGACAGGAGAGGACGACGAGAGACTGGCACAGCCTCGTCAGTCTTCCAACACTTTTCAGAAAAGAAAATCGTCCTGAATGGATTTTGATGGGCGGTGCCGTCGTGCAGGCCCAGGCCCGGACCTCAGCAGCGCCGATGACACCCTGCAGACCGCCTGCAAAGCTGCCTGCGAGCCTCGTATCTCTTCGAAATCCCCAAGCAGCTCGCCGATGTCTCGAAACCGAGTCGTTCCAGAGGCTCGGTGCGATGGAAATGCGGCTTCCTCCAGTGGATCGTTTGGCGACGGCCGATAAAGTTGCCTGCACCCTGCCCTCCAGCTCGCGTGTAGCTGTTGCAGAAACGTACAGAGGGGAGAGGATAGGACAGACAAAAAAAGGAACGCTGCAAGAGTGACGCGAAAGGGCGATCACCGGCAACGGGGAAATCAAGCGAGTCCCAGTGAGGCGAAAAAAGAGGAGACAAAGCTAGACGATCCAGGCTAACGGGGCCGCTAAAGCGTTCTTTTTCTCCATGCGATTCTAATAGCTCAATAGGAAGGCGCCTTCTAGACGGGCCCAGGCGGTGGTTTTTAGCGCGTGGGAAGGAGGAACTGGACATACGAGCGCCAGCAAACTAAGAAAGGCAAAACACGAGGCTCTGGACGGGACCGCAGAAACGTGGGGAAAGAACGGCGCGGGAAGGAATGAAGACAGAAGCGGTCGTAGAGGGAAGGAGCGAACGAGGCCAAGGCAAACATCACGAGAAGTGCACCCTGCGTCTCCCTTCTTATATCTCACGAGAGAAGAAGGAAGAGGGAAAATGAGCGGTCGAACGCAGCACCAGGCTGTCTGCCCACGTCGCCCTCCACACCCTTGCACTTAACCACTGAACGCTGGCCGCTGCTCCTTTCCGCTGTCCCCGCCAGCCATCCCCCCACGGCCTTCCTTTTTCTCTCTCGCTACCGGTTTTCGACGCCTTTTGATGCACCACTCGCCTCATTTTGTTTGCCAAGTTTGGCTCTTCTTCGAGGACTGGCCCCCAACACGGCCGGGATTTCCCTGACGCGTCGCCCGTGGATGGAACTCTCTGAGCCTACCTGTCAGTTCTCTGTTTTCCTGCGCTCCTGTGTGCATTGTGACGGCTGCTTTTGGCTGCTCACTTTGGAGGCTGATGGGGGTCGCCTCGGTTCTGGGCCAGTAGAATGCCATTGTTCTTTTTATGATAACATAATGACCCTCCAGGGCTCCTACCCTCTCGCCCCGGCCTCGTGTTATCCGTAGCCCCCGTACCGTACTTTTTTGTCTTTTGTCTTTTTCGTCTTTTCCTCAGCCAACGAGCGCCTTCGGATCGATTGCTTTCTCAATGTGGCCGGCATTTTGTGCGGGTGTCATTGAGCCATCCGAAAAGGTCGCGGAAAAGCACGCGGATGGCCAGAAGAAGCCAAAGTCCTCATTCAGCTCGGGAACCTCGCGCCCGTCGTAGTAGTAGCCTTGGATTTCGGGCCAGATAAAGCGCGGAACCAGGGGGATGACGACGAAGAAAAGGGCGAGGAGGGCGCGCTTAAAGGACCGGTCAAGAGACTCATTGCCAAAGATGGGCGGTGCGTCGAGGTAGGAAATCATGTCGTCGATTCGGTTGTAGATGCGCGGAAAGACGATCAAGATGTAGACGACAAAGAAGATGGTGTATTCGGTGGGAACCATCTTGGCGTTTGGCGGGCTGCGAGGCCAGGAGAGATTCGAGATGCTGTGAGTGAAAAAAAAAAGCTGAAATCAAAAGGCTCCAAGATGGATGTTGATGGATGAAAGACGAACTGTTGTAAAATCTGCAGAAGGAAAATAATGCAAACGGAAGGCAGCCACAAAAATACATTTTAATTTTCTTTTGCTCATTTTTACGTCTTCTGAACTTTATGCCTGCAAGACTCATCACCGCGTCGATCTCCAAGGCTACAATAAGCATCTGCAAAGAAGTCGTGCTTGTGATCGTGTTGGTTACTACAGAGCAACGAAGGCCTTGCACACAGCCCAGTACGAGATGATTGTTTGGCATAATCTCGCCTCTTACTGTACAACCACTTACTTAAGCACAGGCAGATGCACAGTTATGCTTTGCATTGAGGCTCTTAAAACTCCTAAGTCGATGAAGATCCCAACTAAGAAATGCAAAAGTAAAGTCCCCTTATCCCATGGCCGCATTGTCCTCGTCGGAACGCAACATCAAACGGCGGGCGCAGTCAAACTCAAACCCCGTTTGCCAGCAATGTCCCTCTGCTATACCGTCCATAACTGCTTCCACTGCTGGTCCCGTGATTGCCTTTGCCCATTCCCCTGCACCCGCCCTATCTTATCGCCATGGCCTCTAAAGTGCCTCTTGTTTTCCACCAGGTCCCTCTTAGACAACACCGGCCACCTCAATCGACTTCTCCATTGAGTTCGTGTCTACCATGATGGTGTCCTTCATTCCGCTGGCATCCGCGCCACCACCATCGTGGTCCGCGGTATCCTTGGGCACAGCCGACGCCAGCTCGGCAATGGTGGCCAGCACGGATGCGGGCGTGTCCCTAGAACAAGAGCCAGAACCTTTGTCTTTGACGCTGCCATCGCCATCGACAGAGCCGCCGTCATCCGCAGACGCCGTGTTGTTGGACTTGGCCGTGTTCTTGTTTGCAGCCTTGCCGGTCTTACCGTTATTTCCCGCCTTGGCCGCCTTGGCAGCAGCAGCCTTGGCCTCCTTGGCCTCTTTGGCAGCCTTGGGCGACTTGGGCGTCTTGGTTGCCCGCGGCGTCTTGGCCGCGCGCGGCGTGCGCGGTGCCTTGGGCTGCTCGACGCAGCGCTGCCGGCACCACGGCGGCGCTTGGTTGGCGTGCCCGCATCGGTGTCGGCGTCGGCGTCAGCGTCGGCATTGGCATCGCCATTGTCATTGCTGTTGTTAGAGTTGTCTGTTTCTCCATCACCAGTGGCATCAGCAGCACCGCCCTTGGCATTAGTGTCAGCGCCGTCCAGCGCGGTCTGGGTGGGTGTCGAGGGAGTAGCGCAATTGTCGCCAGCATCCTTGGCTCCATCACCGTCGGTGGCAGCAGCAGCAGCAGCAGCAGCAGCAACAACAGCGGCTGTATCATCATCGCCTCCAACGGCAGTATCGTCGCAAGCGTCAGAAGTGGCAGTGTTTTTCTTGCCCTTGGCGGCAGCAGAAGCACCGCCCGTCTTGCGCTTGCGGCCAGAGTTGGCGCTGGACGTGGCCTTGGTGTCGTCTGCATTGGAAGCGGGGCTGTCAAGGAAGAGCTTCTTCTTGATCTTCCACCAGGTGTTGGTGGCATTCTTCTTGCCATATCGCACTCTTCGGAGAGTCGCACGTAGTCAATCTATGAGAGAGGGGGCGAGAGGGCAGGGCATGCGTTAGACAGGAAGCAATTGGTGGCAATCAGGTAAGCGGGCAGTGCATACCTCGGGGGACGTCTTGAGACACTTCCAGGCCTTGATGAGAATCTCCATCTCGCGGTCCGTGAAGCCAGTGGCCTTGGCGGGAGAGCTGTCTTTGGCAGTGGAAGACATGAGTCGTAGGGCAATTTGTGCGAGAATATGCTGATGTTATGGAGATGGGCTGCTTTGGTTGAAGCTGGTCAGAACTGATGTCGAGCCTTCTGCAAAAGATGTGGCGATGGTGATGATGGACGAAGGAAGAGAGGAGAAGGAAGAGAGGACTGGAGTTGAAAGTTTGTTGTGGTTTAAGAGTTGAGATTAAAGGAGAAGGGACGGCTGTTTTAAGAAGAGTGAGATGGAACAGAGAGATGGCGGCGAGAGGGTGAAATGGAATGGAGTTGGGATGGAGGGTGTGAGAAGCCCTGGAGAGCAGGTGCAGACAAAGTGATACTCTTTGTCACAAGTTTCTCACCACGGTGGTGCATTTGGTAGGTTTTGGTAGGGAATGAAGATGGGCTGTTTGGCAGCGTCATCAAAGGTCAAGAAGGGAATGAACGAGTGGTTGTTGTAGCTGTAAATTCACAAATCGCGGATTCAGACGGAAGGAGGTTGCTTATGAAAGCTTGGGGTTCAAGTGAATCAAGCGGGAGATGGATTCGCATCCGCGAGGTGAGGGACCTTCAGATGGAAAGTCAATATGGTGTGAAAACTCACTTGATCCTGCGCGGGCCGCCTTCACTTTTCCTACTGTTGTTTGAGGTAAGCCTGAGAGTATCAATGTGAATGCTAGTCTACAAGTCAGGACTTGGATTTTTGAGTTGGCCTTGACTTTACACTCACTCACACGGTCACTTGGATGGTCACTCTACATTTTTTTATTCTGAAATTTTATGGATAAAACCGAGCCACGTATATTTTTCTTTCTCTTTTTAAAAACAAAGTTAAACTTCCATCTAACAACTCCAGCACATTTTGTTTATCGTGCAAAGACACACAAGCAGATTTTACAAACAATAGACAGACTTAGTTTGCCCTCAATTCACTCTCACCTCCCACCTGCATGAGGTTGTCGGCCTGTGCTCTTCCACAACCCTGTTCAGCATCACAAGTTCCTTGCATGCCTTGTCTTGAACTCTTTGCTAAACCGGCATGCACCTTGCACGGCCATCAACCCCTGAGGTCAGAAAGGCTCGGGACCTGGTGTCAAGGTGCCCGCCTAATCTATTGAAATAGAAAGGGAACTTCGTAGACTTCCTGTCTACGAGTGGCACAGATACTCTGACCAAAGACTACCACGAGCGCCCCGCCTACTTGGGTACTCCATGTTGTATTATTGCTTGTATTTGCTTGAACTTTCTTCTCCGGAAGATGGTGAGACAGGAGCTAGATTGTATTGTTCGTTGAAAATGAGAGCTTTGTAGCTTGTAATCGCGTGTCCTAGATGCCTGGTATGGGGTGTTTAATGGTAGTGGTGTTTTTTTGTCCAAGTCGACGACTTTAATCAAAACGCTCATACTCTCTTTCAAACATTTTCTCGACCTGTGCTCTGTCGACACTGCTTACTGGAGCCAAGCATCTCACATCATTCACAGACCAGAACTTTATTGCTGGATAGATTCACAATACTGATGGGTTAAAATATCTTAAAGTCCAACGTCAACGGTCCTCTCCCAACGGTCTCTCAAAAAGTCTTACACCTTTGTTCCAATTTAGGGTCCCTTTCCATTTTCGACACAATAAAGTCTCGCATTATTGCAAGTGCACTTTGTCATCCCGCGCCAAGGTAAATCCTGGTGTGAGGTTTTTGGCTGCGAGGCCCGTTGATGCGGCCAAAAAATGGACAAGACAACGATCAACAGAGACAGCGTGCCGTCGGCAGCCCGCTCGTCCAATCTACTGGCACGTTTTCCATCCCCAGCTCGACCGACGCCATCCCTTCGACTGTCGTCGCTCCCAAGTAGTCGATTTAAGCGCAGCCCCTGGTAATTCTGGCGCTGCCTCGGTCCAGCGTTTGCAGAACGACAGCGCCGATTTTATTTCACGACTATCTGATGGATCCCGTCGACTTGGAGATTGTGTTGTCGAGCGGCAGAAATATTTACGATAAGAGATCCAACAGGAAAGAAAGTGATCGGGCCCAGCCACATAAATAGCATCAAACTCAGTGTTAGTACCGTGAAAGAGTCTAGCTTCATACAAATCACCACGTTCTCAATCCGTATCTTTCCTTCTTCTTTTTTTACAGAAACGACCAAGGCCTGTAGATTGGAACAGTTTTACAGCTGAAAGATAGCCACCCTCAATTCTATCGTCCCCCACAATGCGTAGCATTAGGAGCTAAACAAGAATGAGAGGAAAGTGAAAATTTTTTAATTGCCTTAAGTCTTAAAGTTTCCTCGAATACTCCATACGGAGTAATACGGAGAACAGTGTTGGGCGTCAGGTGTGTTTGTTCTGCTCCCCCAATCGCCATGTAGAATCGCTTAGTCATATATTGGTCATCAATTGAGTGAGCTTCGGGCTGGAATCGTATTGGGAACTTAGCGCGGATTCAGCAAAACCGCTACTAAACAACGAGATGCCGGCCACGATCTACCAAGCACATGGAACGTCCATCAATCGCGAAGATGCGCTCGCAAGCGAGAAGAACGTCATTGCGCGGAATTCCCAATTCTATTCCTTGGTACATCTGAGCGAGCGCCTATGGAGGGACCGGCCCGCGGTGGCTGCCTTGGTGGCCATGCACGTCGGCGCCAGGCCCGAATGCGTTGAGATGGGCGATCCCAAGATATGGAAGCGCGGCGGGTTCAACCTGGTCGTGCCTATGATTGTGAGAGACAAGGAGCCAAGGGCGGAAGACAAATCAGAGGGCAGGGACACCGGCACCGACAAGGCCTCGGGCCAAGCGGCCCCCCCAGTGTTGCTGCGCATCCCCTTGCCTGCCAAAGTCGGCGAGGTGCAGCATCCCGGGTCTGTGATGGACAAGCTTCGTTTGCGAGATGGCTTCTTACATCTGGATGCAGCGGCATTGCCGCCGAAGTGCGATATACCGCATCTTTACGCCGTTGGATTCCCAGGCGTGGGCGGACAGCATGTATGTGTTCCGTCTGAAAGTCCTGTCTGCCATTCTTATACGAATGGAGTTTCTAGAGACACGAAAGTGCTGACCTTTAGTTTTCCCATGCGTCTCGTTTGTTGCTCTTTCCGCCGTGCCGTGCTGTACATCCGGCAGGCCGTGGCGGCCTGGTTACGCAAGCCCGTGCCGTCTGCGTATCTCCCTGTCGCCCTGCCACCCGGGCCTGTGCCACAGCCACTAGAAGAAACCGGATACATGATCCTCGAGAACTTGAGCGGGGCCCAGTTCGGCAGGCAGCTTCCCTACGTTGTTGCCGCGCGACCGGCCCCTTCACAAAACTGTGTGACGATGAGCCCGTCAAGACGCGCAACCTCTGCCGGGACCTGTCCCGCATTATGCTGTCCCTCGCCCGTGTGCCCCAGCCGCGCATTGGCGCATTCTGGGTTTGCCTGGCAGACGGCACCATTCGCCTCAACGGCCGGCCCGCGACGTGCGACATGGCCATTTCGGAGAGCGAGGGCGCGGCACGCACGATCGCACTGGACACGACCGTACGCAAGTGCCGACCGCTATGTGGCAGACCTTGCTCGCTTTCACGAATTGGGCTTTCGTGCCAGGCCAAATGCAGCCCTGGATAAGGAGGATGCACAGCTCCAGATGGCGATCATGGTGGCTCTTCGAGCCGTGGCGCACCATTTTGTGGACGCTGGGGCGGCAGACAACTGCGGGCCGTTTCTCCCCTACCTGTCCGACGGCAATGCGGGCAACATCCTCGTCGACGGCGACTGGCATGTGACGGCCATCTTTGACCTCGAGTGGCTCTTTGCCGCGCCCGTTGCGCAACTGCAGCCGCCGCTGTGGCTGACATGGGATAGCATTGACCATGTGGCGCTGCAGGAAGGTTATGACACCTACTGTGCTTCCCGTGCGGTCTTTATGGACGTGTTTCGAGAGGAGGAGAGAAAACAGACGAGCATGGGCAAAACAGGCAGAACTGGCAGATCTGGAGGCAGAACTGGAGACAGAACTGGAGCAGACCACACCGCTCAGTGACGCCATGGAGGCTAACTGGACGTCTGAACGCACATGGTTCTACCTTGCGCTCTCGTCCGTCGACGGCATGACACACATCTACAACAGGCGCTTGAAGCGGCCTTTTTGGCCCGCGGCAGTGGAAACGGGCGCAGACACAGACGGGGGCAGTGACGAAAAGGCGGATACCGGACAAGCCACACCAAGAGGCCGCACCGGCACTGCCGGACGAGGCGCTGTACCAGCTTGTGGCAGCCGGACGCCCGAGCCATCATCGCACAGAAGCTGATCGACCGGGAACAGCACGTGGCGGCAATCGAGCGGCTGTTTGAGGACAAGGCGTAGCAGACTGTCTGGGCTGTGGCCATGTACTCCGTATAGGCAGTGGACCGCCTCACTGGCTTCTTGCCTTGACGGTCTTACCATGAAGATCTTGACCCAGGTATTCTTTCATTCTTTGCTTCGCAGTTTGGCCACCTGGCGGTGAAATAGTGAGGACAATAGCTTGTATTTATAGTAGTCCAAGAACAGTATCTGACAAGGATTCTAGCACAGAAAACAGGGCACATAAAAAATCAAACAACCAAACGTGTTTATTGTTATTGTTATTCAAGCGGGAAAACGCGCAAACTCAAACTCAGATCAACGCCGACGCTCTCCGTCCACGCATTTGCAGCCCTTTTTTACAGCTGGTCGACAATCTTGGAGGCGGCGTCGACAATGGCGTTGCCGTACTGCTCCAGGGTGGTCTGGACGTACAGCTTGCCGTCCTCGACGACGACCTCGCAGTACTTTGCGTACTTGAGCTTGTCGACGAGGCGCAGCTCAATGGTGCTCTTGTCGACAGCCTCGTTGAAGCCCTCCTGCAGCATGTCGTCGGTGGCAAACTTCTTCTGGGTCAGGTGGCTCTGCACGCTCTCAAAGTAGCCCAGCACAAAGGGGCCGATCTGGTCCTCCCACTTCTTGTACAGCTTGTTGCCGGGCCGCTTCGACTCGGCCAGTAGCGCCGCGTACAGGGCCTCAAAGTTGGGCACGAGCGTGATGGCGTCGGCGGGCTTGCCGAGCTGCTCGGCGATCTTGGCCTGCACGTTGGCGATCTTGGGCTCGTACTTTTGGCGCACGCTGCTCTTGGCCGAGAAGGACAGCTCGGGCGCGGCGCCCTCGGCCTGGGGCACCTCGTTGAGCGCCTTGAGGACGCTGGCGGCCGACAGGGCCTCGGAGTCGGCCACGCCCAGCTGCGTGGGGTTGAAGAGGATGACCAGCTGGCCGTTGCGAATGGTGCAGCCGCAGTACTTGACGGGCGTGGCGCTGTCGTCGACGTCCATGGAGATGACGTGCTCCGAGGCGCAGTGTTGAGGTCGGCCAGGCCATCGGCGCCGTACTGCCGGGCAAAGCCCTGCAGCTGGGCCCAGCCGCTGTTGGCGTAGCTCTGGATGAGCTGGCCGAGGTTCTCCTTGCCGTACGACGACGTGGCTAGGGGAAGAGCACGAGGGGGTTGATGTCAATGGTCCAGGCAGTGCCGAGGGCGTCCGAGATCTTCTTCTCAAAGTCGGGCTTCTTCTCCTCCCACTTGTCGCGGACTGGAAATGTTAGAGAGATAGAGGGAGAGAAGGTTGAGGGTAGAGAAGACTATACTATAGCTTACCGTTCTTGCGGAGCGCCAGGGCAGCTTATCGGCGGGGGGAAGACGAGACATGGTGATGAAAGTGTGGATGTTGAGGCCTTTGAAAAAAAAAAAGAACAAGAGATGGAAGTTGGGAGAGACTGTATTGCTCAAGAGCCTTTCGAGTTGATACTGGAGATGATGATGAGAAGAAGAAAGACAGATTAAGCTCAAGAGAACGGAAACTGTCGTACTTATACATGAGAGGATCGCGACAGCTTCCCCTCCTTCATCGCCTGCCTAGCTCCGCAGTACGTACTCTTACTTTGTTCGGTCCATCTCCTCGAGTCAGCCCAACGATTGTGTGTCCGCAAAGGCAGCCACGTCCACCAGCTTCCATGAGCTATGAGAAACAAGGAGAGGCAGAGCCCCGACGAGGACGGTCTAGTGTCTCGCGTAGGCGTTCTCACAGAAGAAAGCCATGACGAGGCCAGGATCACGCTCTGAAAGAAAAGGAAGGAAGAAGAAAAAAAGGACGCACCAAGGGATGGCGGAGTCAACAGTCGACCAGCCCGGACCAGTTTCACAGCCATCACATCCACAGGGAAACCATTGGCATCGAGCAGTGTTGAGCTTGTTGACTCCTATGCATCATGCAGGATGCTATCACCAAGGAAGAGCCACAAGGCAGACGATGAAAAAAAAAGAAACCAAAAAAAAACACAAAAAACAAAAAGAAACAAAAAGAACCATTCATGGCCAGAGACATCCACTCGACAGTCCGCCTCAGAGTCCGCCTGCATTTTCTCGTCTAATATTTCCTCATCGTTCAAGAGCTATCCACACACACACATACACACACACATGCACAAGCTCAAACTTTATCACAGACATGCAACAAAGGTTTTGGCGCCGGCTGTGTCGTCCGTAGCTTGCAGCGGCCTCACCACAGCCATGCCCGTGATGGGTGCCCGTGATGGGTACCCCTGAGCTAAAACAAAAGACCTCAACAACCGCTGGCTGGGTGCATACATTTCATGTACAGTACAAGCAGTCCTTCCCACCAGATCTCAGCACAACACCGAGCTGCACTCATCTCCGGCATTGGACAGGATGAGAGCGGGAGACGACCAAGACCAAGCTGAACACAGCCGCCCAGAGTACGTAAGAGCTCCGCGAGCATTGTTCGTGTACTCAGTAAAGACGACGTGAAGATGACGAGGCCAGGCGGTTGCCAGCAAGACCAAGCGATGCTGCAGCCAATATGAAAACCTTGTTTCTAGGCATTTGGATGGCTTCGCGTAGACTCTTTGTTCTAGTTTCCTAAACGGGAATGCACAGCGAGCATGTTGGGGTGTATTACATGGACAACGGGTTATGGAGTTGTTGTTGCGCTGGAGTGTCAGAAACACCGCTACTGCGGACTCGCTTGAGAGAGTGGAAACGGCCCAGAAAGAGGTATTGGTCCGCCCAAGTCAAGAGGAGCATGGAGATGGCAGACATTACCATCTCAAAGTACATGGTGACAGGCGAATGATCGTCTTTCAAACAGAGGCGTATGGAGTGGAGGCCGTGGGTGGTGAGTGTTCTTTGTGTCCTGCAGGACTGTCCCGTCGCGTGTCTTCGGACCGCGGAAAGAAGCACATACTGCGTGAATGGCACGGGGCCGGCTTCGACAGCAGCTTCTTTTCGGTCCTTTCTTGCCTTCTTGCCTTGCCTTGTCCCTTTTTTCTTCTCCTCGAATTTGAGAAGCAGGCTCCCGTTCACGACGTCTCGAAGAAAGCAATATGCCTGGAGCTCCTATATGCCTTGTTGCCTGCTTGTGTCGAGTAATCGCCCTTGTTGTCCGCTGCATAGCTCTCGATAGCTTTCGATGGCCTATATCCACATGCCTACAGGGCACTGATCACCAGTGTCTCCATGTTCCCCTGACGACTGTCGCGGCCTGGATTGCGCAAGCGGTCTCCACAAGTGGTGTCTTCTCAAGAAGTGTGCCTTCCGGGCAGGCTCATGGATTCGTTCAGCTTGGGGACGTTGGCATGGGAGAAAGGGATCCAGCCCCGACCATCATGCCTGTATAGGAAATCCTATCAGTGGGAGAAAGTAGAAAAACGGCCACGAAGCGAGTGCTTACAAGTACTTGTACGGAAAGTACATGGGTATGGACAGACAGACGGAGTTTGTGTGCTCCGTGCCATGTTGGTCAGTATCCACCAGTCCCGGCGGGTCTGGCAGCCCGTGGGGAGGCTTTGAGGAGAAACGGAGTTCAAACAAGCCCAACCGGGTGCAAGCCACTGGCGCTTGCAAACGACTAGCGGGAACTTGTGCTGAGGGGTCTTGAGCAAAGGGTTAGGTGACAGCTCTGGGTAAGGGGAGAGGGAGGAGGGAGGGAGGAGGGGGCTTGCCACGTCTCCTGCTTCTTTCTCCTCCTGTTTTGTTGACGTCTCCCTTATTTTTACTCGGCCGCCAAAGTCTGGCCTTATGGGAAGCAGCAAACAGCAAACACAAAGTAATGTACGAAGTAGAGTAAATACGGCCCGTAGGGCTGTGGTGGGATCGTCGCCAGTGCCATTTCAAACTCCCCTTTCTCTTTGCGAATACTATATTCTGTTAATTTTGTGCCAAGGCAGCACTATACATTGCGAAGAGAAAACGTTCCCGACATCAACAGCTCTTCGTTACAGGCAAACCCAACAGAACAAGGCAGCCTGTTGTTGCGGCTGGCCTGCTACATTGCCATGCTCAGTGCATATCGTGTCCGTTCTCCTATTTTCCCCTATTTTTTCTTCATTGTTCTCTGGAATGTCGGGTATCGGCAGTGGCTGAAGCGGTCCGCACGGAAATGATTGGCAGGAAAGAACCATTCCTTTGCCGCGGAAACATAAATGAAGGATGGAATCAAAGCGAAGGAGAACGAACCTAAAAGCAACAAAGAAAAACGCCCTCAAAAAGGAGGCCAGGCAACAGTAGAGAATAGGAGAGAAATCAGATCAAAGGACAGCTCTCGCTCAAATCCGCTGGCTGCCGTTTGATCCGGCTGCGAAAAGTGGGGGAGAGACCAAGACAGCAGAGAGCAATAGGAGACAAGAGAGGAAAAAGAAAAAAGAAAAAAAAAAAAGGATTTCATGAAGCTAGTCTGCGGCTGAGGCTTCTCGTTGCTCATTTCACTTGCAAAAAAGGCTCCACACCGTCTGTCTATGAGTATGCAACGCTCTCTCTCCACAATGCCGACCCTCACCCGCTCTCTTTCTTTTCTTGTTCGTCTGGCGTGCGGCTTGTTCTCGATGCTTCGCCTACAAGCAGGCTACATTAGTTAGTGTGCACGCCACAGGCATGTCCCGCTTGTAGCTCCCCCCTCTTTTCTCTCTCCCCCCTTTTCTTCCTTTTCTTTTCTTCTTCGCACCTTGAGCTTCTTCTGTCTTTTTCCTCTTCCTGCCCCTGCCCTTCCTATCTGATCTCTTGGCTGCTTGGCCGTGGACGATCCGGGATTATCGTCCCTTGACAGCCTTCTCTTGGCAACGGGGAGAAACGTGGGTTTTGGTGGCGCAATCCCGCAGGCAAAGGGTATTTCAATAGGAGAGCCGCTGTGGCTTGCAGCTCAACGTTTGTTGTGACAGATCGATGAAAGGATGGACAAAGACGCAGCCGACTACTTTGAATAAGATGTCTGGCGTCTCATAACCAATCTTTGACGGAGCATATGCACTCTGTTACTCGTACTACAGATTACAGAAAACTTGGTGAAGGGCACAACTGTGGGGACCCCTTTGACAAACGGTCTGTGACAGATACGGTAACGTGTGTGTGAGCGTAGCTTTGGCTAAAAAGGCCAAAAGACGCCAAAGCTGCAGAGGCAGACAAGCGAGGCCCCTTTGGGGGACAATTTCCTCTACACCGAACGTCACCGGTGGGACCGGCACACAGGGGCAGTGCATGAGGCAGAGAGTGTCGTGAGGTGTGTTTTGTGTTGACGAGTCATGCCATGTTCATAGTGGGAGGTGTTCGCGTCTTATGTGTTGCTTTATCACGGATGCTTCACGACATCACAGATGGGATGGGTAGTTCGTTTTGGCATTTCGTTCATCATTCCACTTAATTTTCTTGTTCTCTTGTTTCTTCTGTTCTCCTGTTCTCCTGCTCTCCTCTTCTTTCCACGACACGCCACCTCCACCACCCCTACTCGTCCTTGGCAATCTTCTTGCGGTACACCTTGGCAATCACGTCGGGGTTCGGCCCCAGCCCGCCCGCCTTGAGCACGTCCAGCTTGGACACCTTGACGGACCGCGTGCTGGGCGCCTGCGCGCGGATCAGCGCCGTGACGCGGCTGACCTCGTCGTCGGGAATGTCGCCGCCAAAGAGCACGAGCTGGGGCACGGCACGCTGGTCGGCGGGCTTGGCGGGCGTTGCTGGCCGAGGCCGGCGGCGTTGGCCGTGTCGAGGTTGCCGCCGAAGAGGGCGGGCAGCTCAATCTCGGCGGCCGCCAAGTCGAGGCACGTATGGACGACTAAAAGTCAGTGAGTGGGGTGTCAGGTGTGGAGGCAGTGAAAACGAAACAGAGACAAAGACGAGAGAGGTACCGTCATAGTCGGGAAGAAGACGCTCGCGGACGGCTTCCGAGACCTTGCATCACGGCCGAGGCTGGCGACGGGGATGGGAGTGGCCATTGCGCGAGATGTGCGAGATGTGCGAGATGTGCGAGATGTGTCGAGTTGTCGCGATGTGCCAGTCTCATTGTCTCGGCAGGATTAGCACCTGGGCTGACCTTTATATCTCGACGGTGCTCGCTCGGTTTCTATTTTCAGCATTTCCAGCCTCTTTCTGGGACGTCCGCCTCGCATCGTGTCCCTCTCCAGTTTCCCATCTTGGCGCGCGACAAACCTCCGGATTATGCCGTGCCCATCAATACTCCACGATATGCGTGTTCGCAGGGGATCACGGCCTGCCAAGAGGTACCGGACGCCTCATGCATCGCCAATCAGCTAGATAATCTCATGGCTGCCGATGCATCTGGTGACGGAAATGGGGGAAAGGTTCCCCCAACGGACCACCAACGGCCACTCCGGAGAATTCATCGTGGTTGATAAATGGTTGATAAATTGAACTTTTCTGTTTAGGAAAACTCGAAAGCCTCCAGGAGGAGCCTCCGTTGCGTGACGAAGGAGGCTTGGCGATTCTCGATTATGCCAGAAACAATGCCCGAGACGACGAACGTTGCACCGGTCATCAAATTATTGATAAACGATGGCCCGCTGGCAAGGCTGCAGTCCAGAAAGCAGAAAGGAGAAAGCAGAAAGGAGAAAGCAGAAAGGAGAAAGCAGAAAGCAGAAGGCACCGACGGTGTCCGCGGAAGATGTCCGCAGATCACTTTGGCCGTTTATGCTTGCTGCAGCCATTTATGGACATTGCGGTTCCGGAGCCATGCTGCTGCTGTGATTGACGAGCCCTGCATACGCAATGGGTAAATTGGTCTTGCGCAGAGGGTGCGTGGCTGAGGGCGGCACAGTGTCTCCGAGTCTTTCATTTATGCCGAGGACAAGGTATATCCGGCGAGTATTGCTCGCTCTCGAAGTCATATCCTCCTCCCCCTCTTTTGCCCGTTCTCATCACAAAGACCAAAGATTGCCCACAATACAATCATACAATCATCAACTTGTCAGTCTTTTCTTGCCCTTGTAATAAGCCCTTTCAACAAGGCACACACGAAGAAAGACTGTCGATCTGACACAATTCAGTCAGTATCTTTTGCCCTGCTGTTTCTCACCTTCACCACCCTCCCCTCGTCCCCTACAGCCACACACTGAACCACCGCACCGCCTGCAGAAAGGCCTCCTCCTTGCAAACCTTTGCCGCGGGTCTGTCTCGTTCACACGCACACCGAACCCGTGGTGCGTGCCACCGTACACGGCGAAGCTGTACTCCTTGCCCGACGCCTGCAGCAGCGACGTGATCTGTGTCCGCCGCGCCGCCGGCATCATGGCGTCCGTCTCGGCCGCCGCCACGCTCGCAGGGCCCTGGATTGCCGAGATCTCCGCGTCGGTCAGCATGCTCGGGTGCGCGGCAAACACGGCCTGGGTGCCCGGCGTGTTGGCCTTGCCGCCGGCGCTGGTCAGGTTGCCGCCGGCGCGGAAGGCGTAGCGGCCGCCATAGCAGTAGCCCGTGGCACCGATGCGCGCAATTCCGAGGCTGCGGATGTAGGCGAGACCGGCGGCGACAATGGGATCCGTCTGCGCCGGGCCGTGCCTGTCGAGGAACGTGGTCGTGTTGAAGCCGGGCACGTTGATGTCGCCGGGCGCGGGAGTGCCGTTGAACATGTCGGGGGCGACAGTCAAGAAGCCGGCACGGGCAAACGAGTCGGCGAGGCTGTTTTTTTTGTTTTTCTAGGCGTCAGTGGAAATTCCCCGTGCTGAAAGGAGATTGGTCACGCCCAACTCCCCCACGTACAGCTTGTTCTGGGCGAGCTGGATGCCAAAGACATCGGTCAGGTACAGCACGGCGGCCGTGGCGTTGCCCTGCGGCTTGGTAATGTATATGTTGTAGCCGTTGTGCACCTCTTCCTTGCCCACGGGCGTGCCATTGTTGGCCAAGATGGACGTGTTGGCCACAGGGCAGCCATACGCCAGGCCGTGGCCGCAGCTGCGCCGAGGATACCGAAGAGCGAGGAAGCATAATGTGCGCTGTCGGCGTTGTCGACGGGGCAAGTGGCAAGAAGAAAAAGGGCCGTGATGGGTGCAAAAGAGAGATACCAGCCAAGAGGCAGCATCATCGCTTTTATTTATGGGAGGCCGTCATCTTTGAAGGCGGCTTTCTCGACCGTGACAATGTCGAGAGACGACGTATTTTGCCCCGTCGTGTGGGGAGACGAACAATGGCGATGGGTAACCGAGATGGGTAACCGAGATGGGTAATCTGGGCAATGATGATTAGATTAAGGGGAATATCAGGGCGGAAAGGGGGGAATAAAAAAAGAATAAAATGACGGCCGTAACGCGGGAAACGCGGTGTTGCATACTCGTCACAACGGGCCGTGTGCCCAACCTCTTCTCTTTTTACCCTGCGCACATTCTACGTCACTAGTGGCCCACGGGTAAAGTGAAGGTGCTGTTGACACGCTCTGCTGATGGTCAAAGCGAGCATGTTGCCGTCGTGATAGTCTGGCTGCCGCCGCGAAAAAAAAAAGACGTTTTGGCCCCTTATGGTGTCAATCGCAAACAGCGGAGACTGGCAGCAAGCAAAGCGAAATAAAAGAATAAACACGGACGTGATCCAACAAAGAAATCGTCAATGGTATTACCATTGCCAACCAAGAAACGGGGTTTCTGTTTCCCTGCCTGTTTTCCAATACAGCCCTCCCGTCTAATGAGCTGCCCATACGTAAAGTAGCTTTTGTACATCCAAAAAAGGTATCCCAAAGAAAGGCTCCAGAAATGCTGTGAACGAAGAAAAAGAGAATGAATATACTCGCCGCCAAAAGCATAAACAGAGAAACAAAAGAAAGAAAGAAAGGCGGTGCTTCACAGGGAGATCCCAAGGACGGATCGTAAAGGGGGAAAAAACCACCCATCAAATTCCATCGACCACTTCTCGCTCAATCTCAATCTCGCCCGTGTCGGCCGTTCGTCGCCGCTCCATCACCCATCGGCTCTCGCCGCTCTCTTCTTCTTCCTCGCGAATGTACGAGATGCTGTCCGACGAGCCCTTGTGGCGGTGGCCCTTGGGCCGGCGTGCAGACATGGGCGGGATCGGTGTCGGCGGGGCCCGGGGCGAGGTGGGCGAGGTGTGATACTCTGAGGCGTCCATCTGCTGCTGCTGCTGCATCAGCAGCTGGATCTGCTTCTGGATCTGCTCCGTCTCGCGCTCCTTGACGTGCAGCTGCTGCTCAAGCGCCTGCACCTCAAAGTCGTGCAGCTGTTTCTGCCGCAGCTGGTGCCGCTGTGCTGGAGGCAGCGTGTGCTTGTAATTGCTGTTGACGTTTCCAAGAGTTTCGCCGCTGTTGCTGGTCCGGCTGTTATCCCGCTGGATCGGGCTCTGCATCCACAACACCGATTCGGACGCCGAGCTGATCCCGCTGCCGCTGACCCTACCAGACTTGTACGCCAACAGGTCGGACTGCGCAGCCACGGCGTCTGTCTCGGGCACTGCCTCGTCTTCCTCTTCCAGCACGGGCGGGCAGATGCTGTTGCCGCTGCTCATGTTGAGAGGAGGGACGGGCGATGTAGGCAGGCTCAGCATGTTACTGCCGGATAACCAGATCTCGAACCCGACGCAGGCACCAGACTAGTTAGCGTGGGACTGCCGCTCTCGCTGCCATTCTCCGAACTTAGACCGCTGCTTGCTGCACCACCACGCGGCGAGAAGCTCGTGCCCGAGTTCACACGGTGATGATGATTGTACTGGTACTGCGGCGGCAGCGGGTACTGCTTCTGCAACAACAACAGCTGGGAGGCCGTGGGGCCTGCAAACGGCGAAGAGGCATTGTCGCGGTCACCACGGTCACGGTCACGGTCACGGTCACGCTCGTAGTTGTTGCTGTATGAGCTGGACAGGAGCATCGGGCTGCCCTCGCGGCTGGAGTTGAGACTAACCTGGCTGCCGCCGCCACCAAAGGTCCGGCTCCGCAGACGAAGCAGCGCCGAGAGACTCATCTCGCTATTGTCGCCTTCCGCGAGCAGGGCCAGCTGTGCTAAGCCTGGCGAACGGAGCTCGCTGCTGCTGCCATACGGCGGTACTGCCAGCGACATGACGCTGTTGCGGTTTGAGTACTCGGACCGCTCCGTAATCGGTGTCAGGTTCGGCTCGCGCGATACAACGCGGCCAGAGGTACTCCGCCCAACACCCGTGGGGATAAAGTAGCCACCGTTGGCAAACTGGATGTCTTCGCGCTCGGTTGGGTTTCGAGGCTGCTGCCCGGGCGCCGAGTAAAAGTTAAACTCCTGGCCATAAAAGCCGTCCATGTCGTTGGCCAAGGCCTCGGCGTTGGCCTCGGCAATAATGGCATCGTCAAAGTCGTAGTCGTCCATGTCCTGCGTATACGCGTCGTTGTCGTCCTCCTCGAGGTCGTACTCGTAGTCCAGGTCACGCTCACTCGTAAAGGCATATGCCAGATGGGAGCTCGAAGCCCATTTGAGTCACTGCCGCCGCCGCCGCCGACAGGCGAGGATGCTTCGACAGCACTCTCATTGTCGTCGCCAAGGGCCAGACCCTGCAGACCCAGTCCCGTTCCACGAACGCCGTCCATGTCAAACGTAGGAGGCGAGCTTGTTGGTTCCGGCGAGAAACGAGTAGACGCCGAGTCGCGGCGAAACTTGCCCGATGCAGCAGCCTTGTGGGCGGCGGCAGCAAGCGCTGCTTGATACGCATCGACCCGCTCCGCGTCCGTCAAGATTGGCGGCAACTGGCGGCGCAAGGCCGTGCGTGAGTCTTCGCTCTTGCGGGACATTGCAAACTGCGAGGAGAGCATAGGAATAGACGGCGAGACGGAGCTCTGGACAATGTTCTCGTCACCTGGCAGTGAGGGCGTCAGTCCACTGCGGCCGTAGGTCAGGCCTGCCAGGCTCATCGAAGTGTGGGCGGTCGACCCAGCCGCTTGCGGCGACTTGTCTGACATGGCCGACGACGGCACATCGGACTCGCGTCGCACGGACCCGGACGCGGCCTCAATCGCCGCTGCCATGGCCGCACGCTGGGGCTGCTTGCGCTGCCGCAAATGCGCCGGGAATGGGTCGGCCGTATTCGTCCGTGTCGTTGAGGTCAAAGATGGACTCATCGAATGCAGGGCCAGTCGGTTGCGGCCCGCCAAAATCGAGCTCATCCACAAGGCCTTGGTCGTAGTACAGGTCGTCGCCGTCCCCATATGCAGAGGAAACCGGCCAGTGCTGCCATATTGACATTGCCAGGCAGCCGGTCCTCCAGCTCCGAGCCTTGTGCTGCGGTCACCTTTGGCACTTGTGTCCGAGGCTGGACGGCGACCGTCACCTCTGCTGTGTCTAGATCGTTTTGGCTCCGGTCCATTTCCTCGTGATCATTGCCATTGCCATCGCCGTATTCGCCAGAGTAGTCATCGCCATATTCATCACCATGTTCGTCGCCGTATTCGTCGCCATTGAACCCGCTACTCTCGTCATTCTCATACTGGTGAAGTGCATCCTCTTCGTCACCACCGGGTAGATTCATGCTCATCATCAAGTGATGGTGGGCACTGCTGTCGGCATCAAGCGGGAAAGGGACGCAGAAGGAGGGCCGAGGCCAGGTGTCCTATCTTTCGTCATCGCAAAGCCAATGGCATGGCCCAGGGCGTCACGCGGCGTGGGAAGGATACCTGCACTGGTCGGGCTGACGAGCGATGAGGCCGGGTTGGACCGCTGGAACACGAACCCAGCAAAGTTCTCCTGGTCATTGTCCGGGTCCACGCCCTCTGGATCATCGTCTTCTGCCTCCACCTGCACCATCTGCACGGTCGGCTCGTCGTCGCCAGCAAAACTGTCGACAGCATCTTCGTACAAACTGCTGCCATGGGTTTCGTCATCGCGGCCGCCACCTGCACTTAGCTGGCCCAGGCTCATCCGGCTCAACTGGCCCATTGGGGGCATGCTGTTTGTCGTCGTCATCCAGCCCACCATACGGGATGCCCTCTTCCTCGTAGTCGTCGTGGCCGCCAAACAGGTGAGCGTCGTCTTCTTCGTAGCCGGCCTCGTCATCGGCATTCACACCTGGGATTCGTTCTTCAAGCCCGCCGTCGTCCATCATGGCATCGTAGTCAAAGCCGTTCTCGTCAAAGTCGTCGAAGCGGGAGTCTCGCACACCCATGTCGTTGGCATCGTCGTCGTTGTCGTCGTCGCCACCACCGCCCGTCACCTTCTTTTCGGCCTGCTTCTTCCGGTGACGCTCTTCGAGCAGCTTCTCCTCGCTGGCTGAACCGATCATGAAGCTGAAGCGGGACGAGGTGCTCTTCATGTGCTTCGGCTGGGCAGACGCAGACACGGACGCCACAGATGCAGGCGTCGTGGCCGACGTCGATGGTAGAACCGCCTGTAGTGTTTGTGTGGGGTGACAGATCGGACAGGGACACATTGTGCGAGCGCGTTGTGCCCGTAGACGGCGACGACTTCAGCAGTGACGAAGCATCGGCCGAGGCGACGCGCGAGCGCGTGATGTGGACGCGGTCCGCTCAGAGGATGCCTGGCTAGCAGGGCCTGCGGGGCCTGCTACTACCACGCCCGACCCTTGGCTTGGTCGGTCGGCTGCGTCACTTGTTCGGGGCGAGTCGGCGGTGGCAGGCCGATCCGGCAGGGGCTTCTCGTCAAACGAGAGGGTCCGATTCTCCTGGAGTGTCTGGAGTGTCTGGAGCGTCTGCAGGGTGCTCTGCGAGGCATGCGTACGGGCCCCCCACGCAGGTCTGCCACTGGCTGCTTTGCCAAAGTGGACACATAGTTTTGTGTAGCGTCTGGTGTAACAGACGAATTCCGGCTGGATGACGTCTGCCGTGGTGCAGTCTGAGACATCTGAGCGGGATTGTTGTTGCCAATGCTGCTGTTGGTTGCACCCAGCTGCGGGGTAAGGATGGGTACAGCGCCTTCGGGAGCACCGATCGCCGGGGCCGTGGAGAAGGAGGGAGGAGGGATATTGTTGGTGTTGTTGGTGTTGGTCGATGCCATGCGTGGCTGGTTCTTCGAGGAAGGACTGGTCGCTGAGTTTGGTCTTGGCGAGCCACTGGCGTTGGCAATGGCTGCCATGGCCGCAACGGCCGCTGTATTGGAGACAGAGGCGATGGCTGGCGGTGCATCTGTCGGGGCAGCGCGTCGTGGCCCGGGCGCACTGAAATCGTGAACGCGCGTTCCGCGGATGGGCACGTAGACGGGGCCGTCGGCGCTGCCCGCGGCCATGCCCGCAATGTCAGTGGAGCTGGCGCCGGTTTTGCGACGGCCGAGAAGGGTGGACACGGGGTTCTTCCGCAAAAAGGGCAGGCTGCTCTTCTTCGTCCGTGCATTTGCAGCCGCAGCCGCGCTCGCTGCGCTGCTGTTTGTTGTGTTCAGTGTCGTACTGCTGCTGCTGCTGTTGTTGTAGGCATCGTTGGCCAGGTTAGCAGCAGATGCGGCTGCGGCTGCCGCGGCGGCTGCCGAAGACTGAAGGTCCGTCGGCGTGACAAAAGACGTTGCGACTTGCTGCCAGAGCGGGGGTCTTTGTCCTGGCCGCCGTTTGCCGCCTGTGCCGAGAGGTACTGCCGTGAGGCGAGGTTGGTGTTGATCGGAGGCGGGGGAGGTTTTGATCGCGACATGCGCCTCTCGGGCGTGCCATACATCTGTGGCGAGGATGCATTTGCCCGTGTTGGTGACGACGGCGCCATGGACAGTGATGTAGACGCGCCGCTTTGCCGCGTTGACGGTTGCTGCTGCCGCTGCTGCCGTCGAGAGATCGTTGGCACCGCCCTGCGGCGCAGGTTTCGCCAGTGCCACGCCGCCAATGAAGTTCGGCTCGCCGCTTGCTTTTGCCAGCTGTGTCGATGGCGTCTCATGGAGCTGGGGAGGAGAGTAGATCCGTGGTGGTGGGCTGCGCCGGCTGCGCCGGCTGTGGCGGTGGCCGTCGGTTGCCGAGAGAGGTCGCAGGAGCCGAGTCGGATGGGCCTGGCGGAGCAAATGACGAGTTGCTGTTGCTGCTATTCTTTGTGTGCTGTGCAGAATCGGCAAGGAATTCGTAGGTTGTGTCGGTGGAGAGCGTGAGGACGGACGCGCGCGAGATCGGGGGGAGGGTGGGCGGCATGTTCGCTGATGGCGAGGAGGTCGAGGAAGTTGGGTTTGTCGTTGCTGCGGCCGAGGCTGCTGCCGTGGTGCTTTGAGAGCGCAGCAGCTGTCGGGGCCGGGCTGGCGGTGCCCATGTTGCTGCTGCTCGAGACAGGCCGTTGTGGCACAGCCTGGAGGTGCTGGTGCTGCTGGTGTTGCTGCTTCTCTTGCAGTGTAACCGCATCCCAGCCAGCCAATTGATCAGCGCCGGGAGGTATGGGGGACGTCGGTGTCGAATTCGACGGCCCTCGTCGATGGTGGAATCGCGAGAACATGGCTCGGATTCCAAGGAGGGATAAAAACGAAAAAACGAAAGACGAAAGACGAAAGACAAAAGACCGAGCGAACGCGGTAGGAAAAGACTGGCGTCTCGGGAAGGACCCCCTCGAAATCGACGAAACCCGATAGGGAAGGCCGCCAAGAAACAACGTGCGCGCCAGTTCGCGGATGGAGATATGGGGGGGCGGCCAAGATGTCGACGAAAAAAGCTGAAAATCAAAGAACCAGAAATTGTTTCGGGCAGACAAGATAGACAGCTCTTGCACACCGCGGTCCCGAGCGTAGCACGCCGCCAACCGATGCAGGGCAGGGCCTAGGTCTCGGGAAACACGAGCAGGGCTGTGTGGGTGCGCCGCTGCGTTGGTGTACCGCTTCTTGTGATCCCCGTCGCTCGGTCTCGTATTTGTTTGATTTGCGTGTGGGCTGGCGTGTCGCGATGCCACCTTTATTTCGAGATCGGTCCCTTCCAGACTGGGAAGCGGATGGCGTTAAAGGGCATTAGAGGCTCGACGAGGCAGCGCGACTCGCTGCTGGCCTGGCTGGTTGCTTCTCATGTGCGTAAATCGCAAAGGAGGAAGGAAAGATCGAAAAAAAAAAGCGTCAAAGATGAAAAAACAAAAGCAAGGAAGCTGCTACTGCGACGCACCATTCGCTCCTCTGCCACATAGCATCACATTGGCAAGAGCAGTCCACAACTCCGTGTTTCTTCTTTGACCGCCTTTTATTATTATGGCGTGTGTTTTGCTTCGGGCTGTTGCGTGTCCTGAGGGTTCGGCCACCAATGGGGAAGGCGCTGAGAAGCACAGCGAACGCTTTAGAGGTGGGGCAAACTGGCAGTAATTGATCAGTGCTTGTTATCACTGTCCTACTGTGTTATTAGTATCTCGTTATCTTGCGAAGTAATAGCAGAGGCCAGCCCAGCTCAGCCCAAGTATTACATGTGCACCGTGTAAATTCCTAGCCGTTAAGTGTCCCAATGTCTTGTCTTACATACTTGTACTTCGTAAGAAAATGCAGTGTTTAAATTTAGAAGTACATAATGGCTGTGCTTGCCTTTAATCTTTCCCCGCCTGCCTTCCTTTTAGCCTGCAGATAAGTCTGTCCAGAATCAGAAAAAGAGCCACAGCGGTAACAGCAGCTGTAAACGCTGTATCTTGCTTTCTACAGCGTAACGTCGTGCTCATCCGCCAGCTTAAGTTTGCCCTGTGGCTACTTTACTTCACATGCGAGAGGCTCTGTGCCACTGTCTGCTCAGCACCAAAGTGACAGGTGTCCGAGCATGTCAAAAATAAGAGCCAACAAATTGACGCCGTTTGAAACATGTCCCTCTTACGAGTCCCTAGCCTCGCCGCCTTGCCGTGCAAAGAACGGCCCGGGATACAAAGTACTGACGAGATACTTTGATATACTTGCACGCCTTATATTTCCTGGTAACAAATTCCCGTCAACGCTTTCCGTGAATCAACTTGTTTTTAGACGTCGTCCTACTAGCTTGACGCCTGTCACACTGACAAGGATGTATTCGGTTCGACAATAAAGATCCGAGTTTGGCAGCTATAGGAAGTGAAAACAAAGCATCCGTATTCGTATATTGGAGAAGACAAAGTACAAAAGCGAGCGTTATTTTTTTTGGTGATCTTGATCTTGTATTAAGGGCACGGCAAAACAAAAAGCACGTTCAAAATAAACACACACAGAGAAACAAAAAAAGCAAAGCGAGCAAAAGACACGGCAAACAGAATCAGGCAAGTGTCCCTGCAAAAACCAACACCGCCTCATCGGCTTGGCCATCCTCAATGAGGGTGGTAGTCGTGATGCGGAGCGGCTGCATAACCGTCATGCGAGGTGTTGTGTCGGTCCCCATGGTGTGCTGGGCGATTGTGGCCGCGGATATAGTGTCGCGACACATTTGACTGGTGTGCCGTGTGGTCAACCTGCCAGGGCACTCTGTAGTAGTTCGCCGCATCTTGCTCGCTGTAGCCCATGGAGTTCAGGTGCGGGCTGTGCTGCCAGTTTTGCCCTTGGTGGTCTAGGCCCTGGAGCGCGTGTGCTCCTTGCTCGGAATGCCATAATGGGACCCTCCGGCAGCGTGCAAAGGCCGCGTCTGCACTTGTGGCTGTGGCAGCTGCCGTACCGGTGCCGGCGCCAGCGGGCGCAATAGACCGGACTGCTGCGAGTTGATGTCCCGCTTGCTGTTGCTGTGAGGATACCATACTGTCGGTAATCGATATGGCCACGTACACCAATTTGTGATACTGCCACCGGGGCTCATGGTCACCGCTCCGTCAACAGGAGGGACTAGAGGAAGCCCCTTCGCTCAGAACCGGCTGTGGCTGTTGTGCGAGGGCGGGCTTTTGGACGAAGGCGGCGTATGAGGACGCGGCACTGGCTCTGGCACCCCATGTGCGGATGTACCACTAGCCGGAGCCCGGTGACTGCTGCTTGTGATCCAGCCCATCTGAAGCATTGTCCCCTCTGAGTTCAAGCCAGTAAACATATATAATGTGCTCCGCACCAGACTCTCCATCTGCCGCTGCACGTCCTCTCACGCTGCGGTCTGCAAAGGACACCTCCCCAGTGCTTGACCTTGACAGCGAGATGGCTCTGGAAGTAGCCCACGAAATCATCAGCGTCGGCTATTTGTAGCTCACGCTTCGTCCGGGGCACCGCGGCCTCGTATACTGTGTCGCTTCTTTATTAGTATGTAGGTACTTTCATGCCCACAAGCACGGACTTCTTTTTTTCTCTTTCTTTCTCTTTCTTTCCTTTACCATATTCTCCGGCCCGCTGCCAGCGAATGAATAGAAAATAGACTCACAAGGCGACGGCAGGTCAGGCGACTCTGGAAATATCACCTGGTAGATGGCGCGCCATTTTTCCAACTTGTGTGCCTCCTGGTTCTTTTGCTTGCTGTATTGCTCCAAAATTTTCCATTGCTCTTCGCTGATACCTTCTTTGAGGGCCGGGTCCCCCGTGGGCAAAGGCTCGGCTTGTTGTCGATGATCAGCCAACATGTTTTCGGGAGTCGCTTTGTTAGAGTCTTGGAAGATCATGTAGCAACGGTCGCATTGCGCCGGCGAGTGGATTCTCTTGAGGTGTTCCCTGTGAACAAGGCAAACGGTGCCATTTGGTCAGCTGATTGCACTTCTTCAAAGACCAATAACAGGTCGAGTCACTCACTTCAGGCGTTGGATGGATCTAAACCCTGGGCCTGCACATGAACGATACTTCGTCCTTCGCCTGACGCGAAGGGGAGTGCTGGATGCCGGTACTTGATCGGATCCTTTTTGTTGAAAGGGACAGGCCATCATGAGCTCTTCAGCTTCTTCGGGAAACCCGCGACGTTCGCACCGCCGTGGCCATTGCCGTCATGCCCGTCCTCCCGTCTCTCTCGGCCATTACCAGAATCGGAAGATCGACGCCTTTTCTTTTGCGATTGGAAGCCTGGCCTTGGGTTTTCTGGCTTTCCCGGGTAGCAGAACCAGACCCAGAAGGATTGCCGTGGGTAGTCGTACTATCACCTGCATCGGCAGCTCTGTCTGCTTTGATCTGCCAGCTGTCCACCTTGTGTCTTGCCACATTATGCAGCCAGTTGGTGGACCGAGGGGGTCACGGCGACCGCGAGACTGATGTTTCCATCAAGAGCAGCAAGGATAACGGTATCAAGGCCGGAGGCAACGCTACCGTAGTCATCGTTCCCGTCTCCACTGCGGCTTTCGGCGTCCCATCATCATCAGCATCACAGCTTTGAGCTTGGTTCCGTCGGTCAGAATCAGTCTCCAGGCCGCATGCTCGACAGACCTGCCGAGGGACAAGGGTTGGAGCAGTCGGCCTGCCGCAGTAGGAAAGGCCCAAGCTCTTGTTTTTTGCCCGTTTTGACATCCTCGTCTAGCTGAATCAATTCTCCGAGGACGGCTTTTGATCTAAAGCAATAGGCTTGTTAGCATCAAATCCAAGAGTGCATGAAACAACGATCTTGCATAAGCTGGCTTTGACATACTCGCCAATCGGTGGACTAGGGAAAGATCCCTCGCCGCTTTCACTGCCTTGCCTGTCCTCTGCATATTCCTCATCGTCTGCCAATAGGAGCGACATAGAGAGGCTGTTGGCAGAGGAGGACGAGGATGGGGTTGAGCATCTCGACTTGTCACCCTCCGTGTCGGCAAAGCGGTCACCCGGGGTGCCTTTTGCAGAAAACGCCACGGTATCCCCTTTGTACCATGCTGGCACGCAGGTGCGTGGGTGGTGCAGAGATGCTGCGGTCAATGGGTGGATAGCAGGGAGAGAGCTGTCCGTCAATTTAAGGCCAGTCAAACCAGCCCTCCCCGTACTAAAGAGTACGGAAAGCCGGTCCACGCTGTCACACTCAGTCAAGTGTTGCGGGTCCATCGTGCGTCGTATTCCCGGGGAAAGAGAAAGACAACGGCGAGCAGCCCAAGGTAAGGTTGTACCCTGAAGTGAGTATCTTGAAGAAAGGCTAGAGCAACAGACAAGACGACAGAGGTCTGGGATGAGTGCCAGGCTCTGCTAGATGTCGAAGATGAGGAGGAGAAGAGGACCTTGATCTTGACGAGGGGAGGACAGCTCGGAGCCCTTTTCAACTCTCTGGCAACGCTATTTTGGTGACTTAGTCCTCGACACTTCGATCAGCGTTCTTTACACCACCGACCCGGATGAAGCGCCGCCTTTGCTCCACGCTGCCACCTTTTTTTTGCGCGGAAGCCTCCCCTAACTTTAGCTCTGCATGATTTGATCCATTTTGTTGAGCTTTTTGGCCAGCGTGACTCTCAGTCGGCCCTTGCTTTGTTGTCTCGAGGCAAGCCATTGGCGATGTTCCGGCTCCAACCTCACCTCACTTGCGTCGTGACGCAGTTGCGTCGTGACGCAGTTGCGTCGGTGAGAAGCCGGTGAGAAGCCGGTTAGCCAAGCACGCTTTTTCTTAGCTCGGACAGCGCGTTTGAAGCGGAACAAGATCCATACTCGTATATGGCAATATGCTGGTCCTGCCCAACTTCGGGTATGGGCAGCTTCCTCTCCTGCGTCCGTGCATAGCGCAGAGCACCGCGGAGCATGAGTTAGCCCAACCTGCAAGCAGAAAACCATTTCACCAAGCCATCCAATAGGTTCGACCGACTGATGTGCCCGGAGCCGATGAAAGTCGCGGTGCGGTGGGAGTCTGAGAGGATTGTGGCCCATCTGTGACGTTGGCGCCCTCCCCTGATTGGCGGTAGGTGTTGGCTCTAACGCAGCCTCGTTTGCGTGAGCGCGGCATTTGACTGGCTGACGGCTCTGCAGCTTCCGCGCAAACTGCTTCGAGACGCAACTGCGTCAATGAGGAGCAAATCAAAAGCTGTCTTTCCACGACTCCGCTTCATGTACGGCGTAACTAGTGTTTCTCTTTGCTTCCGCCCTTTCTTTTGCAAGTTTGGCGCTCAGAAGAAAATTTCCTGTCTTTCTCCCAAGAAGTCGTCAGATCCCGAGTTGAACGCTGGCCGCCTGACATGGTCTTCTCGCCTTTTGCTGAGGGCTTTTTCATGCCCCGGTTCCCAACCCGTCCATGCGTAGCGAAAGGGCTTATTCGTCGACCTGTGACAGGCATTCCGTATATGCTCGTGCCACGACACATGCTTGGCGAGTTTGCCGGATGCCGAAGGGCCTTGGTGAGAGGCAAAAAATCAGGCCATGGAGGTTTCTCGCTTTCCCGATTCAGCCGTGTACACGATAGGCCGACGACGTCTAGCCGCAATTTGTTGGAAGTATTTTTCTATGTTTCTGTTTCGTTCTCTGTTTGGTTTGATTCTGTTGGACAATGTCAGCATGGACGGGAGTGGGTCTGTTCGGATGCTGACAATTAAGACTAAGGGTGGGAGAGTGCGCGAAAGCCGGGGTTGTGCCTACTCAGTAATACACACTGCCGTGCCAGAGTCGTCGAGTCACCCAGCTGCTCGAGAAGGGTTTCTGAAGCATTGACATCCGGCAAGCAAGCATAGTTGCTGGAAAGTTGCCGTTTTATCGGTCATTTCTGAAAGGCCATTGTCGATGCATCCAGGCTGCCATGCTGAATATCGGTCCTGGCTCTCATTGTCGAAGCAGAATTCGAGGACTATCGTAGTGTTAATCATGCTGTCCGGGAAGAGGCTGAGATAAAGCTGGGATTAAAGAACAGAAGTAGAAAAGGTTGGAGCTTCGCGTGCACCTTCACCTTAGGCCTCGTAAGACGAAAGGGGGAGGATCAGTGGGTAACCACACATTTTCCATTTGAGGAAACTGCAATCTTCGTGTTTTTCACGCTCCTGCTGTTCTGGCGAGCACAGCCGACGAACAAAAGGAACTGGGGTCGAAGAAAACAAACGAGGAAGCAGCCACCGGGCAGACATCACATCACGCCTTCCTCAGACGTCAAGAAGACACGCTACAAATCCACTGACGTCGAATTATGGAGAAAGGAGATGGAGGGGAGAGAGGTATTCATCCGATTTCACTCATACAATGGCACACTGCGACTTTCCCAATTGTTTTATTGAGATACATACTATGATGCGTGAGTGTAGCAAAAGAAAGGTTGTCAATTTTGGCAACGCAAAAGGCACATCGCTTCCATAAATTGAATACTTTAGAGCAGTGTGAGCGTATGCGAGGCGGCCATCATTCCCAAGTCCAAAATATCTACATGCGGCAGTTGCCATGCAGGCAAGCACATGTGCATTGCAGCTTCTTAAAATGAAGAATGGCCCAAGTGCTCCTGGCTTCCTGATCAAGTAATCTTCAACTGGCCAACGGCGACAACACCTGAGAATGCTCGCATCCCCGTTCGTAGACATGATCTTCTGAACCAAGCATTTGTCCTGCCTATGAGCAATTCACCTAGAACCTAGATTCCTCCCTTTATTTTCCAGCCTTTTATTCTTAGCCTCTCCCTGTACTCCTGTCACATTTCCTAGCGACAATGGGCGCCCAACAGTCCGTAGAGCGACGGCTCCGCCATGCTCGAAGCCAGCCGTACAACGACAACACGCTGAAGCAGCTTGACAAAGTATTTTGCCAAAATCCGGACAATGCACACGACGGCGTATGGAACGTCGTCCGGACACCCGGCATGGAGCGTCGGCGAGGCGGCCGAGACTCCAGGCAGCGCTACAGTCAGGCTCGACAGTCCGTGCACCTGGCTTTGGCAGCCTCGCATGGACACCTTGTTGGCAGTTCAGACGCCAAAAATGGTCCCAGGGACTACAGTGCCAATGACGATGAGGACAGTCCATCATGGGTCAACTGCGTGGGCGAGCAGGAGAATTCGCCGCTGGTGATCGTCAAACCAAGAATCCCTCCAACAGCTCGTGGCTATTTTGGCCGATGCACTCCATCTGAAGCAACGTGTTCGGGCCGTCGGCTCTGGCCATTCCTTCTCAGACATCACAAGCTCTACCAACGCCGTTCTCGTCGACATGTCTCTGCTCAAGCGGATCGCAATGGTGGACAATGGCGAAGATGGGATCGCTGGCATCACCAAGCCATTGCCAGGACAAATTAGCACAGCCAGCCACTTGACGATGGAGGACCGTCCCTCAAGCTCACAGACAGTCGAGGTGACAGCAAACCGGAGCCGGAAGCTCGCTCGTGTCCAGGCCGGAATGAAGATTCACGAGCTCAATGACGAGCTCGACAATCGCGGCCTCGCCCTCCTAAACATGGGAGCCTACGATGGGCAGACCATTGCAGGCGTGATGTCAACCGGGACACACGGTTCTGGCATCACCTTCGGGCCGATGGCCAGCCTTGTTCGGGCCATTGTCCTTGTCGCCGATGACGGAACAGTCTACCAAGTCGAGCCGGCTACCCAGAGTGTTGGCATAGGACCTTCAGTGACCCCGCGACCTTTCCCCGAACCATCGATGGCTACCGGTCGTTCTTCGACAAAATGACAACTGGTTTCGGACGGTCCTCGTCTCCATGGGCTGTGTGGAGTGATTTTACAGCTACGTGATCGAGGTGACCGAGGCTTTCAATGTTCATGAGCTGCGGTCAGCAACACGATAGGACGAGGTGCGCAAGCAGCTATTGCCCGAGCTGTGGGCTCCAATTGCCCCTGCTGTTGCTGGAGCCGAGCATTTCGAGCTCGTCATCAACCCATACATGCTGTGGGCCCACAACTCATGTATCCGCGTTGAAAGGAATCGGGTAACGCCTAAGACGAAGCCTTCGGGGGCGCGCAAGGACTGGCTCAGTACGCTACTGGAGCAGTTTGGCATCTACTCTATCCCACACCTTCTTGGAGTTCTCAAGAGGTTCCCTGCCATCAATCCTATTGTCATCAACCGCGCCATTACAACACTTGTTGAGAGCGGCCCCTATGTTGACAAGAGCTTCCGTGTCTTCAACCTCGGGCCTTGCCAACAGCATTAAAGCCATGGCCATTGAGCTGCACTGTGATGCAACCCAGTGCGTCCCGATCATCGACAAACTGCTTGACGTTTTCCGGGATGAGGCCAAAACGCCACGAGTACTACATGACAGGGCCTCTCGGTATCCGTTTCACTGGGGCATCTGACGCTTTCCTTGCCCCAGAAGCTGGGCGGATGACCTGTGCCATCGAATTGGACATGCTTGTTGGCGTCGAGACGGGAGCCAAGTTGGCAAAAGACATCAAAGAGCGGATGTGTAACAGCACGACAGGCTCCCCCGAGTCCATTGGGGACTAGACATTGACCTCATCACCAAAGACGATATTCGTTCATGGTATCCGGATTTTGAGGCGTGGCACTCGGTGTATCGTGACCTGAACGGGTCAGGCATGTTCAACAACAGATTCACAGACAGAATAGGCATCAGTGTCAAACATGACTCGATTTGGCCCTGCTCAGATTTGTGCTGGAGCTCTGTGACTGAGTCAAAAGAAGATTCATCAGTAAACTGGCAAACCAAGTTCAAAAAGTAAATAGCAGGATCAATTAATTCTTTTTCAACATCTAGATTTTTTTTTAAAAAAAGTGAATTGCTTCTTAAAAATACCTACACTTTATTGTTTAAAATTGGGTTAGCCAGCCGTATTTCGAGAAAACATATGAAGTGTTTCAAATGATAGAAATCATGTCGACCATTTGTAAGTGGTCTCTTTGACCATGAAGCTTGTTGGTAACATCGTCATGAGCTTATATATCAGCCTTGGCAAAACATTTCAACAAAAAATCATCAGGACTGTTGGTCTAGTGGTATGATTCTCGCTTAGGTCTACTCTAAGTTAATATGCGAGAGGTCCCGTGTTCGATCCACGGACAGTCCCCGAATTTTTGCACTCTTTTGCTCACACTTTTTTTGGCTCCAGTTTGCGATTTCTCCACACTGATTCATCCACTTTTGCGCATTTTTTGGGCCCATTCCGACTCCATAAAATACTTTGACTTTTTACGACAAAGTTTGAGTACGCCCTTTTTCTTTGGTGCTTTCTCTCCGCCATACTTTCCCCCGTTTAAAAACCGCTACTTCGAGCGCCGTTTTCACATTGAAGCCTACCCTCTCCAATGCGGAGCGGCGCTGCAAGGACTGTTGGTCTAGTGGTATGATTCTCGCTTAGGGATAAACCCTGAGTTGCTGACTGCGAGAGGTCCCGTGTTCGATCCACGGACAGTCCCTAACTTTTTGCCCTTGTCGCTCTTCTCTGTTGATTCTTGTCGATGCTTCTTTTTTACTGCGACCGTCGGTGGATTTCCCCGCCTTTTCGAGACTTTTGCCTATTGGTTCTCGTGGGTGGTTTTTACGACAATCGGCGATGCAATGTCCGTCAACCCCTCCTTCCGCTGTCCTTTTTAGCTCTCTCTGAAGCCTGTATTTGCCGTCACATTTGCAGGCATGTTTGTAGAACGAGCCAATGAGGCAGTTTTGCCCGTTTCTTTAGTGCTGAAGTCCCCTGGAGTTTCTCACCGCATGCGCCAATACCTCCTCTGTCGAGCTAAACAAAGCCGTCATTTTTCTGACTAATGAGCCTTATCTGTTTTGTTTTGATTTGCCTGTCATATTCTCATGACGTCACAGCTCAGATCTGCCGGAGCTGGCAGTCTTTATTCTTAATCTTACTACACAAGCTGTTTTCTTCAGAGATCTTGGTTATTTTGCAAGGGGCGACATGAGTCTCTCATCCAAGCAAAGAAGCGCCGTAGAGCCAAGGGGAGAGAGATCTGAGGAGAACAGAAAAAGAACACCCCGATTCAGGACAAGGCGATCGATGGCGCGAAGGGTCCTCCACACAACTCTTTTCTGTGGTCCCGGGACGGCGCAATGGGTGTGGTCAGAGATCGACAGGTCGTTCTCCATCCTGCCCAGCAAAAAGTCCTCGTCATTTTCTACGGATGGCAGCGCACGCGATCGGGTCCAATGCTGTTGAGGCCAAAAGGCACACGAGAAGTTTCCTCGTAAAAAATCGGTTCCAGGGTGACATCGCGACAAACAGGAATAAGCCATGGCAATGGTATTAGCGGGCCCCGTCGCTGAGCATTCGCGGTGCAGGTTTTTTCCTTTTCCTTTTTTCGTCACTGGACTCCGTGCCCCATTGTGAGGCTAAAACAGACCTGTCAACCTATCAACACCAGGCCCTCGCGCACGCGTTGCGCCAAAACCACAGGCCTGTTCTGTCGTTATAGCCCACAAACCAGACTGCTGTCAGAGTTCATCTTTTGGGGGGTTACTACCGTGCTCCTTGTATCCTACTTCACACCGAGAAGCTCTTGACCTTCTCTGCAAAGTGATGCTAGTCGAATCGTGTGTGGCCCTTCTTCAAAGAGCATAGAATGGTCTCTCAAAGTAATTTAGAACAGGGTTTACCACAGCTCCATTATGCACTCGGTAGCAGCTGGACCTCGTCGTAAACGGTGAAATGTGAAAAGGTCCTTGGAATGCCGTCTCCCCTCCACCTAACAACGAGAGTGATATATCGTATGCATATAATATTGCATGTCTGGGTCTTGGCTCTCGTCCGTGTTCGATGTCGAGGGAGCCGACCCCATGTGCGCACCTAGCTTTGTCCCCCTGGTGAATATGGCGGTCCCGTCCCACTTGGTGGCCATTGACGTCGCTCTTGTCGCCGAGAAGGCAGTTTCCCCGTATCAAAACCGTGGGAAAGGGGAGAATCAAAAGGTTGAACAAGGCCCGCAAGAAAACCAAGGAAACCTGCGCGGCCCTTTCCCCTTCGCCTTGCTAAACTTGTACTCATTTCCCTGTTTTGTAGGGTTCTGTGCGAGAAAGGTACATGTGCGTACTTTGAGGTGCTTTGTACCTTTTTATTTCATTTTATTTACGCTCTCAATGCGTTCTGACAGGAAGACGCACGTGTAGGTTGGATTCTCGGGTGGCCTTTTAAAAAAGCCACTGTCTGGTCTTTTGTTGTCTTGGTCTCGGGTCTCCCACAGCACACAACGGCGGCTATGCCAACAAAGCCAACAGGTGCGTCGTCACTGATTATAACTACAATCCTTTCCGCTGATCCCGTTTCTCGACTGGAAATCTTGTCTCCTCCCCCCTTCCCCCCTTTACATTCTCGGTGCACTCGTGCTGCAAGCTGTCCCGTCGTCGTTCCTTCCCATAAGAACTCGTTATTTACTTTTTTCCCTTTTCAGACCAGATGATACGTCGCTCCTTCCTCCCACTCCTTTCTTAACCCGGCATCTTGTGAGATCCGGAAAACAGTGCCGGTTCGAGGGGCAAAATTGGAACAGCCCTGGGACACGTGCTCGCCTCTCTCTTTCGTGGATTCTTCCTACCGGCAACACAAATTAGGCGATCAAATTAAGCGACCCTTACTCTGCCAACATGGCCGACCTCGAATCCGCAAACATGCCGGCGCGGCCGTTTCCCGACCTACGGCGAGGCTGTCGGCGCAGAGGCGGATGGCATTGCCGTGGCTGGTAGCAAGCCGTTGGCAGCTGAAGCGGGACACAAAGAAGATCAGATCGGTCGGTCGTCTGAGGGCTCCTCGCTGGAGGAGGGCATTGACATCCTCGGAAAGCAGGATGTGGATCCGGCTCTGAGCCAGAAGATGCACCTCGTGAACAATGTCAGTAAAGCTGCAGAAGACAAGGTTCTGGCGACGAGACCCAAAAGAGAAGCTTTTGCTAACGTGTGCACGAATTCAGGCCATCGACGACATTGGTTGGACGCCGTACCACTGGAAGCTGTTTGTGCTTAACGGCTTTGGGTGCGCATCATACCCGTTCAGATCCTAGCACGACTAGGACTTTGCCACTGACGAACTTGCTGCTTTGCTTGCTTTTCCAGATACGCTGTCGATTCCCTCATTCTGCTGCTGCAGTCAATCATCGCCACGTCCGCCTACACCGAGTTCGGTGGGCACGGCTACGACAAGGGCCTGACCATTGCGGTCTACACAGGCATGCTCACGGGCGCGCTGTTCTGGGGCATGAGTGCCGACATTATCGGCCGTCGGTTTGCGTTTAATGTCTCGCTCATGATCTGCTCCATTGCCTGCATTATCGCCGGGGCCATGCCCTCGTGGGCCTCGCTTGGTGTCTTTATTGCCCTGATCGGTTTTGGCGGCGGCGGCAACCTCGTCCTCGACACGACCGTCTTCCTCGAGTACCTGCCGGGCAACAAGCAGTGGGCGCTGACACTGCTGGCCGCCTGGTGGGATTGGGCCAGGCCGTCGCAGGCTTCATCGCCTGGGGTTTCATGTCGCCCCCGTACCTGAACTGCAGCTCGGTCGACACCTGCACACGCCAGAACAACATGGGCTGGCGCTACGTCATGTTCACGAGCGGCGCGCTGGTCTTTGTCATGTCGATTCTGCGCCTGACTATCATCCGCCTCAAGGAGACGCCGAAGTACCTGCTCGGCCAGGGCCAGGACGCCGCGCTTGTCGAGACGTTGCAGGGCATTGCTACCAAGTATAACCGGACGTGCACGCTGACTCTGGAGCAGCTGGAGGCGTGCGGCGTCGTGATGACCGTGTCTGGCCGTGGCCCGAAGCGGAGCATTGGCTCGACGATGGGCGAGACCTGGTCGCATCTCAAGGGCCTGTTTGCCACGCGCCTTATTGGCCTGTCGACACTCCTGATCTGGCTGTCGTGGACGCTCATCGGTCTCGTGTACCCGCTGTTCTATGTCTTTTTGCCGACGTACCTGGCGACGCGCGGTGCCAGCTTCAACGTGTCCACCTTTGACACCTGGCGCAACTATGCGCTCGTCAACGTCTCGGGCATCTTTGGCCCGGTGCTGGCTGCCTGGCTGTGCGAGATCAAGTTCCTGGGCCGCCGCTACACCATGGTCATTGGCGCGCTCGTGACGTGCGCCTTCTTCTTTGCCTACACGGCCGTGCGTACCGAGGACGAGAACATTGGCTTCAGCTGTGCCATTGGCTTCTGTCTCAACATCTACTACGGCACGCTGTATGCGTACACGCCCGAGGTCCTGCCCAGTGCTCACCGTGCGACGGGCAACGGTGTGGCCGTGGCCTGCAACCGTGTCATGGGTATCCTCAGTGCCGTCATCGCTACGGTGGCCAATACGAGCACCTCGGCGCCCATCTATGTCTGCGCAGCGATGTTCGTCGGCATGGCGATTATTAGCGTCCTCTTTCCATTCGAACCGCTTGGCCGTCGGAGCTCATAAAGTGTTGCTGGGAGAAAAGGAGACGAGAGATGAAGCGAAAGCTTTGCATCCGTGTGCGGGTTTCGAAAATCTTGCGGAGGCCGGGTTTGTGTTTGCATATTCTTTTGGGGCATACTATATGTTGGATAGAGAGATTCGGGGTGTTGGAAAGAAAGCACAGGTAGGGTCTGGCTTTTGGCGCATTTCAAGGCCGTGCTTGACTGCATGGTGTTAGATACCCCCTTTTTTGGATCAAGGCATTTTGGACTTTGAATCATGCATCCATAAACATTTTCATATTAGACTTACCGTCTTTGCCTCACCCGAGGAGCTGCTTTTGAGTGAGTTCGCACTGGGACCGGTTCATTTCAGCGACAATGAGGCTCGAAACACATGAATTGAGCCTTTACTCGGTTTTTTCGAGGCGCAAATGCAAAGCCGATGCTAGACTGCCAGCAATACTAAGAGCTAGGCACACGACAAGGTATCTATTAGCGAGAATTACGACAAGACCTACTGACTGACCCAAGACCCTTCTCCATATGGCATATGCTAGACAAAGTCCCTCGGTAGCCCGGTCCTCTCAAGATGAAGTCGCTAGCATTCCTCAGCTCCTTTCCACCTTTTTTTCTCTCAACGATTACTTATTTTATTGATGTGACGTGTCGATGTTGCAACGGGCGGTAGCCAAGCCCGTTATTGGGGCATAAAGTCTTGGGGGTACGGAGGGTGTTTGAGGCCTGGTCATTGCCCACAGTAGTACTATACATGTACGAAGTACTCTTTTTTTCCCATCACGAGAACGTGTCCTGCATTTTGAGAGACAAGAAACCCTACGATCAACAAGTTTGTGAAGAGAATTAAAAAGAGACTTTGGTAGCAATACGAGTACGGGAACAGATTTTTTTGGCATGTTGGCCCGAACCCCGGGTTTGTGGATTTTCTCGTTAGGTAACAGAAAACCAGGGATCGGCTTGGGATGTCTGGGGAGCCGGGTCCAACAAGGAATGCAGGCTGTAGGTTGACAGACCCCGACTTCCCCATCCTTTTTCAGCATCTGTACCTGCCATTTTTCGAATCTTTTCAAAGAAAAAAAGACGTTGCCCTCTTGGAGCGCATTTGACGTGACGTACTGTCACGGTCCTCCGTATTTTCCTTGGAGAACTTTGGAGGCATGTGTGGATGGATGTGGTGAGATACGGCGTACAAATTCCCCTACGGAGCAGACTCGTATCCAAGACTGATCCGAAAGGAGACACAAAAAAGCAGCATCTTGACAAAGAGACAACATTTCATGCGAATGTTCGTATCTGCTCCTTAAATGTGGCTCCGTAGTCACATGTCCTCTACCCGTCGTTTTATCTCCAAGTACTTCGTACAGAGTACTCTCCACGATTGACTTGGTCTGGAACCGTCTTCAGAATTGGAGACTCAACGCTTCTCCACCGGCAAAGTATGGATGCTACGTTTGGTCCGGGAGAGCTCCACTCACTTTCCCTCGCTTGTGGGTAGCCGTTTGACTTTACGAGTATGGATCACAAGCCTGGGATCTCCCACTTCGAGTATGAGTCGATTCAAGAAGTTGTCGGGTAGATATGGGCTACAGAACAGAACATTTGAAAGACAGATAGATACCACAAGAGAGCCAAGCCAGCATGGAACTCCTCGATAGATGCCGTCCGAAGCCGACCTGCCCCGGGCCGGGCTACGTTGGCACGTTTGGTCCGTCCATGGTGCGGCGGAGGAAGAGGCGGCAACGAGGCTGCAGAGATAAGTTCACTTTCTATCATATCCCGTACTCTGCAGTTCTTGATCCACGCCTCTGATTGGGGCTGGCCGGCTGTCGATCTCTCTTTATCTTTGCTTTATCTCTGTCTATTTTCTGTTGAAGCAGAAAAGTCCCCCAAATCTGCAATCAGGCCTCCATACTCAGTGGCCCGTACTTGTAGCAACCATCCACAACGGCTGGATAGAGCCATGAGAAAAGAAGTGATGGCTTCAAGTACAGTAGGGGTGCAAATTTGTCGGTGGTCAGGCGTCACGTAGCACCTGGAGCTGGCGTGAGAAATTGGGCTGTAGCGAGACAGGAGCAAGACAAGACACAAGTAGGCAATGGAAAGAGCAAAAATATGTTTCAGACCGAACCCAGGACGCTTTTGGATGGCTTCCGTAGCCAAGACTAACTTTATTTGTGTCTTGATATCATTCATGGATCACGAAGTATTAATACTGTACACGTACATACTCCTTTTACAAAGCTAAGTCACCGCTGCAGATAAAAGAAGACACACGGTCGATTAATGAGCTGGTGGTTACAGCAGGCTGGCCACACGTCCAACGTGGCTCGCCTCTTATCGTATATTCTGTGGAAGTGGGCGGCGAGTCTCTGTTATCTATGCAACAATGGCATATCGTGAGACGGCCTCACACAGTGGAGGCAGTGGGTTGTGTGTGATGGCTGCTGTACTTCGTAAAGAACAAAAAGGAGATCTGATACTTTCTGCTGAAATGGCCAAACACGAGGCCCTCGCGCACTCAGAGCTGGCACGAGCATTGATTGCCGTATGTGGCAGATGGCCGTAAATAAATGGAGCAGTATTCCGTATTTCAAAGTACGGAGTAGCAGCAAAGGATTGAGAAAAAGAAAAGTGAAGAAGAGTGGGAACAAAATTCTACGAAACGTTACATGAGAATTGCATTTGCCCACTAAAAGCGCCAGCAACGAGATCAGTGGGCCACCAGCGCTATCCCCTATGTAAGATACGCTTCCACCCCTGTTCTTTGCGGAGATGCACGCTTGGCTGCCCGCGTATTAGGTAGCTTTTGTAGAGCCGCGAGGTGCTAAAGCGACTTCCGGCACATGTGCCTGCCTGAACGGGATGGCCCCACTGAAATTCGAGGAGAGTGGAGCACCGTCTCTGTCTCGCGGACAAATCAGCCAATAATACGTCGTCTTTATTCGGTCCGGCCTTATCGATCTGGGTGTAGGTAGAGGTGCCGGGGTGGCACCAGACACCCATGGTCGTGCCTTCCTTCCTCACGACTTTGTTGCTGGCCGTTCTTTCCTGACCTTCTGGCGGTCATCTTTTCTTTCTGGCAGGCACGATCGTTGCACTTTCTTGTTTTGTCTGGAAGGCTACTATCGATCGTTGTTTCCATGGCAAAGGAGGAAGGCGGATTTTACGCGTACCAAGTATCGCGCACCCCCGTAATCTCGACCGTTTCCACAAACTTCAACCATCTGCAGAAACGCGCCAATCCATCATTGATCGACAAACGCACCCCCAAATCACCTACTGAGGCACTGAGTACAGAGTACAGCCACGACAGGTGTCTGACTTGTTCATTTCCGCCTCTATTGTCTCGTATTGGGTACGTCTGACTCTCGTGTGCCTTTGTTTCCCTGCTCATTTCCCTGTTTGTTTCTTGTGTTTCCCGTGTCCCCTTTCTGTCCTCTGGTGCACCTCGGGCGTTTCTTTGTGCAGCCTCTATTGGTCAAACCGACGGGATCTCGTGTGCCTCTTTTGCTTCCTGTATCCTTGGTCGCTCATTGCCCGTTTCGAGCTCTTGGCCGCGCTCACTGCCCAAATCCTGCCCCTACACGAGTCTCCTGCAAGGGCTCCCGTCAGCATTGCCTTCCAATGTGCATGGACACGATCACAAAAGGGACTCACCATGTAGATGACCAGAAGTCGAGGGCAAAGTGAAAGAAAAATACCACCAACCAGGCTGACCAGCAGCTTCAAACAAAGAGGCAACAGGCCACACTCTCAGTGTCTTGACCCCGGACGTTCCTCCTTATCCACACTGCTGTGGACCCGTCCCTGTTGTCACATCCCCAGTCTAGTCACTCTAGTGGCTCTTGCCAGCTTGTTGTCCGTTCTCTTCTTGTTCTCTGTGGCCCGGCAAGAAACGAATAAGAGACGAATAGACACCCCTTCTCCAGACCAGGCCATAAGCAGACCGACCTCGACCCGCGGACACGAGATAGGGATTCGTTCGAGCCAGGCGAAAAGCTTGTCACGTACGACGTATCGTCTCTCACTTGCCTCTTTCGTTATCTCCCGAGAGTCCTCATCCCCTATCTTTTGACTCCCCTTCCTGACCGTTGGCTTTTGACGCTCTCGCCCTCTCCCTCGATACCTCAATACAACTACAGGACGCTACCTCCCACCCAGCAGCACCGACTTCTTTCGCCTCGTCCAACCACACCTCCGTTTATCTAACCTGTCCGTGGACGCTACCACGCTACCGCCGTACTACCACCCGGTGCTGCCCTGCCCTGCCGTTGCCCACTCGGCTCGTCTTGTTTTGGCTGCACTGACCAGGCCACTTCGTCCTTGTTCTGCGGAAACTGGTGGCTGCTACCTTGCAACCGCTGCACTGGTCACTTTTTTCTCTGCGCATCTGTGAGTACGAGCTCTGACTCTGACTCTTTGTCCTTTCCGCATCCTCCTCCTCCAGGTCCCTCTTTTTCCCCAATATCACACCTGTCTCGTGTCGTCAACGTCCCAGACTACCCCCCTCCACCCTGCCGAGCAGTCTATCGGACCCTTGACACCTTGTCCTGGTTCCAATTGTTACTTCTCTTGCTAGGCCTCCTGTCCTTATTGGTTATCCTTTTCACGTTTCTTATTCCTTATCCTTCTGCAACCTTGCGGTGCTGCAGCCCTCTTTTTCCACACCAAGGCTCCATCGCTCTATTTTGTGCTTGCCTACTTATTTTCTTCTTATTTTAACCTCGTCTCTTCCCTCGTCGTCTTGCCTTTTATTTCCGTGCCTCTCTCTTCTCTGCTTTTTTTTGTGTCTCCAAGCAAGGATAATTAACCTGAACGACAGACCCTAGTTCCGGTTAGATTCCCAAACGGCGGATCTCCTTTATTCGGACTTCACGACTGCACTTTTTCATTCTTAATACACCCACCCTCCGGCTTTGTCTATATTGCCATACAACTCCATATTTAACCGTCCTTTATCTTGCCTCGTGAGTTATCTTCCACCCGTCTTTCGGGATTCCTATATTGTTGTACTACTCCATGCCCCTGCCTGTACACTGCGCAACTTGCCTTTTCTGAACACTGGTTGGCCCAGACAAAAGGGAACCAACTGATTGTTATTTTTGTATCTTCGGGAGCGGAGCTGTGACCGCCCACCCTTTCCTTTTCTTGCTTCTCTGCCATATGTTTGCGACAACCACCAGCCTTCCATACTCGAGCCTTTTCCCCCTTTTCATTTCGCTTTTTTTTTTCTCTCCTTTTCTTTCTTCAAGCTCGATCTTGACGTAGCAAGAGCGCGATATGCATTTGATAAGCTTCCCAGACTAACACGATCAACAGTATAGATTCACAGCATAATTTCCAGCAGAAATGGCCGACGACAAGAACGTGAGCGCCGTCCCGAGGCGGAGGTTGCCGCATCCCCTGCGGCTCCTGAGGAGGTTGCTGTTGTTGGTCCCGATGGCAGTATTGTTCGCCCATCCGGCTGGAAGTACAAGGGCTTCCGCGTCTTTGGCAAAGAGCTGTGGTATGCTTCGCCGGATGTCCAGCTCTACATGGTCGCCTTTGTTTGCTTCTTGTGCCCGGGTATGTTCAATGCTCTGGGCGGTATGGGCGCTGGTGGCCAGGTCGACAGCCACGCTCAGGATGCTGCTGGAACTGCTCTGTACTCGGTGTTTGCTGTTGTTGGTTTCATGTCCGGTTCTTTCGCCAACACCTTTGGGGTTAAGCTCACGCTGTCTCTCGGTGGCATCGGCTACTGCATCTACTCTGCTAGTTTCCTTTGCTACAGCCACACCGCAAACGACGGTTTCGTTATCTTTGCTGGTGCCTTCCTCGGCCTCTGCGCCGGTCTTCTGTGGACGGGCCAGGGCACCATCATGATGGCATATCCCCCGAGGACAAGAAAGGCCGCTACATCAGCTGGTTTTGGATCATCTTCAACCTTGGCGGCGTTATCGGCGCTCTCATTCCCCTCGGCCAGAACATTCACACCACCACGGCTGGTGTTGTCACGGACGGCACCTATGCGGGTTTCATCGTGCTGATGGCTCTTGGCGCCGTTGTCGCTCTTTTCCTGTGCAACGCCTCGTCCGTTGTCCGTGAAGATGGCTCCAAGGTCATTCTGATGAAGAACCCCTCGATCAAGACGGAGCTGATTGGTCTCAAGGACACGCTGTTCAACGACCCCTGGATCATTCTGTTGTTCCCCATGTTCTTTGCCTCCAACACCTTCACTACCTACCAGACCAACGACATGAACGCTGCGTTCTTCGACACCCGCACGCGTGCCCTCAACAATCTGCTGTACTGGCTCGCCCAGATGATGGGCGCCACCGTTTTTGGTTACGCTCTGGACATCCACAGCGTCCGCCGCAGCCTGCGCGCTCGCTTCGCTCTGGTTGCGCTCGCCATTCTGACTTTCGCTATCTGGGGTGGCGGTTACGCCTGGCAGCGCCTGCAGCTGCCCGTGCCCTGGCCACGTCCGAGAACCCCAACTACCACCCCGTCGACTGGACGGATGGTGGCAAGCTGTACATTGGCCCCATGTTCCTGTACATGGCCTACGGGTTCTACGATGCTTGCTGGCAGACGTGCATCTACTGGTTCATGGGTTCTCTGTCCAACTCGGGCCGCAAGGCTGCTAACCTGGCTGGTTTCTACAAGGGCATCCAGTCGGCTGGTGCCGCTGTCTTCTGGCGTCTTGACGGTGTTGGCAAGCCCTTCAACACCATCTTCGGTGTCACTGTACGTTCTTTTCCTCTTTCTCATCTTTCTCATTTTGTTTCTCTACCCCCTTTTACTCCATCTTGCTAATACTTAATCCAGTGGGGCCTGCTTGCCGGTTCGCTTCTGATTGCCTCGCCCCTCATCACGCTCCGTATCAAGGACACCGTGACTCTGGAGGAGGATCTGAAGTTCTCTGACGAGACCATTGAGGACGTCATCGCCCCCGGTGCTTATCAGGAGAAGATTGCCCACGGTGAGGTCTAAGTGGGTGACTCCCAAGTCGTAGGACGAAAAACAGAGGAAGCTTGGGCGACCTCTTGTTTTTTTTTCTACAGAGCATGATTGCGACAGCGTTTGTCTTTTCAAGCTAATTTGGGTCAGAGGGTACGGCGAGCTTCGAGATATCTAAAGAGCCTCTTGAGACTCAGCCGGCCCATGATTTTTTCACAAGGATGCTCATTTCGGAACCGGGGTTGTGTGAAAACCAGCTTACTGAGGCTGCTAACGGGCACGAGGTCGGCGCATTAACTTGCTCCGGACGGGCTCCTGGCCTTCCTGGGGCTGGCAGGAAGGATCTTTTCAAATACCTGTTTTTGTTGTTTCTCTTTGTGATACCTGTCATAGTTTTATAACTACATCCTATTTAAGCAGACCAAGACCTTTCTTAGAACTTGACCTGGTGCAGACGGACCCTTGAATACTCCGTAGTGGGTCGATGTTCATAAGAAAGCTGTACATGTACTCCGTACAAGTCGACTGAATAAAAAGAAGCGTGACTCTAGCTTGAAAGCGGCGGGCATCATACTGTCCCTCTCATTTATGAAGTATTAAGGAGTCCGGATGACCTGGAGAAAAAGGAAGGATCCTTAACTGGGATCTCGTGCCGCGGAGGGCTTGCGAGAAAGTCAAGGCGGGAAGGTAAAGTGAGGTCCTTGTGGAAAGCAGGAGAAAATAAGAGAGGAACGTGGTTGTTTAAAAAGAAAAAAAAAGGCGCGAGTCGCGAGACGCGAGATTTTGCCTCTTTCTTCTAGGTAAGATACTGTGGGCTGAGAGGGGTTGAGCGCCGCTGGGCGGGCACCCCTGTGTCTCGTGACATCATGCGTCACCACCCAAATTTGCTTTGGCCTTTTCCCTTTATTTTTCAAGGGCCAACGAAGCACGGTTGTCACGCTCTGAGATCCGCTGCGGAGTGGCCGGACTGGGCCGGCCTGTCATTAGCCAATGCCTTTTGTTTTTTTTTGTGTGTGTCAATTTGTTTCACGAGAGCTCTGTTTTCAATACGACGATGTGAATGCTTCTCGGTTGACCGATTATTGTGTCGAGCAATTGAACAGATGGCGGGGCACCCAAGACCAGGTGAGATGCAATTGGCCAATGGGGCGGGCCACAGCGAAGCCCGAGACACAGAAGAGGAATTACGAGTAGAAAAGAATCAAGCACACAAAAGAAAGGAGAAAATGCCCGTTAGGGGAGGAAACGCGTCTACCGAGAACGTCGCGGCCGTGAGAGAAGGCTGCGGCTGTTTTCGAAGCAGTCTCGGGGCCGAAGCCGACAATGTCGAGATCGCCGTCTTGCCTCTTGGACATTCTGTTGTCGGCTTTCTGATCCAGCTGTCACGAGATCTCTCGTCATTTTGCCATTTCGCCAGTTTGCCAGTTTGTCCGTTTGCCCCTCTCAATGCTCTCAAGAGGTGCCCATAAACGTTACCCAAAGCCAGCAAGCGCCTCCATAGGACTGAAAAGACCAGCAGCAAAAATGAGAAAAGAAGAATGAGAAACGCCTGCTGATTTGCACTCATTCTAGCGGATGGGCGAACGGGAGTTTGGTGCGCAGCAGGCGCAGTCGACACGGTAGGCAGTCTTTTTTAGTTCGGCTTCTGCTCGGTAAAAGGCAAAAGAAGAACCGCCCCGTTATTTGTTGTTTGTAGGTGTAGCTAGGCGGGGGAGCTCTTTGCTGGCGAGTTCGGTCTTAGTAGAGTGCGGTCGCTAGCGCCAAACGCGTGCCTCGTTCACTCTTTCATGAGGTTCCAGGAAGGTGCGAATGAGGCTGGCAAGAACGACCAGGACCGAAAGAAAAGGAAGGAAAGAGCGCCCGATAAGTTCCCGGGAAGGAAGGAAGGAAGCAATTGTCGGGAACGTAGCTTGTTAGTTTTCAGCCGACCATCATTCGTTGCCTTGGAGGCAAAAAGGTGCGTCCCAGAGCTGCCCCGGAATTCCAGGTCCCCTGACTCGTGGCGCGCATGTCAGCGTCGACCCGGTGCCGGTCTCGACCCTGCCGTCTTGGTGCTTCTCCGCCATCCGCAAGAAGCTATTTTTTGGCCCTTTCTCGTTCCTTCCTTTTTCTCCTTCTTCTAGCCCTCCCCTCCTTCCCTCCTTCTCTTTCTTCGTCTTCTCTTCTCCTTCTTTCCTTCCTACCTTCTTCCCTAGACCCTCCCTCCTCCTCCCCTCCCCCCTTATCTCCTCCCCGTATCGCGTGTTTGCTCGTCTTCCTCTTCTCCTCGTCTCAACACCCGCTCTTCCTCACCATGGCGTCTGCTGCGCTCAAGTCGCGCATCCAGCGTGCATCCATGCTGGCCAAAGTGTGCCAGCCCCAGGACCTGCTGCACCATTTCCCCAACGGCTCGTACATCGGCTGGTCCGGCTTCACGGGCGTGGGCTACCCCAAGAAGATCCCCACGTTCCTGGCGGACCACGTCGAGAAGAACAACCTGCAGGGCCAGCTGCGCTACTCGCTGTTCGTGGGTGCGTCGTCGGGCGCCGAGACCGAGAACCGCTGGGCCAGCCTCGACATGATTGAGCGCCGCTCGCCGCACCAGGTGGGCAAGTCCATCGCCAAGGGCATCAACAACGGCTCCATCAAGTTCTTCGACAAGCACCTGTCCATGTTCCCCGTCGACCTCGTCTATGGCTACTACACCAAGGACCGGCCCAACGGCAAGCGCAACCTCGACGTGACAGTCGTCGAGGCCACCGACATTCTCGCCGACGGCAGCATCGTGCCCGGTGCGTCCGTGGGCGCCACGCCCGAGCTGATGCAGATGGCCGACAAGATCATCATCGAGGTCAATACGGCGCTGCCCAGCTTCGAGGGCCTGCACGACATCACCACCACCGACCTGCCACCCCGCCGCAAGCCGTACCTCATCACCGCCGTCGAGGACCGCATCGGCTCCACTTCCATCCCGCTGGACCCGAGAAGGTCGTGGGCGTTGTCGAGTCCGACTACCAGGACCAGACCCTGCCCAACTCGCCCGCCGACGAGTCTGCCTTCCAGATTGCTGGCCACCTGATTGAGTTCTTTGAGCACGAGGTTGCCCAGGGCCGCCTGCCGCCCTCGCTGCTGCCCCTGCAGTCGGGCATTGGCAACATTGCCAACGCCGTCATTGGCGGTCTGGAGAACGCCAATTTCTGGCACCTCAAGGTGTGGACCGAGGTCATCCAGGACACCTTCCTCGACCTCTTTGACTCGGGCCACCTCGACTTTGCCACCGCCACGTCCATCCGCTTCTCGCCCGACGGCTTCCGTCGCTTCTACTCCAACTGGGAGTCGTACAAGGACCGTCTGCTGCTGCGCTCTCAGCAGGTCTCCAACAGCCCCGAGCTGATCCGCCGCCTCGGTGTCATTGGCATGAACACCCCGTCGAGGTCGACCTGTACGCCCACGCCAACAGCACGTGCGTCAACGGCTCGCGCATGCTCAACGGTCTCGGCGGCTCCGCCGATTTCCTGCGCAACGCCAAGTACTCCATCATGCACACGCCTCGAGCCGCCCCTCCAAGACCGACCCCCACGGCATCAGCTGCATCGTGCCCATGTGCACGCACGTTGACCAGACCGAGCACGACCTGGACGTGGTTGTCACCGAGCAGGGTCTGGCTGATGTCCGTGGCCTGAGCCCCCGCGAGCGCGCCCGCGTGATTGTCAAAAAGTGCGCCCACCCGCTGTACCAGCCGATCCTGAGCGACTACCTCGACAAGGCCGACTCGTACTGCCTGAAGCGCGGTATGGGCCACGAGCCGCACCTGTTGTACCAGGCCTTTGACCTGCACCGCACGCTGGACGAGCAGGGCAGCATGCTCAAGTTCAACGGCTGGAAATAAATGTTTTTTAAAAAAAATTCGCGAAACGAAGCAAAAGAGTGGCGGGGCGGAAGGCAACAAACCCTCACTGGAGGGCAAAGCAGTTGGAAACGACCTTTTTTTGTTCCAATGATGAGCGATGATTTCATACCAGTTTCAAGGGCAAAAAAGGAGAGAAAGGCAGAAAGAGACAAAACCACAACGACAGTATATATGGAATTGAATAGCCATATTTTTCTGCACTGGGCTGCGCTGGAAAACGAACACGGAAGTGACAACAGATGAACAAGTTTAAGAAAGATGAACCACGACAAGGGCTGCCGGTGGGAGGAAGGACGTGGGGAAAACATCAGACCGCACAGAGGACCCGTTATGGGCGCTGCAGATAGCCAGAAAGAGCGTTTCCAGTCGAGGGCGATAGCATCGCGAGATGCGAGATGAGACCGAAGAGATGTAGCGATATGTGACAAGGCGAATGCACATGTAATGCTGAAAATGGGTGCCAAGCAACAGAGAAGAAAGAAAAACAGCTGGGGACAGGAAAGAAGGGCGGGCTTGCCTGATTATAACAAAGATTGACATGAGAGTGTTTCCTCCTCGCCAGACCCGCCGAGAAGTGCAGGCAGAAGAGAAAAAAAAGGAAAGAAAAAAAGAGGAGAGAGTGAGCCCGCACTGGCGGCAATCCGCCCGCATTATTCCCTCTTTTTTTCTTTGGGGCCCCAGAATAAAAAGGATTTTAGTGAGTATTATGGAGGTTTCCCCCAGCTTTCCGCACTTTCAGAAGCCAAAACCGTCGTCTCTTACTTTGCGCCTCGGAGAAATTAAAGGGAAGCAGGAGACCAGAGCATTCTTTCTATTTGTACCTCTCGTCGCTTCACCATGTTCCGTTTCTTTCACCTCATTTGATTCTGGAGCCAAGCCCTGCAAAATCATGCCTAGACCACGTCGTTTTGTTGCCGGTTGTGGCGCCACCGCCTCTTTTTTTGTTGACTGTTGTCTGTTTTGTCAAAGCACCCCCCCCCCTCCCCCCCTTCAATATTCCCCTCACGCCCTTCCTCCCGTTGACCCGGCCTCGCACCCACCCGCCCGATGTTGTATTACAGTGAGGGGGACCAACAGAAAAAGAAGCAGTCCAGCCCAACAACGGAAATCACAGTTTATGCATCTCTAAAGCATGTATTGCTCGATATGGTATTGGCACACAAAGTCAAAAAGGCAAATAGCGTTGCAAAATATAGACGGCGCAGAAAGTTGGCTCGAGGCGTGTCAAACAAAAAGGCAAAAAGGTACGCAAATGGGCGTCAAGCAGTCAGTCAGCCACAAGAAAGCAGAAGATTGAGGAACAATGAGGCAAAAGTCAAAAGCGATGTAAAACGAAGCAATGAAGCAATGAAAGATTCAGAATAGAATGGAGTCTGAAAAGAAGCTATAGTTAAGGAAAGACTTGAAAAGTAGAAAAAACATAGTAAAAATATGTTGAGAGAAGAATAAAAAAGGTGTATCAAGAAACAAAGAAGTAACAAATCAAAGAATATGACAAGAAGGAAGAATAGAATCGAAGACACATCTCTGACCTCATAAGAGTCGCTTTCCCACACTGTCCAGGCAGAGCATCTCCCACATGAAAAGAATCAACGCGTCCAAAAAAAATACAAAAACAAAAGCCTTTCCAACTTTGAGCAGAACAGCTGCTTTCGTTCGCTCAACCCACTCCCATAAACGCCGTAGACCTGCTCTTTCCAAGGCATCAAAGAGCTGCCCGAGCCTTGGTTGAAAAAAAAGGCACAATCAAATGAAACCCGGGTCGGATTATGCTTTCACGCTGAACCAAACACAAAAAGGAGCATGCAAGGCACTTTAATTTTTTTTTTTGAAAGACCTTGTCTTTTCCTTAATATGCTTGGCCGGGCACCGGCTTGCGGCCAATGGAGTTGGTTGAGCGCACCTGCTGGCTCATTGGAGATGGCCCTGGTGGCGTGACACGGCGAGTGCCCATTCCGCTTGGGCTTTGTGGCTGGCTTCCACTGCCGCTGCTGGGGAGTTCGACAGGCGACTGGGGGGAACCGGTGCTACCGGGCGCAGGGCTCATCGAGCGAGCACCGGCAGGAGATGCTAGCTGAGGACCGCTACCCGGAGGACCGCCGTACGGCGACTGTGGGCGCATCTGGTTCATCATCTGCGGTGGCTGGCCGCCCTGTGGTGTGTTGGGGCGGTTGGCAGGAGACTGGGGCCGGGGGTTCATGCCGGGACCCATCGCGGGACCAGCCATCGAACCGGCCATGGACCGGGGCCCATCCGACCAGGGCCGCCCTGGGGCGTCATCGGACGGCCACTGGGGTTCACAGGAGGGCCAGGGCGGCCGCCACCCTGAGGAGGGCGAGGCTTCACAGGACGTGTAGACAGGCATGTGCGAGGAACGACACCCTGCTTGGAGCGGTCAAGACGAATGCAGAGTGCCTGTTTAGGGAGTTAGCACATGTATACTGAGGGGAGCGACAAGAAAGCAGGAGCGAAGAAGCACTTACCCATCCATCGTCGTATTCGTGGAGAAGGCGGACCAGTTGACCAGCGCGCAGCTCCAGCTCGTCCTCGAGCGTAGGCTTGAAATCGAGCTGGACGCGGTGGACAGTAGATACAGCAGGACCACCGGCGGCTGCAATGGCTGCGCCACCAGCAGAGGCGTTCATAGGCATGCCGGGGGAAATCGAGTGCATGCTGTACTCCGTGCCAGCTGGGCTAGGCGGCACAGGGCCGAGGTTGTTGTTGGGTGCAGCCAGGGTCAGGTCAAGAGCATTGGGCCATCCTTGCGGGTCGACGCCTTACGCGTGAGCATGCCACCTGCTGCAGCTCCGGCAACGGCGCCGCCAGCAAACGCAGCAACAGCGCCGGTGGGAGACACGGGCGAGACGCCGTTGGCATCCAGGCCCTGGGGGTTTACGCTGGGGAAGCCCTGCTGGGCAGGCGGGTAGGGCGAGTTGAGACGCTGCGCACCGTCGCCAAAGGGGTTGCTGCTGTCGTTGGCAGTCATGGGACGCTCCCAAGCGCTACCGGCCTGAGGCGAGCGCGCGCTCATGGGCGACTGGTTCTGCATTGCAATGTTGGCGCCGCGGCTCTGGCGGCGGTTCGGGAAGCCACTGTCGAACTGCGAGCCAGCAGCAGCACCAGCTGCACCGGCTGCACCAGCCGCAGCAGCACCACCGAAGATGCTCCGCCGCGCAGGCTTCTGGACACCGCCGATCGCCGCGCTGTCGGCAAAGGGTCCGTTCACCTTCTCATCGTCCGCTGCGCGCTGCGCCTCGACCTTGTTGCGGTGCCTCCGGAACAGGACAAAGGCAATGGCGAACACGAAAAAGACACCCGCCAGGACGCCAATAGCAATGCCGGCCTTGGCCGCCGTGCTGGTGCCACTGCTTGTTGTGCTTGCTGTTGGCGAGGCCGTGGCAGCCGCTGATGTGATGGAGGCGCTGGTTGTGGTGGGCTGCGTCGTGTCCACGGCCAGCTTTGTGTCGGTGGACTTTGCGCTGGTCGCAACAGACGTGGGCAGACCCGTCGACGTGTTTAGTGTCGTTGTCTTGGCTGCAGTCTCGGTGCTGCTTGTCTTTGTGGTTGTGGCCTTTGTGGTCGTGGCCTTCGTGGATGTTGCTGTTGTCGTGGGCGTCGTCTTTGCGGTCGCCTTGGATGTCTTGGTCGTCAACGGTCCGGTGTAGCCTTCGGGGGTGCTCGTCGTGAGCACCGTCTTGACAACGGTCTTTTTGCTGTCGGACGTTGTCGTAGATGTTGTTTTTGTTTCCTTGTCTTCGCTGGGATCGAAGGCGTTTCCGACGGCACTGGTGATGGTATCCCAGAGATCCCTCTGGCCTAGACCGTGCGGGTGAGCCATTGTGGCGGGCTGTCGCGGTACAAACCTAGAACGTGAGGCGTAGAAATAGATAAAGCAGATCTCGCGATGCTGACGAAATCAAGCAACCGAGATGCAACCAAACACCAAGCACACCCAAGAGCACCCAAGAAACCCAAGGAAAATCAGACTGGAGATGCGAAGAAAGTGAAGATACGGGAGAAAAAAACTTGGTCGAGACGAAAGATGCGCAGGTGTCGATCGAGTCGAAGATATGAAGTTTGAAGCCAGGGAAACCTGGCAGGCAGTATAAGATATTAAGAATCAAGAGGAGGCGATGGAAAGTCCTGTGGCACACTCTGGAATGGAATGTGTGCGGCCGGGGCTGGAGTGCTGTCGAGCCTATGAGGTGCCGAGAAAGCGGCGGCAGCGTGTCGAGTGGAATGCTGGCCAGGGACGAGGTAAGACACTCCCGTGGCTTGCGGTGGCCTGGCAGGTCTGAGTCAAAGCTGATAAACTCTGTAGAGCCGCCGGCCAAGGAGCGATTTGCGAGGTAAAATGAGAAAGAATGTACGCAGTACCGAGTTGGGCGTAGGCGGATAAACCGTGGATTTATGCCGAAGATGAAAAAAGGAGTGTGAAGTTCCGTGATGGAGATGGTTGAGAAAGGGCGGACTGAAAGAACGAAAAATGTTGACGAGAGTAAAATAAAAACAAGAAAAAAGAGTGACAGAGAGACTTTTACGTCTCACGCTCGCTGCAGGATTACCACAGCACAAAAAAGAATGACGATGCAACAGGGAACAACCTGCACGATGCGAGATGAAAAGAGCGTGGTGAGGAGGAGAAGAAGAAGAAGAAGAAAAGAGAGGTTTGAAAAGCCTGGGGGGCGGGCCGGAAGTGGTGGATATGAGCGATTCTCGCGGGAGGGCTGGCAACGCAACCAACAGGGGCACGCAGACACACACACGAGAAGAAACGTGAGAACAGACTGTGCAAGGATCGCAGATTCTCCACTTCAAGAACAGTCTGCACAGCCAGCTTGGCACGCACCAAAGTCTGCACAAGCACCTTGCTTTCTAGTGTCAGGGTGGAGGGTTGGGCGGCAGGGGTACGTCTATGTGCCAATTTGGCGTTGTCCTTCGCTCTCTCATCCGTCTAGAGGCTGGCCAAGAAGAGAAGTTGTGTACGCTTCCTCAGGTGATGAGGGCCTGGCTCGGGACAGGAACGGGAACGTCGGGGAGGCGCCCCTTTCACCGTCTCCTGACAGCTATGCAAGCTGGTTCTGCCCACATGTTGGTTCTGGTTTTCGTTGCTAAGCTGGCATCCTGCGACACCATTGGTTTGCACTACCATGCAGTGCCCTCATTTGGACCATCCCATGCCTCTTTGGATGGCCGTCAAAGATCTTGAGAGAGAACCCGACGAACGGGCGTGTGCGGGATGCCACTGTGGAGAGGGAACACACAAACAAGAAAACTGTCCATCCAGGCACCATTCCAACGCCATTGGCTGCTTCCCTGATTTGGACTGATGGTTTTCTGTCGAATGGGAGCTGGTGACCGCCCCATTTAGCGAAATGAAACGAGACAGGGGGTCGAGCGACTAACCCGGGCGCACCTTTCCACAATCTGCAAGGGCGCTGCTCGTCTTGGAGAATAACAGAAGAGGGCTCGAGAAGCTCCCGTTTGCTACTTAACTCTGTTTTTGGGTGACCGTTACGATGGGCAGGGCAGTCTGCGACTTTCGAGAGGGCTGCCTGAAGCTGAAGAGGACCTCTTGATGGGGCTTATCGACCCATTTTCATGTCGCATCTGATGGCGTAGGCTGTAATACGGACGTGGAACTCGTGATGGCCGCATTTGACACGACAGAAGCGCAGCATGAGGAGGGAAATCCACTGCAGTAGGGCTATTGCCCCATAGCGATGCCCCAGTGTGCGTTGTTTTTGTCGCTTTTTGCGTCTATTTCGTGCTGAAGCGGGACGAACAGCGAGTCTTCAGTGTGGATTCCTTGAACGCCGGAGTCTCATTTCTGCAGGGGATGGTCGAGGTGATGAGCATGTCGATCGCTCTTGTTGCGATCCCTTGCTGATTTGTCTGTCTCTCGTTGTGCTCGAGAGTTTTTTCTTGCGCACAGAGAAGGGATGGGGAGAAGGGGCAGGGAGAAAGGGGGCGATAGACAGGCATATCGGGATTTGGCAATGATCGACAACCTGATGTGACCCCCCTGCTCTTTCCCATTTGCAAGGAGCCGCATTGCCGCCCTCTGATTGCGGAAAGTGCGGTGTTCAGGGGGAAGGCACGATGCAAGGATTGTCAACAAACCAGTCGTTCCTTCCCTTACTGCATCTTTCCGTCTCTCGAGGCAATCACCCTCAAAGATGATAAGTTGAAAGCGCCTGTCGCCAAAAGAAGCAGACAATCGAAGCATGCATTACAAGAAAGAAATCCGGCCTCCTGTATCCCCACACGCGCCAGAGGTTCGCCGCGCTGTTCCTTGGCGGCAGTGTGGACGTGAACTTGAGGAAGTGATCGACACCGTCCCGTTTGCTGTTTCGAGCTCCGTTTACCTACGATGCTCTAAAGAACAAAACCAAATATAGATACCTTACAACTTTGTTTTCCGCCAAAAAATACCCTGCGTGTCTTATGCTCCCTTGCCCTATTGCAATTTACAGGGCGCCACTGTCATACCTTAAGCCAAATTCTGCCCAAAAACCTGTTTTCCATCCTGAAACGCCGAGCTTAAGGCATGCTCCTCTCTTTGTTTTCTTCTCTTTTGTGTTTCTTTTTCCTGTGGATTTGTTCAGAGCAAGGAGTAATACATGTATGTACACATACGGAGTACATATTCTGCAAAGTATATAATTCTTAACCAAAGAAAGACGCAGGACCATACAAAAGAAGGCCCCAAAGAAGGGCCTTAGAAGGACGAGGAAAAGACGAGATGAAATTGGCATTTGTTTTTTATTGTTTCCGTTTCTGCGCGAAACACACAGGAAGAATAATTTCCAGTGCGGAGGACTGCAGAACACGATCCTAACTGGTCTTATGAATCGCAAAATTCTTTGTACATGCAGAGTAAGATAGATGCAGTACAGATGTGATGGTCGGTGCTTCTACCGCTGTCAAGGTCCGTGGCGCCTGCATCTGCAGGGAGACGAAACATAAGTATCTTGGCCGCCTCTTTAGTTTTGAGGCTGTGGATTTGGGTTTAAATCTTTTGGTATCTCATCGTGTTTGAAACAAAAGGCATACTCCGTCTTTTACGAGTCTGCCTTGCACTCTCCCAAAGCGTGGGCTCATGGGTTCGGTGACGGCAAATACTCGTATTCCTGTGCTAAAATCATGAAACAAGCCCCAGTAAAAAAAAAAAGACAAAAAAAGAGAAGTTGGGGTTGGGACTTTTTACACAGATTAAACTACGCGTGGTGGAAATGCTTATTTGCAAAATTACCTGAGATAAGTTTTAAAGGTGTGTGTCCTAATCTGGTATGAGATCAGAACGCGCAACAAGAGTCATGATGTCAACATGCGATCAGTATGGAATCAGTTTGAGCTGATCTGTTTACTCGTAGAGTACAACCTACAGCAGACGCGTGCACGGTTGAAGACGCGCCTTGATCTTTCAACTCAATAACGGGAGGAGACAATGATGGACACCGTGATTTCGATTCTATATACCATCGTAAGATACTCCAAGTAATCTAATACCCCCGTCTCAGCTACGATGATGGAGGAGGCTGCTGGCCCCAACCTGGCGGTGCCGGTGGGGGTTGCTGCTGGCCTTGACCACCCTGGAAGAGGTACTGGAAAGATGCAGGGTCAAACGCCGTGCTGGCAGCGGGAGCTGACTGCTGTTGCTGCTGGGGCGGCTGTGGCGGCTGCTGGTACTGAAACTGATATGCTGGCTGCGGCGGTGCTGCCGGCATGCCCGGCCAGGACGGTGCGGCAGCTGGTGCCTGCTGTCTCTGCTGGTGCTGCTGAAGGAGCTGCTGGATTTGTACATTGTTCAATAAAGCGGCTGCCGCAGCCATGCTAGCGGCATTCGGTGCGGCAGCGCCCGGCGGAGGAGGCGGCGGTGGAGGGAACGGCATGCCGGCAAACGGCCATGGTGCAACAGGTGCTGGCGACGGCTGATGCTGCTGTTGATACGACTGTTGGGGTGGAGGAGGGGGACTGAGGGGGCAAAGTTGAACTGGGCCTGCTGTCCGCTGCCAGAATAACCGCCGTTATTGTTGTTGTTGTTCCGATTTCCCTTGTTCCAGCCTCCTCCACGGCCTCCCCGGTTGTCGTAGTTGCCGCCACCGCGACCACCACGGAACCCGCCTCCCCTGTTACCCCGGCCACCACCGAAGCCACCACTACCGCCTCTGTTAAAGCGGGACTGGCCACGGAACGCGCCGCTGTTTGAGTGACCACCACCACCGCTGTTGTTAGCATTGACGGATGGTGGTGGCACCGGAGGAAGGCTATTGCTGCCCTGGCCAAAGTTGGCCGGCCGCGTGAGAGGTTTGTATGGGCCGTCGTCTTCGTCATCGTCGTATCGCAGCACCTCACTGCCGTTGTTGGACACTTCGTTCCGTAGTGGGTGGCCCTTGCTGTTGTTGTTGTTGTTGTTGTTCTGTGCCCGCTTGCCGCCCGCGCCGTTCCGGTCGTTGTTGCCGCTAGCAGCACCACCGCCGCGTCTCCGTGCCTTGAGCTCGCGCTTGTATGCAGCCTCCTTCTCGTCGTCCGAGAACTCCGCCTCGTCGACGCCGACCTCCTCGTCGTGCAGGTTGCTGGCATCGGAGCCCTTGATGTTGCGCAGCTCCTCGGTAAAGACAAACTGTGCGTGCTTGGGCGGATAAAACAAATCCTGGCCCTGCTCGAGACCGTCTTTGACCAGGTCCGAAGACTGGGCGAACCGCAGCACGTACATGGGCTGCGCACGTTGCCAATGATATCGGCGACGACGCCCACGACTGTGCGATCGGCCTTGCACAGAACCGAGCCCGAGTCCAGCACGCGATACGCACCGTCCGTGCTGCCCTGGATGACGGCCGAGTTTTCGACAATGTGCAGGATGGGGCCCAGCAGCACAATCTCGTCGTCAGCGCCAATTTCGATCTCGGGCTTGGGCGGCCGCCGTCTCGAGCTCCTCGTTTTTGCTGCGAATGTTTCCACCGCCGCGGTTGCCGCCGTCTTCGTCGTCGTCCGAGTCCTGCATGGCGGACTCCATGAGCATGCGCACGGTCTCTTGGACGCCGAGCATGTCGGCATCCGAGCCCGCCTGATCGTCGTCATCGTCCGAGTCGTCGGAGCTGTCCGAGTCGACGAGGAGGACTCGTACGGCGACGAGTCTACCTCCCAGTCCACACCCTCACCCTCGGCTGTTTCTGCGGTCGGGCCGTCTATGGGCTGGATAGCCTGGTCTTCGGCCTCTGCGGCAGTCTCTATCGGCGGCGTAGCAGCAGTTGTTGCAGCGCCGTCCACGTCCATCGACCCGCTGAGCAAAGCCTCCAGCGCGTCTGTGACATGGGTTGGGAAGAAAGCAGGTGCCTCGGGCCAGTAGGTGTTCGGATGAGATCTCGTTTGTGCCACTCATTTCGGTGTTTTCTGCGTCCGCAGGCTCCGCCATCTTGAGATCGATCGGGTTCGATTTGTCGGCCGCGACGTTCATGACGTCATCTGCGGTCGTCGTCTCGGCCACCGGTGCGTCTGACGGCTGTTTGGTCGAGATAGGAGAGGCCTCTGTCTCGTTCTGGGTCGTTTCGGTAGGGATTTTCAAGGCAAATGGGTCCGTGGGAGTAGTGCTGGCCTCGGTCTCGCCAGCGACAGCCTGGACCTCTGCAGCCGGTGCAGTAACCGCCGGTGCGTCTGTGGTCTCAGCCATTGTGGTGGTGGAGGCGTTGGCGACGACAGTGTCTTGTGTGATGTTTGGCTCTTCCATACTGATTCCTCTGAAAATATCCGTCAGTGTGAAAGAAATGAAAGGAAGGCACTCATCTGGTTTGCGACTTCCACAGCTGCGCTTTCACAAGCGAGACAAGGAAGGAGCGACTGAAGCAAACACCTGCACAGAAAAAAAAAGCTGTGACCGCCCACCGATAAGAATTTTTCTGCCGCCCAAATCTCTTATCGCCTGGTGCCGGAGAAACGTGCAGTTCCGGCCGCAACGAGCTTTGGGGGCGCTAGACTGAGACGGGCTAGCGCATCATTGTACTTCCAAGCTCCAACAGGGAAGGAGCACCACAACAGCAGCTGCCATCTCAAGCTGTTGAGTTCGGATGCCGTTTTCTGCCTTGCGATTGTCCAAATTGTTGGCGACCGCGCCGCTTGATCTGCAACTCTCCCCCAACACGGCTCTGCACACACCAGTCCCAGATAACGTGAAAACGGCCGCGATATCCTCGATTCCACTTCTCTCACCGTTCCCGACTTTGCCCAGCCCACAGGGAAATGGCAGCATGGCGTCCACTGCTGAAGCCCCCGCCAAGAAAGAGTTTGTGCATCCATCTGCCAGACATGCAAAGAAAAAGTCAGTATTCCTTGCTTCGGACTGTTTCAGTTCCTGTTGGACGATCTTGTCGCGTTGCTGACGGCTTCCCAGGTCCAATGGCAACAGCATAGAGCCTATCACGGCGTTCTACCTCTTCTTCTCAGCCAACATCTTCTCGGCCGTTTTTGCGCCCATCCAAGACTGCGACGAGACCTTCAACTACTGGGAGCCTGCGCACTATCTGACCCATGGCTACGGCCGCCAGACCTGGAGTACGCGCCCGACTATGCCATCCGCAGCTGGCTGTACATTGGGCTGCACGCCGCCGTCGCCGGCCTTCGGCGCATCCTGCCGCAGGCGTCCAAGGCGGGCGAGTTCTACTTTGTGCGCTACGTCCTCGCCTTTGTCTGTGCGTTGTGCCAGACGCTGCTGTTCCAGGTCGTCAGCGGCACGGTGCACCCGCGCATCGGCTTCTTCTTCATCCTCGCGCTGTGCACGAGCCCCGGCAACTTCCACGCCAGCACGGCCTTCCTGCCCTCGAGCTTTGCCATGTATGCCGTGATGCTCGGTGCTGCTGCATTCATGAACTGGCGCGGCGGCCTCAAGACACTGCAGGGCATTTTCTGGTTTGCCGTGGCCGGCGTGCTCGGCTGGCCCTTTGCCGCGGCGCTGTGCGCGCCGTTCCTCGTCGAGGAGGGTGTGCTGGCGCTGAGTGGCGGCGGCGAGAGCCTCTTTGAGGGCTTCCTGCGCGTGGCCCGCGGAGGTGTTGCAGCTCTCTTGCTCGTAATCTTTGATGGCGCCGTCAACACGTTTTTCTACAAGAAGATTGAGGTGGTGGCCTGGAACATTGTCAAGTACAATGTCTTTTCGGCGGCAGAGAACGGTGGAGGACCGAATCTCTATGGCACGGAGCCGTGGCCGTTCTACTTTAAGAACCTCGCGCTCAACTTCAACATTTGGTTTGTGCTGGCCCTCGCTGCGCTGCCGCTGTTCCTGCTTCAAAAGATTGCCGGCACGTCCAAAAAGGGCCTCGTGTCAGGTATGCGCGCCGTCGTGTTCCTGGCGCGTTTTACATGTGGCTGGCCATCTTCACACTGCAGCCGCACAAGGAGGAGCGCTTCATGTACCCGGCGTATCCGTTCCTTGCGCTGAACGCTGCGTTTGCCCTCCACATTGTGCTGGAATGCATCGGCCATGCTACGCCCGGCACTCTCGCGGCATGATCCCTGGCAAGCTGAAGCTCGTGGCGGTTCTCGGCGTTTTTGCTAGCTGCTTTGCTATCAGTGGTCTGCGGATCTACGGCGTGATCTCGGGCTACGGCGCACCACTGTCGATCTACAAGCCGCTTGGTGGCAACGTGGTGCATCACGACGTGGCAGCAGGTCTGGCTGATGGCAGCATTGTGGGCGGCACGGGTGATTTTGTATGCCTGGGCAAGGAGTGGTACCGCTTCCCCAACTCGTTCTTCCTGCCACGCGACATGCACGTCAAGTTTGTGCGGTCCGAGTTCCGCGGACTGCTGCCGGGCGAGTTCTCCGAGGCGCGCACGGGCTTCGGCCTCTGGAGTGGCACATGGCTGCCCGCGACCGGCATGAACGACCGCAACGAAGAGGACATGGGCAAGTACGTGGACATTAACACGTGCTCGTTCCTAGTGGACACACAGTACCCCGAGAACATGCGGCTAGGCCGGCCGCTGCCGCCCCACGAGCCAGACTACGTGGCAGACACGGAGAATTGGGAGGTGGTGACATGTGAGCCGTTCCTCGACGCAGGCAACACCGGGTTCCTGGCGCGCGCGCTCTGGATTCCCAGTCTGGATTTCCTGCCCGAGCGGTTCCAGCGCAAATGGCACGGCACTGCCTGTTGAAGCGGCGTGCGAAATAAACAACGAAGAAAGCAGAAGAAGAAGAAGAAGAAGAAGAAAGACACAGACGCATGCGTGGGTGCGTCTTGTCTGGTTCGGCAGAATATTGCATGTTTGATATGACCACTTTGATGACACACCAACATCACTTTGTCTGTACAACACTGCCAGTGACGTACATTCGTCTCGGCAGATGACTTGGCGCGGGATCTTTATTTTCTTATTTGGAGACCGGCGCAACTTGCACAATGGAACGAATGATATCTTTTTTCAAGACACCCAGACACGAGATACCAAGAACACAGAAGAAGACGAAGCGAGAAAGGCAACGAATACGCATTACCGAGGCAACGTCAGCAGTCCATCTGTCTATTCACATCGGCTGGTCGAGAAGCGGATGTTGGCCCTGGGCCTGCAGAAAGCAATCAACAGTTGACAAGACGGACGCGTTCCCCCTTCGATTGTCCGTCCCGTCCCTCGCCAGGGGCATGTACCGTACCCCCCTTTTAATGTCTCAAGATGCTTCTATCTTTATGTCGTAGCTGGGTTTAGACTGTTCGGACAAAATCAAGGTCCCTGCAGCAATCCATAGGGTGGGAGTCGTTTCGGGAGTTTCTTAGCGAATGGGGAGTCACGGATTGAAGAACAAAATAGCAAAATTACTCGAGCTAAAATGAAAATAAATATATATGATGGGTAACCAACACAAGAGTCTCGACTATTGAGACTTTTTCTTTATTTTGTATTGTGACAAATTTTTGCTCGTATTAATAAACCAATCAAACACACCGTTTTCACATTATTATGTTTACATATGTAGCCTTTTAGGATTAAAATGAGAAGCAACAAAAGAAACAAGAAATAAACGAATAAAAATAAAATAAAACGACCATCTAGGAACATCCCAGCACATGCGGACCATCTCATACAGCCTACGCCTTCTTCTCGGCCACCGTAACAATCGTCGTCCACTTCGCCGTCGGCGTGGCCAGGATCGCCGGTGTCTCCTGCAGGCGGGAGTCCGCCACCAGCGGGCGTCCTTCATTGTACAGTGTCGTCACCGCGGCGCCACGGCCGGGACCGCCACCGTCCGCTTGTTGTTGCCCGTGGCCGGCGGATCCTGGATGATCGTGTAGGTCGTGCCGCCAATGACGGTCAGCAGCGGCGCGCCGTCACCTTCACCGCTGCCGCCGCCTTGCGTAGGAGCTGGCGGAGCGGGTGGAGCGGGCGGGGCAGAAGGACCGGGCGTGGACGTCAAATGATGGTGCGTGGCCAGAATGGTGGTACTGGCAGCAAAAATGTGTACGACGTGGTGATGGTGACGGGCGGGTCGCCGCCGTTGCCGTTGCCGTTGCCGTTGTTGCGCCAATGGTGATGATGGTCTGGACCGTGTTGGTCTCGAGTGGCGAGTCCGGGATACCACCCTGCAGCGGATCGTCGGCGCTGCCGGGGAGGCATTGCGAGTACCAGGGGCTTGAGGGTGTGTTAGCGGTGGATGTTTGCAAGAAAAAAAAGAATGTATTTCTGTATTTCTTCCAGTCATGTCTTGCTCACTTTCCGAAGCTGCAGTAGTTTCCAGAAGCACACGCCGTCGGGCCCCGCAAACGCAGATCCACCACCTGCATTTTGTTAGTACTGATATAAATCTCAGGACTTTGCCTCTCTCTGCTTCATTCAGCTTACATTGACTCCAAACTGGTGCAAGCTTTTGTGCGGCAACGGTTGATGCCAGCAGCACCACCGGAAGAAGCACCTTTGGTGTCATTGAATGAGTTGATGGTGGTGATTGATGGGAAACAGTCAAAAGAGAACACGTTTCTGGCGTCAGAGAAGAAATAAAGCTCCGTATATCTATGACAAAAAAGGAAGGCAAAGCGAGATAAAAGAGTAGAGCAGGGTAGCTATGGAAAGGAGGGGAAGACGGTTATATAGCGAGCTTGGATCAGAGAACTTGGGAGAGAGTCCAGACAGCTCAAATAAACGATCCTGTTGACGTAGGCAATGTATTTCTCTACTCTTCTCTTTTATTCTTAATTCCGTGTCGATCTCTTACGTCGTCTTATTGTACGGCCACGGCAACATGGGCAGAGAGCCACCTATCGAGAACAGGCAAGGACAAGGGCCGGAGGTTACGTGACAGGAAAAAGTCAAAAAGAGCGGCTTGAGATAGATATGTCCAGCGTACAAGGGAAAGATGCTCTCTTGGAAAACCAGGGACGGTTACTAGCAGCACCCCCTCCTTTCCCATCTCATGTCGATTTGGTTTGTTTCTATGTTCCCGCTCGGCTAGAAGGAAATGCCCACACTCCGGGTAACCAGACCTCTCACCACTCTATTTTGCCATGCAATGACTACATCATTCGTGTTTCGCTTTTTGGTGCACCGCCTAAGTTATTGCGAGGATGTGTCGATTACATTTACACGTACAGTATTGCTTTCTCTGTTCATAGTCGACAAAACTAAAGCAGATCATTATCAGTTTGTATGTTCGAGAGTTAAGCAGCAATAATTAAAGCACACCTTGTGTATCTACTGACGCCCTTGGTGATGGGCTTACAATATACGGAAATCACGTCTTGAAAGACTGCTATTCTTAAGATTTTAATATAATCCCTGCCTATGAGTGTCGGCGTCCATGTCTTTTCTATCACGAGATATACAGCGGGTCCAACCTCCCGGCCAGCCTTTGAAACATTGCCATTTTACTGACCCTTCTGTTTTCTTTTCTCTTCTCCTCACGTCAATAAATGCACCTATGCAATTCCCGGCATGGTTCTTTTGCCCTCTCCGTTGGGGTGGCCCGGTCGGCTGAAGTCGTTGTCAGGGCTGGCTCAGTCTCTTGTGTTTAATTCTCTTGGCAGCGTCTCTGCAGAACCAAAACACGCAACGCCCAGCTGGCATCCGGGCATTTTCAAACTATATTGTGGTAAATAGCTCCGCCGGACGGAGCTGGATGCGTGGGACATGGCTCTGGTATCGGCGAATGGGGTACAGGTGACAGAAGAGAAAAAAAGGAAGAACAAAATACAAGGACGCAGAGACAGGCTCTGGGTAAAGGTGTGTGGATAAAAATAAAGGTTAAGCAGCACCTGAGAGTGTAAACATCAACGGCTGATGGATAAAACACATGGCCTGCATATGAATAAATTAATATCTGACGATAGCCTTGTTGTAAGGGCCATCTTACTTGATCGCCACTGGCAGGCTGATAAGAAAGGCAAACACACCCAAAGTACGAGACAGAAGGCAAAAGAAACGAATGATGGCAGAATAACCTGTCAGGGCCGTCGCAGCCCGTACATCCACTGCCGAAGGTGGCCAACCACGAGGGCAATCTTGAAGTTTTTGTTCCTTTTCGTATTTTCGTTTTTTTTTTACATTGTGTCACCTCATTTTTCTCTTGGTTCTTTTGCCTCCAGATACCAGATGCGATGGAGCGCTGTAGGTCTGAGTACTTGCTTGCGTATTTTTGGGTCCCAACAAATTGATTAATCTTGATTAATCTTGTTATTCCCCGACCCATCTTGTTGGTGGCTGTTGACCTGTTCACCGGTTCGTTCGACTTGGCGAGCTTTTCCGAGCAACAGGACATTAAGATGGTGATATTCACGCGCGTAGATAAATAAATAATAAAATATATCAAACAGCTTTTCCGAGAAAAAGAACAGAAACAAAATTGCCCTCGAGCGACATGCTCCATTTCTTCCACCATAAATATGTCCCCTCGCAAAGTTTCTCCCTGTAAACTTACCTACTCTGTAGAAAACAAATGTGAGCAAAACTGGCTGTCTTGCCAAGACACCGCGTGCAAGCCCCAGCCTCCGTATCAATAAACAGAAAGCGCCGTAGAAGCCGAAACGACAACAACGTTAAGTATAGACGACACGGTGGATGATGGCTGATGGGGAACACGCTCACCATTGCTTTATCAATGATGCATACTCATGGGCTGTTGGTATCTCTGTCGGTTTGAAGGCGGCTGTTTAGCCAAGTATATGATGTTTCTAACAGCACACAGCAGATGCCCCGTGTCAGCTTCATACCCTCTCGTCTGCAGATAAATAAAGAGAGCTACGGGCATTAAAAAAGAGAGAGGCTTACAACCCCGCCGACTTGGTCGGCCACGTCAAACACGTTAACGGCATACCCTGGTGTACCATCCAGTCACCCATCCCGACCGTCTTCGGCTTGGCACGCAGGGCCATGAAGTTCACACGGACAATGTGCTGCGAAAACGTAGGATGAAGCCGCATCGCAAGAGAGCGGAGGGGTCTGGTATTTCAACGGGTTGGCTCGTCCGAGGCCAATCCGGTGGACTGATTAGTGAAAGGCGAGCTCGGCAGCGGGCCTGGGACTCTTGGTGCCGACTGACTGAGAAGACATTGTCTGTGTGCGCTACAGAACGCCTTGGCAAGCATCACGGATACCTCATCGAGTTGAGAAATGACGCCGGATTCTGAATTTACAGAAATGCCGGCGTTCCCTGTGAGGATGCCCATTGCTGGCAATTGGCCAGGCTCTGCCTCACTTTGTCGGCAGGAAAGGAGAACGGCAGAGTTCTACAGGGCTGCCCAGCAAGGTTTATATTTTAAAGGGAGGGCTGGAGCAGTGCAGCGAGCAAACACAGTTGTGGTAACAGCTGGCTTGTTAAAGATACCTCTATGCCTTTCTATAAAGCACAGCCCTCGAACAGTAGGCTCCAGCATTGGCATGTTTTGATGCAGTGCGGCTCCCGATACGGACAATACGACACTGATTCGTCGTAGCGCTGACTGTGCTGAAACAACAATCGCAGCAGCAGCGGAAGCCATTGTGGAAGCCTAAATCCTAAACACAGCAACCAAATCGCTGGGAGATGACCACCCTTTTCGAGCACGATAGGATGTTATTGGCACTATGATGTGAGCTGACAAACACGCTAAAAATATAGCGTACCACGGCTTGCCTATGACGTGTAAATAGCACTAGCCACTCTTCATCACGACGTCACCCCTCCAAAAGCGAGCTTCTGTGCCACAACGACACACACTTTTCGACAAATTTCTCGACGCCAACAGCAATCGGCCACTTCGCACCAGCTGCTCCCCAGACAAACCCGCAATGCAGTCCCCAACGTGGTCGCGTGCGCAGCCGCCGCTGCTGGAGCACTTTACGACAAATGCCCACCGGGACGCAGCTTCCCGCAACGGCAAACGGCACCCGCTTCTCACCCACACACCTGCCGCACCAACGCAGCCGGCAACGGCCAAGGATGGCTCCTTGTTCTATTACGCGGCTTCCGAGCGAGATCCGACGCATGATCTACATTGAGATCTGGCGGACATTTGGCACCGACGGCTACGAAGACGACAATGGCCAGGCCAGGGCGAGCGCGGAGATGGAAACGCCGCACCAGGGAAGCACAGCACGGGGCGGGCTGTCGCCACACATCACGCCGCCATGACGCCGAGCAAATTGTGGATGACGGACCCCTACAGGCAGCAGCGGCAGCAGACGCGCGATGGCGGGGGCGATGTTCCCCCACAGCAGCAGCAGCAGCAGCAGCAGACGGCGGCGGTGTCGTCTCCGCCGTGGACGCGCCAGATCCGGGGTTCAACCTCGGCTCCCTGTTTCCTGGCCGTGGATGGTGAGGACGAAGACAGCAGTGAGGGCGGGCCGGAAGACGACAGCGACGCGGGCACGCCGCCCGCCCGAGGCCGACGACGTGCGGCCGGCGCGTCTGGCTGCGGCGCACACAGCGGACCTGGACGCGGCGGCCACCAGCAACAGCAACAGCATCTGGCAGGGGAGCCAGAGCAAGGCATCAACAACCTCGAAAGCCACCGCCATTGCATTGCACGGCCCAGCGCAAACCAAGACTCCTCGTCGTCGTCCTCGTCGACGTGGCGCGCGCGCTGGAATAGTCCTGGCTGGCCACTGGGCGTGTGAGGAGTACTACAGCGGCGCAGCTACCAGTCGATCGTCCATGGGCCCGGAATCTGCCGCGGCAGAAGTAGCAGCAGCAGCAAGCAGCAGCAGCGGGCAGTTCTGTGCGCAGCGAGGACCACCGCCGCCGACGCGACCGTGCGGCGCCCCTACCTGCCCATCTTGCTCACGTGCCGCCGCGCCTATGTCGAGGCATCGACCTGTTGTACGGCGCGCTCACGTTCCAGTTACCGAGATGGCGACGGCCGAGGGCTTTTTGGCGCGCTGGCCGTGCGTTGCGTCAGTGCGGCTGGTCATGCACCTGTCGACGTCGCTGCTGGATTTCTACCGGCACGCAGACAACGTCGGTGCCGACCAGGAATCATCACGGCAGGAGCGTCGATGTCGACGTCCTCGGTGGTGGTGCCCAATGTAGAACAACGGTGGACTGTTAGTCGGACCAGGGGCCGTGACGATCGGCACGTTTCCCACGGCACGATGATGAACGAGGACGAGGGCTCGTGACAATGATGGGCAGAGGACGGGCACTGTCGGGCACGTCGTCAATGCGCGCAACAACCAGTGCAGCGTCTATGTGCGGGCTTTTTGAGCCCTTTGATCACCTGCCGAATCTGCGCCGTCTGCACGTCTGGGTGGAGGCGCACGACCCTGCGCGGATGGCCACAAGGCGGCGGCTGAGACGCGACTGTTTGCAAAGCTGCTCGAGGCCGGGGGAGGTGATGTGGTGGAAGGTATTATTGAATGCCGAAGGCGCGCACCGCGAACGGACGGTTGACCGCGGATAACTTTGTTTTGTAAACCTGCCGAACGCATGCCGGCCGACGCCAAGAAAACCGCATGCATTTGCCGCGGGTGCTATCTGGCAGGTGGGTGACGATGAGCAGCAAAGACGAGGGACGACGACAGAGACCGGGACGCATCTTCAGTGACACATTGTGCGCACGGAGCGGCCGGACATACTGGGATGTGCAATCTTTAATATGCGGCCCGTCTTTGTGACCGACGCAATGTCCATTGGAAGCCGTGTGGCTGCTGTGCGGCGGGACCGGTTTTTTGTAGAAGGGGCAGTGCAAATCATAGTTATTGTAGTTGTAGATGTTGTGAAAAGAAAGAAATGCCATTGTGTAAAAAAGAGACGCAAAACGCATTATCCTTAAAAGCAAATAGATGTGCCAGGTAAACTACCAAAGAGAAAAAAAGAAAGACCACAAACTGCCATGCATGTTTTCCGAACCTCGTATATTGCCCAACCGCCCTGAACGCTCTCCTTTGTTCCTATCGTAACGCACTCCCCGACAAACATTTGTTCTTTTTGAAACAACGCCGCTCTACTCCTTCACCTCCAGGGGTATTTCGAGAACCCGCATCGCTTGCATCCCTGCTGTCAAAGACCTGACCTTATGGTCTCGCAGCCCTTCATTTGAGAAATCCACTCCGCTTGGCTCGCGTTGTGGAAGATGAAACGTCCCTTTCGACCGTCATGGCCTTTCTCCGGCCGTCTAAGATCATGCCTTTCGCAACAGGCTCGTTCCAGCAACGTCGCGCCATTTCTCCTTGTTGATGCCGAAGATGGCCCACACCACGGCCGACCAAGACACGGCGCTGCGCAGGCCGAACCGATTGTGTTTGCCCGCTTGGACGGCGAGCCCCATCGCACAGGCTGTCACACGCCCGCCAGGCGTGCCGGGGCGCCGAGGAAGGGGATCTGCATCGGGCCAGGGCAACGCCGCTTGCCCTTGCTAGCAACTGGTGTGCGGCCGCGAGGACGGGGTGCTGGTTCTCCGCATCCGAACGACATGGGGCGACTGCGAAGGCGAGATTGTAGCCTGCTTGGCCGAAAAAACGGGCGACCGCTGCTTGCGAGGTGTGGAAGGCAGCCGGGCTGGCAGGTGTTGTGCCACCGCAGGCACGGGCCAGCCGAAACAGACTTTGAGCGAAGCGTGCGGCTTGGAGCTGCTGTTTCGTTTTGGGAAGCGGGGGGAGTGCTCTTGGTCAATGTCCGTCTCCGACTTGCGTGCATCCAATGGTCGTTGCTCTGCCTTGCAGCCCCGCTGCTCTTGGCGCTCTTTGGTGGCGTGGCAGCTCGACTTGTCATCGTCATGGCAGGGATCGACGGGGGTGGAATGGGGTGTGATCTTTGTAGGGCCCCAGGCTGGGCTGCTGCTTCGGCTGGCACGCGCTCAGTCAGCAAGCGCTAGGATGGCGGGCCCAGAACTCGGATTTCGACTTCTATCGGACGGCCGGCCACGGCCTTTCTTCGCAGGATGGTGCAGCGAGCACTGGCTCTTCCTGCTCTTCTGGCTCAGGTGCCTCCCGGACTAAACCGTGTTGTGCTGGTTGGCACTCACGAAGCTGTTTCTTCATGCAGCTCGGTCGGGCCCTTCGAGATCTCGAGCTTTCCTCCGAGCTCTTGAAGAGACAGACGGGGCCCATTCGACGGCTCTCGGGCGGCAACGACATCTTCTTTGTCTTTGGGTTCGCTGCCAATAATCTGATGCTCCGAGTTGTGTTTTGACATCTGGGAAACCCCGGGCTACGGGAGTAGGCGGCTCGGGACGCTGTTGGGATCCCCTTTTCTGGCTTCGGGCTCTGGTTAGCCGGGCGCTTGCATCCACCTGTGTGGCTTCAGCGACGCGCACTACCCTAGCCTCGGGCCCTATGTAACTTGCACCCTTTCTGACGCTCCGCCTGCCCTCTAAATTTTCGCTACACGACGGCTGCTTGCCCTTTCCTTCGTTTTCGCCGAAAGTTTGCTTGGAAACTTTGCACTCCGCGTCCCACCAGCTTGCGGCCCTTCTTAGGGACCTCTGCAGCTCCTTCGTCTCTCTGCTCTTTTGTCTTCCAGCTCGAGCTGTCTCCTGCAGTCTTGCCGGTCCATGTTTTTCCAAACATTTCACAATAGTCCCTGCTCCCAAAGAGCGCGACAAGCTTCGGCCACTCAAATTGCAGACTCGTCGGCAGTAGGCGGCGCAGGGTCAAAACATGGCGAAGTTTGCGCTTAATTCCGCTTGCACCGAAAATTTGTTTACTTGGCTAACGTAACGTCGGGTTGCGTGGCTTCTTATTTCCCTTTGGGGTGCAGGTGCCTCTTCTGCAAAAGCATATTGCTGGGCTCTCACCTCCTTTTCCACCTTATGTCCGCTTCCCTTTGCCCAACGGGTCGTGGCTTTATGGGTGGTACGGCGTTGCTGGGTGGCCCGGGTGGCTGGGTCTCGGTAACGGTGATCTCTTCGTTCTTCTGGGACTATGTTATATCCTTCTCGCTGGATTCGTCGGGATTCTGGAAAACCGAGGGAAACAAGAAATCTCGTCCTTCTTTGCACGCGTCTTGCGGCCCTTTGCCGTGGTTGAGGCAGCGCCGGTTGCCTGCTTACGCGACGCGTGATGCTGCTGTCTTCCGGCGCCGCCGGCCTCACGACTGTGGCTGTCGTAAGAATGCATTTCGTCGGTCGTCTGCGGAGGGATTGCGCGTCGGACTGAATGTGGCGACAGATTGAACTGACAGACTGGCCTCGCCTTGGGAACGTGCGCGTTGCCAATTACCGCGAGCCGTCTTTCTTGGCGGAGGGTTCTGACTGATGAGGGTGAAAGGAAGGGCAGTTGTGGGATCCGTCGCTGATGTTACATCCCTAGAGGAGTCAGCAAGTCTGCAACAGAAACTGTGAGGAAAGAGAATGGGAGAAACCTACATCGCTTGTCACCAGACTCCCAGCCGTCGAGTGCCAGCTGGCAGTAGCGTGCCAGGTCGTATTGTCGTCCGACTCAAGCGTCGGCGTGTACTTCCACCTGCCTCGGCCAGCTGCTTTGTCTTTTGCATTTCCAGCCCTTCTTGCTCTCGTATGGCCAGCGGCCGGCGAATGTGATTTGCGCGCGCGAGGAGGTAGGAAGACGCGGGTCTTCGTTGACAACGTCGCCGAGTTCGAGTCAATGGCCGCGCAGATAGCCCAGCCACACGAGCCGGAGTGCTTCAGATGCTCCTGCAGCGGATCGTCCTCCTCCTCCACCCGTCGAGGTCTTTGTGCAGAGAGAAGCAGCGGACGTTATCGGGGTTGCTCGGTTGCGGTTGAGTAGAAGCCGGCGCGGCGAGCTGCACCAGTGGTTAGCAGACCTGGCCGCGCATAGAAAACAACAGGCAGAACCTGTGGCGGTCCAACTTACGTCAATGGGCGCCGGTGATTTGTTGAGGCCATGTCAGGGCTGGGTGCTCTGGATCCGGCGGCGGCCGACGGCCTCCGCTTCGCAACCGGCTGCGGGCCTTGAACGACGCGAGCCGGTTGTCATAGACAAAGTACTGCTCGGCCGTAGCCGTCACGTCCATCGTGACAAGGGATGGCTGGAAACAGCCGGGCGCGTCTTTGTGTGAGAAACTGAGAAAAAGAGGGAAAAAAGAAAAGAGGAAAAAGAATAATCGAGTCGAGCTGACGCGTCGAAAAGACGGGATAGGATGTGTCGATTACCCGCGTTGACTGATGCGTCTGGCGTTAGACGGTTGTCAGGTCGGTAAGGAACGATGCGGTCGTGAACGCGAATTGTGTGAGGGTAGATGGAGACGGAGCGAGACAGGCCACAGTTGAAGCTGTTGATGTTCGAGAGGTTGTCGCTTTAGCGTGAAGTGTGTTTGCCCGTGGCACCGAATTGCAGGCAAAAGCCAAGCGCGGGCTGTGATTGGCCCGTGCTTTCGCGTTTGTTTACATAGGTGCATGTATATTTATGTAATCCCTGCCCATGCCAGCATGTCATACGTACTCCGGCCAATCCCGTTTGGAGCTGTCTGATTTCTTTCACTTGAAACGATCTTTGGCAGAACTGAAAAGCGTGTTCGGGCTTCTTATTACTCCTCCCTAGTGTGAGTTGCAGCCACGCCGGCACATGCATGCGAGGAATACTACCACAGCGCGTTATGCTAATCACAGCGGAAACAAACGAGGCCACGCGTTTTCATGCTCTGAGCAGTTTGAGACGAGTACCCGTGGTCATGATGAATAGACCAGAAGTAACGAAGAAAGAAAACACGAAGAAACATTAAGAAGAAGCATGTGATTGGCCGAAAACTCTGTTGCTCTTCTTGATGCTTCTGGCGTTTTTCTTGCCGCCACCGGCAGCCCTCCAGCCCTCTTCTCATGACATCGTACGCAACACAATCCTGGGCACATCTTCCAATCAAATCGACCAAGGACCCATCCACCAAGATGGCTGTCTGACTGTCTCGCTGTGGAGCGAATTGGCTGAAGGCGGCAGATAACACAAGTTGGGGTCGTTGCTGTAGCAATATTCAGAGCCGCCGCGAGGGGCGTTTTAGGGTCACCGCCACACGAGGGGAAAGAGCACAGGGCACCCTGTATCTAGGCGGCAAAGACAGTCTGGCACGGCCGAGTGCTCTTTTCCCGTTTCAAGGCAATAAAACGTCCTGCCTTTTTCCTGTCTCCCCCTTTAAAGGCCTTGGTCTGCCCTCCGTTCCTTCTCTTCCACCTCCTGCAAACATCACCACATTCTTTACTTTCGCTTCACGCAGACGAATCCAAAGCCCAGCACACCCGAGCACCCTCTATCACGCACGCTTTTGCGTCCCCGTCCCACTGCGATCGTCCTCCAGCTCTCTCGCACCAAATAACAGACAAGATGGTGAGTCGCACACGCGGGCAACGGCCGTTGCAGTGTAAACAACTAGGTTTCGGTAAAAGAGGCAAAAGGACCAAAGGAGCCAGCTGAAGAAGCACACCCGAGCACGCCGCCCACGCCAAACCGACGCCAAATTCGCACCAAAGGCACACCGAAGGCCCCTTGTGCACCGCTAGAAGGGACTCCGTCGGCTGCTACGACACACTAAAACATCGCAGGGCATGTCGCGCCGCACGCCCCCCCTTTTCTTTGGGGAAGGACTCTAGCGTGGCGGTGTGACTCTAGTCTCAGCGGTGCCAGGCGGGTTTTTCGAATGTTTTTGTGCTGTTGCTGTTGCTGGCGCGATAGCGGACAAACGGCCTGTCAACAAATTGTTGCCTTCCTTTTCCTAGCGTCGTCTACAGCGTCAGCGAGATCGCGGCTTTTTATCTTTGGCTTCTGCATCATCAACAGCAACGCTCTTTGACCTCTTGCTCTCTTCCTTTCCATCTACTTTCTGCACAACCACGAAACAAGAGTAGCCATGGCTTCTAACACTTTCGACGCTCAGGCTTCTACCAACTACAAGGAGGCGTTCTCCCTGTTTGACAAGCGCGGCAATGGCCGTGTCGCTCTTGACAGCCTCGGCGACCTGCTGCGCGCCTGTGGCCAGAACCCGACGCTGAGCGAGGTCCACGACCTCGAGAAGAACGTTGGCGGTGATTGTGAGTGTCTTCCCCACCCGAGAGATTCCAAGCACCATCTTGCGAGCACCATTTGCGACGAGGCGGGCAACGCGCACACCTTGGACGACAGACACGATTGTGCAGGTCGCTAACAAAGACAGTCGACTTCGAGACCTTCCAGCGTATCCTCAACCGCCCCGGCGGCTTCCGCGACCGGGCGAGCCCGAGGAGTACTGCGCGGCTTCCAGGTCTTTGACAAGGACATGACGGCTACATTGGCGTGGCCAGCTCAAGTACATCCTGACAAACCTGGGCGAGAAGATGACCGATGAGGAGGTCGACGAGCTGCTCAAGGCTGTCGACACGAGCTCAGGACAAGTCAACTACACGGGTACGTCTGGTGTCTGGCCGGCATGCGCTCCCTGCTGACGCATCGGGGCGTCAATAGAGCCACTGCCGGCTTTCCTCTTCTCTTTTGGGCTTATTTTGGATACGTTGCTGACTTCTTCGCAGACCTTGTCCGGACAATCCTTGCCAACTAAACGAAAGAAATTGAAAGTTGATGGGAGCGTGGGCACGAAACAAAGGCCGCGTGCTGCTGGCTCCAGGCCACGAGGTAGAGGGGACAAAGACGGCCGTTGGCAGGGTGTTGGTGTGCCACAGCATCTGGGCTCCGACGCCAAAAAGGAGGGCGCCGTTGGGAACAACCGGTAGTCAGATGACGCCGGACTTGGATTTACAACTGCCGTCGTCGCGACGAGGCGGACGATGGACAGGACTGCGTTTGCGTACATAAATATCACTTGGAGCATGGGCGGGCCCGGCGTTGATTTGCTTAGGTCGATGTGTCGAATACATTGGGATTTTACTTGCTTTTGGATCTTGCTTTTTTGCTGTTGTTTCCCGCTTTCTTACCCATTTCGCCGACGGTTGTGCCTGGCACAGCTGTGATCGCCGGCGTCTCTCCTCTTTGGTGTGCCTCAAACGGCGCAGCAGCTATGCGTTAATGCGGCGGCATCGTCGTTTGCTGGTCTGCCCGTAACCTGTCAATGGACAGGCATCGCATCACCTGCACCTGCCAATACAGCATTCCAGCATCCCCACATTGCGCTAAGACGGCAGCTACGCCCCTCACTGCACTTGCCGTCCTTTTCGCCACATCTGCCTATTCTCGTTCTGCACCGCCATTTCTGTTCTTCTTCTCCCCTTCATCCCCATTTCGCTCTCTCTTTCGCTTTTCGTCTACCTCTTTCTATCAAGCCGACCCTGCGTCATCCTGTGAGATCGCCGCTCAGCTCTCACGCTGGATTCCTACGCTCCCATTCCCGCCTCTCCCAACCGCAGCCGAAGCTCCTCGCCGTCGTCGTCGCCTCGTTCACTGGCCAGCAAACGCAGCAGCTCGCCACGCTTCGTTATCGTCGTCGATTCTTGTCGCTGCCCTCGCCGTCGCCTACGTCGTCCACGCTGGCTAGCCGCGTGATCCCCGCTATCGTTTGCTGTCTCTCGCGGCTCGTCTCGGCCTCAGATTCCGTTTCTGACGCAACTCAAGGACCAGCAGCAGCTCTCGCAGCAGCTCTCGCAGCAGCAGCATCCATCTCCAGCCCTCTTCTCCTCGACCGCAGCTCTTGCTGCCGCCTCCTACCAGCCCATCTTTACGCACCCGTCAATCGCAAGCATGGCCGACAAGTACAAGAGCCCGCCCCAGGCGCCGCCCACCTTTACGGGCACCAAGGAGAGCATTGTCGCCGACGCCAAGGCCATCTGCGACCGCACCCGCGCCGCTCCTCGACAAGGTTGTGGCCGAGGTTCCGCCCGTTGCGGACGCCAGCAAAACGACTTTTGATGCGGTTGTGCGCCCGCAGATTGATGACGAGAACGACGTGTCGCTCACGGCCCACATCCTCGGCTTCTACCAGTATGTGTCGGCCGACAGCGAGCTGCGTGATGCCAGCACCGAGGCCACGCGCCTGATGGACGAGTTTGGTATCGAGTGTGCAACATGCGCGAAGGACGTCTTCAAGGTTGTCGATGCCGTCGTGCAGACGTACGGCGGCAAGGACGCCCTGGACGCCACAGGCGGCACGGTTGGGGGCGCGGTCTCGCCTTTGAACGCAGAGAGCGCCCGCCTTCTTGTTCGCGAGCACAAGGGCTACATCAAGAACGGCCTGGGCCTCCCCCGCCGGGTCCCCAGCGCGACCGCTTCAAGGAGATCAAGAAGCGTCTCAGCCAGATCCAGATCGACTTCCAGAAGAATCTTAACGAGGAAAACGGCGGCATCTGGTTCACGCGCGAAGAGCTGGACGGTGTGCCCAAGGACCTGCTGGGACGGCCTGGACAAGGGCGAGCGAGGGCAGCGAGAACGCCGGCAAGGACGCCCTGGACGCCACAGGCGGCACGGTTGGGGGCGCGGTCTCGCCTTTGCCAAAGAACCCTGTTACGCGGTCGACAACGAGAACAAGTGCAACGCGAACGCGCACTGTTCCGCGAGGCGGTGTTGCTGCGCGACGAGGCCGCCGCCTGCTTGGCTACGAGAACCATGCGGCGCTGCCGCCTCGAGGACAAGATGGCCAAGGACATCAAGACGGTCGACGACTTTTTGGGCGACCTGCGCAAGAAGCTTGCGGCTGGCGGCGTGACGGAGACTGACAACCTGCTGCAGCTCAAGAAGGCGGATCACGACCGAGCTGGGCCTGCCCCTTGATGGCAACTACTACCTCTGGACCACCGCTACTACGACCGCCTCATGATCGAGAAGGAGTACAGCATCGACGAGAACGAGGTTGCCGAGTACTTCCCTCTGCGGCCGGTGGTGGCGGGCATGCTCAAGATCTTTGAGGAGCTGTTTGGCTTTGTGTTTGTCGAGCTGGGCCGCCGAGCGCAGCGTCAAGAGCATTAGCCCAACGGGCCGCGCCGAGGATATCGTGTGGCACGAGGATGTCATTGTGTTCAGCGTCTGGGACGACAAGTCGGAGGGCGAGGGCTTTGTCGGCTACCTGTACCTGGACCTGCACCCGCGCCAGGGCAAGTACGGCCATGCCGCCAACTTTCAACATGCAGCCGGGCTTCCAGGCCTCCAACGGCACGCGTCGCTTACCCGGCCACGGCGCTGGTGGTGCAACTTTAGCAAGCCCACGCCGACGAAGCCATCGCTGCTCAAGCACGAAGAGGTTGGTGACGCTGTTCCACGAGCTCGGCCACGGCATCCACGACCTGGCGGGCCGCACGCAGTACTCGCGGTTTCCACGGCACGTCGACGGTGCGCGACTTTGTCGAGGCGCCCAGCAGATGCTCGAGAACTGGTGCTGGAGCCCGCCGCAGATCAAGGCGCTCAGCAGCCACTACGAGACGGGCACGCCCATTCCGGACAGCCTGGTCGAGAAGCTCGTTGGCCACCAAGCACGTCAACGACGCGCTCTTCAACCTGCGCCAGCTGCACTTTGGCATCTTTGACATGGCGGTGCACGCGCCGTCGTCGCATGCGGCGCTGGAGGCCATGGACCTGAGCAGCAACGTACAACGACCTGCGGGCACAGGATTGCGGGCATCAAGGGCCCCGAGGCCGAGGGCGAGCCGAGCAACTGGGGCAACGGCCAAGCGTGCTTTGGCCATCTGATTGGCGGCTACGACGCGGGCTACTACGGCTACCTGTACTCTCAGGTGTACTCGACGGACATGTTCTACACGGTGTTCAAGGCGAACCCGATGGACGGTGCCGAAGGCCGTCGGTACCGACACATGGTGTTGGAAAGGGTGGTTCGCAGGACGAGATGAAGACGCTCGAGCAGTTCCTGGGCCGCAAGCCCAATGGCGAAGCCTTTTACAAGGACCTCGGCATCACGGAGTGACTAGATGGACGGGCGTCGAAGCTATAGCTGTTGGATGAGAGATCGACAGAAGAGAGATCGACATGCTCAGCGATCTGGCCAGCCTCATAGCAACGCACTGTACTTGTGTCTGTTAGCACAACGGCATACAAGGTACACGAACTGCATTAAGCATAAAGCATGCTGAATACGACAAACGATACTGAGTAACTGATACTTGAGTGTTTGCCGTCGGGGACGTTTTTCTGCGCTCCGCGTGTGACTGTAACTGTGCTTTTCTGCCCACAACCACCTCCACCTTGTTATGATGGCAGACTGCGCACAGCCCTTGAATTCTGCAGAGACCTATCTCAACGCCGAATCCCGCCCGAATTTGGCAAACGAGGCCGAGGCGGCCGTTTGACCACATGTGTTGTTTCCTCACCAAGACTTTACTCGGGTATCCGGCACGGAGAGGCTCAGTCAACATCTCCCTTTTCCCTCCCTGTGTTCTTTTGGCACCAGGAATAGCATACACGCGGCAACTGTACTTTTGCTTTGCAGATTACAGTCAACGCTCTCGAGGAGCTGCCCTAAGAGGTTCGATCTTGGACTGACGAGCTTGGCTTTTACGCTTTTACATTTCGTACTCAGCCCCTCCGATGAACAATGTGAGAAGTTCTTGCGAGCGTCTCCATTCCGAGTCTGCATCGCGAGAATGAGAACGACGATGTCCGGACCAGAAAGGCCGGCAAGATAACGACCGAGAGTGTAGTGTTCTTTCTATCCGAAGAAAGTGGAAACGCTGCCAACGGCTGGATCCTTCTGGGGTATAGGACGTGACAGTCTGGCCGTTTCAGCTGCCAAGCACCAAGCTGCCGATCCTGGAGCTGTGCTGTTGTTGAAGCAATGCTGGTCCTCGTTCTCACGGCATTGCCATAAGTCTCTGTGGAGAGTTATCTGTCCTGGCAATTGTTAAAAACAACAGACCATTGCACTATATCGCGATGGTGCCCCCAGCAGTCGGCGCTTGGCCTCAGCAACTCGGCAACTCGACGTCGCGTCGATGGTGAATGGCAGAATGTCTGGAGAATGATAACCATGGGGCTTCTTTTATCAGACCCGTGTCTTCGTCAAGCCATCGTCAATCTAAGCCTTTGTCTGTTCCTCTTTGCATTCTGTGGCTCTCTCGGCCTTGGTATCTTGCCCGCCACACATCCTTGTTTTTTTTATCACGAGTCTTGATATGAGTGTCTTTTGTTTTACCTGTCACGATGTCGCGTTTTGTTGCAAACGGAAGCATCGTCTCTCCAGAACTTACCAAAGCCACAACGTTGCACAACCACAACCCCTTTCTGTACATGGCGTTGGCTTCATTCGTCGATGTAGCTGCGCATATCGGCCTGCCCATGCTTCTATTACCCTGAAGAAGCTGTCATGTCGTGATCGCCATCTGTACCTGACTGTTTTTTTAGTGTTTTATATCTTGGTATCTATATCTATATTGGCCATTGCAAATCCCATGAAATGCCCCATGCTTATCTTGTTCTATTGCCTCTATGGTCTTGTAGGCTGGCCAAACCCGGCCCTCCTGTGGTCTCCTGTGGTGTCTCATTCTCACCACGACGCATATCGTGGAATGCTCGGAAACCGCTTGGAGAGCCAAGGGGGCTCGGGAAGGGGAAAGGGGACAGCCTTGATGTTGCAGAAAACACATGTTTACTTGTTTCGACTTTACTCACCCCAAGGCCTCGGATCGCCGTTGGGGAAGATGAAAAACGTTAGCCATGTTAGCCGGAATGGACTCTCCAGCATACTGGTCCTAAATGAGCAGATGATCAGACAAAATTCACCGCCGCCAGTGATACGAGATTCCTGCCTCCACTCCCCGTCCGTGCGTCGATATTCTAGGTGCTGTTGCGATATAAACACCCCATTGCACACCCTCACGGTGGCCTCTGATGAATGACCAGCCCAAGCAGTATCAGAAAGTACCATACATCCTCTAAGAGGAGAGAGGAGGTCGACGAGACAAGAACAACACAGAGGGCGTGCGTCCAAGAATCATGGTTGGTGCCTCTCCCAGCCGTCTTCCCCTCTGTTATTTTCCCGGTTACTTTTATATGGCGTGCAAAGGTCCGCTGCCTGGTTTTCCTTGTTTTGGGCTCGCTCTGCTGTCCTCGTTCTAGACTGGTGGGAAAGAGGAGGTCGACGAAATATAGGACCTGCGATGGGACCAGTATCATGGGACTTTTGCCAACGTTGAGAACGGGATCCAGACCGATGATCTTCATGGCCGTTACTCTCCGTGAGTACATGTATGTCTCTTATCTTAGTATATCTCTTGTGCTGAAGAAAATCAGGGCAGCTGCGCCGGACAGTTTGGCCCGGCTATAGGGCTCGTGAAGGCTCCTTTGCGCTTGACATTTGACAGTGATGTGTAACTATACGAAAGAGGTCGGACGAGGCTACAGGCAATAGTCGAATTAGCTGTGCGGAGGTTGAACTCCCAAAAACCGGCATCCTTAGGTTTTTTTTTCCCCTGTTCTACATAAATTATGTGCCATATGATCCAGGCCTTGTCAGCTTTTCTACCGAACAAGACAGCCTTGTGGCGCAGTCCGATGAGGTCCCTTTGTGCTCGGCCCTTTTTCCCGGTAAGGATTCTTGGTACGACGTGTTGGCTTGATGCCGAATGTAGTAAACGACGTAAGAGCTGGGCTGGGCTGTTGGGCAACCTTGATCCATGGTGTCTGCTGTACCCTTTTCTGTCTAAACGACGGTTCCCGCAACGGCAAACTTTATTGCCAAAAAAGGAAAGCAACATAAATAGTTGGGTGACAAGGCCAAGCTCCTTTCACAAAACAAGGATACGAATGTCAACAAAGGGCCTTTGTAAATGCAGCCCCCCTTGTTTTTCTATATTCGTTTACTTCTTTTGTGACCTGCAACGGGGTCTAGACTCGCAAAAGCATGACATAATGGAATAGGTGGGAAAGTATGTATGGAGGGATAGTTGGAGGCAGCAATCTTTCTCTGTAATTGCTCGTATGTATGATTGGTATATCTTGCACTGGCCTCGGCACCAAGTACAACGCTCGCAACCATGTACTGAAGAAGGGAAAGGGCCGTCAAGACGAGAGAAAGGGGTTAGTGTGGAACTTGCGGGAGCCAATCTTTTTGTCTGCAAAAGCAAAGCAAGTCAAGGTGGTAACAAAGAAGCAAAGAAACGATATCCCGATGCCCAGCGCAGGTAGCATGGCCAGCTGGAACCTGGCTTTGAACTGCAAAACCTGTTTTTAGTGATTTGGGGCCGTTCTTTATTCAATAGTGGTGCTACTGGACGCGGCTTTGGCGGTCATGTGCATGTATCTCATTACATAAAGATACGTATCAGGGCGATAAGAGGCTGTGTCTTGTAATGTCTGGTCGTCCTTCCCAAATATTTACAAAAATGCTGGCAGCCTCAGGTTGAGACGAGGTACTCTGTACTTTTTATTTACTTTGGGCTTCTGTCCAGTTTACAGATATACATGAAAACAATAGCCCGTTATCTACAGTAATTTCTAGTCTGGATGATGGCAGCATCGATTTATAATTCCATGTGCGTGTGAATCAGCTTCTGCACGTGTGTCGATAAAGCCAGCATCGGTGTTTTAGCTAGTGCGAAAGTGCGAAGGGGCAGAGCAGAGCGAACAAAGGCCGCCGGAGGGAGATATGTCCGCGGGCAGTTGTCATTTCGCGGCCGTTGTATATGTAGAAAGCGCAAAAGCGCCGACGTGCCGTCACCATATCGGTTCCGCCGCCTTGGGACCGGATTCGGAATTGTTCCTAGCTTTCCTGTGTCCTGCGCTGCATCCGATCGCTAATCGGCGCTGCCTTGCTTGATTGAGTGTTAATTTTCATTGTGTTGTTGGGCCGCCCTCCTTTCTCTCTTTCGCTCTTTCTCTGTCTTGTCTGTCTTGTCTGTCTTCTCCCAAGCGTGTTTTGGATATAAAATGTCAGTAATTACGCCGTACGCCTACGCCGTATTTGCTTGGCCCTGTTTTTCTTTGTGCGGTTTGCTGGGGCTGATTTTTGGTTTGGGTGGGTCGGTAGTGGAGCGAGAAAGGAGGGAGCCCAAGCCCAGTAAAGTTGAAAGAAAAAAAAAACAAAAAAAAATTCAAAGAGAAGAAAGGAAAAAAAAAATCACTGGAGCGAGAGGACGGATAGCGCCCTCGCATCCGCGCACCCTACAAACGCCCTACGAGCCTATGTTTTAGCGCATGCCCCGCCTCTCGGGTTGCCCGACACTAAAGATAGCAGCCTCTTAGGCTCTTGGGGAATGAAAATTCAAACGAGAACGATCAAGGGTACGTAAAAGTGACAGGATCCTCAGACTCATCAACGTTAAAATGTGTACGAGTACGGAGTACTCCGTATTCCGCAGAACCGCGACGTAAACAGGAACCCTCGGGACCAAGCAGAATTAGGAGAATGTCACCGATAAAGTGTCAAACGGAAGATTAAGGGGAAGAAAAGAAAAAAAGAAGAGAGAAGAAGAGAAAAAAAAGAAACGAGAAAAAAGGAAGGAAAAAAAACCAGCCTTTGATAATACTCCGTACATGTCTCCTGTTTACACTTGCAATACCCGACTCTTCAGGATCCGACCAACCAGAGGTGACGGACTGGCTGTGATCGTCGTGTGCGGATGTCCAGATGCTCATGTCTCCCCCTTCCCACTTTCCTGGGGTAAATTAGAGCACAGCAACCAGCTTTTCACCTCGGTTCGTGTCTAGTCGAGTCTAGTCGAGCCTAGTCGTGTCGACTAGTTGTGTCTTCGGCAAAATACTCCTGTTGCAACTGTTGCGGCTGGGGTCTGTCTTTCTTGCTGTTGTTCCGCATCCAGTTTTTGTTTTATTCTTCTTTTCAGGTGCATCCTTTTTCCTCTTTTTTCCATCTCATCTTACCGCCCCCAAGTTTCACATCTGTTTTCTCTGCCCGTTTTGCTTCACATTACTCTGTGATCTGCAATCTCTGCTCTGCTGAACACGTGTCCCACGCCTAGACGTGTTGGGGAAAGCCGAGATCTGACGATCCAACCAGAAAAAAAGAGGGGATAGGAAGAAACGGTGTGCGATCCCGCACTAGCATCGGTTTTTGCGTCTCCGCCACGGCATACCCGTCCTCTCGGCCTGCGACCCGGTGAAACGCCTTTACTTATTTAATTTTCTCTCTTTTTGTGCCTTTTTGGTAGCTGGAGACCCTGATTTGTCGCCTGGATGTGGCATTCGCATCCTGCCCTCTTATTAACTTTCGGCAATCCAAAGTCTGATTCCTTTGATTTCTTTAATTTCTTTGCTTTTCTTTGACTCGGCATCCCAAGTCAATAGCCGATTGCCCGAGCCAACGTTCTTGTCCATGTATCTTTTGCATCTCCTTTTCTCTCTCTTCCCCGCTCTCCAGCTCTTCGGCCTCTTACTTCCTCTTCTCTCTGTCCTCCAAAACGGCAGCTTTGTCTCCTCTTTAACACGCCCTCTCTCTCTCCCTCTAAAAAAAACAAGGAAGCGGAGGCCTAATTTAGTGACGAACACCCCCTGTCCCCAATTTCTTTTTCGGGACTAGACGCACCTGGGCAACTGAAACAAAATCTCGACAACTGTTTCCGCCGTTCAAAAGCCGTCCCGCAGGGCCTGGCCCATCAGCTGCACCTGGCTGGCGGGGCGAAGCTGGATACGATTTGCTCACAGTGATGGTGACGGCGGGCTTGGTTGCGATAGTTTTGCACCCTGCAAAGCCGGCGTCTGGCCCCAGCAGCCGCCCACTACTGGCACAGCATCCACAGCATCCACAGCATCACTACGTGTATTATCGGACCGTACATAGGGAGAGGGACGGGGAAGGAGGACACCCCTCTCCCCCCGCCTCCCTTTGGTACTCCCTGCCCACTCCAACTTGCCATGTTTCCTCCTCTTTAATCGATGCTAGGAATCGCCGGCCAAGCACCCAACACAATATTCGAATCCTGGCATCTGAGGGACGAGGCACGAGCCAGGAGGAGTCGAGTGTGCACTGTATGAATGGCATGACACTTGTTCGTGTTTCTTTTTGTTGTATTTTATTTTCGCATTCCTTCCCAGGTTTCACGACCAGGTAATATATCGTCTGCTTGCCTTTGCACCAGCCTTGAGTTCTTTATTAAGAATGCACAATCTGCCAAGGCACGAACCACACCCTGTCCCCTCTTTTTTACTCACATTCCTCGGCACCTACATGTTTTTCTTGTTTCCTCCACACGCTTCCCTTCGTCTGCTCTGTCTGCTCCCCAACTGAAACACAGAACGGCACTAGATTCGCACAAAGCTGTACACAACTTGTCGAGCTGAGGGAGATGGAGGGGCCCACCTGGTTTTCTTTTTCTTCTCTTTGGCGGCTTGTCGGTAGTTTTCTCAACTCGCAGCTACGATAGCGTAGGGGCATGATTTTACTTACTACATGTGCCCGTAGAGAGGTGATGTGCACGCAAAAGTGGTCCGATTTCTAGACTGGCAGGGCCACAGACAAGAGACGGTTCAATGTCGATCACAGACGGTTTCTTTTCTTTTCTGTCTGCATCCCTTTTATAATCCTTTCCCCACGTCTGGTGCGCGTACATTGTATGTTTTTTTGTCATTTTTTTTACCATTTTTACCATTTATTTATCCCATTTCGTCTGATGCAGGCAACCAACAAACATCAATGGACAGATGCACCGGGTCTGGCCTTACTTGGAAATCGGACAGCGTCCCGGGGTCGTGGTACAGAGGACAATAGGCGGGTCGCAAAGACCGATCGCAGACAATCGATCGCCGCACGGCTGGGGGAATGCTGCGCAACATGAGAGACACGGGCGTGAGCAGAGCACGGGCCTCCTGTATTACTCGGATATAATTTGCTCGGAGCTCTTCGTTTACTTTTCCGTTTTTGTGCAGCATCGTCGGCTCTAAAAATACGAGACGGGTTATAACTCACCGTAATACTTTGCAAGAATGCATGTTTGCAGTCCGGGGGAGAGCGGATGGCCTAGCTTGTCCTCGATTCCATCTTCTGTATCCATCTTCTGTATCCATCTTCTGTATCCATCTTCTGTATCCATCTTTTGTGTCCATCTTTGGTACGGAGTACATGCACAGTCGCTCGCGCGTTGGTTGGTCAAAACGATTGATTCGTTCTCCATTTCACGGGTTTTTCCGATGTCCCACTGTGCCAGCCGCCATGCAATGCAACACCAACAATGTTTTTTCTTTTCTTCTTCTTTTTTTCTGTTTCAAACCAACCAAGGGAAAAAAAAATATTCAGGGACTGCATGTGCCTTTGCCGGATGAAACTGTCGGACGCAAAGCCTCATCCAGAGAAACACGTTTGGTGGCTTTTCGCGGAGCATGTTTTTCCCTCGAGTGAGAAGGGTGAAGCTATGTAAGATACATGTAATAATTCGGTCATTATTCATCCTCACTGTTGCTCTGTGCCCTTCGCTACTACCGACTACTGGCTAGCAGTTTGGTAGAGCTGTTACTCGTTGTTCTTTTTCGCCACCCGCCGTCTTTCCTCTTCTATTAAGCGCATCTCGTTTGAGAACACGCCCTACGAGTATTCGTGTCGAGCTGCCTCCCAGTTTTCTTTGTTGCTTTTCCGGCCTCCCATCCTTTTGTTCCTCAACCCTACTGCTTGCAAAGTTGAACTCTTGCTTTGGCGAGTCTTTTGTGACTTCTTCCCACCACACCAGATACAGCCCGCAATGCCTGTGCCTGGCGCCTGGTCAATGCCAGCTGAACTGTAAGTCGGATGCAACGCAGGTCCACTTGCACTGTTCAGAGGCAAAAATTTCGGCGTGGGGGTGTGCGAAAACGACAAAGAGCGGATTTCTTAGCACTTGTACTGAGTCTGAGTACCTGCTCCGTAGACCTCTCCAGTAATTCTTTTCAGGTAGGTCCCGTGTGTTTACAATGTAAGACGGGTACTCCGTAGAGCACGAATACGAGCAGACGTGCCCTGATGTGCGCTGTATTCGGGGGCCTAGCTTTTCTTACGACAAATAACGACAAATAGTTATGACAATCTCAAAGAGGAAAATGAATACGATGGCGGCCGGCGGAGAAACAAAACACATCGACGTTCGTGTACGTAAAAGCGACGACTACCATTGTCACAAAGTAAAACAACAATGACTAAACCTGAAAAGAGAGAAGACAAGAGGCGACGTGACGAGAAACAGCTCGCGTATCGATCGAAGCCGCCCGGCTACAGCCCAAAAATGCAGCAGATGTCTTACATTTGGATCTCATCTCTGCTGCGCCCTTCCAGGGACGCTGCTGCAGGGGTGATTACGACATGCTGAAAGCGAGTGCTTCAAAGGCGGCAGAGCCCTCTTCTTCGGTGACGATTTGCGACGGGGCTAGAACTGGCGGGCAGCGCGGCGGTGAGCAAGGGGCTGCTGATGATCCAAAGAACAGCCGAGAATCTTCAGAGGCGAGCTCAAACACGTCGCAGTACACAATACAAGCTGTGGTATGTTGGAAGGGGGAAAATTAAAAAAGAAAAGGGTAAATAGGAACATAGGAAAAAGAAAAAAAAAACGAAAGAAAGGAGAAAAGGAGAAAAGGAGAAAAAAGAAACCAACCCAGAGCCAAGCAGATGAAGATAAAAAAGGAAAAGAAAACGGTTGCCAGAAGTCGAATGCCAATTCTCGAGGAAGCTCGGGACAATACATACAGCGGCACTGTTCCCTCATCTCCTGCTTCTCCTCGTTTCCTCTCCGGCGCCGTTTACTGTGATTTCATTTGTCGGCTGCAAGTTCCCCCACAATAAACAACATGCAGCTCGCTCAACGGCTTTCATGTCAACGTGTGAACGTACAACGTATCGATGCATCGGCGTATTGCACCGGACAACAGACAGGACGCATGAAGGCGGACTGTTATTTCATGCCGCGCCATTTTCTCGAGTTGACCGGCCGGAAAAAGCCGAAATACACACATATAAAAGATGAAAAAGATAAAGTAAAATAAGTAAAATAACGTTGGACTTGCGACGTTGGACGTTGGACGTTGGACGTTGACCCGACTTTGACAATGGCCTGGTCCTAGTCTGGAGGTAATGTTAACGTGTAAAGGTTCTCTATGTATTTCTTTCTTGTGTGTGTGATGTGCTGTTTTCCGGAAAACGTCCGCAGCGAGAAAAAAATATGGCCGGTCCGCGGCGGCTTGGCTCCTTGCCTTTTCTGCTACATACAGCCCTCATAATTGGATCTCAATACTTTGTACTCCGTACATGTCACTTTCTTTCCTTCCACAGCTGGCGCTGTGCGCTGTGCTTGCTTATTCCATGCTTGTGGGTCGTCTCCCGTCTACCCCAAAGTCTCTTTTCCTCCTCTTCCGAGTCAACATTGAGCCAACACCTTGTTTCTCATCCGGCCTTCCTTTTGTTTCCTTGCCTCTTTCTAGCCTCCCAACAGGCCGTGCTAAACCTCGGTTGTAACCTCTGCCCGACTGCCATGTTTGGCTGGCACAGACCCAGACCACCTTGTCGCGTCTTCCGTAGAAACGACAAGCTTCTCCTGTGTCTGCCCCGATGTTTGCCTCTGTAAAGGTTCTCTTCTCGTAGCCCGAACCTGGTTAACTGCTGCGAGGTAGCATTCGTCGGGGCCGATATAACCGGCAAGGGTCGCGAATTGCACAGGGCCCCGGAAGCACCGCAAGCAGCAAGATTCTGATACACAAGCATCGCCCAAGAGACCAAGGATGCAGATATTTTTGCGATGCGATTGCCGTTGTTGTTCCCTGTTGTCGGTTTCTGTTTTTGGCCCTCTGTTTTTGGTCCTCTGTGCTTTTTCCCTCTTTGCCTCGTCCTGGTGTGTCTATGTCCACACCCTCCCCAGTGCATCTGCACACCCCTACATGTAACTTACTATATGTACTCTAGTTCCTAACACCTTCTAAAGCTCCAGCAAAACAAGAGAGAAAAAAAAAGAAAAAAACCCACCAGTGGCCCCACTGTGCACGATCTATGACAGAGTCACCCCCCTCCCTCTTCCTTTTTCTTTTTTTTCTGGTCTCTTCATTTTGGTTTCCGCTCTCCTTTCCACCTCTAGTTTTGCTGTCGTCTTCCCCGAGTGCTCCAAGCCTCCCCTATCCCCTGCCGTTAATCATATGCACTGGCGTGGATTTCCAAAAGTAGAAAGTAGAGTGACTGAACGGCTGAACGATGGGAGGAGGCCGGTGCAGATGCCGCTGGTGGACTGTAAAATGCACACCCCCCCTCCGCAGTTACCACAACCAAACCGCATGGGCAAAAAAGCATAGACCACAACCCAAACCACATTCTCATGCCTCTGGTCTCTTCCCACCAACATCCCAACACACACACGCGCCCGTGCCTCGACCTTTTCGCCTCCGCTCGCAGAGCTACCGGAATAAACACGTGGATGGCCATGATAGTAAGCACAGCAGGGGGAAGCAAGAAGCGAGGAGCGAGTGCAGACGAGTCGAGGGGTACATATGTTGCAAATGGTACATGTACAACCTCTCCCGCTCTCACTCACGCCTCCCTCGTTCCCGCATCGTCGTTGCCAGCGCGTCTATGGTTCTTTCCATTGTAACCGTGTGCGGAGTAATATACAAAGCACGGAGTGCAGGACCAAAGACAGTACACAAAAACAAACGACGAAACAAACATACAGGGTATTACCTCGTCCCAACTACTGCCCTACTGGTCTTCTCCCGCAATCCTCACAGCCTTCCCGCCGTCTCATCCGGCAGCGGGTTCCCTGGCCCTCTGTCCTAGGCCCTTTACCTTTTTGTGTTTGTGTCGGTACGATAGCGGGAGAACTTGCCCTTGCCCACTGCAGGACCAAGCTACGGAGCTACAGAGGAACAGAGTCTTTTGTCTTTTATCTTAACGCATCTTTTTTCTAAATTCCTCCGGCTTGTTTTCCTTTTTTTCTTTTATCATACTCCCCCACCCCTTTGACCTCCTCTAGCTTCTTGTCCCACCCCCAATGTCTCCACCTCCCTCGACTGCTGGGCCCTGACCGCATTAATTACGACGTACTGTTCTCGGCATACGCAGGTGTACTGAGACTACCTCTCATCTCCATTGTCTGCTCTTGTCACTTGTCTCTTGTCTTCTTGTCACTTGTCTTTGTCTCTTTTTGTCCTTGTTCTTGTTCCTTGTCTCTTGTTTCTTGTCTTGGGTTCCCTGCTTGACGACCGCAGTCCCGTCAACTCCATATCTGATCTTCCTTACCACTTGAATTCGGTCTTCACCCACCCACACGCACACAACGTACTCCTGCGCCCCTGCACCAACCGCATCCAACGTCTAGACTCCTGGCCTTGAACCTCGCTTCTCTCGTCTCCTGCACACCCTCGATACCGCTTCTTGCTGCCCGCCCTGTCTGGTTGTGCGTTTGAACGGGGGACTCTCTATCTTTGCTTTCGACAAAGCCATTCGGGACCTCGCTGGACCTTGATATTCAAAAAGGACGAGGACAAAACAAAGGGCATCCTGACTTTTCTCTATACCTGTCGTACATCCTGGCCTTCACCTCTTTTCACCTCTTTCACCTCTTTTCACTTCTACCTCCCCGACCGTCTATATCAACCAGCCCTGCCGCATCCACTTTCATTCCTCCCCACCCTCTTTTTCTCATTCTCCGTCCTTTCTCATAAGTCTATTGCCCTTCCTGTTCACATCGTCTGTTTACCTGTTTACCTGTATTTTTTTTATTTTATTTTCCGTTTCAGACACTCTGTCTTTTTGTCTCGGCTCTTGGTCTCTTTGCCTCTCCGCCTCTCCGCCTCTCCGTCACTTTGACTCTTACGTCCTCTCGTCACCAGGGACGTTCCAATGTTGGCCCGTGAACTTCCCTGACACCTATTGTTGCTTGCCTCCCCCCTTTGTGGCACAGACACACAACAAAAGACACTGCAAAGGCCTTTTGAAAAGACGGGGCCTCCTTTCTCCCGTCACGACATCAAAAAGCACTATATCATCTACACACGAACGCTCTCGGACCGGACAAAAGGGAAATGGTCTACGGCCGCACCAGCATGTCGTCCGGGCGCATCTCACCCGAAAGCGCCGGCACGGCAGGCGAGACGGCAAGCAACAATGCCGGCGGCGGCGGCGGCGGTGGCGGCAGTGGCAGTGGTGCAGGCCGGCGCCAGCAGCAGGACTGGGCACAGATCAACGACTGGGAGCTGCACCGCGACCGCATCACAGAGCTGTACCGCGACCAGGGCCTGCACCTGCGGCAGGTGCAGGAGATCATGTCGGAGCCGGTACGGCTTCCACGCGAGCCAGCGCATGTACAAGACGCGCATCAGCAAGTGGGCCCATTGACAAGAACTCAAGGCGGCCGACGTGGCGGCGATCCTGCGCATGCAGCAGATGCGGGCGGCCATGGGCAAGAAAGAGCAAGTTCACCATCCGCGGCCGCGACATTGACTTTCGCGGGTCGAGCAGTACCTCAAGCGGGACCCGACGCTGCTCAAGCAGTTCGCAGAAAGAGCCCGGGGGCAGCGGTACCGGCAGCGGCAGTGGCGGCGACAGCACGATGAACGACGTGCTCCCGGGCCACATGGAGGCAGCAGGCATCACCTGCCGCACGCCCTCGCCGACACACCGCCTCCGTCGCGCACCGGCCAGCCAGTATCGTCTTCATCAACAGCACCAACAGCATCAGCAGCATCAACAACACCAATATCAACAGCACCACCTCCACCAGCATCACCAGCTCCACCATCCTCACCATCCCTCAACCACCAGCAGCAGCACCAGCCGCATCCGCACGACCCCTACCAGCACCAGCACCCAGCACCACACACCGCATCACCACGCACACACCCTCTTCAGCAACCAGTACCCGCTGCCGCCCACGACCGTCCCCATCGTCCCGTCGCACGCGCCGCTGTCGATGTCCACCATGGTCAGCACGGCCGCGTCCTTTTCGGGCTCTCGGCCGGCCTGTCCTCGGCGCCCTTTGCCACGGTCACCACAACAACACTCCTGCCATCGCCACTCGCTCGCCATGGGCACCTCTGCAGCCGGCATCTCCTACCTGCCAATGCACTCGACGCCCACGCGCGCAACAGCAGCAGCAGCACATGGCCGCGGCCTACGCCAGCCACCGCCGCGCCAGCCTTGCCAGCCTCGCCGGCCTCGCCAACCCGCCCACGCTGTTGTCCCACCACGACTCCACCATGACCATGGCCGCAACATGCCCACGATCCCCGTCACGGCAGCCGCAGGCACGCCTTTCCATTCATCCGCACAACCACCACACAGCGTCCTTTTCGTCGGCTCCGACACCGTGCTCACAACGCCCATGTCCTCCATCACGGCCCGCAGCCGCCCCCGTCCTCGGCCTATCCCGCCGTCGTCAACGCGCCCTCGCCCGGGCAGTTTCAAGAGGACGACCTGGCGCGGCTGATGCGCGAGTACGTGCACGCGGCGTTCCAGCATGGCATTTGGGTGCCGCGACGCAATTCGGCCACGGCCACGACATCCACATCGACATCGTCGTCGTCCTATACCTACGTCTCGACAAAGCCCACGAGCGCCTCGGACAACGACCCGGCCGCGCCCGGTGCCGACTCGGCCGACCGGCCTGGCCCGCGTGAGCCACGGGCGTGACGAGACGCGCGCCTGCTGGTGGACGGGGCACGCTGGGCCAGGGCTTCCAGCACGTGCACGCGAGTATGGACGCGCTGCGACAGCAGATGGACGCGGAGGACCGGCCTGCTGTACTAATGTTCACAACAGCATCGCGTTTCGCACGGCGGCGGCCACGGCCACGGCCACGGCCACGGCCACGGCCACGGCCACGGCCACGGCCACGGCCACGGCCACGGCCACGGCCACGGCCACGGCCACGGCCACGGCCACGGCCGCGTGCTCTGCGTGCTGTTTGGCAGCGACGCCAACAAGGACAACGACATGAGCGACACCAACGACGACGACGACGACGACTTTAACGGAACAAGCCACACAACTTTGTCACAGTCGCATCCACAGCCGCGCGCACCTCGAGGCCATGCTCGTGCCCATGACGGTGCTGCGGGATTGCTGGCCGAGCACGACCCGGCCATTGTCGACGGCAGCGCCACGGCCCAGAGCCAGCGCATGGCGCATCTGCTGCGGCGTCGCAGTCCGTTGGCGGTGGCGGCGGTGCGGTGGTGACCGGCTGGTGGCCTCCGCCAATTGCCGGCGACGCGGCCACGGCGCCACTCGGAGCTGGGCCGACGTCATGGCGCGGCTGCAGTCGGCGCGCAACCTGCACACCAAGCTGCAGTTCTTTGTGACGTACCTCAGTACCTGGTGACCGCGTGCCCCAGACGCAGCGCAGAGCTCGCGGCGCAACGCAGGCACTGGCCCAGATGCAGACACAGACACTGCGGCCGGCTCCCTGGGCCAGCGACGCCATGCGGTCGACAGCGCAATGTCGTTGTCAGTGGAGGAAGCATGGGCGCCGCGGCGACGAGCTCGGCAGCGTCCACGTCCACGTCCACGTACCGCCTCACATTGGCGGCCTTGCGCCCACAATGGTCACAACAGCAGCATCGGCCACAATGCAGTCCCCGCTATCGTCGTCGGCCACGTCGACGCCCTCCTCGACGGCCTCGCCGGGCCTGACAACCATGCCGCTGTCGTCGTCGCTGGTCTCGTCGGCCTTTATGCCCCGGCCGCCCGCCTCGGCGTCCGCATCGTCCATGACACGCCGCGCGCAATGCTCGGCAGCTCTGTCGGCCACGTTGGCGTCGGCCACGTTGGCGTCGGCCACGACCAGCTGCCCACGCCGCAGCACCATCAGCAGAGCCAGAGCCCGCCACAGTACGGTCTGCACCACCACCACCAGCAACAGCAGCAGCAGCAGCAGCAGCAGCAGCACCACCATCAGCAACAGCACCACAGCCACAGTCGGCTTACCCGCCGGTCCCGCATCGTACCACCATCCCGACGACACCTCGACGCATGGCCACGGGCCATGGCGCTTCCCTTGCGGCACAGACGCTGCATGGCAACGCCGCAGCAGCCATCGCCGTCGGTGGCGGCACGAACGAGCCCGGCTCGCTGACGTGGGAGCTTGGGCATGTGGTCAACATGGAATGGATGTGAGTTGAGGCGGGGTTAAAACATCTGTATATTATGTGCTTCTTTTCTTCTTTTTTTGTCTTCCTTTATTTTTTGTCTTTTTCTTTCCTTTGTCTCTTTCCTTTCTGTATTTTACCTGGAGCAAAAGGACGCTATACACGGACATGCATTTGGGCGGCTCGGAGGGTACATGGGTTACTGGAATGGTTTACTGGAATGAATGGCCATTGTACATTGGAGGATTATTCTGCTCGGGCACTGGAAAAAAGAGGATATACGATACCAAACGGGACAGATATATCCACATAACACGAGCCTCATTACAAGTGAAACATGCCTATACTCTGTGTGACATGCTGTAAGAAGGCTCAAAGTGCCGTTTGATAAAATTGCCATTTGATGTAAACTCGATCTATGCTCATGAGTGCAGGATCCCCCCTAAATGGCTATCCCGCCATCAATGACAATGTTCTGCCCTGTAATCGACGTGCTCAGCGCCAGCGCCTTACCTGCTCGGCCACGTCCTCGACCGTCGCCAGCTTGCCCAGCGCCGTCTTGTCCACCGTCGCCTGGACCTGCTCGTCCGAGAACCGCTGGCCCCATTCCGTCATCAGCAGGCCGGGGCTCACCGAGTTGCACCGCACGCCGCTCTTCTTGCCGCACACCATGGCCAGGCACCGCGTCAGGTGGATCGCAGCCGCTTGCTGACGGCATACGCCACGCTGCTGCCGCTGGGGCGCACGCCGGCCAGGCTGGCCACGGTGACAAACGAGCCCCTTGCGTCGGCGGCGGCGTTCTTTTCAAAGTGCGCGCATGGCCGCGTACAGCAGCCACAGGTGCGCCTTCACAATTGACATTGTAGCACCGGTCCCAGTCGTCCTCGTTGACCTGGTCGTCGAGGTCCATAATGTCCGTGACCCGCGTCCACCCGGCGTTGCTGACGACGACGTCGAGCCGGCCCATCGTGGCGACGGCCTCCTGGACGAGGCGCTGGACGGCCGCGCGGTCGGCGACGTCGGCCTGTAGGGCCACGAACCGGGGGCCGTCGGCCGTGTCGTCGTGCGCATAGAGCGGCGTGTGATGGCCGACGCCCCCCGTATGACCTGCTCGGCCTTTTCCCGCCGCGAGTAGTAGTTGACGACGACGCGGAAGTGCGGCGCGAGGGCCTTGACGCAGGCGGCGCCGAGGCCGGCCGACGATGCCGTGACGAGGGCGACCTTGGACATGACGGGCGTGGAGGGAGTGGTTCAAGTTGATAAAAAAAGGGCGTCTCTCTTTTGTCTTTTGTTATCAGTTTGTGGACACAGACAGTTATGCCAATTGGTGTCTTTGGGGGTAGCAACACCGCGAGGAAGCTCTCTTAGCGCCTACAATGCAACAGGATAGCGGCCTACAGCGCCGAGTGCCTACAGCCGGCCAGCACCAGCCTCGGAGATTGTGTGTCAAGGCACCTGAAAGTCTTGGCAGGCTTAGCCGCGGCTGTCTGCTGTGCGGAGAAGTCCGTATGTGCCTTAAGCTGTAAACAACAGAAAATAAACCAAACCAAACCAAAACACTGCACATTCATAAAGGCTCGCTCGCCCTGAATGTCGTCCCGCAGCAGCAGCGCCCCGAGGAAGTCAAAACCCTGCCGCTGAACGTTTCACGTCGTTAGTCCTCGCCGGCACCTCGATGATCACGCATTTTGAGGAAACAAGTTGACGTTGACAGCCTCTCACCGCGTCGGAACCTGCGAGAAGAAGAGAGGGGACAGTATTGCGTTGTAACTCCTGGGATGTAGTTGTCTTTGCGGTTTTATTATTTTATTTTATTTTTTGATTCTTTTCTCTTCCTCATGTCGAATATATAAATATAACCAGAGAGAACGATAACAACTGCCGGCTATCGATGTCACATCTTTACACAGCCTCTTCAACGTCTGTCTTCAGGAGCCAGCTGGGGTAGCTGGTGTAAGGGAGCTCAATATGGCGATGCAAAGTGGTGATAGTGATGGTGATGGTGATGGTGATGTGATGTTGGTAAGGCTGAAGTAAATGGCTAGCGCTTGGCAGTGCCCAAGAGACCCGCTCGTCTCCGCAATGTGTATATGAAAGAGAGAATAAGCTCCATGAAATGAACACGAAACAATGAAATGAAAGCACCAGAAGCACGAGTTCCAAAAGAAACACCAAAGAGGCCACTCGTCTGCTTGTCTCACCCAACGAATCCGTAGCGAAGACTGCCCAGAATCAGGCTCCATGTTTGCATGGGCACCAGCCGGATGCTTCGGACAAAAAACTCCACCGACGTCTGGCCATTGTCCAAGTAGAGCGTCCTCTTCCGCAGTTTCCGTGCTGCCATGAGCAGCCGCTCCCGCAGACGGCCCAATCGCCGCCACTGCGCCCGTAGCCGTGTCCACAGACGCATGCAGTCGCCGCGGAACTTTCTAAGCTCTTGAAACGCCAGGTCCTCGGGGCTGGTGATGTCGTACGTGCAGCCGTGCCACATGGCTTGGTTGAGCGCGTCCGTGTACTGCGCGCCGCAATTTCCTTGCGCGCATCTTTGCATGCCAACCACAGCCCATTGTCGGGCAAGAAGATCGCCTCGGCATCGTTGACCCCTCCCAGGTGCGGGTGCTGCGACATGAAAAAGTGAAGGCACGGCGGTGGTGTCGGCGCGCGCTCCCAGACCATGAGCTGCAGCTCGCGTGGGAGCCTGGCAAAACTGCGGGAACGCTTCGTGGCTCCGCTGCCGCCGGTACATGGGCGTCACAAACTCGGCCAGGGTTGTAGTAGGTCTCAGGCAGCAGGGAGTCTTGTTCGCTGTGCCGGGAATCGTCGCTGTCGCCGCTGTCCCCATTGTTGCCCTCATCTTTATCAATGCCATCGGCTCGCGCTCGGCCTCGTCATCATCCTCGCTACTCCCAGTCGTGTCCTCGTCCTCCGTCCGTTTGCGTCGACTTCCCCGACACGCTCTGGTCTTGGCAATATTGCGTGGATCCGGAAACCGCGGTCCACCACAAACACGATCCTCGTACATTTTCGTAAACAACTTGATAATTCAAACAGGAGCAGGACACTTGTTTTGGCAAAGGCTCGAGAGGCCAGCGCCACGTCCTTGACCTCAACGACGATTGCGGCCTCTTCCGCGTTACTGACCCTTGTAGTCGGATTCACGTACGCGTCAAGCAGCACTTCAAGGCGGACGTTACAATCGTCCCGACACGGGCATTGGCGCGAGACGCCCATGTATCGCGCCCTCTCGAGGTTGCGCAGGCCGGGCTCCTTGTGGACATAGGGCAAGCGGCTGTTCCTGTCGTCGGACCATGGTAGCAAGGAAGATGGGTGTTACAGTATATGTTGGAGATGTCGATGCATGCTATAGTGACGACGGATCATGAAGGAAGGACCCCAAAGTGCCCAGTGGCAGTTTAAATATGCCATATGCCCATGAAACCTTATCGTGTAATAAAAACGTGACAATGCTTTATGAATAGTGTTGGCTGGCGGTCACGTGACCGCTCACTTTAAATAACTACCTTGTCACTTACATCTCTCCTTTCTCTTACCAACGTACGACTGGTCACGTGATCACACGGTCGAATATCCTGAAGAGTGACGAGACGTATGGGTGAGGTTTGTCGTGGCGTATTAGTCCACATTATGCTGCATCTGCCACGACAGGCTACTATGCAAGGCCAGTGCCGTCCAGAGCGGTAAGATTGGACGTGGCAGCGGAATAACAAGAACGCCCAGAAGTGGAAGGCACTGACAATCATGTCGACTCGCACTTCCTTGACGATTTTGATCTCGCTGGACCCCGTTTTCTTCGAAACTCTAATTTCAGGGAAAGGCACGCAGATCAATGACAGCCGCAGCTATATCAAGTTTAAGTAAAATAATACATCCAATACGCAATGTAAACATGCACCTACTCAACGCACATGGTTGCTCAATGTTGGCATGTCGATTAAGTCAAGGCTTATGAATTGGTTTGCAAGCCCCATCTCACGGCCTACAGCTTCGCGGAGGGTCGCACCTTCCTCTTGCATCCTACTGTACGGAGTAAATGCGCCACAAAGCACAGCCACCAGAGCTTGGCACTATAACGGACAGGTTGCCGGAATCTCGGGCTTTAGCTCTCCGTCCAGCTATACAGCGTCTCTTCGTTTTTCGGATTACAGTTGGGTCTGCCAGAGGCCGTACGGAGAGGAAGCGCTGATATGTCTCGCAGAAATTCACGCCCGGGCGCGATACAGCGATCAAATCAGCCATCAGGCGGCCTGGCACCGGCCGCGGAATTTCTCGCTTAGAGATGAAAAGCTACTATACAAAACAAGGGACAGCGTGCAAAGTCTGAAGCTAACAAGGCGCAAAGGAAGCAATGTGAGAAGCTGCATGCAAGATGTCTCGGCCAGTCCGGTCCCGCCACCCCGACAAAACAAGACCACTAAGACGGCCAAAAACAAGTAAAATACAAATATACTAAAATACTAAAATAACTGACTTTATGGCATATGACAGCGCAGATGGTCGGGTCTCGGACGGGTTCGACAGGGTCTCGGACGGTCTGATGCTATCGTCACAAGACCGCCTAAAATAGGTGGCAAAAGGCCACTGTGCAACTGCCAAACCGTTTTGGGTAAACGGGTTTGCTGTTAAGTCAGTACAAAAGGACCACCAGCACGTTTGGTGAAAAACTCTACCCCGGAATGATTTGGCCAGTGTTCGACGTGTCTGCATATCTGTACTGTCGTGAACTTGCACGTCCGCTTAGATGCATGTGTAAAAAGCCACCAGGCTATGACTTTACCGGACGTGCATGTACAGTAAGCGACAAGCGCCTGTGTAATAGCAGTGGATTATTGTTCTTTGCATATTTACTGAATCAAGCGCAATAGTAAGAGTCTAGAAATGTAATGATAGAATTTCATATCATCAATGAAATCTCAAACTACGTTGCTATGGCCTCATTTTCGTATTATTGCGTGTTGCACAAAGTAGATTACTTTAGGCCCTCTAAGTTATCCGCCGAAGTTGTACGTCCCAAAAAATGCAATGAGAATCCTAATTAGAAGCAAAACAGTTTTTGGGAGCTGAGTCGTGTATGGGTGTAAAACTGTCTTCTCATTCACTTCGGAGGCTGTTTTTTTCTTCACAGACCTCAACTTGTTTCTAAGAACAACATGATGCGTTGTAAATTATTTCCCCTGGCACCTTTGCTTTCCTTTGTTCTCGAAACTGGTTCTTGTGTGTCTTGCTGTTTTTTTTGTTCAAGAATTGCCCTCTGCGGTTCTGCCTTTGTCCATACTGCAGTGAAGAACCAAGCAAATTCAAATTTGTCGTGAAACAACAAAGAACCTAGTACATCAAATCATGCACGCTTGTTTTCATTCTGTCATAAATTATGAGCTGTGTGTTACCCGTGAGAGAACAACAAGGTGAAAGCGTCGTCTATTGTTCATGTACAGACTTTTCTTTTTTAAACAAGCCACGATGCCGTTCACTGTACAGTCAGCTCTATGTTGCCTCATTTCGAAGCTCCGTCCTGCTATGAAATTGTTTCTGACCAGAACGTGAACAGACTCCTCTTGCCCCCATGATGTATAAATCACAACATCTTCCTACGAGAAGATGCAGATGTTTTTTCCTCTCGTCCATCAACACTCAACACTCAAAGCAACCCAAGCAACCCAAGCAACCAAGCAACCCAAAGCAACCCAAAGCAACCCAAACAACCCAAAGCTTACTCAAAGCTACTCAAAGCAACTCACAAAACAACAGACAATTCTAAGACCTCCTTCCTCCACAAACCACCCTAACAAATCAACCAAAATGGCCATTGGACACAACGTTGACCTCCACCCGCTCGAGATCCCGACCCATCTTCGCCTACGCCATCACCACCGAGAGCATCCGTGTTTGGATGGACGTCCGCGGCCAGCGCCCTTCGGACCTCTACCAGTTCCGCGCCGTTGCCACCATCAGCGGCGGCCATGTCTTGGGAGAGCAGACCTGACGACCTCTGACTACCACGCGCATCGAGCCCCGCCCCGGCTGGAAGCGTTTCAACTTCAACATTAACAGCTTCATCTGCACCGTCCCCGGCCATCACGTGATTACTGTTCGTGTGACGGCGGTGACTCGTTATCATGGAATCTACGAGTGTGCTTCTGTAGACGGCCCGGTATTGTCTATTTTTAGACAGGTACGTGACCTCGCCCATTGGTCTCCTTTTGATCCGGCTTTGATTCCGAGGGCCATGTTCCCTTTCTTGGTTTTGTTTCCATGGACATCTGGCATGTCCAGCCCGAGTTGTTTTGCTATTGTCTTTGTTCCTTTGGTGTTTCTTTGAAGCACAATATCCGGTAAGTTTCAAGTCTCAAAAAAACGCTGAAAACGTCATAAAAATTTGAAAGTTTCAACAAAAATAAAAAAAAGCAACGCCGCTTTGGTGGGTTTGTAAAGTTTGTTTTTGTTTAGTTTTGATTTAATTGATTTTGTTCTGTTTTATTTCTTTTTCTGCTTAGTTTAAATCCTTTTATTTTTGTGCCTATTTCAGTAACTGCTTCAAGTGAAGTAGACCTACAGTTTTTGCAAGATGGCCACGCCACTTGCCCAATGACTGGTTAGAAATCGAATATTTTTCATCTTCCAACAACGAGACCTTTATGCCATGCGATAATAACTTGTAAATTGCCTTTTTATGTCTGATAGAATCAAGATTTTCCCACATTTTACGCTCTGCAATCCAAATAAAATAGTTTGAAACATTGGCGTCAGTTGTATGCAAAATATACACAAACGGTTATGATTGCAGTTGCTATCTAAATTTCAAGGTGAATACTCCCTTTGCGCATACATCAAAACCTTTGTCCACCTCCTTCATCTCATACTATCCTCGTGTCATCTTAGCCTCCCAATATGTCTTGTCCATCTTCCTTATCTGCTTTCCCCATTCGTCTGTTCCCCCCCCTCTGTCCGCCCACATCACCGACACCCTCTTAAACATCATTGGGGGCGGGCAACACCTCACCCTTGATGCCAACGCCCTTGCGGATCACAACCTCCCGCCTTTGCAGGGACGTCTTGACGGGGTGAGCAGAGAGGAAGATCTCCTCAATCTCCTCGAGGGAACGGCCCTTGGTCTCCACGACGGTGAGGTACATGGCCAGCAGCTGGATAAAGTGGACAATCAGGAAGATGGTGAGCGTCCAGAAGCCAATGTTGGCCAGGGCCACAGGCGTGGCATACAGGTTGATAAAGCCTGCAAGACCGGCCAGCAGGCCCTGCGCAGACACGCCGCGGATACGCATATCGTTGCGGAGCACCTCGGTCGGGTACAGTGCCTGCAGGGGCGTCCAGCAGAAGGACCAGAACACGCCGTACAGGAAGCTGAAGACGATAAAGACGTAGCCAGCGGCGACCGAGATGGCGCCATTGGAGCGGGCGGCCAGGATGTTCATGGCCAAGTAGGTCAGGCCGGTCAGGAATGTACCCCACAGGAAAAGCGGGCGGCGGCCGAACCACTCGACGGTCCAGGACCCGGCCAGGCCGCTGACAAATGACACGACGGTGCTGAGTGCGTTGAGCAGCAGTTGCTTTTTGGAGCTGGTGATGCCGAGCTTCTCATAGATGACGGGCATAAAGTAGCTGATGGAGCCGCCAATGAACTGCGAGAAGACTGTCACGAGCAGGACGAGCCACATGCGGTACAGCGACTGGCGCGAATTCACCAGGATGCGGAAGTCGTACCACTTGTGGCCCACGGCCAACTGGCGCGCGTAGTCGATGGACGCCTGGATCTCCTCCATCTCGAGCGCGACGACAGCCGAGTCCGCGCGGCGTTGCCGTGGTACGCCACCAAAATCTCGCGCGCCTGCTCCTGGCGGTTGTGCATCATCAACCAACGCGGGCTCTCGGGCAGAATCCAGACAGCGACCATCGCAATGGCTGCCGGCACTGCCTGGATGATGACGGGGATGCGCCAGCTCCAGTCGGTCGTCATAAAGCCTGTGCCGTAGGTGGTCCACGACGCGGTCAGCGCACCAATGTACCAGCCGCAGACGTTGAACAGACCGCCGCCGATGCCGCGCCACGACGGGTACGCAATCTCAATCATGTACACGGGCCGCCGTCGTCAGCACGGTCACGCCCAGCCCGACGAGCAGACGGCCGCCCATAAAGCCGCCGATCGTACGCGTTGTCGACTGAATGATGGTGCCGACGACAATGACGGCGCACCCGGTGGACACGCCGAAGCGGCGGCCGAGCAGGTCCGAGGCCGGCGTGGCAAACAGGCAGCCGATGATCTGGCCGACGCTGTAGATGGCAAAGAGCAACCCAATGGCCGACCCGTCCATGGCCACGTCGAAGAAATCGTGGAATGGGTCCATGGCGTTAATCGAGCTCATCACCGAGCCGTCGTATCCGTTCATGCAATTGGCTGGGGGGCGTTAGCAGGAGACGGTATCCTACACATGTTGCTATGGCCAAGAGACCACTCACCCAGCGTCGAAAAGGCAATGACGGCGTAGAGCTTGAGCATTGATTTGGCCCACATCGACGTGTTGTCTTTGGCGAGCGCGTCGGCCAGAGCAACGTTGAACACCTCCCGGTCTGGCCAGCGGTGGATCGACATTGGCATTGCTGGTGTGTTGAGCCAGCTCCGGCTTTCTTCCGTTCGTTCATTGTAAGGGAGAGCGTGTATCAGGTATCAGGGCAATCTGATCAAGAAGATGTTGAGGACGACGCCGTCGGCGATACGGTGATTCAAAGTCAATGGCAGAAGTCTGGCCTCACCCAGCTATTATATATTTCTGTTTTCATCCTCTCATTCCTCGCTCCCCTGTCCCTCTATTACCATGCCATGATGTATTTTCGTTTGTGAATTTTTGGCCAGCAGCGGGGATTCTACCGCGGGGAAAGAAGATACCAGGCCGTGCTGGTCCGTTCCCAAAATGGAAAAGCGAGTGCAGCGTAACATGACGTGTATGGTTTGTGGGGAGAATCATGGGGACAACATGGAGAGGATAATGGGGATGGTCATGGGAGCGGTGCGATCGCCGTTGCCGCTATCCGCCGTTGTCGTCCAGCCTTGGCGAACCCGGCCTTGGCCCCGCGTCGGTACTAAACTGAATTCAACACGGAGGCAGAAAAAGCACCTTGGGGGAGGGGAATTGCAACGATCCCTGGCTTTTGGCCCCCAGACTGTGCGGGTTGTCAGTGTTCAATCACACCTCAACTACACCGTTTTCGGCCGCTCCGTCTTGCCCGTGCGGATTTGGACAGCATCCCAACCATCGATCCGCGGCTAGAACTGTACGACCAGACAATGTGAAGAATAGCAACGACCAGAGAAGAAATGCAACAAAGACAAGAATGAAGAAGAAAAAGGCCCACCCATGCCAGTCCTGGCGACTAAATCACGTCTCTGTCAGCCCTGCCCTCTATTTGTCCCGTATCCGAGTGGCTATTCGGCCGGGGCCGATATGCTTCGATTGTCTCGCCTGGGTGTGGATAAATTACTCAAATTATAACAGCAGTGACTGCCGCTCAACATTCAGCTATTGTCGTTGCATTGCCAGCCAACAGCAATGCCGGACATCGACAACTGCAACCTGGCTGTGGCATCGAAAGCGCCGCTTTGGCCGGGGTGGGAGGGCATCAACACCATTTTTTCCTTGTAAGTCCCGGGACACCGCGCCGCCATTGTGAGCAGTGGTCAAGTCAATACAACACCAAGCCCATGCTAACATATGCCTGCTCAGCGGGACTCGTACACAACGACTGGCTTTTGTGGCCGCCCAGGGTCCCCAGCCAGATGCCAACCCATCCCTTGGGCACTCTCAACATCAGTGGCAGACCTCGTCTAATGGACCAAACTGGATCTGCTACTTGACAACCGACTGCAACGAGGCTCCCATCAAGACGTATAACCTGGCTTGTGGTGGTGCTACTGTGGCCAGCCGGCTGATCCACCGCTTCAACCCCAAGGTGCTCAGCCTGGAGCAGCAGGTCGAAGACGTCTTCCTGCCACTGTATCCAGCCGGGAATCGGTGGCAGCCGTCGTCGACCTTGTTTGCCTTGTTCCTTGGCATCAACGACGTCGGGCTGCTGTACACTGACCCACGAACCGTCGGTCTACGACGAATACCTTGCCACCTACGCCGACCTTGTCTTGCAGCTCTAACAACGTCGGTGCACGCAGCTTTCTCTTCCTCACCGTGCCTTCGGTGGACCGGTCTCCGTTGACGACGCGACAGGGCCCCGAAGCCTCGGCCAAGGAGAGTGTCCACATCCAGTATTGGAACGACGGCATCGCCCGCATGGCAGATCATCTCAGACAGAGGCCTGGCACGACTGTCTTTGTGTTCGACACACGCGCACCCTTCTCACGGGTCATGGACACCCAAGCTGCCTTTCCAGAAACCGCCGTCTACCGTGACACAACCAGCTTCTGCCCGGCATACGCGGGAGGCACCGACCAGCCAGACTTCAGCCACCCCGACTGGCCGCTCGCCGCCAACGAGTACCTGTGGCTCAACGATCTCCACCCGACGTACCCTGTCCACCAATTGTGGGCGAGACTCATCGCCGAGCAGTTGAAGACCGGGCGTAGTCTAATGTAGTCAATCTTACACGGTTTTGGTTGAGAATGAATAAACGAATAAAATGAATAGACATGAATTAATTCCCCTCTACGTTGAAACTACAGAAAATAAACGCCCTATAAAGTCCAGCTGTAGCCGCAATAGGAACTGATAACCTTGCGCTTTGACTGAAGTGTCTGTCAGTATATCAGCAATGCAATAGTCTTTGCCCTGTCACGGCCTAGACAATACACCTTTAGGCGCAAGTATAGTATTGAAGTGGACGGCATACCCTTGAAACGGAGCCGAACGACCAAGTTACCCCTTTTGACTGCACGATATGCGGCTGTTTCATAGCAGCTTTCTTCATCATACGGAGTACACCGATGCACTCACGGAACACGAAATACGAAACGAGTAGAAGCGAGTTACTGTAAACGGCAAAGGTGTGAAAGTCAACGCAGGAGCCAAGAAACAAATGATAAGTGAGGGCGAGTGGGGCTGAAAACGCTGGAGAGCTACCTTTCCCTCTTTTTCTTTCTCTCTCGTTTGTTTTGTCCTTTTGCGTGCTAACAGGCACTCGCATTGAATGGTCTGGACCCTTGGATCTTCCTCGCCCGAAACCTTGGAGACTGGCGGCTGCTGGGTGTGGACTAGGAGAAAAAAAACAGGATCTGCGGCGAGACTAACGCAAAATGGTAGCTAAAAAACGTCCCATACAAGTCTTTTGAGGGAAAACAAGGCACTGCACCGGAATCACAATGCGGAAACTTGAGTTGCAGAATTATGTATACGGCGATTTTCGGGACATTAAAGAAATGTACTGGGCAAAATGCCGGAGCAAAAAGCAGCTCACAAGACAAGGGCTGGCAGAATCGACAGCCTCGCTGGCCATACCCGGATCTCGGCTCCGGACGAAACACTAGCCCGGCCACCGAGCGTGACATCCCGGAGTGCCGCAGGCTTGGGAAAGGGAGCGAGAGCCGCCGTAGCAGATCTGCAGCGTGAATCCACAGCCCGCTATTGGCGGAGGGAGTAGCTCGGTGATAGTCAGATTTCGTCCGTCTTGCCGTTCTTGTTCTTATTAGCTGAACAAGTCAGGCGAGAACAAGAACAGGAAAAGAACAATGCCAAGGCGCCTGTTCCAATATTGTGCAACCTGCACAGTTTAACTTATAATCAAACCAACATTCGCGTTCCCTATATTCCGCACACCCCAATCCCACTTTTATTTTCTTCGCTTGTATGTTCATCCTCTCGGCGCCGGCTGGTCTACCGTGCGCCGTTTTGCCCATGATTTTCCTCTAATATAGAAAGGACTGGTCCACAAAAACAGACTGATATTACCCTGAAAGCCCTACGAGGATATGAGCGTTCTCGCCGCCTCGAACCGTTCTGCCGTTCTACACGCCCTCACACCCTTTTTGACTTCCTCTTCTGCGCGGTACTTTCCTACCCATTTGCACACCAGGCCAAAAACAGCTCTTGCGGCACGGTCATAATTATCGTCTTATTCAGTGGTCACGCCCCCTAACCTCCTGCTCTTGCTCCTGGCTTTTTACTCAATGAGCCAATGTAGAGCTCGACATCAGCAGGTCCTTTCTCCACAGTAGGCCATGATGCGCCGATTTCATTATAGATGGCCTTGGAGGGAGGAGCCCAAAGGCCGAGACAGAGTGATCGGTTATTGCATTCGGCTACGGCCACTCTCACTTTGATCTGCAAATCTATACAGAGTACAGAGAAGATACGTGCACGTAGAAGAATAATGTCCATGCACACGAGAGCTCGGCCCCTTTCCGATAGCACAAAAAAAAAGGAAAACGGATGGAGCACAAAATTTGTGGGATGCATGCCAATGTACACGTAGAAGTAAGATACAGACGGGTTGATACGAACATCTCCGCGGGCCCAACCGCTTGTACGCAAACTTTGATGTCAAGCCCCGTTTATTGTGTTTTATTGTTTTACGTTTTGCATGGTTTTGGCTCCTTGCTTTTCTATATCAACTTGGCAGATACAAGCAGCAACTGGAGTGACGATACTGGTCCTTGGCACAAACATTGTGAAAAGGACCGACACACAGTCACTTTATCTGTCAGAAGCTTTGTGGTATTTTTGCTCACTGCTGTCACTGTAGCTCAAGCAGGAAAAATACCACAGAATGACAGGCGCCGGGGCTTAGTCTCCGCATACAGAAGTCTGGTATATTGATCGCCATCTCGCTGTCTCGCTGTCACTGTCGCGCTGTCCAACAAGCCAACCTCTTCTTCCGTAGCGCCGATCTGACACTATCTGAGCGGCTGTCGAGAAATACCACTTGCAAAGATTGTCCCCCAAGCAGTGCCAGTCTTGCCGGTCTTGCCCTGTACTTGTACAGTACCGCCATCACCGCCAAGATGCATGCAATCTCCCGCCAGTCCAGCGCCTGGTCAGTATCTGCTCTCGCTTCCTCGGCAATACAATGTGTCCGTTGTGTTGTTGTGTGATCTTCATCTCCCTTTGTTCCCAAAGAAGCGCCGACGCAAAGCTCAGAGGGAGCAGGGGATGCTCCATCAACGAGCGAAAAAGCACCAAGCAGCGATGTGGAGAGGCGTATGTAAGAGCCCTGCCGGTTTGCCGATGCTCAAGAGCTTGCGAGCCTGCTCTCTTGTTTATGCACGAATGGTGCGAGGGGGGCAAAATAATCAAATAAATGTAAATATAAAAAAGCAAGGCGATGCACAGCTAAGCGTCCAAGCCCGCGACTTGCAAATCGTTAAGCCCCTTGCGGACAAGGGACCCATGGTGGAGAAGGCTGGGGAGGGGCGTGTGCAGCTTATTCTGTGTCGTCCTTGCTCTGTTGCAGCAAGGGGGCTGCTCAGCTGATATCGAGTGTTTGCATCGAACCATTGTCAAACAGATGAGCGCGTTCGTGATCTTACCGTCCAGCCCCCCCCTCCTATTCATTTTCCACAGGTGGAGAAGTATCGTTCCAGCCAAGCAAAAGCTAAGAGGCCGAGGCTGAGGGGGTATATGTAAATCCTGAGACAGGGCATCTCTCGACACCTGCGTACTTTTGCGTACACCATCTCTGACTTTGGCTGCTGTGACTGCTGGGTATAACGCCTCCGGGATGTTCGAGTATCAGTTAATCCAGATAGGCAAATGAGACTGCACGAGAGCTCACACGCCCCTCCAAGACGGGCGGCGGCGGAAAATCTGGCGTCAGCCGGCGTCGACTGGTGTCCACCCTTTTTGAGCAAGCGTTGAAGATGTACTGGTACATGTTGCAAACCCATGCATGCCAGTGGACGTGGGCGTGAACGTATTGACCGGGGATCGCGAGTGGGTTCGCCAGTTTCTTCCCTATGCTGTTGTATACCACGGTCCATACGTATCCCCAAAATGCACTTTGCTCAAGACGGACGTCTGACACAGGAAGAAACAGGAATGATGAATATGGAAAAAAAAATATAAAAAGCGTATATCAAAATATTTTTTTTCTATTTGTTTCTTGGCGAAGCTGGCAGCTTGGCACTGCGCTGTCAGAGGAGTCCCCGACATCCGCGTCAAGGCCAGGCTCAGCATTAATAGTGGCCACTATTTTTTCTTGACTTGTTTCGGTCCTGGTTGTTCCGGTTGCGCTGATAAGGGCCCCAGCCAGACTCGCCGTTCCGCCCGGTGGTGTGGTGTTGTTATTCCGATCCCGTCTCGAGGTCCGTGATGCTGATTCTGATTTCGGCTGTTGTTGTTCTGGTTGTTGCCATTGCCGTTGCCATTCTGCTGCTGCTGGCCACCTCCTCCGCCACCCCGGCCCGGCTCGGGTATAAGCTCTTCAACCTCGATTGTCTCTTCTGTATACTCCTCTTTGAAGTACTCGGCCACCTCAGTTTTCTCCTGCCGCAGCATCTCTGCATCAAACAAGAAACGCATCGTCTCGCCCTTCTTCATAGGATTGGGCCGCGTGGGCGGCAAGATGCCGCCAGTGCCCGTGCCACCAAGAAGCGACCTGTCGTGGCTGGCGAGGTGGCTGACCCGGGCGTGAGCAGGATGCCGCTGCCATGCACGTCGTCCTCGTCGGGAGCACACATCTCGCAGTAGCTCGCGGTACGGTGCAGGCCCGGGTCGTCGGCAACCTCCTGGTTGATCTGAATCTTGATGTTTGATAAACGCGTCGAGGGGAAACCGCGCGCCCACCTGGGTGCTCTTTGCGAACTGGGTGTAGAGATCGAGCAGGTCCAGCAGCGTCTCGACGACGCACGCACGGCTGGAGTGGTAGTCGCTACTACTGCCACTGCCGCCGGCGGTTGTCGTGAGGTAGCGGACGCGGTCGAAGTGCGTGCCGCGGATACGCGCTGTCAGCTCAATGATGGCAATGGCCATAGTAAAGGACGTCTGCTTGATGGGAGCAAAGTCTTGTACATTGTCAATGGACATGGGTAGGCAACGGCGAGAAAGTCGCGGGCATCGTCGCTCGGGATCAGCGCCCGGATGAGCTTGACCAGTAGCTTCTGCGGGTGCCGCGCGCGGAAGTCGAAGCCGACCGTCTGCAGGATAAGCCGGTCCAGGCCGATAGTAACGGTGGACTGGCGGTCGAATATCTGGTCAGGTCAGTAACGTGGCGGCCAGAAGGAAATAAAGAAGACCAAAAGAGCAGGAGAGCTCACTCACCTTGTCATCGGGCGTCGTTGGCTTGTCCGGGTTCTTGATGTTGTGGGCAGCACACAGCACCTCCCTGGACTTTTTTATTGTGTCCTCCACCTTGCAGGCCACAAACAGGGCGGACAGGGCGGCGTCCTGGTAGTTGTACTCGGCGTCTCGGAAGTTGAGGCGGAACTTGTGGTAGTAGGTGCAGGCGGTCGCAAACGTCTTAACGGGCAACCGCAGCGCCTGGCGCACGCTGTCGATGAGCTGCACGCCCTGCAGACGATAGCTATCCTCGCGCGTGGGTCGCAGCCAATCTCGCGCTGCATGTGCCGCAGCTGGTGCTCGAGCGTGTACTGGCTGCCGATGCCAACGAAGCCCGGACGGGACCCTTGACGGGCGGGTGTGGTTCGGTAGTAATGACGGGCTTTGATGGCGCTGCCGTAGCATTGTTTCCACCTCCGCTATTATGGCTCCCTCCTCCTTGCCGGAAGCCACCTCCTCCACCGTGTCTCGGGCCGCGTCGGCCCATGGTCGGGGTTGTGTGAAGGATGCTCTTGGCGAGGCCGATGTCGATGTCTTGACAGCCCCCGTGCGCGTCGAGAGGAGTGGTCCTGCGTGGCACAGATCGAGGCCGCAACGCCTCTCGCCTCCAATAGCAGATGCTTCACTATTCGTATGCTGTCTATGGGATTGATTTTCGTCGGTGGTCTAGTCTGTGGTCTCGTCGGCAGATCGCTGCGATGATGCGCCGTGCGACGGCAGTCGTTGGAAGCCGCCTCGGCGCAGTCGAGACGGGGTGGGTATGGATGGTGATGAGAGGACTGGAATATGTTTGTAGTCAGGAGAGGAGAAAAAGCTATTGTCTCAGTCGAGTAGGTGCGAGGTTGTTGGTCTGGGTCGCGGTTGCCCGTGTCGTTCGTCGCCGTGCTGCTTCGATGGAAGGTGGCAGCCGCGTCACGGTCGCGGCTTCCCCATCCGTCCCGGCTATCTTTTTTTCTGCCGCTGTGTAAATTAGGCGGTCAGAGCCCCGTTCCATCAAGGCTATCAGTGTTGGCGCCCGTGGCTGTGCCTGGTGCGGGGAACATCGCTTACACTTTCCCATCCATACGGAGCATCAATGACACGCCTAGCACGACAGCCGCTAAAACCTGCAGCCAAAGGCAATTTACAGCACAGAAGGCGCTGTAGCGTTTAGTTCTCCGTGCATCAGCTGTCTTTCGGTTGCATCACTTCCTTTCACGATAGATACGAAGCTGGACCTGAGATATAGTGTACAATGTATTTCAGCGTCTCATTTCTCTCAACCCTTTCTCTCACAACATACGGCGTCGTTGATCACCAGTACCAGCTCATTCACTCCGGTCAGTTGGCCTTAGTGGACATCCCTTCTGTATTCAGCATTTAGCGCTACTGCCACAGCTTCCCCCGCCATTGTCGGCTCCTTTTCCAACGTCTCGCCTGGCCAGGCCACTAAGTGTTAGGCAGCCGACCCGCCTTGTGACGTCAAATAGCCGACCGACCGTCAACACGCGCCAATTCAGTGGCCTGCCATTGTTGCACCAAAACAAGTGCATCGTCATCCCCGGAGGCTCTCAAGGAAACGGCAAACAGACACGTACACTCCCCAAGGGCCCCGACGTCGTCATTACGCGCTCGTGGCATACTGCAATCCCTCTGACTATCTCTTCGGACTACTCTGCCGCCGGCTGCCTCCTTCAATTACAGCAATTATTACAGCCTCACTTGGCTTTTTTTCTTCTCACGACGTTCACATCGACAATAAACCGCCAGCGTCACAAGACAACATCATGGCGAGCTCTTCCACACAAGGCACGCAATCTGGGCTGCCCCGGTCAGAACATGCAACAGGCCATGCAGCGGTACCACCAACGCCGACAACGCTCAGTGCGCCGCAGCTGCACGCCTTTTTGACATTCTCACGCACCACGAGACATACCGCGAGATCCAAGACTTTCGAGACCCTGACACGATTCTATGGCTACGGCACGCCCTTTGTCGAGCGGCGGCCATCGACAGCCTTAGGCAAAGATGGAAAAGAGGACTCACCGGCGCGCGGCACATATGCCGCGCAGTCGACCGCCCCGATCCTGCCACATGCTGTTCAACCGGACCGTCATGACGCTGCCACCGGCTAAGACGCTGCCCCGTGCATTCTGGCACACGCGCATCCAGGGCATGGTTGCCCAGCTAGCCGAAGCAGAGCTGTCCGAGAGCTATGACCAGGGCGCCATGGGCACACGCAAAATGCTGGCGACGGCATCGTCGGCCCTGATCGAGTCGCTGGGAGAGGCGCCTTGGGAGGGTATCCGCGGCGCGAAGGGCTGAACAGACCGAGAAACAAGAGCACCAGAAGCTGGCCGACCGCACGTACAACACGACAAATGCGGCCGACTTTGCGCGGGCGTGGGACGACGTGCTGCGCGCCATGGTGTACGACAACCTCGTCGACGAGCTATTTGCGTACTGCGCCGAGCACGAAAAGGACAGCATCGAGGGCCACTCGCCGGCGGTGCGGGCGGCGGCCGACTACATTGTGGTACACATTGCCGAGTTCCTGCACTCGGTCTTTGTGCGGTCGCCCAACGGCCGCTACCTGACCAAGCTCGTGGAGAGCGTGCAGCAGCTCATCCCCTACACGCTGGTGCGCCAGACGCTGCGGGTGAGCAACGCGGCGTCCATGATCAACGGCATGATGAAGCTGCTGCTGGCCAAGCTCAGCGTCGGCGGCTGACCAACTGGATCGGCCTGACGTCGACGGCCGACGACGGTATGAACCTGCTGCAGCGCATCATGTCGCTGGTGCTGTCGTACGACGCGTCCTCGTTCAAAAAGGCGGCCGAGAAGGTCGAAAAGGACAAGGCTGTGTCCCACCCGCAGAAAAAGGCACAGCTGGCCGCGCTGCGTGAACACCTAGCAAGGCCACGGGCATACCACGAGGCCGTCCGGCGCGAGAGTGCAACCCCCACCGACGCCGGCAAGACCAGCAGCCAGCACAAGTCCTTGGTCGTGGCCATTCTCGAGTCCGTCGATCCCAGTCTCCTGACGCCGGCCCTGACCGACGCGCAGCATACACAGCTCACGCAGTACTACGCGGCACTGCTCTCGGTGCACGACCGCCGCGAGATTACCAATGTGTTTTTGCCGGCAGAGCCCGGACCTGTTCACGCAGGCGCTCAAGACGGCGTGGCGGCCTTTGACCCGACCATCCGCGGTATCCACGACAAGATCGATCTCAAGGAGCACGTCACCGACATTGAGGGCTTCATCAACGAGTTCATCGAGGTCAGCAAGGCGTGAGGCCGTCCACCAGCACGTCGAAACGGAACGGCGACGAACGCATTCTGCCAACGGTCAAGGACTATGTCGAGCTGCTGCGGCGCAACCGGCACCTGCTGTACAAGTGGCTCCACCGGGTGGCGCACGACACGCCCGACATCCGGGAGATGTTCCGGGGCTGGGCCGTCGAGACAATCAAACTGTTCCGCGGGCCGGATGACGGCCAAGGCGAGGCCATGACGGTGACACAAGACACAGCTCTGGCCTCTGGTGAATCTCGTCTCCATGGCGGTGCTGGCACCATGAGCCGCGATCTGGACGCCATCTTTGGACGACTGTCCCCCGATGCACAGGCCAGGATGCTTTCCCAGCTCGACGAGCACGTGGCCTACCTCTGGGCCCTCGACGAGGCAGCGTCTCAACAACGACAAGCGCTGCTAGACAAGATCAATGCACCGGCATGCGACGACGATAGCCAGGCCAGCAGTACAAATAGTACACCCACAGCAACAAAACAAGCACCCTGCTCTGGCAGGTTTATTGTACGCTGGCAGGAGCTCCTGGACGACACGCTCATTGGCCCGGCCACCGCCGAAGGACCACTGCGCCGTGGACGCGACGTGGCGCACGTGGCCACACAGGGCAAGACAAGTGCAGCCAACGCAGCCATAAGCAACAGTGGTGTTGGTGGTGGTGGCAGTCCAGCCCACAAGCTGCACAGTTGGAAGTACACCGGCTTATTCAGTGGAATCTCGAGCACACCAAACAGCCGCAGCACATCGCCAGAACGCATCACGACACCGCCCGACGCCTCTGGGGCTGGACGACCCAACGTTGGACCCCGGCCGCCCAACGTCGAGCCTGTTGTGGATGAGCTGGGCAAGGACTTCCGGCAGCTCCTGGTAGAGCGGTCCGCCAAGCATATGATGACACTGGACGACGGTGCTTGAATTTCGAGGGACAGGGTACGGCATATTGGAACCACAATGTACGTACGACGTATTACGACGCAGGACATGTATGATTATTATGACAATGGGTTGGCACAGATGCGTCAACATTTAGCATTTGCTTTTCACGTCTCTAGCACACGAGCAAATAAAAAGTACTTCATCACAGTTGTTTTCTTTTTCTCTTTTTCTCTCTCTAAAAAAACCTAGTTTCGTTTTCGTTAGAAACCCTGAGATGCACGCCACTGGGCCTCCCACCTCGGGAAGAAGGGGCTCTCGTCCAGCGTCCGCGGCTCCCAGTCCGGTGGCACCACGCCCGACGCCACCTGCTCGTCGGCCCACGCCTTGAGGACGGGCATGACCGCCTCCGGGAATGAGGCATGCACTTGCCCGGCGTGATCAGCCGTGGATCGCCTTCTTCGAGGACATGGTGCAGCAGCCCGGGAACAAACGGCTCGGTGCGCAGCTGCGTCAGCGGTGTAAAGGTCGCCTTGAAGTTGAACACAATGGCGCCCGTCAGCGGCAGCCGCGCAGTGTTTGCCAGTCGCAGCGGAGGTGCAGCTCATCCACGCCGCTCAAGTCGCCCACGCCGCCCCACTCTGGCCTTGTCGACGCGCCCGCCTTCGTCTGGCACGAACAGCGGCTGCCCCTGCTCGATACTCCAGGAGCCGCGCTGGATGGGCTGGTCGGTCGGCAGCCGCGCAAAGTAGCGGTCCATGCTGCGGGCCATCTTGACGGCGTAATCGGTGACCGCCACATGGATCTCGCGCAGGGGCTTGCCCCGGTGCTGGCCAGTGTGCCAGCCGACGGACGAGTAGACCATGGCGGCGCGCAGGCGGTAGCGGCCGTCGGCGGGGTCGCGCTGGACAATAGCAAAGTCCTCGGGATGTTGGCAAACAGAGTCTGGAGTGACGTGCGTCCGTCGCTCATGTTGTCACTCAACAGAGTCCTCGTCTGGAGGACGCGGTTGACAAAGACGAGGCGGCTCGGCCCGTCTCCCGCGTCTTCCTCAACCAGAAAAGCACGCGGGGTAGCGGAGGCAGACAAACTGCAGAGCCATCTCGAGCAGCTCGCGACATGCTAACGCCGTGAGCGAGTCTGGCTCGGCAAACAAGATCTTGTCCCCGTGCTCCGCGAGAAGAGCACGGCGTGCAGCCCAGGCAGGCTTTGTAGCCGTGCTCCAGCTCGATCCAGTAGTCAGGCTCGAGCTTCATCAGGGCTGTGTGGTGCGGCACGTGTGTTATATTAGCAAGTAAGGCCCGATGCGTGTGTCAAAGTCGCAGCCACAGCGTACACATGTGTTGGTGATATCGCCACCGAAAGGGCCGGAAAGGACGGAAGCAGGCCCGGTCCAGTGAAGCTCCCAGCCGGCCATGGCTTTGGATGAGGCACGCCACTGAGCACTGCGTAGTCGGGGAACGTGCCAACGAGACTGCGCAGTTCCGACTCGGTGATCCCTGTTGGCGAGACATGAGCTGCCGGCCCTTTTTTTGTATGTGTTTTCAGAAAATGAACCCGGCAGAGCATGGCGTCGTGACGGGGGGGAAAGAGCCACGACATCGTCAGGATCTGCTGGTCTGCTTTGTATCGTTGGTAGAACAGGCCCGAAAGGTTTCGTTCCTAAGAAAATCACTGCAGCAAGTGAGAATAAAATCAAGAAATCGATTTGGAAACAGGATAGGAAAGGTCAAGCAAAACGGCGAGACTCTCATCATTGGCCGTGCCATCTTCAGTATCAGACTTGGTTTCCATGGCGGTCTTTGCTCGTCGGGCTTCAAAAAAGTTGTCGAGAACACCAGACACGTCTTAAATAAAACAGCAGGCCTGTCCAGCTTTCATTTGTACGTATTTGTTCGCCGGACAGCACATCCTTTTTGTCGTTCCGCAGATAAGCTGCAGCCATTACCGTCCACACCAGAAATCGGCAGTTTCTGGCCAGCAGGAGAAGGAAGAGGAGAACGTCCAGCCTTTGTATGGGCAAAACTACGAATTTTTGCTCTCGAGAAACTCGAAAGCTCAGAGGATAAAACCTCGAAGAATCAAACCTCCACACACCCATCAGAGTCAAATCACAGCCGGCCATCACGAGCAGCCGTGACTGGATCCAGCCTACGGATAGTATCTCGAGCTCATGGCCAAACACAAGTTTGTGTATGCAGAACACTGTAGGCCTTGGCCAGATAAGTGCACGTATGTCGTGAAGTCGTATTTCTAGCTGGTTTTGAACGGTTAAAGGTTTCTCCTACTTTACGGTACTTGGCTGCAAAGGCAATGCACCATCCAGATTTTGGCGTTGAAAATCTGTGAGACGTACATGTACGTGCTCCACAGAATTGATCACAGCCTCAACTAACATTGGAACAGGCCCCGTGAAAAGAAATCGAACTTTGTATCCTCGCCCTCGATTGCAGAATCGAGATATTCCTATTACAAGCATCACCTCATTGTCAGACCCGATGTATAAGGATCTCAGATTTAACCATCCCGTAGTCAACGCTGTAAAGAAAAGTACCGCAACGAAATTAGGCAGAGCCTCGAAGAGATGTCGAAGAAAACAGTACTTCACCCTTTGTAAGTTAACAATCTCAAGCACCAATAGAACGCAAGAGAAGAAAACATGTTATTTGGAGATGCCATTTCGCTGTCCGCTCGCTCGTTCGACTAGCACACTAAATCGAAGGTTTCAAACAATGTTTTTCGGAAAGCAGCCGACTCGTTCCATTATAGAACAACTGTCATTTCCCTTTTCTCCTTTATTCTGTCCTTCACCAACTAACTTTGTGCCTTACTTGCTGGTGAGAATTCACATGCTTTCCACAGTCCGAGTCTGTGACGTCATTTATGGCGCTTTCTTCCTTAACAAAGCCAGGATAGGGGACCGAAAGCAACCCAGCCTCCCTGGCCGTTCTTCCAGAGCCGTACACCTCGCTACGGAGTGTACCTTCCATCATCTTATTGCCTTTAGCTCCCCCTGTTTGTCGCTTGTGTACTCCTCATTTCTAGTCCCCTCCTTTAGCACGGCGCTGAGCAACTCACCTTAATGTCGATTGAGCTTTCCCTGCCATTCAGTTGCCCGCTTTTCTGAACTGCTCCCTCGACTCTGCTCGACTCTGTTTTTTTTCTTCGCACTCTCCTCGACTCTGGCTTCGAGAAAAAATCACTCTGCTTCGTCTACCTCTTGCTTCGGACTCTCTCTCGACTCTGCTTTGGGACAATCATGGCTTCGACTCCTCTTTCATTCATCCCCCACACACGGCAGCAGACCATGGCCGTTCAGCGAAGAAGGCCTCTCGCTCAACCCGCATCACAGTGCTCGGCTTTCCAAGCTTGTGGCAGGGCGCTGTCGACCGCCCTCTTTGTCGCCCAATGCACCCGATCCGAGCAAGAAACTCCGCCGGGCCCAAGGTGGCCATCATCGGCGCCGGCATCACGGGCATCAACGTCGGCAGCCCACTGCGTCGGCCACGGCTTCGATGTCGTGCTGTTCGAGGCCGGCGGCGAGGGACCACCTAGGCGGCATTTGGAGCCAGGTCAACGACACCTCGGGCCTGCAGATCTCACATCGGCCATTGTACCGCTTCCACCCGTCGGTCAAGTGGTTCGCGGGGGTATCCGAACCGCGCAGAGATCCTGGACCAGGTAAAGCAGCTGTGGGAGCGCTTACCGGCTGCAGTCGCACACACGGTACAATGTCAGCGTCGACCGCGTGTACCAGGACAACGGCGGGCGGTGGATCGTCAACGACCCGTCCAACGGCCGCTTCGAGGGCGTGATTGCGGCCGTTGGAACCTGCGGGCGAGCCCAAGAAGCCGCACATTTGAGGCCATGGAGAAGTTACAAGGGCGACATCTACCACTCGAGCGAGCTGTCAGGGTGAGCTTTGTGTCTCCTCTTTGTTTTTGTCCCTTGGAAACTAGAGTTTTGGGCGCCGCTGACATTGACAGAAAATCCGCCAAGGGCAAGCGTATTGCCATTATCGGGGCGTGCCCAGTGCCGTCGAGGCTCTTGAATTTGCCGACAAGACGGCGCCGAGAAGACGTTTGTGCTCGCCCGCAGCGAGAATGGATCATCCCGCGCAACTTTATCGTCAACGTGCTGCTGTCGCTGAACATCTTTGGCAAGAAACCGTCTTCTCATGGATCCCGAGACACTGCTGCGCACGTTCTTTTACCGCGAGACCTGGCCAAATTGCACCGCCCAAGAAGCAGGCCTGTTTATGGACACCGCCATGGTCAACTCGGACGTGCTCGAGAAGCTGCGTGACGGCCGCGCCGAGTGGGTGCGCTGTGACATTGAGCATTTTTGACGCGGACGGCGTCGTGGTCAACCGCCGCGGCCAGGGCGTGCCAAGGGCGGGCCGGGCCACCGCGAGACCATTGACGTCGACATGGTGGTGCTCGCCACGGCTTCAAGCGCCCGCCGCTGTCGTTCCTGCCAAGGACTGCTTCCAGGAGCCCTACGAGCCGCCAAACTGGTACCTGCAGACCTTTCCGCCGCAGCATCCTTCGATCTCGGCCATCAACTGGTAAGTTTTTTGTTTTGTTTTCTTTGTCTCCCCCCCCTTACGTACAGCCACTGACCTCTCAGCACCTACCTCTCGGCGATTGGCACTGTCGGCAACTGGCACATTGGCATTCTACACCCGCCATCCTGCTTCATGTTCCTCATCGACCCTCTGGCCCGGCCCTCGCCTTTTTGGGATGGAGCGCTGGATCGACATGACCCGTTTCCTCAAGCAGTTGGTCGCCCACCAAGGCCTTTGACTTTTTCCACGTACCTCGAGCTGCTCTGGTGGTTTGCGTTCTGCGTCGCCTTCAACCCCTTCCGCTGGAAGTGGGCCATCTTTGTCTTTTTCGGCATCGGCATCGGCCCTGCCGAAACGCCGCCGTTGAGTTTTGAGGACGGGCCTGCGGGGAAAAAGCGGGCCTCATCAAAGACAGGAGGACGGCGGGCCGCGACGAGGGCCACAGTTTTTAGATGTGTAGCAGGCGGGAGTAGATAATGAAAGCTCGGTGCAGGACATGTCGAGGACATGAAAGGAGCGACATCCGTTTTAATTGCGAGGAAAGACAACCACGAGGCCATAGATTTTGCCTTGTCTCTTTCGGCATACTAGAATCTAGAGCAAAGAAGTAGAATGGCTTTGTGAACGCACATTCCACTCAGGAAGGGAGCATGAGACTCATGCTACGCTCCACTTTAAGGGCTGTGCACAAGCGAAATTGGGACATTCCCCAGCTTCCAGCCAGAACTCAAACGGGATGCAAACACGACCCCTTTCCATCCATCGTGCCTTCCGCACTTGGTCCTCCTGGATTATCGGCTTTCTCGCATCCCGGCGGGGCCTTTCCATTAAAATTCTTGTCGATTTTCTTAGGGGGAAACAGAAATCCAACCCTCGCTTCAATTCTTCGTTTCTTCTGTTCTTCGGTTTTGGTACCCACGCATCGCCTACCACCCGCAACAGACCTGCGACAAGCAACCGAGCCCAACAAATAAACTGCAGCTTGGCCGCCCGCATCACCGAGCTTCACCATGCGGCGTCCAGGCACCATCCACAAATATCGTCCCCCCTACGACTGCTCGCCACAGGACATTTTTACATTTGGGTACACACACAATCCCCTATATCTTGCCATCGGTGTGTCGCACCTCGTGGTCCGGCGGATTCGAGCGCTTGGTCAACATAAACGACAGGCATGAGGTCCTTGTCTACACGGACGGCTCCTGCCCAGGCAATGGCCAAGACTATGCCCGAGCCGGTTGCGGGCGTTGCATATCGCCGCGATACGATTCGGCGCGGCAGCAGGAGCATTTCTGTGTATGCCGGCTTGAGCTTTGCCGTCGAGCGGTACGGGCCCCAGGGTGTCCTTGTTACAGCCCAACGAGCAACCGCGCAGATCTGCGGGCAGTCCTGGCGGCGCTGCAGTGCCTCGACTGGCAATACGAAAACGTCGCGGTCCATCGTCATCGCCACAGACTCGACGTACGTCATCTACGGATGCACGTCCTGGCTGCCCTGGTGGCTCGACAACGACTGGAATCTTTATAGCGGCAGGCCGGCCAAGAACCAGGATCTGTTGGGGAGAAATTGTCAAGGAGATGAAGGGCAATCACCAACAACGGCGTGGACATCAAATTCTCGGCACATCCCGATTGAATGGAACATGGCCAATGGGCCCACTCCTTGCCAAGGATGGTGCGTGGAAGCAACAGGCCCGGTACTTCCGGCCGCGATTCGGCAATGCAATCGCTGATAGATGTGTGTCCTTTCCTTTGTTCGTTATTTCAATCTTTTTTACCCTTTTTACCTTTCTACCTTTTAATTCCTTCGAAAATAAATCGCGACAGGAAGAGGGAGTGGGCAGGATCTGCCTCTGTTAGAGACGAGTAAAACAATGCAAACCTAATATTAATAGTTATCTATTGTCGTAGACGTAAACAAAGAACAAAAGTCCCACACATCCCGCAATCTCAGGAGAGCTCTTCCTCCAGCGATCTTTAGCGTGACGTCATTAAACCAAATTTTACTAGGTCCCAATGAAAAACATGTGAAAGCTTCCAACAGGCTTTTCACTTTTTCAAGAAAAAAAAAGGACCTTGTTTGCGTTTTTTCGCCCAGCTTTTTTTTTCTCTTTTTTAGTTTGCAACTGCATTCCATATTTGTAAATCAACCACAACCATGGAGTTACCCAGGTAGGTCTACGGTCCCTTGCCCAATCGACTACAGCCTTTTGAATGCCCTAACACGAAGCAGCACAAGAGATCAAGGAGGTCATTACGACTCTGTGCACCAAGCCCTACGCCGAGCAGCAGGCGGCTATTCGCCGTATTACCTCCCGATGCCGAGTTTGTGCACCGCTTGTGCCGCGTGCCCGGCTTTGGCCGGAAAGACGCAGGCCAAGACGCCGACAGCTCGCACGGTCACTCGCGCCGCATCATCGCCGCCATCTTCCGCTGGTACAAGATCCTGAGCCCGCACATTACGCTCGGCGGTCGAGTCTGTGGCTTGGGATGCTGGGCCCGCCCCACAAGCTCTTTGGTGGCCATGCACCAGCGGTTCGCCCATCTGGTTTTCGTGCCTCTGTACGCCGTCGACGGGTCCGCCCTCGTCGTGGGAGCTGCAGCTCGAGACCCCACGTGGACGGCCATGGCCACGACAACAACAGCTTATGCGGCGGTGGCAGCCGCCCATCTTGCGTGCCAACTATCGGCATGGGTGATCATAGCAACAATTGACACCGCCACCACCAACACTGCAGCCAACACCGGCCGCGGCCGTCTCGTCAGCAGCGTGCCCAACGTCCCCGGCACGTCGCCCAACCGCCACGGACGCGGTGGGTTACTACATCCGGCGCCAGCGAGGACCTACTACAGAATCAACGAGGTGCTCAAGTTCTTTATGCTGGGCTTTGGTGCGTGGCCTGTGGATGTTGAACGCAGCTGTTTACGACGGCACTGTGTGTTTAGGCGGCACTGGTTGTCGTTTGGACACCCGGGTCTCGGGCGGCTCGTCCTGGGCACAAAAAAAAGAAAGGTCTGTTTCGGGGAAGAAAGTAGACGAGGTGTGAGGCGTCAAGAGGTTTCAAACATTATCCGAGCAGCCGTCCGAGCCCAGCCCAGTCTGGGACAGTTCCTTGCCTCTCTGGTGTGTTCTTTCCCCTGAAGTTTAATCTATCTCAGAAGCTACGGGCAGTGGGTGTGGTACGGGCTTTGCATCCTTGAGCGCTTTTGGCGTGTTGCCTGCTTTACTTTGGGGATGCACCGGCCACTCGCATCAGGCAAGCCAGTTATAGGTAGGAAAGTCATAATACAAGGAAAGGCATGCCCCCGCATTCTCAATACCTGGACGGGGTGTGTTTCTGTCCAGCCCGTGGTTTTCCACGGCAGTCGTTTTAAAGGGTATTCCAAGTTGCATTTCAATAGAGCCCACCGGTGCAGATTTCATAAAAGACACACATAGGATATGTGCAGGTTGAGGAAACAGACAGCTGCAATGATGAAAAGGGGGTCAAAAGAGAGCATTGGGGGCTTTTATAGAAGGCGGGTGGAAGCTCCTGTTCGAATAGATGTTCGTGAAAGCGAAACCCGTAAATTTTGTCTTGTTTTTTTCTTTTTGTAAATTATCAACAGCCAGCTGGAAGCACTGTTTATTGTTGCGATGGCAGGTTCGTGGGCCGAAACAGAGCTGTTGCGTTGTTTAATCTCTTGTTCGCCAGCAGAGAAAAAAACTTGGAGTTGCCTTCAGAATTTGAAAAGACCTACAGAGTACCCTGTACTTAGTTAGTTCTGCGTCCACGGGCTGTTGACAACGGGCGGACTCTCTGCATTGTGTTGCCGGCACGCAGAGCCACGGGGCGTCGAGGCAGGGGGGCCATCCCTGAGCGCTCACGCGTGCATGAGGCGGCTCGGAGGGGATGTGCAGATGTGCCAGCCAGCACGCACAGCACAAAGAAGAAAGCGGTCCGTGTTGATGCAGATCCTTCCCGCACCTTTGGCCTTTTTTGTGCTGCGATTCTGCAAGACAGACAAAACAGCAACGCAAAGAGCGTCCCAAACTTTGGAACATGCAGATGCAGCTCTAGGGCGGAACAATGCACACAAGGAGGGGAAGAGGAAGAAACAAAAAAGATCCGAGGGCCGGATTCCAGCCACGAAACTGAACTGCCTTCCCGTCCTCTTTCTATCGGAGAATATGTCATGTCATTGAATAAGCATATTCTAGCGATGGACGATGCCCGGAGAACGTCGTATGCAATACAACCTCTCTCTCTCTCTCTGGCCGGCCGCAAGTTCCAAGCAATATACAACGCCGGTTCAGCACGCAACAAGGCCCTATTCTGCAGCCTCTGGGCATATCCTGTGTCAATAATTCCATCGACTCTGTCCCCAACCTTGTTCTTCAGTGTGGTTGGATCCTTGCTCGAGGCACCTCAGCGCGAGCATTGAGACCACCCTCCCTCCAATATGTGTCTTTGGCCGCGGGGAAAGGTCCGTGGCAGATGCTTACCTTGCCATTGCAGCCCTGTCGAGGCTACTCGCCGGGACAATGCACCGTCGCAAGCATGGACCTGCGTATGGGCCGACAGGGCCATGAGGCCGTCGGCTCTCTCTTTGATAGATAAGATTCACGACGCCTCTCCAAACATCCTTGACCCTTGTCCGTTTCTGCTCCCTCGTCTCGCTCTTCCCCGCCTCGCCTCACTCATACATATTTCACATCACCGCCCAGCCCCATTGGTCTTTTCATCCTCTTTTCCTTCTTTTCCTCTTTTCTGCCTTTCTGCCTTTTCACGTCGTGCGTCTTTCCGCCGAGCCAAATCATCTGCCTATTTCACAATGTCTTTCAACACAGCAGACGGCCGTGATGCCCCTCCACGGCCGCCTACGCCTACCTCAGCCACGACGACAAACGGCGGTCCACGCTCGTCTCCATCTGGTGCCTGACCGCGCTCTCGCTCGCCTTTCTCGCTACCCGTCTGCTGTGCAAGATCTGCACCCGCCGGCGGCTCTGGTGGGACGACCACGTCATGGTACTGTCCTGGGTCGTCCTCACGGTGTCCGTCGGCCTGTCGACGTGGTCCGTCACGCTCGGCGAGGGCCAGCATGTCTGGGACGTCGACCCGGCGCACTATGGCACCATTGGCATGCTCGGCAACCTGACGGGCACGTTTTCCATCCTCGGCGCCGTCTGGAGCAAGACGTCGTTTGCGCTGACGCTGCTGCGGCTGCTCTCCACGCCGCGCATTGCGCTGGATGCTGTGGCTCGCCATTGCCGGCATGAACGTCGCCATGGGCCTCAACGCCGTGTTCCTGTGGGTGCGCTGCCTGCCGCTGGTCAAGACGTGGGACCCGGCCGTGTCCGGCACCTGCTGGGCGCCCCAGGTGTACCCCATCTACGGCATCTTTGCGGCGGGCTACTCGGCCGTCATGGACTTTGTGCTGGCGCTGCTGCCGTGGAAGATTGTGTGGCTACTGCAGATGAAGCAGCAGGAGAAGCTGGGCGTGGCCATTGCCATGAGCCTGGGCGTCGTGGCGGGCGGCATGGCCATTGTCAAGACGTCGCAGATTCCGACGCTGTCCTCGGGCGACTTTACGTATGCATCGATCCCGCTGATTGTCTGGGGCGCCGCCGAGTCGGCCGTGACCATCATGGCTGCCTCTATCCCCGTCCTGCGCGTGCTGCTGCGGGATGCGCACCACCTGACGCTGCAGCGGTACATGGTGTCCACAGGCGCGAGCTATGCGCGGCACGGCGGTGGCGGTGTGAGTGGTGGTCGGGACAGTGAGGAGGTTGCCGAAAGAGGTCATGGACAGGACGAGACAGCAGCAGATGCAGTCCACATGGAACGGCAGATGAAGCGTCGAGGCGATGAGGAGCAGGGCCTCGAGGAGGACCAGCGGGCATTGCGGTCGGTGGGCAGTCAGCAGACGGTGCGAACAGTCCAGCACACGTCCAAGGAGTCGGACACATTCAGCATTCACGTTGCTCTCTGTGACGAGGCAAGTGAGTGAGGGACGAGGATGCACAAAATAAAATAATGAGGAATAAATAAATAAACAGGACAAGACAAGACAAAATAATGCGATGACCACAGGTGCTTGCAAAGTCTGGCCGTAGAGACCTCTCTGGATATAAGAGAACCCCTCTCAAATCAAACGAAACATGAACGGAACAATACTCAGCAGCATCCTCCTCATGATAGAGCATCACCCTCCCTCGCCCTGCCTCTCCCCTCACTCCTTCAGAGACTTGAGAATACCCTCGACGTTGGCAAACTTAAACTCCTCCAGCGTCTCCTTCCAGAGCACGTCAATGTTCTCCTTGCCCTTGTCCGTGTACGCAAAAAGGGCAAACGGCCGCACCTCCCAGTCCATGATGAAGCAGCCGTGCGACTCCTTGCCGCGCACCACGGCCGCGTCCACGTACGTCGAGCCGCCCACCGTCAGCCGCCGGCCCGTGATCGCCTTGGTAAGCCACACCACAAAGGCAATAATGTAGTCGCGGTCAGACACCTCGCGCTGAAGCGATGTGCCGCGGATGTAGCCCGGGTCGACCATGTTGAAGACGACGTCGTCGGACGAGACGTAGGGGAACAACTTGACAAAAAACAGCTGGCCCAGCAACTTCGAGGACCAGTAGCGCTCGACGCTGTCCCACGCGATGCGCGCCGTGTCGTCAAACACCGGCAGCAGCGGCCGCATGTCCTCCCACAGGTGCTTGGAGCCCAGCGAGACGCCCGAGTTGACAATCGTGAGGTGCGGCGTGGGGGCCGGCGCAGAGCTCCCCTGCGAGTTCCCCGAGCCTTGGCCTTTTTCTTGAGGAGGGGCAGCAGCAAAATGGCCAGCAAAAACGTCGACAGGTAGTTGACCTGCACGGTGCGCTCGTGGCCCGTCTCGGGCGAGGTCTGGAACGTGTTGCCAATCATGCCGGCATTGAGGATCACGGTGTCGATGCGCGTCAGCTCCGTTGTCGACGCGCGCCGCAAACGCCTGCACGCTCTTGTACGACTCCATCTCGAGCTCCCAGACATCGATGCGGGCCTTGGGGTAGCGCTTGCGTAGTCCGGCGGCGGCAGACTCGCCCTTGGCCGGCGAGCGGACGGCAATAATGAGGCGGGACAGGCCAAAGCCGAGCATCTGGCGGCCGGCTTCGAGACCGAGGCCCGTCGAGGCACCCGTGATGATGGCCGTCTGGCCCGCGAGGTTGGTCGACTTGGGGGCCATTTCGGGTAGTGCATGAACTGCGAGTCGAGGAACAGCTTGCCAAACGGCGTGTCGCGTGGCGGCAGCTGCAACGATACAGAGGACGTCATTGTAATTCTGTGCGAGGAGGAGGATATGTTGAGATGCGAAGATGAGTTGTGGTTGTGGGTATTGATGCTCGAGATAGCACAACTATTTCACCCTTTTGAAAACAGCCAGCGGACCACGGCCTTTATAGTCAAATTAGGCCATCCGCCAGGAATCGTGACGCCATATTCAGGCCCATATCGCTACATTCACATGGAGGCTCCATGGAGGTTTTCAGCAGCTGCTTAACCCTCTCAGTCAGCCTTCCTGGGTATCACATCATCCCTTGTGACGGCCCTTTTTGTGCAGGCACAGAGTGCTCTTGTCTTTGCCGCCCAAACATGGGGCCTCCTTTGTTGGCGCGGACTTTAGTCTGGACGACTGAACGGAGACAAGGTCAAACATGGAGAAAAGCAATACTCGGCAGCTAATGGCGCAAGACCAACAGCCTGCTGCATGTTGGTCGTATTTCCTATTCACTCTATTGGCTGGCTGCGAGGACATAAGAGACTGGCAAAGCGCGAGGCTAAATGCGTGCTGCAACGTCTAACCAATGACGTGCCAGCACAAGCTTGTAAGTGGCTGTTAATGCGTCTAAAATCCGAGCGTGTTAGACGAGCATACTCATACTCCATCGACGGTTCTATGCTGCAGCGCGTGCTTCAGAATTTATCCGGGGCGGGCTGCCAGCAAAAGTCGTCGGGTTTATGACCAGCAAAGTCCGGAATGCAAAGAGCGAGACACAAGGCTGAGGACGCCAGGACCGGAGAACAGAGTACGGCCAACAGTCTTCCGGCCTTGGCTCCCTGATTTAAAAAAGGAGCAGAGTATTAGCAAAGGTACAAAGCACTCACAGGCGGGTCCTTGGACTGAATCCAGCGCCCTAGACACGTGTTCAAGGTCTCACCTTCGACGTGCTCGTCTCTGTGAGGGGCTCTTTTTCCAGGCACTGAGCGCTGCCCTATTTTCTTTGTTGGCCAGGTTGTCACCCGAAAGACGTACTGATGAACCCGGACTTGGTCATAAGCAGGCATGTTGAATAAAGGGGCTATTTGGATGTTTATGCTTTGTGGACAGTAATGGAAGCGTGAAGGGGTGGGATATCCCTATGTACGTAGGTGGTTACGTTGAGACGGCTGCCATGGACATGAGAAAGGCTATATATATACTATGTAGGAGTTATGAGAAGCAGTGTGTACCAATTATGAAAGTACTCTATCCAATGAGAGAAATATGTGTGTGAGAGAAAAGGACCAATGTCTATATCTGACTAAGAACCAGCCAAAAGACCAGCCAAAATACCCCTGCGCGTGGTCAAGCCCAGCGTCAACAATTCATGCTGCAAGCTCGCTATTTTTTTAAAATATGCAACGCATCCAAAATCTTCTGGACAGCCTGCTCATCCCCTTGTATCGTATTCTCTTTGTCGCTGTCCACCCACCCATCTGTCCAGCCACCGCCAAAGTCAATCAGCCACAAGTCGCTAACAGGGGCTTCTTCTTCTCCATGCCCAGCACCCGTCACGTTGTCTGCCCCGCCGACGCCGACAATGAGATTGCCCGTTTTACCGTCACCCCAGACAAGGCCAAGGGCGTTGCAGAGCGTCGACGGACGCGCGGAGCCGCTGGGCCCATCGCTGCTTGTGGTGCGAAGAGAGCGGCTTCCCACGCTTCTCATGCTTCAGCACATCTGCTAGCCGCTTGCCTGGTATCCACTCACGGACAAAGCCGACGATGCGCTGGTTCTCTGGGTGTGTGACAAGGCCGACGAGACGCGGAGTGCACACACGCATGGACTCTGTCGGCGCCGAAGAAGAAGATACCTGGTAGTTGTGCTCGTGCAGCGTCAAAAGGCACACAAGCTCACGCCGCAAGGCAGGAACATGCGATGGGGCCGGACGCGCAGTCCGTCGCCTTGCAGAGAAGATCGTTCGAGGCCGTGTGGATGTCGTGGACGTCGTGGCTGTCGTGGCTGTCGACGTCGTCCCCGTTGTTGCGTGGCACGACACGGACACGCGTTACGGTACCACCGCTGAGGATCTCTTCGATGACGTCAATGTCGTTTGTTGTTGTACCGAGGAAAATGATTCTGGTGAGCCAGGAGCGATCAGATTTCCTCGCCATTGCCATCTACACGGTCTTTCGTCGAGACCGTTATCGCATGGCGGAGGCGCCCAGGCGCGGGCTTTGGACTTCGCTGGAGGACATGGGTACAATCTTCGGCTGCGCATCGGCGGCCTCTCTCCGAAAGGCAAAGTTAATGTGTCTTGGGGTAAGAGCAGCGCGTGGAGTTTGGTGTTGCTTCGATGTGACGACAGCGCGGGTGCCTTTGGGGCGACGCGCCGAAATTCCTCCTCTCCTGCCGGCTGGATGATGTCGAGAATTGCGCTGGCAAGGGTGTTTATAATTATCAACGGAAGCTTGGCGAATCAGATCAACGACGTGCTTCGGTCTATGGAGCTTCCCGAAGACTGGCAGGGCGCGAGAACCGTGACCGAGATTTGCTCGTCGTTTGAAAAGCATCACAACGTCGGCTTCGAACTCGTCTCCGCCGTTGAGTTGGATGATGGCGATGCTGTCCCCGTCATAATCATCTCCGTCATTAGTCGTCCTCGCGGTCGCTTGAAGCAGAAGGAGAAGGAGAATACGTCTCGTGTTTTATTTCGTGTTCCATTTCGGAAAGTTCTATGTTTTCCTCCTTCTTCGTTTTTCTTAATGGGGGGGAGGGGAAGAAGGCTCCTTGCCACTGACGAGTTTTGAAATCCGTGGTCTTATTTACGCGGCCTTTAAATCGACCTGCTGATTGTGTGATTGATTAAGCGGCCAGCTGCTCGGGCCGCTGCTAGCTGGACTGGGGACTCAAGAATCGAGCTGGACCTGTCGATGAGACAGACGAGCGGAGGCCCTTCATGGGCACAGCCCGTTACAGAGATCTATATTATTATTATCACAATATATAAAAAAGAAAGAAAAGGTCATAGAAGGAAGATAACATGCAATAATATTAATTCTTTAGAAAAATACGGTTTTTATAATTTCCTTTTCCAAGGTTTAATTAACAGGATTCGGTTTTCTTACAAAGCTACTTTCAAGCGCTTTTCAAGGTATCTTACTTGCGTTTTTTGTAAACATGTATTTAAAGGCTGCTCGACACATTAATAGAACCAGTAATCGGCGGATCAGTGACAATTAACGAATACCCGTTGTTGTTACGTATTGTTTTTTTTTCGTTTTTACTCTTCAGGTTCACAACTTAATCTTCACTCCGTCTGTTGTCTTTTTGTTTCCACCTTTCTATTGTTTCGTTTCTTGATTCTCTCATATTATTGCAATTTATTTTTTTTTGGCTTCTCAGCCAGGCCATGTTGTACAAGACACATATGTCTTCAATTCACTGTATTAATCTGCAGTTGTCCGCTCGTCTGTCTCATCAACTCCCGGCCCGCTTCGTGAGTCTGGCCCCAGCCCGGTTGGTCTCACTGCCATTTGAAGCGAGATTCAAAAGAAGCATCTAAAGGCCAGAGGTTGTATGGGACACTAAAAGTACAAAAATGGAAAGAGGCCCTCCCCACACTCATCGCACCTGCTCTCTACGGCAACCCCATCGAGCATAGACGGAAACGGCAGTCACTGGCCACATCCCGACTTTGCCTTTCACAATCTCTTTTGTAAACATCTATCTTCTTATTGCCAATCGGTTTACCTCCTGCTACGAACAAGCAACCACAATGCATATCCTGCATGCCACAACCACGATTACAGCGGCCATGACTGTCCTCGCCGCTGCAGAAGCTGCTGCTGCTGCCTCGTCCTTGTGCCTCCGGGCTTTCACGTCGGCATTGACCACGGATTCGCCGGCGCCAAAAACCCTCCTGGCGGCCCTGCGTTCCCCTTTGCCGATCTCTGCACTGGCTGGAAGTTCAAGTACCTTGTCGACGGCGGCGAGCTCTCGCTCTGGACGCAATGTCCCACGCAGGACGCCTCGGGCGCCAAGGTGCTTGTCAATGCGCTGCTGCCTCTGGAGAGCTCTCTTATTGCCAACGCCCTGGGTATCAAGCCGGCATATCCTTCGTATGCTGCCCTTTTTCACTCCTTTCTTCTGGCTCCCCATAGTGCTCGCCGCTGACGTACAGAAATTCTGCGCCGGTGAGCTTCTCGAGCGTGTGCCAGGCGTGCACCCTGCCCGATCCCAAGGGCACTGTCATGGCCTGCAGCTGCACGACCAACGGAGGCCATCCGCTGCTGGCAATCAACCTGACCAAGTGGATCACGGCGAACCAGGGCGTGCCGTGCTTTACGGACGGCGTCGTGTGCGGTACGATCCAGATGACACTGACGACGCCGACGACGCCGACGACGCTGGCTTTCTCGGCGAGTTCGGCAACGACGGTGGCCAAGGAGACGCAGTGCACAGAGACTTGAGCACGGGGTGGGTAGAGTCAAGCATAAGAGGGATGGAAAACAGTGCCGGGCTGAGATTAGAATACATGTCATGAGAGTTTGGCCAGACAGATGCAACACAAATCACCAAAGCTATCAAAGTTGTCCCGGTCAAAGATAAACACCAATATCACAATACACAATACACAATACACAATATCAAACCACCAAAAGCCCAGATATCTTATCTTGGGACATCCTGCAGCCTCAGACACTCTTGACGAGATCCCAGCATTTGCGCATTCCTGTCCCCATTGTGTACGTCTTGTCTGCTTCGACAACAGATGCCCAGCAGCACGAAGCCGGCGTGGGCAAGACGGCTGCCGCCGAGCACGTATCGTTCCCGGCAGCCATGTCAAAGAGGTAGACATGCATCGTCTGCTTCAGGTGCGAAAACAGCCACGGAATGCTGCCGAGGTGTCTGGCACTGGTCGTTTTCAAGGCCATTCTTGTAGCCGGCTTTCCCGTCTCCTTTTTCTTCTTTGCCTGGACCATCACCATCCTCTGCCAACCACCGAGCCACAAATGCTTCCGCCTCTTTTTGCCGTGCAGCGGCTCCGTCGACAGCGACGGCATATCGTAGCTCGGCAGCTGCCAGAGGCTGGCCAGCAAGCCCTTGGCTGGCCGTTGGTGCAGCAAGTAGAGGCTACCGTCGCCTTTCTTGCCTTTGGCAGCCACACGCACAGCACACACCAGCGTCTCCACCTCGCGGACGGGCTTCTTGGGTCGTCGCAGGGGAAATGTCCGGGCATGGCCGACAATGGTGGCCAGCACGTCGTCACTCAGCATGAGGCCGGCCGCAGCATCCTCCACATCGAAAACGGCGGACGTTGTAACCCTCGCTGCCTTTTTGGTGTCCTTTGCACCCTTTTTCTCTTTCGCCTCCTTGGCCTTGTCCCGTTTGGCGGCCTTGGCCAATGCAGCTGCCTCTTCTTCGTCCAGTCGGGAAACTGCTCGCAGAGGTCACAAGTGTCTCCCTTCTCGTCGTCTGCGTCCCCTGCACGAGGGAGATCAGCAGGCTTCTTCTCCCGCTCGTGCAGAAGCAGCCCCTCGGCAAACACGCGGCAGGTCGAGCTGATGGGACACGCCGCGCAGTCCGGCTTCGGTGCACAAACTGTGCTGCCCAGCTCCATCAGCGCCTGGCCCCAGCGGCCTGGGCGGTCGCTGATTGGGGCGGATTCCGCATCCCCGCCCATCTTGTCGTCTCCATCCCGGGCCACCGTCTGCACCAGCGCCTCGGCTGCCGCCCACAGCAGGTCCACCAGTTCTTTTTCCGCCTTGCTATCGGCAAACATGCCCAGCTGCCGGCTCAGCACCCGGATCACATTGCCGTCGACCATGGCGCCGCCCGGCCATACACAATCGCCGAGATGGCGCCTGCTGTGTACCGGCCCACGCCAGGAACGCGGGCCTCGAGCGTCGCCGCATCGGGCGGCAACAGGCCCCGAAACACCGGGTCGGCCGCCCCCAGCTTGGCTGCTTCGTGCACGCGCGATGCCCGGCCTATAGTAGCCAGGCCGCTCCACTCCTGGAATACCTCGTGCTCAGCTGCCGCCCGAGGTCCGGCAGCGTCGGCCAGCGGGCCATCCAGCGCGTCCAGTAGGCGATGACGACGGGGATGCGCGTCTGCTGGGCCATGACCTCGCTCATCCAGACCTCGTAGGCGCGGCGGGCGAGCTCGTTGCGAATTTCTTCGGCGGCATCGTCGGCCAGGCCGGCCGTCGGGGTGCAGCCACACATCGCGGCGCCAGGGCATGCGCGGGTGGCTTGCACGCCGTTCGTACCAGGCCAGGAGCGCACGGCGGGCGCGGCGGCCAGCGTCCGCCGTCCAAGAGCAAGGGCCGGTGATACTCGATGGTGTGTGTGCGCTCTGGTGGGCAGGCAGGCGGGCGGAATCTGCTTGTCGGTGGCGGCCGACTGCCCTGCCGGGCCAAAGAGAAGACGTTCGAGAGGCGAAGCCTTGTGTTGACGACTTTTGTGGAGGCTTTCGTTTCTTTGCCGGTGGTGGCCCCATTGATGCCATCTTTGCCCCGGCGCCGTCGTCGTCGTCTTGTTTGAGCTCCGTTCTTGGCAGCCGTGCTTGAAGCTCGGCGGTTCACTTTCTTGGCATCGAAGCTCTCATCATCGTCGCCTTCGCCCGCTTCTTCATCGTCCCTCGTCGCCTCCACTCTCTCCGTCTGCCGCCTCATCCTCGTATTTCGGGTGACTCTTCTACCCGTTTCCGCTTGTTTGAAGCACTCCTCCGTGACCTTGCTGCCGTCGTTGGCTGCGCCCTGCCTCTGGGGACAAGTTCTTCCGCGTCGTCGTGATCTTCGGCCTGCCACGTGGATTTTCCTGGCAGCCGCCGCTGCGCTGCTCGTACACTTTCGTGCCATTTCCTGGTCGTGTGGGTGTTTCCACTGTTTCGTGACCAATGCGCTCGATCTCATAGGCTAGTTCGCCGCAGTTGACGAGGTCTAAATCTCGTCGCGAGGCGTTCCTCGCTGAACGCGCCAGTGAGAAATCCGCCTTGTCACGTGATCAATCTGGCGACGAGAGTCAGCGTGAGGTCTGCCAGCAGCCAAGCAGCCGTTTTTTCTCTGCTGACGTCGTAAGGTCATTCTTTTCAGATTAAATTGAAAGAGATACTAGTCGAGGCATATTGTAAATTATAAGTCGGTCTCGAATGCCGTCGACGCCAGGTTTACGCGTACTTTCTCTGTGCCTTGAGCAGCTCTCTGCGCTACTGCCTCGCTGTAGCCCCACTTTCCCAGCAGCCAAAAAGCTGCATCTTTCCAACCTCACCTCTTGACGAGAAGCACAATCGTGTGGCCGCCCTCTGTCTCCCACCCCCACCCCCAACACACAATGCACGGAGCTCTTCATCACGGCCGTCGTGCCCGATGCCGACATTGAAGCGCGCCAAGGTCGCTGCTCCAGGGCTTGACCGGCATGACCGCTCGCCACAGCCTCCACCGCCTGCTCTACTTTGCCGGGCCACCGCCAGCCCCGCGGCCTGTCCGTCAAGCGCTCCATCCCGCAGCCCATCCAGCCCGCCCAGGGCCGCCTGTGGGCCGAGCTGCACCAGCAGATGGTCCGCCAGTCGTTCGTCCTTGCAGGGCCCGCTACCCCGTGAAAATGGCCGAGCTGGGCGCATCGCCGGCCGCCTCGCCCGGGTCTGCTGCAATTGCCGCCGGCTCGGCGCCGGGCACGCTGCGCTGGACCGATCTTCCTGACCCCACTGGCAGTAACAGTGCCACGGGCATCGTGCGGCTGGCCACGCAGCGCAAGAAGCTCGAGCTCACAGACACGCGCAACCTGCCCGCCATCCTGACCGACAACGGCCTACCGGTATGTCTTTATTGTTTTTCTCCCTTTGCTCGTTTCTCCTTTTTTTCCTCGCTTCACTCGTTCTTCTTCTTCTTCTTTTTCCTCTTTGCTCGTACTTCCTCTGCTCTTTCTCGCCCCTCGCTTCCCTCGTCGCTAACCATGTAGATTTAAATCCGAGCTCCTCGAAGAGAGCTTCCTCTTTAACAACAATGGTAAACGAGTAGACGCCCTCGTGCGCTACCACCGTCTGCCGGAGCGCAGCCCCCGCGGCTCCTGGCACGCCGCCCACGCCGTTGGCCGCACTGCCCGCCTGGACGAGCTCATGACGTCGGCCACGTTTGACCCGTCCCGCCAGTGGCTCTTCTTTTGTGCGCCGGCACGTCCACGGCGACACGTCGCCCGAGAAGATGAAAAAGGCACTCGGCGAGCTGGAGGCTGCGCGCGTCCAGCTGACCGGCATCTTTGCGTTCAAGCCGGTCGACCGCCGTGCGCACGACACGCGCATCGAGCGGCCCTGTCAACAACATGCCGGCGCAGATGCCTCAGAAACTGAGGACATGACAGACGGGACAGAGAAGCACGTCCCAAGTGAAAAATTTGTATCTTCTGGCGTTTTATGGTCTTTTTTGGCGGGCGTTTAGGGACTCGGTTGGCTTTGCATTTCACATTCACCTTCGGGCACTTTTTTGTTTTCTTTTTGCAATTTACAAGCCTTATATTTCATGATTGAGAATAAAGGCTCGCTGAAAAATTCGGACAGTTTACTGCGAGAATCCGTGGCACAATAGAGCATTTCTAGAAACATTTGAGAAGCGAGTGCTTTTCATACAATCTGTTCCTCTTTTTTCACCTCGGACTCATTGATCTCGGTAGTCGGCTGGAATGTTCTCTCAAAAACACATTCTGCTCCGCCTCGATGAGGGGGTTCGGTTCAGCATAAACGACTGCTGCGCACAGCCGCTGCATTGTTTGGTTCAGACAGGCCACGGAACGGTCATGCTTTTGGGCAACATGGACCAAATGGACACCTCGACACCTGGACGAATTGACGGACGGGAAAGTCCACATGCAGACACAGAGGAGGAGCATATCAAAGTGCCATTTTGTTTCGTCCTTACATGTGTCCGCTTTTCTCATTTCTTGGCAATGGAGGATGCTTTTCGAAAGAGGCCTAAAGACTGGGCGTCAGAGCAGAACAATGCGGGTGCAGATGGCCATCGCGTCGTTTCTGCCCGAGCGCATGCAGCAGTCAGTCAATGGCGAGGCAGAGGGCCAATGGGCAATGCAACACTCGGCAATGGTCTCCCGCAGATGGCCAAAATCAAGAGAAGAGCTCTGTGCCGTACAACAACAGCATCGCGAACGGATTGCTGCCCATCTCGACGATCAGCAAATGAGTATCGGATGATCCAAAAAGAACGGTGCACACTGACTCAGACTACATACATGCATACAGTACGTTCGTTCGCCTTGGAAGTACACGTGCGCTCAAATGAGTGGAGGATATGGTCTTCCCCGGCAGCAGATGCCGCCAATATTGCTCTGGCTGAATCCTCTTGCTCTGCTCTTGTGATCTCTAGCGGTCTCTCGTGATCTTCTCGTGATATTTTTTCGCTTGTTTATGTTGCCCAACTGCCGTGATGCTCGTCGTCTTCCTTTCCCTCTACATCTCTCACTCGAGATATTCAACCGCGAATGACGCCGGAGACGACCCTATCACAAAGAACCTAAAAGCTCATCGAGCCTAGACTTGTTCATTCTCAGACCACCACCCAAGACCAAAGACGACGATCGTCGTTGTCTGTGGCCCTTGTGGTCCTTGTGGGCTCCTGTGGGTGTGCTCTTGAGAGCCCCAATATTCCCAATATCGGCAATCTCGTTTCTCCTGCAGCATTCGCGACGATCTTGGTTTTATTTTCCTTTTGGGTCAAAACAATCTCTTCCTCTCTATCCAGCAGCACATCTCAATTCCCTCGGCTTCTTTTCTTTTCTCTTTTGTTTACCTACTTTTTGTCTATCAAGGGTCTCGTCCACGCCACTGGATTCTTTTTGGCGTCGACATAAACAGCAAAGCCCACTGCACATCGGCCCGTTTCTTTTTCTTTTCTTTCTCTTTTGGACACCCTCGCCATTGCTGGTGTAATCCAAAGCACTAATTCCCTCCTAAAGAGCCCGAGAGCTCAAGGGCCAGGGCACCGACGGCACTAAATAGGCTGGGCCTAAATACCCCACGGCCAGGCCATAGGCGAAGGCTCCCGGCGGATCTAGCGCTGTTGCCGTCCCAAGGCCCCAAGGCCCCAGGGTACCAGGGTCCCAAGCCTGCCCCTCGCTAGTGTTGCTGTATTTCGAGTTAGGCCCAAACGTCAACGGCTTTATTCAACAGATATTAACACGGCAACGTGCATCCAGTATGCCAGGGGGGCATACACCCTGTCATACGCCCTGTAAAACAGATTTCACGCCGGCAGATAGCAGCCCGTTGAAGGCGAACATGGCGATGGCAGGCCGGCGGGGAAGAAGGGAAAATAAGCTCAAAAGCAACAGAGCAGTCGTTTCACCGTCCCCAAAGAGGAACTCCAGTGAGGTGAGGTAACAATCTTGGTATATTACGGAGTACGATACTTCACATTGTGTACGCCGTAATCCGTATTACTGGGACACTGGCTCGACTGGGCCCAGAACATGTAAACAAGGTTGCATCGCGACCAAATCCACTCAACTCGATCAGTCCAAAGCCAATGTTGATCACAAATGACGACGAAGAAGGGGCCGTCGATCCAGTAGGGTGTAGAATGGGGGACGACGTCTCGATGCTTCAGTATCTGGCTCTGTTTTGGCTTGCCTATCACGATGCCGCGACAGTCGTCTAGCTTCTGATTCTCCGTCTTCATAAATTTGCCCCGGTTCGATGCTCTGCCTGCCTCATCCGGAGAGATCGTCGAGCAGGGTCTCGAGCCCAGCCTCCAGCTTCTGCATGTCCTTGGCCTGTTCACGGTATGATGGATGGCCCATCCTTTTAGCTCATCCCTCTTATCATGATGTGCCCGGGACAACTTTTTTGTCCCTTTTTCTGCTCAATTTTAGAGGTCTCGTAGAAAGATAGGCAGGCCAGCCCTACCGTGATCCTTCCCACTGGCTCGACGTTGAGAAAGACTGTAACAGTATTCACAACATGTATTACGGAGCACTCAGTACAGAGCAGTTCACGCTTCCTAGATCGCGCTGTTCGCGGGTCCCGTAATTTCTTTCTCACTGCGCCGTAATCACCACCGAGATACCCGACAGATACGTCAAAATGACAAGCTCCGCCCGGGCCACTGACAGCCCGCGAGGGACAACCTCTCCTCTCTTGCCTAACCCCGCAGGGGTTAAACCAGATGAGCCCGTTATTTCATCCAGCATCAGCATCCCGCGACTATGCCGGCCGGGCAAAATGCAGGCCTTGAGGCAGGCTTGCATATTTTACAAGTAATGGCAGAGTCAGGCAGGGGCTTTGTAAGATAGTTCCCTGCCCAGCCATCCTGCTACTTGGCTCTGCTACGAGTCCATGTGTCTTTCTTTTATTATCTTACTCACGTTTTCTTCGTATTTCATGAGCTTTGCATTGTCTCTACTCCTTGCATGTCTCGTTTGACAGTGCCGGCAGCCTAGGGAGGCCAACTGACGGGGCTTATGTAGACTACTGCAAAGCCAGGCCTAGGCACGTCTCTCGAGTATTTGGGGCCGTTTTTGTTTTGAGCATCTTCTCGCATCCCTTGTTAGTGGGGCTCTAGTTGCCAAAAGCAGCGCAAGTAGACTCCCAACAAGGTCAGATCAGCACGTATCTTACTTGACATGCAATGTAGTACGTGCGCTGTAGTAGCCAAAGAGCCAGGAGGAAAGTGAAAAAAGCAGGCGTTTTTCGACTATGTCCTTCAGCTCGGGCGGGAAAGCACACCATCGCTTATTGACTGGCTCCGCCGTTTCTTTCTCTAGGCAGTAGAGCGTCAGATCCCGTTGACCGTTGCAGGGCCGTTGTGGCGCGCGGTGTTTAGCCTTTGTCCTTGCTTTCTTTTCTTTCTTTTTGGGCAACACTTTTTCTGGTCATATTTTGGCCTGTTTGTCTCGTTTTCTCCGGTGTTTCTTTATATGGAGAAAAAGAAAAGAAAGAAAAAGAAAAAAAAAAAAAAAAAAAAAAAAAAAAAGGAGAGAAGAAAGGAAGAAAACATCGAGACGATGCCCTCCACATCTCCGTCTGCTCGTAACTCGCAGAATTATCACAACAGAGAGGAGAAGCGAGACATCCCAAAGCCAAGAGGTCGGCTACTACAACTGTCACTTCGCCTGGAGACACCGAGGCAATGGCGTGCATGAACGAACGCTCTTTTGGCAGACGATCGCCGCCTGTTTGGGCCAGGTCCAGACGGGTCCAGTCCATGGCACGAGCCGTGAGCCGTATTACTTCTCGATAATCAGGCCTTTGAGGCAATAAACCCCTCGAGCCACGTCCCTGAACAGGCGACAGGGTGCAGCTCGCCGGGCTTTTCTGCTGCTTTTAGGGCGTGGCCCTTTTCCAATGTTGTTTCCCGAGTGGGCGACCTTCGCCGCCGATCGCATACTGCATCGGTGGCCCTGTTTATTTTGTCTGCTGTCTGTTGTGGATTTTCTTTGGGCGTTGGTGAGCCTGAAACCTTGAGCTTCTGTGGAGATGAGAGAGAGGAGAAAAAAAGAAAGAGAGTGAGCAAAAAAAAAAAAAAAAACAACCAGGGAGGTATCAGGAAAAAGATTAATGTCGATCGGAGGAACTGAGGCAAATGGAAATGGAGCAGGGATCTTCCCTGGGCCGGTCCGGGACGGTGGATCGGTAATCCCACTGAAAGACAGAAAATGCCCAGCCAAAGTCCAGCAAAAGCCAGCAAAAGCCAGCAAAAGCAGGTCAAGTGCACTGAAAGCCAAGAAATAACAGGTAATAAAAAGTGGTTTTATATGGCCTAGAACATGGGGCAGAAGGGGCATTGTGTAAGAAAGTTTGTGTTTGATCCTGACACTTTTTCGTCTTTGAATTCTCTTGGGCCCCTTGTCGCCCGCCCACAAACCTCCAGCAACACCTCACCGAATAATAGCAGACACGGTTAAGCAGTCTCCGCCGTTTATGCGGCCCCAAGGCATCATCACCTCGGATCACGGAGGGGGGGTAAAGGAAAAGAAGAAAGCAATAGCAAAAAAAATGAGAGAACGAAAAAGAAAGAAAACCGTTGTCGAAGAAACGGAGGATTCGGAGATCTTGCCTGCACCGTCTTTTCAGTCCCTCTGAGCATGCCCCTGAGCCTGAGCCTGAGCCCTTGCTCCGTATTTTTAGTCTGACCTCTTTTACTCGTACTTCGCTTTTTTGCATTGACAGCGATCCTCTTCGGCTCGCTTTTCTGTTGGCCTTGTCATCTCTGTTCCACGCTAGGAAAGCAGGCCGGGTGGCCTGGCTCTCCTTTTCGATCCCCCTGTCTCCCAGTCTCGTCCTTTCGTCTCTTTCGTCTCTTTCGTCTACTTTTTGCACTTTCAGGCACAGACCAGCTTTGATATACGGTGCCTTGGCCAGCGAGCCAGGTCTGCCCGGGATCAGATGGGATGGGCTGTTTGGTGGCGTTTTCAACCGCGCGATAACGGACAACAGCAAGGAAGAAGTGAGAAGAAGGACGAGTCTGGAAAATAAAGACTGAGCGCAGACGGTCGAGTCACTATCCATGCGCTGGAGCACATTTTAGTTCTCGTCGGTCTCATGCGTTGTGTGCACTGGAGTAAGAGTATATCGTACCTTGCTCTGTACTCAGTACTCGTATAGCACGTCTTACCAGGGCACACCCGACTTTGGCTGCCTCTTGCTGCTGTGTTGCATAAACACATGCAGAAGTGATGAATGCGTTCCTACTCGTATTTTCAGCTGTGACAATGCTGAATGAACAGCGGAATCACCTCCGATATTCGCTCGTTGGCATTTTTCTATCGGTATCTTATATGCGTATGCATTGTCTTCACCCTTGTTGACTACTCAACCCTTATTCAGTAATGTCCTCCACCGGAATCACAAGGCGGAAACGGACCAACTTCAGCCACACAGGAATCACACTCGGCCCATACTTGTTTTGGTATGAGATGGAGTCTATCACGCTCAGTCACGCGCTCAGTCACATCCTCTGTTCCCCCACGCGGCGGTGTGATTGCAACCCTCTACTCCATCACAGTCCCATCCATCCCTCCATCCCCCTCTTTTTGTCGATAACGGCCGTCGACAACGACCACCGAGAGCAAGCACTCTGCACATTGCTGATATTCCTCCATGAGTTGGATGCAATCCCACCATCCTCCATCTTCGTGTCTCCAGGCTGTCAATCACACATGTTGTGCAAAAAAGATAAAATAAGAATGTAAAATATAAAATAAAATAAAAAGAGGTAGCACAAATTCTCTATAAAAAGATACGACATAGCACAAAACTCACACATGCAACGGGCATTGACTCCCGCGATGACCCCCGTCAATGCTGCCAATTGAGCGTTGTAACCCTTTTATTGCTTTCCCCGCCTCCGATCCTTCCCCTGTGCTACAAACTCACATTTTCAATAATGTCCGGTCACTCACGTCACATGTGTCAATGATGTCCGTTTTGATATCCATTTACGTACGTACATGGTGTCCATAGCTCCGTAATAAAGAGCGTTGGGACACATTTGGGCAAGGAGACTGCCTTCTTCCGACAGTGTGCCTGGAAGTCACGTCGGCGAGAGAATGGTTTTAGCACCAACCGATTCTCGTGGTGGCGGGTAAGAGATAGTTTAAAGCACAGAGTGCTCGAGAACGCAAAGTATGACACGGCGCCAACGTAGAAACCTTAGCATGAATGCAATGACGGTGGCATAGATGGGACTCATGAGTTTGTGAAAAGGCCGGTATCGCTGCTTTGTCACTGTTTCTATTTGTAGACATGATGGCAAAGAAAAATATAACGGTCAGAGTAAGTTGTCAATGCCAGTAGACTTTCTCTCCTTTTGTGGTCAATAACAGGATTTTACGTTTCAAAAAGTCCAAGGGGCAGGTTTGCTGAGGGAGCTCGTCATCGGTTTTGCTGTTTCGTTCTACTCTCTCAATCTCTTCCCAGAAATAGATCACCATCCGATCATGAGGTCCGTAACCCGGATTTTGGGTCTTCCGGGTGCCAGTATCTTTGATATCGAAGCAGATAAGAGGCGCATCACCGAGATCTCAAACGCCAAAAGCAACGAAACTTCCTTCCCGGGAAAGTTGCGTCTTTCGAAAAGAAAGACAGAAAACCATCCAGGATTCCACGTGCACAATGCAGTAGCACGGCCCTCTTTTTTCCGGCTCGTGCACTTCTCTGCTAAGATGCTACGGCTCATAACTCATAAAAAAGATGAGACAGTCCGAGTATGATCATACGCAGTCCATTGAAAGCCTCCTACCAAGCCAAGAGTACCGTGCGCCGTTTTTGTTTCGTTTTGGAACCGCAAGCCACGGGAAGAATGGGTTTAAGAACGAGGTATTCAGATAACAGAAACGTCATTCTGGGTACATGGGGATTGGGTTCCTGTAATTGTTTCTTTCGGGTGGTAGAAAGAAGAAGAAAAAGGGCGTCGTCTTCAGTGTTGTCGTCGTCGCCGTGGGTCTTATCCCCCACGTCAATCACAAGAATTAATAGCCAGGCTCCGTTTTAGACCTGCCCCGGTTTTGCTATTTGCACATATGAATATCGCCATAAAAATAGCCCACGAGTGATACGAACAAGATGAGTACATGCACCACCCCTCGCGTCTGCAAGCACAAAGGGTTGCTCAGCCTTGAACGTCACCAGACCCTGATGTCGTAATGTTTACTATTTCCACAAACTACAGTCAAAAGTGAGGGATGTTATGAAGCGGACATTTTCCAAAGTAAGACAAAAATATAGCTAAAACCAGAGATCTTGTTCCAGGTAAAAAGGGAGAGGAGCGATCGCGAACAAAGGAAAGTAAAAACAAATACAGTGGGAAAATGGAGTGATCGCCAGCTAAACGAGCATTGGGGAAACTTACCCAACCAAAGGCAAGAGACGCCAAAACAGAAGTGAAATGGATGCGAGGTTGCACCGAAATGTCTCGGGCAAAGCAGATCAATACTGCCTGGAAATAGCCTTGCCCATTGGCTCGATGGCAACGAACTTTTTGAGAAAAAACGACCACTATCGGCCACGCGAGAAAGGAGGCACATGTAAATGTAAACTTTTTCTCGACTGCCGTCTTTTTCCTTGGTGGTGTCGACTTCATTTGGGTTTCTCCTTACTCCGTACATCTGCTTACAATTACTCGATAAAAGAGGGGGGTGAGGTCAAAGCTCCACCATCCCAGTGCGGTGACCTCCATCAGCAGCTGCATTTTTGGGTTTTATTTGCATTTCCTGTGGAAGAAGAAAAAATCGACCTCTGCATCCTCGAATCCTCCCGCTCATTGTATATCGTCGGCCTGGAAACCGGTACGTTTCTGTAGTGATTCCAATGATAGAAGGAGGCAATAAGAAACTCTTGAAATGAATCGGCCATTTCCGTGGGCCTCTTTCCTTTCTCTCTGTCCTCTTGTAACTTTTGCGGGACACAAGCAGAGCAGGGCGGGTAAATATATTGACACGGCCCGTATGTTTTTTTTTCTCCTTTTTTTCAAAGAGATGGATTGCAGTAACAGAGAAAAGGTAGCAGCGGGACGGCAATTCAGAAATTGATCTCGGGGAAGTGAAGGTTGAGAATCAAAAGAGGGACCAGACGGCTCGTGGATAAAGATAAATGAATGCCACGGTTTTTTTTCACTTCTCAACTTCATCAGGACGGTTCCTGTTGTGTTTCTTCTTTGCAACAGCTCTTGATTTATCCGGATTTGCAGAACAAACAGACAAGCCTCGCCACGGGCAGCAAAAACGCACATGTTTGAAGAAGCCTCTCAGGTGCAGAGTTCTTTATTTTTGACCGTTTCTGGCCCTCCACGTCTTGTCTGCCGGTCGATCGTTTTCGGCTGGGCACGTTCTGGACACGGAAAGTCTCTCGTTTTCACAACACCACATGTCCTATCATGCAGGTGACCATGAGCAGTTTTCTGCGATATGATCGCTGTTTGCAGTGGTTTACGACATATATGGAGAGACTGTGATTGTACAGCAATACTGCAAACATTGTTGCCGAAGGTTTGTTTTCAATATTCTTAAGACAAAGGTATTTTTGAAACAGAAAATTAGCAAACAAGGCACGAAAATAAATATTCAATCTCAGTAAATAAATTTCAATAAACTAAATTTCAATAAATCAAATCTCAATAAAAATAAAAATGTAATTAAAAATGAGTCTACAACCATTATAAAAAATCGAACCGACATGCCTTTATTCTCATACGCTGTAAACAAACAAAAGAGCAGTAATGCACCGCCCCAAACCCCACACTCGCCGAAGACCACCGTTTCTCCGTTTCCTCCACATCACAGTTGTACAAAACGGAGCGTTGAAAAAAAGCAAATACATGGCGCTCGTCTTTTTCAGCTACATAGCAACCTCGTGATAAACGGCAACGACATGCAACGGGGACGCGGAGAAGCACACAAAGCAATAGTGGAGGGGCGTGAATACAAGAAACTAACCGAACAAGTATTACATGTAAACAACCATCTTACAACCAAAAAAGGAACACAGCGCCGAAGTATCACAAAAGTGAGAAATAAGAGCTCAGCGAGCCAGAGCAAATAATGCGAAAGATAGGTAAAAATACGAAAAGATTCCGTAAGCAGCACATAAAAAATACACCGTTCTTTGGCAAACCTGGCGCATTTTCTCCCTTCGGCCAGGCCATGCGCTCGAGATGTCTTGCTGGCTCGTGGAAGCCCGCCAGCCTGTGCCTTTTGTGTCTCGTCTCGGCGAAGCGTCAGTCTCTCTCCCCTTCTCACCCTCGTATCTTACATTCCTTGCAGTGTTGACAGGACCCTAAGAGCGACCTGGACCCGGCAAGGAAAGAATGGGAGGAACGGTCTGTTCCGAACAGAAGATGCAGTGGCAAATCGCCGCCTTTATTACTTTTTGGCATTTCTGCGTTTTGGGGCCTAGTCCTCTCAGAGTTCCTGACAAAACAAAGAGACAAACGCGCGTCAGGAGTTAACTCCCATATCGACATATGTATCGAGCTCTCTTTTCTTTTTTTATCCCGGATTGTATACTTCGTACATGCATGTCTTGCAATCATTTCCCGTTTCTTTTCTTTTTCGATCAAAGTATGGTCTGAGCTCCCTGTCCTTGGTCAGAGCTGGAAAAACAAAGGAGCTATGGGCAGTATGTGGGGGATGCAGAGCCCATTCTGTTCTTTTTCTTTATTTTTTGCCCCGTTTTCCCAGCAGCCCTGAGACAACTTCAAACAGGGCACCATGAGCGGAAGAGGGCTTTTACATGGAGCAGATGGACAGAAAAGAAAAATAAGAGCGCCACTTTCCATAATCGCTGCTCTCGGGGAAGCCTGCCGTAGCGGGCATTTTAGTGGGCAAGGCCGCCTGGGCATCCTTCTGTGACGAACTGCCCAATTCCGCAAACCCCTGCAGCGAGTTCTGCCCGCGCTACAGGGGTATTTCTGGGGACGCTTTACCTTTTCACACCATTACGCTTTCTACCTACTCCGTCCTCATCACACTTGTTGGTTTTGTCGCTGTTGGTAAGACGCATCCTGGCCCTGAACACATTGGACGCTCTTTGGCACCAAAAAGGAATAAGAAAAAAAAATGATGTGTCGATTCCAATTTTCGCGGAACCCATCTCGTTTCTCAGCTTGATTGCGAGCTAGGATTGCGCTTTTTTATGTGTAAATTATCTCTCGATTCCACTGCGGTTGCCTTCCGTTTCTCGCCTCGTTTTCGATCGCAAACTCCACCTATGAAGGCTTTTCGTTCTCCTCTTATTTCGCCCTTTCTCATACCCAAGGCTGCAAGGCATATTCCGCAATGCATTCCTCCCATTCTCTGCCCAGCAACCCGTAGTTTTTGCCTATTCTATCCTTCGTCCTGGCCCTGTTTCCATGCCTTTGAACTTTCTCTTTTCTTTGTCCGTGTCTCCCCGACGATAATCTCCCGTCTCCCGTTCTCTCCTCTCTTCTCTGGCATGGGATTTCACACACCGCATTTCAAGTCCGTTTCGAGCTCTGATATCATGTGAGCATGGGCTCCGGGGGCAGCAGCCGAAGCACGGAGCACAAGGCACTGCGTGCGCACAGTAGCCGACGAGTGTCTCTACTTGTACGGAGTACGAGTACAGTATGTATGTACTGTCTCTACAGAGTATCTATGTATATAATACGGAGAATACGGAGAACTCCGTACATGTACATGCAAGCCATTGAGACACGGAAATCTACACGAGAAACATTTTGTTTGACAGTAAAAACCGAAAAGGCAGTCTTTTCCGCTTTGGCCCTGAGAAAAAGGGGCGGAAACATCCAAGATTGTTCCTTCATAGCGAATGGCACGAGATGCCTCGCATATATTCTGCATATGCGAGTCGCGTCGCGTACCAAGCTGTCACCAACTGGAAGCAGCAACTCCGGCCGGAGCGTCTTTCAACTGCCGTTCTCCTTTGCCTTGCAGAACTATTGCCTGACTGCGTCTGATTGTAGCTCGAGCGCCTCGGGGTAATGATGTATGTGATGAGGAGGGGACGTCTAGAAGTCTTAGAAAGTACTCCGTATTACTGGCTCTCGTGATAAGTGGTGTGTACATGTATTCGATTTTATTTTATTTTATTTTTGGTAAGAAGGACCCTCTTTCTCCCCACCGCGCAGGAGCTCTTGTTGGCCGGGAAGGGCTCTCCCGCACACTCCGTGGCTCTAGGGCGTCCTTTCTAGCGATTTCTCTTTGTTTCAGGGAAGTAAAACAGGGACCAGGGCTTCCGGTTCCCCGCGCAGCAAGATAAAAAGTACCCTCTTGCTGCAGCAAAAAGGTACAAGTAGACCGTACTTTTATAATTCAGGGCATCGATCTGTACTTTTTGGCACTTTACTCGTATGTTTATCGTGCAACGGCGTGGCGACTGGCCTTTTGTGCTGCTAAACTCCTCAAAGCTTTCCTCGCCTTTGTCTAATAGCTTATGAGGTAATATTCGCCAACGACGTTACTGGCTCCTGGTTACTGGCCTCGCCCCTGTAACCAGCCCAACGGCCACAGCCGTTGGCGCTAGTGGCCTGAGCTCGCTGGGAGCTGGCCATTGGCAAATAGGAACGAAGAACGACGTGCATCTTCACACCCTTTTCTGCCGTCCGTCTTTCAAAAACAACCGATTTCTGTTCTCTTCTGTGCACCTCCGCGGATGCTCTCCATCAGTCAAGGCTCCTGGCACACTTGACCTGAGGCATTATCTACTCAGAGGTTGTGCCTATCCTTTGACTTTCGGTTCTTGTTGCTCGGTTTCTTGAGCTCGGCCTCGAGCCCGCCATTGTCCTATTCCATACTCCATTTTCCAACATCGAGGCCGCACGCATTGAGACGCCACGCCACAGGAAAAAAAACTATTGCCTATTGGTAGTGACGAAAAACAACGAGGAAAAAAAAGAGGGTGGTGGCCCTTACCTTCTTAGTACCGGGCCCGCTGGTCTACATCATGTACATTACTCCACTAGCAAAGAGAAAAACTTGAGCGGAGGTGAAAAGAAAGAAAAATAAGGTGCTTCAGAAAAAAGCAATACGAGTAACGTTTTGAGCTTTGACCAGTTCGCTGATAGCCAGCACATAGCCGCACCGGCTGCCTTGATAGATAGGCTAGCGACAGACAACCTCGAGAGAGACCACAAGGGCGGAACACAGCCTAATCTCTTGCCCTTGGCTGGGGTACTATTTTCTTCTTCCTTTTTCCTCTTAATTTTTCTTCATAGGAAATAGCCCCGTTGTCCCAAGCAGGCAGTCGGCCTGGCAGGTCGCAATTACCATGGCCATGGGAACGAGAGAAACAGGTGATTTTCGGCGCAGATATCCAACCCCCTAAAAAAAAGAGGGACGACAAGGTGTCCAGTGTCCAGGCTCCAGGGTGGATTTAGACACATCACAAGAAAGCAGAGAATTGAAAAAAAAGGAGACAGAAGGCCCACATCCCAAGGCTCCAAGGTCACAGAGGCCAAGGCCCCAAGAACGCAAATAAAGCCTGCAGTTTCCGAGAGGTTGTTCCCACTTCCTGGGGCCAGCGTCGCAGTTGCTGGAGATTGGCGGTGGTTTGTTAAGATAAGATGGATACCTTGGGGTGCACGCAAGCCGCTGTGGATAATGTGCGTTTCGTCGTCCAATGATGACCCTCCAGTCTCATTTCTCTTTTTCCTTTTCTTGACGAACCTCGTCCCAATGCACACTTTCTCCGGCAAAAGCAGGACAGCACGAGTCTGGACCAGAGTGAAGGGGAAAACGACAGAAAAGCATGTGTTCTGTTGGCCAGTTGATCCGACTCTGCTTTGGGAATTGGCGCCGCGAACCACTTGGAGCGAGTCAGGCCCTCCCCCATTCCCTTCTTTCCCTGAAAATTCAGAAAAAAATCAAGAAATCGAAGAAAGCAGCCCTATGGTGAACGGAATAACGGGACAAAGGGACAACGATGGCACAAACGGGCGGGTTGGTTCAGACCGCGAGATCTGGACTGGTCTGCAAATCGGAGAAAAAACATGGAAGCTGCAATGCCAGGTACTTGCAAAAGATGCTCACCCGGCTGTGCTCCGCCCTCCTGCTTTTGCCTCCTCGTATTCTGTCGTTCTTCTACTCTGTACCGGGTACATGTCCTGACTGAACCGTCCCTTTGGGCTTGACGCTGATCTCGGGACGAATATGTACATGTACATGTGCACGTACATGGCTGGTTTTTTCTTTGCTTTTTCTCAGCCCAGACACCACCAACGAGGCCGGATAGGCATCCGGCTTGGCTTGGAGTTTGGGTTGGACCTGTTGGTAAACCTTTTTCCTTCAGTTTTCGCAGGGCGTCGCTGTTTTAGTGCTGTTACCCTGGACGATGGCAATCGTTAGGCCCTTTACGAGTAGATAGAGTGTGACTTTGCCGTGCTGCAAGTCCGCACACGCACAAAAGTACCGTATAACTCGTGAAAAAGGCCTGACCCAGCCTTTCCCAGAGAATTCCGACTGCTGTCTTCCTGGAACGGGACGCGCTGGGTGGCTCAACTGAGTACGAGATGTACTCCATACGAGTATGAGTTTTCCTCGGTTCTTCTCAACGGTCGCTGGTTTTGATCAACAGGAACAGAAATCGATACCATGGGAGCATGGGACCTGTGTTCTTGTCCTTTTCGTTTCTTTTTCGTCTGCGCCGGGTGCAATCTCGCCCCTGCATAAGCCGCAGAAAGCTGCAAAGGGCGGAAACGCTTACGAGGAGTACATGTAAACGAGTACTCGTACTGACCATCATTGGAACACGACAGTGGCTCTCCGAAAGTGGTACACCCGTAGCGACATGTTTTATTGAAGCATTAAAACGTTAGACCAGGCACGCAACGCAAAAAAAGGGGGGCTTCGCGGCGGTGCCGTACCGGTCGGTGAGTAATGCTGCTCTTTTTTGCTTTGAAGCTGGTGTCAGGATATCGGCGGTTCGGGCAATATATACAAGATACCGAGTTACGACACATGGAGAGATATATAAATGTAGAAAGTACGTGAGAAGACTGCCAGTTGCGAGAAAAATGGCCTGAAAAAGGAAATAAAAAAAATAAAAAAGCACCAAAAGCCGTACGATGCACAATCCTTCGCTCGTGCCACGTGCAGTAGAGGCACGCGAAGCCTGCAGCAGGCAATATTGAACTATCTTACAATATTGAAGTCGCAAAAAGAGAATGATAATCGCGCAGCCTGATGCACGCAGTGAGTGTGACTGGCCAGTGACTGTGTTTTTGCGTTTTGTGTGTTTCTATACCGAGTACGGAGTACAAATACTTTCATCAGAGATACACACGATCCTCTAGCGAAGACGGAATCATCTACGCCATGCAGAGTGCAGAGCTTGACACTGGGGCCAAAAACAAATTATCTGGTGAGACTATCGACTCACGAAACATCTGCCCAAAGATAAAAAGTACCTGGTGGCGATGATGCACGAGATGTGTCGAGGAGCAGTTGTAAGTACGACCAAGAGACGACAGTGACTTTGGGCCTGGCCAGGCCTGGTCAAATCCAAATCCCTCGTGGCGCCCACATCCTCGGGTGCGTTGGCGGACCCGTTTAACCTACAGTATGGACATGTGTACATGTATGTAATCTACTCGTATTGATAAATGGCCCAAGTGGAGGAGCGATCCAACGCTCTTCGGACGAATGACTTTTTTGTCCAATTTTTAATGAGCCTTTGCTCGACGGATGCAACTTTGTATCTTATATTGCTCCGTAGAAGCTTCGGAGAACGGAGTGAGCGGACATCTTGCGGTCCAGCCTGATGGAGAAGATTGAAAAACACAACGGTAGCAGACCAAAGTAGCAGTAACAAGTAGCAGAGTAGCAGAGCTATCGAGGATAATAGGGACTGGACGTGGGCGTGAGAAGCTAAAACGGCACTGCGACACCAAGGAAGACAGGTTTCTCCAGGGAAAACGTACGAAGTAAAATATGACGGAGAAGAGATGAGACAAAGAAAAGAAAGGGAACAGTGAAGGCGGAAGAGGAAAATAAAAGAGAAGAAGAGATGAAAAAAAGGAAAAAAAGGAAAAAAAGGAAAAGAAAAGAAAAGAAAAAAAAGGGAAAAAAGGGAAAAAAAGATACTGTCCGGATTGGGGCAACGTCGCAGCAACAAAATGGGTGACGGGGCCAAAGTGACATGACAGGTGGAAGAGGAAGACCAAACCCCAGAGGAACAAGAGACTGTGGGAACTCAAGCAAGACGGGATCCATGGCTAATGTAACGCTGGAACGATACCGACCCCTGCTGGCCCCTGGCTCCTTCCCTCCTCAACCTAGAACGGGAGAGTGTGGGTGGAACAGGAGAAAAAAGCAGCAAAACGCAGGTCCAGAAGAAAGAGACGGCGGGCGGGCAGGGCGCAATACTCCGTACGTCGTACGCACCTTTCAACTGGAAAGCGGGTTCGCTTCTAACGGCAGTAGCGTCAGCAACGGCCGCCGGCCAGCTCCTATACAAGCTTGTTGCGGACGTTTTTATTATTTTTTTTTAACATGCACTTTTAGAGGTCTTGTCTATTCTCGCGTGTGTGCTGTGTCAGACGCACACTATGTCTTTTTACTTTATTTTATTTTAAAAATTTAGTTTACGTATACCGGCTTATCCGTCTTTGTTGCAGAGTGCGCAGAGACATTGTGATACATTTCAAATACAAAATATTTAATTCATAAGATACGTTGTAGAGCCAGAGGTTGTTGCCCTCCGTATTCCCTTTTTCTGCCGGAGTGCTCTTTCCTGGTACGCTAGCGGCGGAAACGGGGTTCGTGCCTGTTTTTTTCCCGTTCAAGCTAGCGCAGCAAGCTCTTTGCCCCTATTCCTCGCCCGTTTTTATTTATTTTTGGGAGCGGACTGCTTGGTTGTCCATCGTACCGTATTCTGACGGAGGCGAACGCGTGGACGTTTACAAATTTTGCTTGTTGTGGTCTTTTATACCTACTGTACTCATACGCATCTTACTGCCGCGACGGATGGTTGGGGTTGGGAAGAGCAAACGGGAACGGTTCGAGACCTGCCTCCAGAAAAAAAGTGAATAGTTTGCAGCAATGCAAATGGCATCTCGCTATTGATTTACATGTACTTCTTTTATTACCCGTACATACTGTAATAAATAGTCATTCGCCTGCCAATGGCTCGTTACCAAGCACCTGGCTATCAACGCAGTTGATGCGTCCCAAGACGGAGCTTTGAGCCAATCGCCCCACTTGGCCAGTCAGTTATGAGCCAACTAACCCACACACCCACAACGCGACACCAAGAACTGGAAGCTGCCAGAGCCACTGGGCCGGCAGGAAAGAACAACCCGCTGCGCAACCCTTGCTCCTTCTGCTCTTTCTCTACGAGTACTGGGTCTGGGCCCGTTCTTTCCTTTTGCTTTTTGCGTTCGTTTTGTTGTTGGCTCCTTCCTCGCGCTTGTCTCTGCTCCAGGCCTCTTCTGCATCGATCCCGGCCCGGCCTTCCTGCAATTTTGCTGGTCTTTCTGAACTTCACTTTTGTCCTCCTTCTTTGTAATGTGTACATGTACATGTATGTACACCCTCGTGCCTCAGCGGCCCTTGTTTCCCCCTCGCCTGGATCTACATGCACAGATACCGGCCATCGCGCTCTCATCGCCCCTCGCTCCCTCTCTCAGCCTCCTTGCTTCGCTTGACTGCCCCTCGCCAGTGTCTAATCCGCCCTGCTCACGGGCAGTAGACATACTGGCTGCCTTTGTCCATCACACCCGCCAGATCTGGCCGAGTCACTACCGGTCGATCGCTCAGCTCGTCCGGCTAAGACAGTCGAGCGAACAGTTTATTAGCTACGTACCTCATACCAAACCTCGAAAAAGCCCAAAAAGGACGCCAATTGCAAGACAGAAAAAGGTGCGGATCAACGAGACATATCAAAAGACTTGCATCGCCGAGTTAGCCATTGTCGATTACATACGCCAGCACCGGGTATTGTGCAGACAGGGCTTGCTTTGCGTTTGCCTGCAGTTTTGTCATCGCGCGTCTGTGTCGCTTGTTATTCCTATTGCATGTGATGCGTTCTGTCTTGGCTGCTCGCTACGATCGTCCCTCTGCCCCGTTCAGTTCGTTCACATACGCCTGGGGTTGCATTTCAACGGCGGTGATAGGAGCCCCAGTCCACACGCACCTCGCACCCTCGCACACCGTTGCATTCTGGCCTGCTCTTAAACCTCACTGACCCCTTGTACCCTGGTCAGCGGCGTCCGCGCACACTCTTTTCCTCCGGCCCCTTCCTCTTCCTCGCCCTCTCTGCCTTTGCCTCTTCCTCTCTTCGACTCTCCTCTCCCTGCTGTTTCCACCAGTGGTCCGTCGTTGACATCGGGCCTTTACAAGGGACATAGTACATGTACAGAAACCAGACGCAAGCTGGGGCTGTCCTCTTTGGCGTGCACATAATTTTCTAGTGTCCTGTTTGATTCTGCCAGGCACCGCCCCGACGGAACACCTTGCCTCGGACCGTTTTCCGCAACTTCGTTCTTGATCGCTTCTTCTCCCGCAAGTCCAGATCGGTTCGTGGGTCTCCTGCATCTTGCCTGCAGAAAATCGAACATCACATCACTTGCCTGTCGGATCTCTTTCTCTGCCTTCCTGGGCCCGAATGTACGAGTAATACTCGTATCCTACCTACATGTACTCATACTTGTAAGGCACTCCGTTCTTCGAAGCTTTTGCAACTGCCTGCACCACTCCTGAATTGCCTTGGCACCTGGTGTGGAGAGAGGCCCTCCCGAAACTCGACTGCCAGGGGACCCCCCTGTCTTACACCAACGGGCGGAGCTTCGCCCAGGCAGGGATTCTCCTTCTTGCGCACAAACACACGCCCACACTTTAAAACGGAGCCTTCGTACGACCAGTCTGCACTCCCCCTTCCGCGTCCAAGTCCACATCCACCCACGCACCCCCATGGCAAGCCTCCCAGCACCTCGCAGCACCTCGCAGCACCTTGACAGCTAGCACTGCATATATTGACACACCACTGTCTGCCGTGTTGTGGCGGCCATTCCTCATATACATGTACGCATACCTACCCTCTCTTTTACATTCCTCGCCCCTCTACCCTTTCTACTTCTACCCTCAACATCTTGGACCACAGCCACCCGTCCTGCTACATTCCTCCGCGTCTTTGCCTCTCCCTCGCCCTACGGACGCTCCCTTTGCCTTCTTCGCCAGCTGCTTCTTGTTTTCTTTGGCGTGTTTGCATTCCAGACGACTGGCTTTGCAAGCCGACGCGCCTCATTCGATCGGGCCTGGGACTGATCCAGGTTTTATTTGTTTTCCGTCTAGGTCTTGCAGTGTGCGACAACAGTCTCGACGACATCAAATATACGCACAACCACTCGCCAGCGACGCTTTCCGCGGTTTCTGTTTTATTTTCTGTTTTATTTTTATTTTCTCTCCTCGTTCTTCGCAATCCACGAGATCACAACCCTCATGGTGCTGTTCTCCTCGACCATCCAGCAGCAATGGCTATGCTGAGCTCACATCCCATGCGTGCGAGCCTCTCCGTGGCTCCGCTCTCTTTCCATAAATCCAGCCACTCGACGGCAACCTCGGACGACGATGCTTACTTGAGCGTGTACCCGCAACACACGGCTTCGTCCACCTCTTCAACAACAACGCTTTCGACCAGCAGCGGCAAGGTCTACACAAGCTCCCCAAACTCGCAGATGACGCCGCCAGCAACGCCCAACGGGTCCAACGAGAGTCTGCCGCACGGCGACAGCCAAAGGCAAGAGTCGCAAACACAACCACAATCGTCGTTAGCGGCTTCGACGACATCTAGTGCCCAGTCCTACACCCAGGACTACTCCCAGGAGCACATCCAGGATTACGCCCAGGATTACGCCCACAACCAGAACTACATTAACTCGGCACCATCGCCGCCCGACCCGCCACCAGTATTCCACAACTTCTTGCGCGCCTACTATGCTTTCCACCCCAGCTACTCGCCCGCAGACTCGACCGTCACCCTGCCGATGAACGAGGGCGACGTGATCCTCGTGCACTCGATCCATACCAATGGCTGGGCCGACGGCACGCTGCTTGCATCGGGCGCCCGTGGCTGGCTGCCCACAAACTACTGCGATGCCTACGACCCGGAGGAGATGCGCAACCTGCTGAATGCGCTGCTCAACTTTTGGGACCTGATGCGCAGCACGACCGTCAACGACAGCGAGATCTTTGGCAACCAGGAGTTTATGAAGGGCATCATTGCTGGCGTGCGCTACCTCCTCGAGCACACGCACTGTCTGACGCGCGAGTCCGCCCTTGTCCAGCGCCATGACGGCCTCCGCCGTGGCCGCAAGTCGCTGCTGTCGGAGCTGTCGTCGCTGGTCAAGTCCGCAAAGCGCCTGCAAGACCACCAGCGCGTCCCCAACCCGGCCGAGAACGCCAACGACATTATCGACGAGATGATCCTCAAGGCGTTCAAGATCGTCACCAAGGCCGTGCGTTTCTTTGACGTCCTCGAGGACGACCGGCGCCAGAGTTCCCCGGCCGTTGCCGTCATGGCCACCGTGTTTGAGGAGAACTCGTGCCACCAACACCTCCCCACGACGCGGTCCACTTTGACGGTCAGACCGAGAACTATGTGGCAGACGACGTGAACCACGTGAAGAGCAACGGCAGCAACGACGCCAACGACGTCAACAATGCCAACGACAACACAGTCACGTTGTCGAGCTCTGCGCCATCGGGCCTCGCCCTCCCCGCGGCGTCTTCGGCCATGATGGCTGCTTCGACAGGGGCAGGGCCTGTCAACAAGCGACTGTCGACAATTGCGGCCAGCTACCACAACCGCTTGTCGCAGGCGTCGCCCTTGGTCAGCCACCGCCTGTCCTCGTCGAGCATCTCGCACCGCGTGTCGCTTGCAGGCCCCTCGTCGCTCTCCGAACCCCTGAACCTGGTCTCCAATCGGCTGAGCGACCGCCACGACACGTTCTTGTCCTACTTGGGCTCGTTCATTGGCCGCCTCCACCTGCAGTCGCAGTTACGCCCGCACCTTGCGCTCGCCATCAAGCAGTCGGCTACTTCCGGTGGCCAGCTGCTGGTTGTCGTTGATGTTGTCTCTGCGCACAACTCGCTCAGTCGCGACATCCTGCTAAAGTCCCGTCTGGCCATGTGCGACCGCATTGTCGACCTCGTGTGCCTCGCCCGAGACATTCTGACCAACCCCCTGCCTGAGGTCGAGGATGTCATTATGCCCCAGGACAACGGCCGCCTTCTGACGGCCGCAACAGACTGCGTCAAGGCCACGGGCGAGTGTGTGGCCAAGACCAAGTGGGTCATTGAGCGTATCGGCGACTTTGAGTACGAATTTGACGATGCGACGCTCGCCTTTGACCTGGACCTGTCCGTCTTGGATGCGGCCGTTGCCGAAAACAGGGCAAGCGGGTCCTCTCTGAACGCGGCTGCGCTGCCTGTGGAGGACGATGAGCGGCCCCAGACCGCGGGCGGTTCCGCCAGTGTGGCCGATTCCGTCGTCTCGTCTTCTGTCTCCGAGGCACCTGCATCTGTGGCCACCACAACGTCGCAGGCGACCTTTTCGACTTCCTTTACTAGCCAGCACAACGCCTCTTTGTCCATCGACGCAACGACGGCCACCTCTACCTCTACCTCTACCACCACCACTACCGCTACCGCGAGCACTGCTCCTTCGGTCAACTCGTCCCGAGCAAGCGCACCGCGCGCTCTAACCCATCCATCGACAAGCCTCTTCCCGAGGTTCCGCAGGTCACTTCGCCCATTGCCGAGGAGCATCGCTTCTCTTTGCACCGGCCGCTCTCTCTCCATTGTCCGCCCCCCTCCTTTTCTGCAGACGACAGCAGCAACATGTCCTCCTCGAACAGTGCGGCTGCGGCATCATCCGATGTTGTTTATTCGCCCCACTCTCCCTCCTCTGCGCCGCATTTCCACGCTTCTCCCAACGACGATTTCAGCCCCGTGGAACCCATAAACAGCAACGATGGCGACTTTACGTCTTCGTTCCGCTCCGAAAGCCTGACCGCGCTCAGCTCGGGCACGACGAGCACGTACGCAAGCCGCGACTCCGAGTCTAGCCTCGTTTCGCAGACGTCGACACGTGCCACCACGCCCGAGATGGCCAACGGCCCCAAGAACCAGCCTTCGCTGTCTGACCTGAGCATGACCGGCAGCGGCACGCTCCTGGAGGACGGCGAGGAGGATGTCGAGTCGAAGCTCCTGGAGCGTACCTTGCGCACGAGCTCATGTACAACAGGAGGGCCAGGTGACGGGTGGTTCTCTGCCTGCTCTGGTGGAGCGCCTGACGACGCACGAGTCGACCCCCGACGCCATGTTTGTGTCGACATTCTATCTGACCTTCCGCCTATTCTGCACGCCGATCAAGCTGACGGAGGCCCTCATCGACCGCTTCGAGTACGTCGGTGAGTCCGCCGCACATGGCTGGTCCCGTCCGCCTGCGCGTCTACAACGCCTTCAAGGGCTGGCTCGAGTCGCACTGGCGCGACGAGACGGACTGCGAGGCGCTCGCGTTCATCGTGCCGTTTGCGGAGCACAGACTGGGTCTCGTCCTGCCCTCTGCTGGCCGTCGTCTCCTGGAGCTGGCGCAGCGTGTCAGCTCGACCGACGTCACCCTGGTCCCCCGCCTGGTATCGTCGATGGGCAAGACCAACACGTCCATCTCGCAGTACGTGCCCCTCGACACGCCTCTACCGCCTACCATCATGTCCAAGAGCCTGCAGCACAGCCTGGCTAACTGGAAGATGGGCGGTAGCGCTCCCATCATCATGGACTTTGACCCGCTCGAGATGGCGCGCCAAATCACCATGCGCCAGATGACCATCTTCTGCTCGATCATGCCCGAGGAGCTGCTCGGCTCGCAGTGGATGAAGAAGGGCGGCCTGGACTCGCCCAATGTCAAGGCCATGACGGCGCTGTCGACGGATCTCTCCAACCTGGTGGCAGACACGATCCTGCAGTACACCGAGGTCAAGAAGCGTGCGGGTGTCATCAAGCAGTGGATCAAGGTGGCGCACCAATTGCTACGAGCTGCACAACTACGACGCGCTTATGGCCATTATCTGCAGCCTGAACAGCTCGACCATTACGCGTCTGCGCCGCACGTGGGATGCGATCTCGCCCAAACGCCGCGAGATGCTCAAGGTGCTGCAGGCCGTGGTCGAGCCGTCGCAGAACAACAAGGTCCTGCGCGGCCGCCTCCACGACCACGTACCGCCCTGCCTGCCCTTCCTTGGCATGTACCTGACAGACCTGACGTTTGTTGACATTGGCAACCCGGCGACAAAGCAGCTTCCCGGCCATGATGCCAGCGACGGTGCCGCTCTCGGTTCTGGCAGCTCGGGCCTGACCGTGGTCAACTTTGACAAGCACACGCGCACGGCCAAGATCATTGGCGAGCTGCAGCGCTTTCCAGATCCCCTACCGCCTGACCGAGGTGCCCGACATCCAGGACTGGATCGCCAACCAGATTACGCGTGTGCGCGAGCTCGAGACCCTCGGCAACAACATGCAGGTGTCCTACTACCGCAAGAGTCTGCTGCTGGAGCCGCGCGAGAACCAGACACTCAAGTCCGTCGTCGATGCCGGCACGTCGGCAGCTGCTCCCGCTGCACCGGCCGCCAAGGAGACCTCGTCTTCACGCACCGATCTCTTTGCCTGGATGCGTGGTGGCAACGCCAACAACCACAACCATGCCAATGCCGGCACCGCTACGAACGTCATCTAAAGAAATTTCGTTTTTAAAACGATCACGCCTGCTTTACAATCTTCTTCACTCGCCCACCCTTCCATACCCTACATTATTCGTTTCTTTTTTTTTATTCTCCATTTTGCATCGCTTTATCAACTTTTATGATACCCACCTTTTCTTCACATATTACAACTTCTTTTTCCCTGCTCCTCACATACTCTTTACTCTTTTACTCTCTCT